>JAJJWX010004549.1:1870000-2479224 GCA_023529315.1 Papaver bracteatum
CCAGCTATGTAAAATTCGTTGATCCTGATCGACGAGTTCGAAAGCATTGCGTATTTGGCAAGAAGTATACGTAGAATCAATAAGAACTTGACCCAATAGCTGCAGAGCTTAGAGTACTTCAAAGGTTAAATCCCAGCAATTAAAGGTCAATGGAAAGGTCTGATTTACATTATCCATATTTGTGAAAGCCGCTCCGATGGTTACAAAACGACCAACACTCGGCAGGCAGTCGACGACATAGAAAACTAAATTGAAGGCAATTTCTTTCCTAGCTATGCTGAGGTGACTCTTGGTTTCCCTAAGACAAGGGTTAATGCTCCAACAGCCTCGTCTGCTTTAAACTTTCTAGTTTCAATGTAAGGAGCCGGAGGACCTTGCCTCGATGCTTTCGAAATAGGGATTCGATGAATGGCATGAAAAAGACCAACAGCAAGCGAAGGAGGCAAAAGGGAGAGCCAGACCCAGCGTGAGAGTAGGCTCGGTCAGCACATGCCATTTATTTGATCATAAGTTCGTCGTACCTGAAAGGATCATGAATATGGGCACATAAGCTTCGGAGTCGCCTTTCGAGCAGCTAGTCGCGAAAGCTTTCCTATCACTGGGAGTGAGGTCGGTCTCGAACCCGCTTCATCTCTCTATCCACGCCCTGATTATCTTCCCGAAAGCATTTTATCTACACGAAATAGGAAAGGAAGTGACATTTGTAGCAGTCCAAGAATGGCTCTATCCCCGAGGTCACTCTCAAGAGTACTGGATGGAGGCCCATCTTCTTACTTTACGAGTTTGTGTCGCGTGCCCCATTAGTTCTTCCTATGGGCAAGCAGAAGTAAAGAAGCAACTACATAGTATGAGCACCGTCGCTAACGCGCATCCGTTTTCTTGGTTGGTAAGGCTTTCACGAACCTGGTTTCAGAACTAAAGGGGCACAATCACTTGATGCGGGACACTCAAAGGACAACCCTTCATCCTGGTTCACTAGACTTCTGATCATGCTTTCGGGAAGTGAGAAAAGCAAGGGCTTTCTAACTATGATGTCTTCACAAAGCAAGTCTCAAATCACTGCATGGATAATAGGGGTCTAGTACCGTACTCTATGAAGAAGTCTGCAACTAATATAAAAAGGACTACATCGACATCGGATCTGACACGAGACACTTCAGGCAGAGACAGACTCAAGAAAGATAGATAGGCTTAAGACCATTCTCTTTGCCCATCGTCTGATCTGTCGAAAAGACGTGCTCAACTACGGTAACTGGTGAACAGAGTGACTCATATTCATAGATTGGAGACCGGGAGAGAGACCTCATAAACAAAAAGAAAAAAGAAGGCGATATATCCAAGTCCCTCGTGCACCGAGATCCGTTTTCTTGGGCTGGTTCAAATGGCAAAGAGGATCTTAGTCAATTGACACCGACGGATCCATTTGCTCTAGCTAGCAAGGAAATGGGAAGTGTAAACTTGACGACCTCTCGCAACATCTTGCTTTGATCAAAATAAAAGAAGTACGCTTTTAACGAAAGTTAAATTAAACTATATGGGATCGCCCACCTAAGACTCCTTCTGAACCTTTAGGATTGGATCATCGTTGGTACTTCTTTCATTTCCTATTTTGCTTGCGGGATGTCCTCGCATTAGTGTGAGTTCGTTGCCCACGTAAGGGCGATCCTTCTTGATGACGAATTCCACGATAACGAGAAATAGAAATCAATCGTTCGATGTCTGCTCGTTCTTCTCTCTTCAATTCCCAATGAACAACATGATCTTGGCCTATCATTTCTTCAATTTGCCCTATCTGAGACTTAGTTAACTCCTTGATCTTGATCTTCCCACTGATACCTAGTCGAGAACGAATCTGAATGGCTTTTTGAGATCCTATTCCATCCATTTTGGTTGAAGCAATCCTTACTTGCTCTTCGGGAACCGATCTAGCTCCTGGTAACATTCTTTATTCATATTCAAAGATTCCCCCTACATCTGTAGGTGTTGCGAAGAACCAAAGGACCTTTTGTTGGTTGTTGACCAACGGAAAGCATGGGAGTTTCCTGACTTCTTGCTCACGAAAGAAGATACTTATTCTACGATATTAGTTGTGATATCTACTTATTATATGCAATTAGTTATATGAAAATGTAAGTATACTAGCTAGCGATATCACTGAGTGGCAAACTCCTTTAGTTTTTATTTTAGTTAAGGAATGCAAGATTAACTCATAGGCGAGGGTCCATCTGCTCCAAGAATCTAAGACTCAAAAGAAGCGAAAAATAAAAGACGCTAGTTAATGACCTCACTGATCACGGACGCTATCTCTTAAAATGCTCTCGCTACTCCCAGAAATTCATTCCTTCTTAGATCGGAATAACATTATTGGAAACTTCAAGTGGGACTCTTGGGAGCATAGCTTCAACCTTGATACCTTCTTTTAGAACAGACATTACATAAGTAAATTCTCATTTTGATTAACTAAGGAAATGAGAGAAATCAAACAGAAACTCATGATCTGAAGCCCGAAAGAGATGTCTCTTCTTTCCCACACCCTTGAATACCTAGCTACAACAACAAGAGACCCCCTTTAGCTACTAGCGGTTGGGGTGCCACCTAGTTCAAACCCAATAGGCACAGTATTCCCAGGCTTCTCTAGATCTAAACTTTATCGACATTCATCAGCTCTTGCCCAACCAATCAGTCCAGAACTCTTTCTCCTTTAACCAAGACCACTTCCACAACTCCTTGCCAAGAATATTCTCTACAAACACTTGGACCTGATGCCCCTGACCTACCGGATAGACCAGATTCTACCTACTTTTCCTAAGCGTAGATCCAGCTGAAGACAAACCAAATGCAGTAGTTTCGTATTATAGGCCAGAATAAAACAAGAATACAGAACGAACTAAGCCAGCAGCCACTTAGATCAACAGATGAGGAAAGTGGGGATTCGGCTAGGCTAGTTACTCGGTCTAGTTTAGAATGTACAATGTCAGAGCAAGCGGATTCCCCAGCTCTTGAATAGGTGCTGCAAATCTTAATGTATGGAACCTGCAACTATATTGAGGAGTAGGGAAAGGTACGAAGTGACTCGACTGAAAGGAGAGGGATGAAGTGACAATGAGGTCATTCAAGCATGGGCTTGCTTTGATGATGGGTAGGCTTGTTGTGCTTTGGCCCTTCTGGCTCTTCGAGATCAAAGGCTGACGCAAGGCACTACATCTTATATTTGTTTATATAGAGATGTTCTATTTGTTTATATAGTTCTTTCTATCATGCGTCTCGAGACACTTGAATCAATGTAACTCAGTGATTCTAAGAAGGGCTTGGAAGAAGAGAAAATGAAATAACGAACAACCGCGCTGGTCGTAATAGATCGACTTTTATGCTAGTTCTTGCTCCAGCATGAAAGTTCCATTTTAGGGAAGGACGACGTACCATGATACTTTCTGTTTTGTCGAGCCCTGCTTTGGTCTCTGGTTTGATGGTTGCACGTGCAAAAAATCCGGTACATTCCGTTTCGTTTCCCATCCTAGTCTTTCGCGACACTTCAGGTTTACTTCTTTTGTTAGGTCTCGACTTCTCTGCTATGATCTTCCTAGTAGTTCATATAGGAGCTATTGCTGTTTCATTCCTATTCGTTGTGATGATGTTCCATATTCAAATAGCGGAGATTCACGAAGAAGTCTTGCGCTATTTACCAGTGAGTGGTATTATTGGACTGATCCTTTGGTGGGAAATGTTCTTTATTTTAGACAATGAAACCATTCCATTACTACCAACCCAGACGACCTCTCTGAGATATACGGTTTATGCCGGAAAGGTACAAAGTTGGACTAATTTGGAAACATTGGGCAATTTACTTTATACCTACTATTCCGTCTGGTTTTTGGTTCCTAGTCTTATTTTATTAGTAGCCATGATTGGGGCTATAGTACTGACAATGCATAGGACTACTAAAGTGAAAAGACAGGATGTATTCCGACGAAATGCAATTGATTCTAGGAGGACTATAATGAGGAGGACGACAGATCCGCTCAAGGTGTAGCGCAGTCTGGTCAATCACACTGATATCTTTAATAGGTCTAAGCCTTGGTTGGGCAGTCTTTAGGCCTCCCTCTGATAAAAGAGTGCTTTTTGAAGCCTATCATGCGATGCAAAAAAGACCTCTCGTTGTTGTAGGTTCGAATCGTCGGTATATCAATACATAATAACTAGCGAAACACTATCAACCAAGCTACAAAGAAACTACCTCAGATGTCAACAAAAGTTCAACAACCGACTCATGTCAAGTTTGAAGTTTAAGCACAACTTTCTCCTTTATACAGCTGTTTTCGCTCGATCGCAGCTATAAAAAAGAGCTCAACCACGTTTTGATCTAGTTGTTTTATCTTAAGTAGAATCAATTCTTTCCTGTATTCAATCTTCTTAGACTGCTGTAAATGAGTTTCATTCTTTCGGAAAGTTGATCGTAATTGTTTATATAATCAAGTTCATCTGGAGGCATCTAAGCAAGAGGAATACGTCTTGAATCGCACATTAGAAGGCAGATGTCTTCAGCAGATACCGCCCCCATGCTCCCACGGTCCGCTTACCGAGGAAGAGAAAGGTAGGACCCGGGGCCAGAGCAAGTTGGGTTGGGGTATAGAGCCGTAAGCGCGGTGGGGGTGACAGAGGACGTGCTCGTACGGTTCATAGCAGGGGTATGATCAACTCGTTGATTGTTGGGAACTCCTCTATATTCGAAATATGCCTTTCTAGGAGCATTACGATCTGCAGCTCAAATGGTCTCTTATGAAGTCTCTATTGGTCTGATTCTGATTACTGTACTAATATGTGTAGGTTCCTGTAATTTGAGTGAGATTGTCATGGCGCAAAAGCAGATATGGTTCGGTATTCCCTTGTTCCCCGTATTGGTTATGTTCTTTATTTCTTGTCTAGCAGAAACGAATCGAGCTCCGTTTGATCTCCCAGAAGCGGAAGCTGAATTAGTTGCAGGCTATAATGTCGAATATGCGCGGGATGCGATCCTTAATAGTTCACTGTTGGCGGAAGCCAATGTCCCGGGGTCCCGGGGACTTATTCTGACTGAAACAAGGGGTGGGTCTTTACCAACTTCAAAATCAAAGAACAAGGCTTAAATTCTTCATTCGAAACTCATGAATGTAGGGTCGGGGCCCTTAGTTCCACGGGTTAGTTGGGTAAAGAAAGAAAACTCCCTCACATGTAGGACATACTCTTATCTTCGAGCCTGACTCTAGCAAGTCAGTAAACTCCCTCCTTGGACGAGCACGGGCTTAGTCAAGTAGAACCGGGTTGCGCTGCTTGATGCTCCGATCGAAAACACTTGTATGAATGGGGCCATGCCTGTAGACAGAATATGCGTTAGAAAGGCCAATCCCTCTCCTAGGACACCAAAAAACCGGGCCGAACTTCAGCAGGCCTGCCCGCTTCCATAGAACAAGATCGTGGCAACGTAGACCTAAGTGCTCATATTGGACCCTTGGGAACCATCACAAGGACGGCCGGCCTATATATTTGAAGGAGAATGCCGTGTCGTCCAGCGGAGCCTAGAAGAAGGTAACTCGGAACCTAGAATAAGGTGACTCGCCCAGACAGCTTACTCCTTAGAAAGGAATAGCCAGCTGTCTGGTCCATCTCATAAATCTTATCGGCCGGCAACCTGGAGACGGACGACCACGGTCCCAACCTTACCAGCACCGGAGGTTTACTAATCAATGAAAGCCCTACTTTTTATGATGACCTGGTCGCGAGAGTACGATACATTGGTGTAAAAGATTGAGTGGTAGCTATCAAAGAGATGCTGAAGGGTGCCAGAAAGCACAGTATTTAGATATAGTCTTTCGAGGAGAATAAATTATAAAGAAGTGAAACTAGGCGAGGATCCAAAGAAAGAAGACAAGAAAGAACTATATAAACAATTACGAGAACACAGGAAGACACTCAGCTATGCCGGCTACGGGCCAATCACCTGGAAGCATGGGAGGCGTATATAGGGGGAAGACCCAGGAAAAGAAGATGGCAATTAATGAAAGAAAAGCACCCCTTAGTGGTGTTGATCCACAGCGTGCGAGCGGTACCACCACTTGACGCGGGTGCTAGAGTCAGTGTAGATGGCTACTAACCTAAGGGCTCTGAGAGTAAAGTCTGAAACCGTTTTCAAAGCAGTGTAAACAAGGCCTTCTCGGGAAACCTCAGAGGAGAAGTTCCATCCAAAGTTTTAAATAAATCTTCGCCAAGGTAGAAACGATAGCATAATTATGCTCTAGCCCTTCATTGTCATATTCATGTAGTCTACAATCTTCGGTTGTTGCACATCTTCGGTTTCTAGCTCTCCATGCGGGGGCATCTGGATCCTTTCATCCTCTTTATCCCGTTGCTGTAGTTTCTGCAAATCTCCGGTTGGTAACCAAGAAACTCTATTTAGTCGAGGAAGCTTTCCTGCTGTCAAAAGAAGATATGAAACAGAATAAAAAAAGGAAAAATGGGTCAGTATTAAGTTATGTTAGGCATGGGGCCTAAAGGGTATATAATTTTTTCATCCATGAATCTTGGGATGCAAGAGAAGAAAGTTGTTCATATCAGAGGCTCGGACGATTAATACGCGGAAGTAAGCATCCTCCAATCATCTAGTCGACTTCCACATGGTCATCGGCCTGATCTCATTTTTGACGAAAGAAGACTCACAATTGTCGAATATCTGGCTTCGGCGAGGATCTCATTTCTCTTTCTTTCAATCTAGCTCGTACACTCGCTGCCCTATTCAGGCTCGGCGTAACCGGAATGAAGTCTTTCCGATCTCGACTTCCTGTTCAAGCAAGAGCCTTATATATTATATCATTAACGAAAGCGACTAATCCGGATCAGGAAATTAAAAGTGATGCCATCCAATCACATCCTGTCATTACTAGTCAATTTGGAAGAAGTCTAGCTTTGAATCCATAGACCTGGAAACCTACTTCAGAGACGCGGCGGAAGCCCCCGAAGGAAGCTCTGCTGCACAAATATTTGAAAAAAGAAGGAAAGATAGAAGGGGCGAAGAGACTCATATGTTCTACATGTGAGGGGCTGGTCCCGGGAATCATCTTTCTTACTATGATGCGGGTGTGTAACCGCCGGGTCTTTCTCTCTCTTGCTTATGATTAGAGTTCGCACTGGTGATTGGCTTCTAGGCACCTAATTAAGTATAGATACCTATGATCATGCTTCCTCTTGAGCCACTTCACCACGGTACTCGTTGGGAAAGCTTCTCAAGCGAGTGATTTCTCTTTTTCTTGGACATGTCATTCGGATTAGCTAGACGTTGTTGGTTGACACAGCCACTCCGTCAACGGGTGAAAAGCAAGCAAGGGAATATGAGAAATCATAGACCAGGCTCAGGTTCCGCCTACTAAATTATAGTAACTTGTTTCCCGATGGCTAGTGATGGGGCGCAGAAGTACTTGCAGACGGCTCGCCTGGGTTGCATTTCCCTCGTACCTAATTCTCTAGTAATAGCTGATGGCCAACTTCTTACTCCAAGGGAAAAGCACAATTGGGCTAGCCAAAAGTCTCTGTTTGTTGAAGGAATAAACCGAAGTAACAACGGAGCTAGAAGCGAGGGCCACGGTGAAAGGTGTTGTTACGGAGAAGTGGATTCCTTCTTGAAGAAAGGGCCAGCGTCACGTGCTTAGCAAGCAAAGTGGGATTCAATTTCAAAGTAAAAGAGTATATGAGAGATTACGCTATTGTTATTATCTTATACCCAATCTAGGTGCTTCAAGCCTCTCATCAAGTAGTGAAAGCTGCGAGTCTTGGTCGGTTACCACTTTCCACTATGGGAACTAACTATGAACCTCCTATCTTCTCTCTTTATACATCAACTAGGAGCCCCTACTCTCTAGTTATCGGGGTGGGTTGGAAGATGAAAAAGACATCTCCTATAGGTAGGCGCCACCTTAAGACTGAAAAGTATAAGAGCATGTTGGGTGGGGAACATAAGGGGGCTTAGTAAGCTAGAGTGGGGGAATTTCCCTAGGACTATAAGAAAAGCCTAATACTCTTTCTTTTTATTATACTTCCTTCCTGCTCTCGAGGAAATAAAAAGAAAGAAATCTACTCTTGGGGAAGAATGACCAGCAGACTCTATGTCATGAATTTATGCTTGAAGCTGAGACGAAGGAACAATGGGAGGAGAGACACAGGAGAAAGCGAAACCGAAAGAGTTAACAAGAAGGGATGACTGCTAAGGCCAGACTATGGGTATCGAGGAATGCTTTCAAATAAAAGCCGTGTCCCGGAGGAAATCCTATATCAGATTATTACCGGTTCTATATGACACACGATCTCTTCAAAAAGATTCTTAGCGAGTGGAAGTCAGAGTAAGCCAGCAGGGATCTAGGTAATTTTCTGTTAGGAAAAGAAAAAAAAGAGAAGCTGTTTCATCGGCTCGATCGAGGGGAGTAAGCAAGAGTCATTAGCATAGCTTGAGGTACTTGAATCGTAGGCATTCAAGAGAGGCTGGGGAAGGGGCTCTAATGCAATAGGCGAAACAAGGATAGCAGGAATTTTATTAGTTCGTTTGCTGGATCTAACCTAAACGCCCTTTTCTTTGATAGTTCCGCAAAGCCCAAGTGAATAAAGCTTCTAGATCTCTGTCTACCACGTCTCGACCCCTATAAAAAAAAGTAAGGTCTTTTCTGGTGACTTATTGGCTAAATTTGCCTTGGTTAGTCTTGAAACTCTTAAATCAGTCCACCTCGCAATGCTATTCTTTCTAAGGACTGGGTACTTCTCAATGCGGTTTAGGAATTCCCTTTTGCGCATCAACAACTGTCAGAGCGTGGGTCTTGCACGAACGTTGGTCTGGAAAGTCTTAGGTCACTAGTTCATTGGCTGATGGATCGCAATCTAGATATCACAAAGATAGAGATCAAGGAAATTTATGCACTTGAGCGTATGGGATAGATGGCACAAACTCGCCAATACCTAGAACCGGGCTTACTTGCTTCTCTCAGATTGGTCGAATATACTTTATACATCTCGTCATTATCAGGATTTTCCTGTCTCTCTTAAAGTAGTGACTTTAGCCCGTCCCTTTCAATATAGGTTCGTCTTAGCGGCCCTAGCTTCTTGAGCTTCCTTCTTTCCCCGGACTACTCGTCAGGTCAACAGCTCCCAGCCACATAGTATCAGCGAGTATAAAGAGGCTTATTTAGCTGCCCATGACTTTGCTCGCCCCTTATGTATATAGCTGTTTTGGCTGCCCTTGCTCACTGAAGAAACACACTAAGTAAACTCTCATAATAAAAGAAAATTAGCAACACTAGAACCAACTACACTCGAACAAATATCAAACCCTTTCTTTGAACCTTGTCTCAATGATCGAACTTAAAGATATGAACTGAGTGCCATTTGATGAGTCACTGAGAACAAAGGAGAGGGATATGGAAAGGATGAAGTAATGAAAGAAGAAGTCATTGCTAGTAGTAAGGACTTGTTACGATCCATTGGTTCATATAGAATCCATGTCCTAGGTGTATCAAAAAACATTCTTTTAACTAAGCGTATATAATAAAAACAACCTATAACGCTAGTCACTATTCCCACTGAGGCTAGGAAGTAAGCCCCACAACCCAAAGCGGCGAAGAACAAATAGAATTTGCTACAAAAGCCGGCTAAAGGGGGTATTCCTGCGTATGAGAACATAGTAATGGAAAAGGTAATAGCCAAAATAGGATTCGTTTTGGCTAGAGCGCCCAAATCCGCTATATATTTTACACGGGTTTGCCGTAATGCTGGAACTATGGCGAATGCATTTATGGTCATTGATGCATAAATAAAGAGACCAATTAGTAGTGATTGAATTCCTTCTATGGTTCCACATGAGAAACCAGTACAAATATAACCTACATGTCCAATCGAACTATGAGCTAGAAGTCTTTTGACTTTCGTTTGGGCCATGGCGGCCAGTGCTCCTAAGATCATAGAAGCAATGCTGCAGAAAAAGAAGATTTGTTGCAATGTAGCTCCATAGGAACCATAAATAGAAAGACGTGACATATTTGCAGAAATAGAGATTTTAGGCGCAATAGAAAGGAATGCTGTCACCGGGGTGGGTGAACCCTCATAAATATCGGGTGCCCACATATGAAAAGGAACTGCAGTGATCTTGAATAGGAAACCTACAGCGATAAAGAGAATACCCATAAAAAGACCACTAGATGGAGCACCAGTCATTTCGTATCCGGTAAAAATCTTGGCTAATTGATCGAAGTGGGTAGCTCCAGTCGACCCATAGATCATGGAACAAATAGGGTGGGTAGGCCCTCACATGTAGGACATATGAGTTTCTAAAGAGCCTTTAGGTCCAAAGACGCGAACCCCCCTCGTTACCGTACGTGCGACTCTCACCGCATACGGCTCGCACAAAGACTCCTAAATCCATCCCGAGCCTTTTCTTCCACCTCTCCCCGATCAAACTTCCCGTGGGACCCTCTCCTTTCAGTCGAGTCTCTAAAGAGCCTCTCCTTTCAGTCGAGTCTCTAAAGAGCCTCTCCTTTCAGTCGAGTCTCTAAAGAGCCTCTCCTTAAATTCGTACTTACATATGATAAAAGATGATGGAAATTGAGGATGAGTAATTGAAGGATCTCGCTTTCAGTCTCATCAATATAATTTCTTGACAAAGAGAACGGGAAGAACTCAACTCAATGCTTCATCTTCCGCCAATAGTCTCAGAGACAGCACAGGGACTCAGATTCAATACAGTGCCGTCCAGTCTTTGATTGACAGAGCTCGGAGTGTATAGTAAGTAAAGGAATAGAGGCTGAAATGCCACCTACCGTTAAGTCCATTTATTTCTCCTTTAAACGATTATCCACTTCTGAGAAGGCACTGGGGCCGATGCCTCTCCTCCGTCTTCCCTAGGGTCGGTCCAATGGGAAGGCCCGCCCTTGTCCTGCTTGTTCCTAATCTTTTTTAGGGGAGGTGACATCCTCGCCATCGTAAGCTAGAGCATTAAGAGCATAGTAACAACGGGTACAATTTACCATATTAAGTAACGGTAGCAATGGCTCTCTGCTAGTGCTTATAATTGGTATTCCAGAGGTCCGTCTTTCCTGCCGCAAAGGTAATAACATACGATCCATATCGGAACGGAGCCGTATAACGTGGTTTTTTTTCTCTTCCATCGGTCCTTCTTCATCTGGAGGAATGTCTTAGAAAGATAATGGCGTTTTCAAGATCATTTGTTGGTCCAGGACCCAGGACGGGATCGTGAATCAAGGATGTAGCGTAGTGGTCTGCATAACACGGGAGCTGCAGGGCTGTCGGATTGTGTGAGGCCTGGCTAATCGTGGTTGAATTTATCAAGCGGTCCGTTTTGAGTCTTGCATTGTCTGGAGTTGCATGAAGATTGCTGCAACTTTGGTAGTCTCCCAGGATCAGAGGATATACAAGGGTTCCCAATTTACTTTTACGGAATATATGTCTAGAAACCAGCCTGAGCCGTGTTCTTAGGTTTTAAATGACTCATCTGTCTAGGAGAGGTAGGAATTGCAATCTTGAATGTGGAAAAACCTTCGTTCGATCTCTTTCTGATCTTTGCTCTTTCTCTTGGGAACCTTCTTCGACTTCGGTTAGCTTTTGAAGGGGAACAAGCCCAAGGTACAGGATCTGGTGAATTCAGGGCCGTTACCAGACGGAATGGATCTAGGAACAAGAGGACCTTCTAGGAGAGGCCTTCCCTTCTATCTCTCTCCAAGCATCCAAATTTGGAGATGCAGCAAAAGATGGACAGGGCCCGAACTCGCCTTGACTAGTTTTGTATTATCGAGATCCCTTTGTATCTGACATCGGCGCCTTGGGAGACGAGTGACACTTGAAATAACGGAGATTCCTTGGCTCTTAGTGGGCGGCGCTTATAATAGAAGCGGCAAGACAGAAGATTTCGGAGTTAAGTCCAGCCTGTCTCTCTTTAGGATTGAATTTTCCATGAAATTATCAGCAAAGAGACCGCCAATACCAAAATGGAATATCAAGTTTGGTCACTTTGAACCAGTTTCGTTACATAGATTGGCTTGTTCGGGCGGTCTAGCATCGGGATAAGAACAAAAGAAGGGTTTGAGATGGGTAGAGCGATGTCTAGCCCCGCTCTAACCGCTGAGTCAAGTAGGTCCTTAGTCTAAAGTCGAGAACAGAAAACGAAGCATAGACCGGCCCTTTTTTGGTCGAGTTGGGTTCCTGAGCCCTCAATACTAACAGGAAGGAGACAGGGCTGCTAACCGCACCGAATGAACTCTTTCATTTTCTTTTATTCCACTATTTCTCTTGTTGGCTTCGTGCAGATAGATGTTTGCCGGAGGATATTGGTGCTCCTTGAGGTATGCCTTTCCCGGTGGGTTTTTCTCTTATCTGTCTTTTCTATCCAGTTCCCGCCCTATGGAGAATGCAGTCAGAAAATCTGCGTCTTCGCAACGCAATAAAGAAGTTTCATAGTTTATCTCGGCTCATGCGGTCATTGATTCAGTCAGGGGGGTATGCGTTCACTATTAAGCCTACGCCCTCCATTCCTCTTGATCTCGCCCTTTTACTCGTTACGCTATTCGGGGATGTAGGTCGGAATCCGGTTCGAGAAAGAGATCTTCTTAGATACAAGTCATCGCCAGCAATCTGCTCTTATCCTTGGTGTAAAAGGGCGAGTTCCTTTCTGGTCTTGCCCAAAGTCTTGATTCTCATTTGAGATCTCCCGCGACAAAAGTGAAAGCAGCTGCTTTCTTTATCTCGCTTGCCGTTAGTCCGTCTAGCGCCTTTTGGTTGGGGTCCGTTAGACCGCTTGGGTAATATTTGATAGTCTCGAAGGCAGTCAACGTGTCCGCCATTCTTTTCCCATTAGACTTGTTTGTAAATCCTTTGCTCTTTTTCCTTCTCTCTTCCAGTTCTCTCCCTCTACTTTATTTGAAAGGGGCGGAGAAGACTACTATATCAATAATAATAAATAGCAATTAAGTTTCAAAGGGTTTGAGCTTGGAAGCAACCTGCTATCTATCGATAGGCGAGAAAAGACTGCTATTGGCTGCTTCGCCTATATATTCTATTATGGCCGGCTTGGAGACATCAGAGGTCCATAGCTTCATTCATTCGTTGAACCTTGGGGGATAACCATTAGCATTGAGATCAATTACCACACCACCTCTATCATACATACGACATTACACGACGCGAGAGTGGATGGTCAACACACCGCCTACGTTCCGCTTGCAGCCAATACAACCACAACCGGCACTTGCACGAGATTCAACAACCGAAGCTACTGGTAGTCCCGAGGGGACGGCATCCTCCTAACAAAGTTAGCAGTACTGAACAACCGAGTCATCGGTCCGGGGAAAGAAAAGGACCGCCTTTGCTGCTTTGAAAAAAAAGGAACTCGCCGGAACAAAGGTTCTTTTTTTCATGCTTCAGACGATCTGGCTAATTCTATAAACTTCTTTCTATATAATTATAGACTCTTCTTCTTTCTTGGGCGGCCTGTTTTAGCGCGTTTCCAAAGTCAACCTAACCGGTTACGGTCCTCAGTAGCGTTTCCGACCGGGTGAAGAATGAAAAACGTCCGCTAACGCCCACGGGAGCTGTTGCTCCGTCGATCCGAACCATCATGCAACGCTGCTAAGGCATTGTATATAATATTATGTCCGTCCCTACCTACAATGATTTCATAATCCGCGAGCTAAGGCATATGTTTTTCGGAGGAAGCCTTGGGAAGAGGGGAAGCAGCTTCGCCACACCAAGTGGTTATTCACCCATGGCTTGAACCAGTGGCGGAACCGAACGAAGAGGTTTGCCTGGTTTTATCAACAACGGGTGCGTCCACATCCAACTTGAGTGCTGGCTAATGCAGAAGGATCCATAAAAGCCGCCTTTCAAACGTTTATTTTATTGGACTAAATGAGAGTTATTAATGCGTTGAAGGGGTCTGTTATACCCCCATGGCACTTGAGAGTTCGATGGAATAACTGTATGAGATTCATTTCGTCCATACAGTTCGTCTTTTCTCATGTTTACAGAGAAGGCAATGGTTGTGCTGATACTCTATCTAAGTTTGGAGCCAACTCGAACACAGCTGTTTGGTGTCCTCCTCCTTTTCTGCGTGGTAATATGGGGCTAGACCGTGCTGGTCTACCTCAGTTTCGATTCAAGTAGTTATTTTGTACCTAGTTGGAGGTCTAGGTTTATGTCCCCCTCCATTTATTTGTCTGCTTTCTTTTCTTTTGCTTTTAATAAATAGCTCCCTTAGTGGGCAAAAGAAAATCAGTCTAGTAAGTTGCAGGAAGTGATGGTCTGTCAAATCGGGTCAAGGGTCCATAGTATAGTCAGTTGAAAGCCCCCCGCAACGCAAGCCGCGGTCGTTCCTTCCGTCCCGTCAGTCTACAGGTACACCAGCGCACAAGCTACGGTTGAGGTTCTTCAGGCGTCTAGTTCATTCTGTCGTCCTTTCCCCTTCAACACGAGTGAGTAGGCGAGCCGAAGAAGCTTCCTTCGCTGAAGCAACTCTATCGGTGTCAACGATATCATGTCCATCTCTTGGTTACGAGCAGCTCGCTAGACTATATGAGTATGTATAATTCCATCCAGTTTGATATTTCTTCTTTTTGAGAAGTCGGTTCATGTTGAGAGAGATCAGGATTACGATCTAACAGAGCAGAGAACGGAGTAGCCAAAGCCGTTAATAGACTGAGGACTTTCTTGCTTAGCTGAAAACGAGAGTAGTAGCTAGCTAACCAGGAGCAGAAGGTGATGAAGTTGAGTAATTACCCCTTTCGGCCGCGCACCCAAGGACAGTGCTCCATCTCTCAGGTTGGCTACTGACTTGGCTACGAAAGACGGCTATTCGCTATTCTTTCCATCGTGAAATAGTAAGCAATCCCCCCCTTACCTCTCTCAAGTCGCACAAAGTCATGGCTTGTCAATGCAGGGTGTAAGACTCACTCTCAAAAATGCGGGGTGTTAGTGTCGCACACTGATCGGGTCCTTTTCAGCAACGGGCTCATCCGTGTAAGAATGAGGAATTCCTCTGCCAACAAGTCCTAAAAGAGGAAGAATCGCAAAGAACAAGAAGAAAAGAAGAGGTGAGATTTGCCCAATAGTCACGAATGGTGGCTCCACTGGCTGACATCCGATCCAACCTAGCAAGCAACGATCCGCCAAAAGCAACCAAAAAAGTCCCTGATAAATGGGGCGAAAACTTGAACTACGCACATAGAGACTCTTCATAAAAGGTAGAGCTAACAGGCAAATGGAAACGAGTGCTATTGCGGCTACACCTCCTGCTTTATCAGGAATACTGCGAAGGATTGCATAGACCGGTAGGAAATACCATTCAGGCACAATATGAGCTGGAGTGGACATCGGATTAGCAGGTATGTAATTGTCTGGATGCCCCAAGACATTAGGAGCATAAAAGATCCAAACAGAGAAGAAGATAGCAAAAGCTACCCACCCTACTAGATCCTTAACATAGAAATAAGGATAGAAGGCAATCTTATCCATTTCAGCATGTACACCTAAAGGATTGTTTGATCCATATTGATGCAATGCGGCCAGATGAAGAACACTGGCGCCTACTAAGATGAAAGGGAGTAAGTAATGAAGACTAAAGAATCGATTTAAGGTTGCATTGTCCACAGAGAAACCACCCCAAAGCCAAGTCACTATAGTGTCTCCGACTACAGGTATTGCACTAGCCAAGCTTGTAATGACAGTAGCTCCCCAGAAGCTCATCTGTCCCCAAGGCAGTACGTAGCCTATGAAGGCAGTCAATATCATGAGCAAGAAGATAACAACTCCGATACACCGAACAAATTCCCTAGGACTGCTATAACTCGCATAATATAAGCCACGGAACATGTGCAGATATACGACGATAAAGAACATGGAAGCCCCGTTCGCATGCATATATCGGAGCAACCAACCCCCTTCAACATCTCTCATGATGTGTTCTACGCTGTTGAAAGCTAGATCTACATGAGGCGTGTAATGCATCGCTAGGAAGATGCCGGTCACTATCTGAATGACTAAACAGATACCAGCTAGGGACACAAAGCCCCACCAGTAGCTCAAATTGCTCGGGGTTGGATAATCTATCAAATGCTGATTCAGTACGGAGGCAATTGGTTGTTTAAGAATAGAGAATCGTTGGTTCCTTACAGTCATCTCTCTTTTCTGAGACATTCTTTTCTTATTCCCTCTTGACAGAGAATTTAATAACTCTCCTGTCTCAATGATATGGGCCATTGGTTTGACCAACGGAAAGTATGGGAGTTTCCTGACTTCTTGCTCACGTTCGTCAGAAGCAAGCAAGACGAGGAAACCTAGGGGTACTCGACAGTGAAGGTCCTACCTTCACTCTCATTTTCACTTCTTAAGCGATTAAGAGATTGGATACCCAAGACCCATACTCTTTTCTAGGAACTGCTTCTACAACAATAGGCATAAAGGCATGATTAGTTCCACGAATCTCACTGCACTGACCGTAGTAAACTCCTTCTCGTTGGACTAAAAGAGAGGTCTGATTTGAACGACCAGGTACAGCATCACATTTCACACCTAACGAAGGAACAGCCCAACTATGAAGTACATCAGCAGATGTGATAATAATACGTATATAAGTTTTGGCTGGCACTACCACTCTATTGTAAACTTCTAATAAACGTGATTGACCCAATTCTGAATCATCTTCTGGAATCATATAGCTGTCAAAAGTGAGTGACTGCTCATCCGAACTGTTATAGTCCGAATACTCATAAGTCCGATACCATTGATGTCCAATAGCTTTGATAGTAATGGCTGGATCTACCACGACCTCGTCCATTGAGTATAGGAGAGCAAACGATGGTATAGCAATGAACATGAGGATGATAGACGGAAAGATGGTCCAAAGAATCTCGATTGTTGTTCCGTGCACAATCCTTTGCGGGATTGGATTAGTTTGATAGTGGAAATGCCATAAAGCGCGAACCAACATCCATGATACGAACACCAAAATCAGAATAAGAAAGAAAAAGATATCGTGATGTAAGTCCATGATTCCTTGCATCATAGGTGTAGCTGCATCTTGAGATCCTAATTGCCATGGTTCCGCAGCATCAGAAAGAGCGATTGTGAGGAAGAGCCTTTCTATCAAAATCATTGGTTTAACTTCATTCTTTAACTGCTCTGGGAGAGAGACTTGCCTTCTCAAAATAAGGAAATCACCGGTTGGATTTGCCAACCAAGAAAGAATGGGAAAAGGATTCACTGGAAATCAAGAGATGAAAAATGTTTGCGGGGATCGGTGCCACGAAGCTTGCAGAGAGAATTTTCAGGCGTTTGGCGTCGGATATGGACCGTCAAGGAAGTAGGCGCCTGGGCCGGGAACAAAGCGTTGGCGGATAAAACCTCGCCCTTACAATATCTAAGTAGGTTTGTTCTCGCCTAGTTCGGAAGCTTTCTATAGGAGTCACTTCTTAGTGTGATATGATAATTAGACTCGAACCTTTCTTAAGACTACCAAGCCCTCTCGAATGAGTTCTACGATAGAAGCTTTCGACGTAGACCCTGGGACAAATCTTTCACTCACGGAGACATGAAAACCTGTCACTATTTCGTCCTGAAGACTGATGCGACGGGAAGAAATGGCATTGAGAAGCGTTGCTGACTTAACAGTTAGGTTTCGGCATAACAAGGCTTGCACCGTCTTTTCACACTGAGGCGCGCAGCGTGCCGTTGGTAATGATTCCACTACGGTGCCACAAATTTGCAAGCTGATCCTAAGTAATCGCTCTTGCTCTTTTGATTCCAGAAGAACGACTTCGTTAGGATTCGGAACTTGCTGCAATTCTTCTTGAATAGCCTCCATTCTTGCGTCGAAGGTCGCTTTAAAAGTCTGACCTAAACTCTTTCGACTGAATAGAATGAAACCTATAAAACAACCAGCTACTATCATTTCTTCATTATAGATTGAGATATTCTTTGAACTTGATGCACAAAGAAAGAGAATGGCGGCAAATAAAATCTTTTGATCCTTCATATTCATTTTTGTTATTCTCCCTTTCGGCAACTTGAACGGGTGGGGGACTGAATGTTACCGAGTGGCAGAGAACAATCCGAACCGGGGCGCACCGAAGTGCTTTTTCTGTAGGTTGAAGTGGTATAGAACCTAGTGAACCGAGCGTACAAAAGAAGAAGTCTTATCTTATGAGTTTAGTTAGTTAGTGATCAAAGTCGAGAGTTTCATGCAACTTGCTGAAAGAAGACTGATTCTTATTCTACGATAAAAGATGATGAATGATCAACGCGACAACGAGTCACAAGAATAGATTACAATCAGGTATCACCCCGATGAGGGAATGCAAGTAACTTGAGCTTTTCCCTGCTAATACCTTTCATGCTTTATGAATTGATCCAACCTCTTCATCCCATGCTTCTCAGTGGGACTAGATTTACCGTTGAGTTGCCCAGTCATTGACACATCGCACTTACATATGATAAAAGAGGAATCTAGTTTCTAAATACCTGGAAATTAGCTATCATCGAAAAGACAGAGATAGCTTTTTTACAATCTCGTTTGCTAACAGGTAAAATTCATTATTGTTCAGTCTAGGCACTTCCAGTTGTCAATTGCTAACTGTCAAATTCACCATTGTTATTCTTTACCTCTATCGACGGATCAGCTGTTTACACATCTATTTCTGAGACCTAGCAAGCAAATGAGACATCGACGGCTTTCGCACTAGGAAGGGAGAGAGATCAAATAGACTAACTGATATTGCAGATCGTCCATTTCCCTTCCAACAAATGAACTGAATGAAAGGAGGAGTTATTCAGTGATTCATTAACATTATGCCTATTCTTCCTAATGAAATGCCTGAAATCATTACATATTAAATTGATGGGAATCAATACTGGAATCTGGCACGACTACGACTTTACTCAACTTCAGGGACCTCAAATCCATAGGCTACTCTCTCCAATGAATATGAGTCACCAATCGAACGGGGACTAGGCAGCTGCTATCAAAGGGAAATGCTAGGTATGGTCCTAGGACAGTTCCTTCAGTTGCTAGTTCATTTACTATGGTTCCTAGCTAAGATGTTCTCATGTCTGGAAGCGTAGGGCCTAGTTCTGTTCCCAGTTAAGTTTCCGCAATTCGAGAAAGAAGAGAAGTTGTTCAAAATCTAAATTAAGATCCTTGAAATACAAAGGCAGATCCAAGCTAAGATGGTATTTTCCTTCTTTCAGAGAATAAATCTAAGCTTCAAAAGGGAAACTATCACTCAAAAAGGGCGCCTTTAACTAGGTCCCTTATTAACGCTTTGAATAACTAGTTTCTTTCTTATTTACACAATTACGAGAAGCAGGGCTTACTCTTTTGCCCCTTTCAATGTTCGGATGTGCCTCACTTAGCAAAACAATCCAAGCAAAAAATCTCAAATGATGACTGCTCTTGTCGTGAACCTATCTCTATTTTATCAAGTTGCTAACTGTCAAATTCACCATTGTTATATATTTTCTAACTGTAAAAGCTCTCTCTATCTTTACCTCTCCTCATTCACAGCCAATAAACTTTGCTCCTACCACGTGTTTGGATCCCCGGTTCGATAAAATAACCACAGACTGAGCCTAAAGACCTACTTTTTTGATTAGATGCTAGAAAATCACCAGATCGCAGGAGGATTGACAAGTTTCAGGCTTAGAATTATACGTGCGACGTCCGTAGTCTAAAACGCATTTAGATAATTTTATCATATAGAATCCTATCATCGAGACTCATTATCGTGCGTTATCGTGCTCTTTCCTCACCCTCTTTTTCACAAGCATGACCATGAAGAGAGGCTCTCAATAGTAGCTTTTAACCATTGTTGCTAAGCTATAAAAATATCTCAAAATAGAAGACTTGTCTTCTTTCATCTGCTGTAGAGTAAACTCGATTCTTGTTTAAATTTCGACTGCGCAAAGTGGATTAGAAAGATAGTCAAAGTATATATCGAGCAGGGCATTCGTCCGCCTTGTTCACTAATTGAATATATAGGTATAGTTGTTACTCCATCTCAAGTGTTGTTACTTCATCTCAAGTTCTCATGCCAGAAGTTAAATTGAGCGTCGAAAAAAGGTAGTTTAATTGCTTACTTGCTAGAGTCAGGTCCGAAGGAACTGTCTTTTATAAAAGAAGGAGAATGAAAGCTACTTTCTTGTTCGGAAAGGAAGAGACTCGACTGAATGGAAGAGGAGTGGAGAGAAAGCAACTAGAAGTAAGTGACTTTCTTTGTACCTAAATTGTTTATATAGCATAGAATTTAACGGGCACTGATCTCAAAAAAAAGGTCTCTATGTAGCATACACCCTATATATCTTGAGCGAGGTCTAGCTCTTAGTGTTGCCCAGATAAGAAAGTTAGTAAGCACCCTTGCGCCTGATCTATTTTTTTATATATCTCCTTCTTTGTCCATTAGTCAATTAGATCTTTCCCCATACTATATTCAATGAATTAAGGTATTTTCTCCCAGAGCAGCTCACGCCCCAGCAGAATCACCAACTTTGACACTTTCAAGTGATGAGATCGGTCGAGTGGTCTCAGTTGGAGATGGGATTGAATAACGAAAGAAGTCGACAAAGTCAAATGAGTTCAAGAAGGAAATTATCTCTATTCTCTTGCTCTATTTTTTATATAGTTTCTATAGCTAACTGAAAGCTATACATAGAAGAATTCAGGTCACAGTTGGGTGTGATAGAGCAAAGGAACTAGCACTGGTCAACTTGATTATAAGTTCTCTCGATCTGAATGACGGCTCACAGTTGATTTAATTAAAGAAGTTGATCTAGTAGAGGCGTATCTCACAGTTGGTTTAATGTAATCTGTCTCTCAAGGAGATGGGTAAAGTGTTAAAGAAGACTCAAAGTAGAGCATGATCTTCTATTAGATTAGGTGAGCTAGGTCCATATGCTTTGAGTACTTTCAGTACCTATACGGGCAAGAAAGTTATACTCTACCGATATCCAAAAGTGGACGGTAGAGCTTGTGTTCTATTTGTTTATATAGTGACTCTAACTAACTGAAAGTTACCAGATGATCCAAAGATCTAGCTCCGATCAGGTTGTTTACTTACTTGTTTTTCATAAACAATGGAATATGGAAAATCCTTCTATAGAAGAGTAGGAGCGGAAACAGAAAGAAGTCAGGATCACTCTCTTCTCGTACATTGTGACTTCTGGAGAGAGATAAATAGCGACGAGCACTCGTCTTCAAGTTCTATATTGGAAATTACATAGATAGATAGCCCATAGAAGTAATATCATATAATAGAAGAGTCTCGCAATCTAGTTCCACGGTCCCGAAAGATTCATGGAATTCGGACCTTAACTTGGAGTATATCCAAGTGGCAAGGCACCGGTTTTTGATACCGGCATGTAAAGGTTCGAATCCTTTTACTCCAGATTGACTCGCCAGAAAGTTGAACTCTTTCTATTTATTTAGAAAGCCTCTCCAATGCAAGCTATAACTCTAAGCTGTCTCTACTAGATCACATCTGTTTTGTATCTAGTTCGTAGCGGGAATAAACTCGTATAGAAAGAAATGCTTTATCTTAAGAGCACTTGAACTGAGAGAGCAGGTAGAATTCCCTATAGTGGGTCTTTTTATCTTAAGAGTACTGAACTTGAACTGAGAGAGCAGCTAACCTGGCAATCCAATTCCGATCAACAAAACTTGGAGGGATGGCTGAGTGGCTTAAGGCATTGGTTTGCTAAATCAACATACAAGATTATTGTATCATGGGTTCAAATCCCATTTCCTCCGGTTGAACGGAAAAAGAGCAAGCTACTCCTTGTAAAGCGCTCGAAGAAAACTTTAGGAAAGAAAGTGGCTTGGGTAGCTCAGCTGGTTAGAGCAAAGGACTGAAAATCCTTGTGTCAGTGGTTCAAATCCACTTCTAAGCAGCAGGCGAGATGGATTTCCTCAAGTTCCAGAAGGGTGAGATACGAGGTGTAGCGCAGTCTGGTCAGCGCATCTGTTTTGGGTACAGAGGGCCATATGTTCGAATCCTGTCACCTTGACTGTAGATCCTCTCCTTTCAGTCGAGTCACTAAACTCTATGTCATTATCTGATTTTTGGTCATAGATTACACTCTATCTGATGTATATACCTATCGTATTCTTGCCCCTGCTCGGTAGTACCGTAGCAGGTTTTTTCGGGCATTTTCTAGGATCAGAAGGAACCGCTATAATGACCACCACATGCATTTCATTCTCTTCGATCCTCTCAATGATATCCTTTTATGAAGTCGCACTGGGAGCTAGTGCTTGCTATCTAAGAATTGCTCCATGGATCTCATCGGAAATGTTTGATGCTTCTTGGGGCTTCTTTGGTGACCGTGAAGTCACCGGATGAATTGCCGAGTATATAGATCAGATCCAGACGCTGCTCTTGCTCCGCGGCGATACGTACTCGACCTTCTCCTACCCATCCCAGGGCACCATAGCATGTCGAGAATAAGGGGGGAGACATACTGGGCGTAACCACTCCCTTGGAGGCTGTACCGCCCTGCCCCGACGATGGGGCCTTATGGGGAAGGGCCCAATAAGGATAGCATACCCCCCACTTTCAAGCGCACCTATGTATCGACTGAGAATATGTTCTAGTCGGTGGAACCAGTGAACCAAGCGATATGGTTAGATGCATGGGGCAGAGGTCTCGTAGTACCCCCTTTGATCCAGCCTCGGAATCACCTACTCAAGGGACAGTCCTGACGGCAGGCGGTGGACTCTTTCAGGGAAGAAGGGGCCTAAGAACGGCAGATGTCGTACACTTGAGTGACAAAGGAAAGAGCGAGACCTCTTTTTCCGTTCAGACTGAAGAAAGATCAAGTTGGTGAGCCGTGTGAAGGTCAACCTTCCCGCATGGTTCGGAGAGCACTGAATTAGAATGAGAGCCACATAACTCGCTCGATTCGCAAATTGGTCTGACTCGTAATTCACTTCTGACTCCGTGTTCGATAGCCTGACCGTCGTAATGTTAATTGTGGTTACATTCATAAGTAGCTTGGTCCATCTTTATTCCATTCATATATGTCCGAGGATCCTCATAGCCTCGATTTATGTGTTATTTATCCATTCCTACTTTTTTTATGCCAATGTTGGTGACTGGAGATAACTTTCTTCAATTATTCCTGGGATGGGAGGGAGTAGGTCTTGCTTCATATTTGTTAATTCATTTTTGGTTTACACGACTTCAGGCAGATAAAGCAGCTACAAAAGCTATGCCTGTCAATCGAGTAAGTGATTTTGGATTAGCTCCTGGGATTTCGGGTCGTTTTACTCTCTTTCAAACAGTAGACTTTTCAACCATTTTTGCTCATGTTAGTGCCCCTAGAAACTCTTGAATTTTTTTCAATATGAGATTTAATGCCATCACTCTAATTTGTATTTTACTTCTTATTGGTTCTGCTGGGAAATCTGCACAAATAGGATTGCATACTTGGTCACCCGATGCTATGGAGGGTCCTACTCCAGTATCCTCTTTGATTCATGCAGCTACTACGGTCACTGCTGGTGTTTTCATGATAGCAAGGTGCTCCCCTTTATTTGAATATCCACCTAAGGCTTTGATTGTGATTACTTCTGCGGGAGCTACGACGTCATTCCTTGTGTCAACTACTGGAATATTACAGAACGATTCAAAGAGGGTCATAGCTTATTCAACTTGCAGTCAATTAGGCTATATGCTCTTTGCTTGCGGCATCTCTAACTATTCGGTTAGCGTCTTTCACTTAATGAATCATGCCTTTTTTAAAGCATTACTATTCCTGAGTGCAGGTTCGGTCATTCATGCCATGTCGGATGAGCAAGATATGCGGAAGATGGGAGGGCTTGCCTCCTCCTTTCCTTTGACCTATGCCATGATGCTCATGGGAAGCTTATCTCTCATTGGATTTCCTTTTCTAACTGGATTTTATTCTAAAGATGTGATCTTAGAGCTCGCTTACACTAAGTATACCATCAGTGGGAACTTTGCTTTTTTGGTTGGGAAGTGTCTCAGTCCTTTTCACTTCTTATTACTCCTTTCACTCACTTTTTCTAACATTTCTAGTACCTACTAATTTATTTGGGCGAGACATCAAGAGATGTCATGATGCGCCCATTCCTATGGCCATTCCTTTAATACTTATGGCTTTCGGGAGTCTCTTTGTAGGATACTTGGCCAAAGTGTGACCCGTTAGCCCATAAGTCAGTATTATGATGAAGCGGCTCTTGCTCACCCGACACGATCGTACGAGGTCATAATTCACCCAGATCATCCACGGTGAACAAGAATTGGGGATCGGATGCGACGAAATTCCCGCCAATGGCTGAGATGTTTAGTCGACTCCCTTACATGTAGGACATATGAGTTCTTTCAGACCTTCCTTGTGGGACAAGAAAGAAAGTCAGTTCCTCCCTATGGGGTACGAGTGAGCAGAAAAGGGAGGAGGAAAGAGGCCCTGGTGAACCGTTAAGTGAAAAAGTGTAAGATTCGCTGCCCGAAAGTCTTAGGTACTGACCACACTGAGGGACAGGCCCTGAAGCGAAGGACGGAAACGATCAGAATCAATGTGTTCCAATTTCTGGATTTGCACCGACCATCCAATGGACCATGGACTAAATGGCCACTGCCTGAAAGGACTATGTCCAGAGGACCCCCACCCCCATCCCCACCCCACAAGGTACATCTCGCGCCTATGGGCCACTATAACTATCCAAGAATACACTCGAAACTGGAACAAAACCCACCCGTTGGATTATCGAGATAGAAGTCCTACGATAGAGGACTAGGATTCTCTAGAAAGAAAAGGTCATGGGTGGCCAAGAGGTCCCACTTAGAGACTTAGGATCTCAGCAGGCGAATGTTGCCGGCGAAAGATAATCAACTAATTCTGATCTGAGTAGGCTCATAATAGGGAATACCTTAACCCTGGGAACCGGGGAACCCACCAGAGGCTGTCCTATTTCGAAATCCTCATAGTAGTATTTTTGGCCGAAGCTGACTAGTTGAAACGAAGAAGTAGCCGAGAGTTCCTTCGTAACCGGCTAGTTGCTTTTTCCGTAAACCCTTCTTCTGTTTATATAGATCGGAGCATCAGCCTCATGAGTCTAACTAGCTGCTCATGGCCGAGATGCCTTATGTGGAACAAACAGAATTCATATGGTGTCCTACGATTTGGAAATACCGAGCAACTATCCTTAAGTTTCAACGCTCTATATATTAACTAGTGGAATAGGACCTCCCGGGAACTCCCATATGATCGTAACTAAAGACAAAGCAATAGTAATTTAGCCTGCGTAGAGTTGGCTCAAATGCTTAGTTCGTGAAAAGTGGAGTATAAAAAAATAATGGGATAATATATCGGCCCATGTACGCCCTAGGAAAGCAAGTATCCTCTATACTAAAGGGAGCCACACCCTACGGTGGACCTTAGCTCGGCTATAAGTCTTAAGTGATCTGCTAACGAAGTGGAATAGAAACTAAAGTTTCTCTCTTGTAGTAACTCCGGTTAACCATTTCAATAAGCCCAATTTTAATGATGAAAAGATGCTCATATAAGGCGCGGTTCGATATCAAGATGGAAACATATGATTTCAAAGTGTCGGTCATCTGCAGAAAGGCTATTTGGAACAAGATAGAACGAAATTCTCCTTCAAGGCGATATCTAAGACACATTCAATTGCACAAAAAGAAGAGTTCGAAAGGATGTCATTTGGCATGAAGCAAAGCTTGGATATGTTGTCTTTCAAGATCTAGGGCCAAGAGCAGTGGTATGAGATTTGTCTTCCGCAGCTGCTGCAGAAGCAGCATGCCTGACCCTTTTTTTAATTCCTTCATTGCATACACTACTGGAGAACACAACAAGCCCAACAAGCAACGGCTCCTACCTATAAATCCGTTGCGCGTTAGCACGCGCATCCATTTTCTTGGACCACAGAAATTGCTTGCTTAATTTTACTTATCACCGCAGGTCTAGCATAATCAGAAGACCAAAGAATCCAAAGATTACTCTTCATCTGACCTCTAGCCCTAGCATTATTAAGAAACTCTGTACTCATCCCCTCTCTTTACACATAAAATAGACACTAATATGGAATCACTTCCGAAGGGTAATAAACTTGGGTTTCCGCCTTCATAAGCGTATAGAAAATCTTGATGCTTAAGAGTCATCCGCCGACTTTATTCTAATGCATTAGGTTCGAGACTTACTGGAGGACTCAGCTAGGCTAGTTTGTTTGACTGATGCATGAATTGTGGGAACCTATTCTAGAGTCTGGAAAGTACCTTGACCCCTTTATTAGCTGAATGTGACTGATTGATTAGTATTTTTATCGTCAGAAACCGGGACGTTCTTGATTGAAATGGGAAACCATCTGTGAAATCCTACTGCCCCTTTCTGAAACCTGGGATCATGTGACCTAACTGTGAATATTTTAATGACTGAAGCGGTTGAGGGTGCTCAGACTGACAGAGAGTTTGGGGAAGGTCAATAAGCAATAAGTGACTAGTGAAGATTACTAGGTTTCTTAAGTAAATTGCTCCATACACATGATAGAGGAGGAATAGATTACAGTTGTTGGTCCGTGGCCGATATCAAGAAAGGCTCTTCAATATTTTAAACAAATCGAGACCAAAATGGGAAAAAGAGAGACGAAGAGAAAGGAATAACCAATCGATGAAGGAACATGAAACCATTATGTTTCAATAGAGGTACGGGAAACATTTAGGGGTAATGAAGTAGGTGAAGTCGTTGAATTTTGCGAGCTGTTCCAACCACTGCTAGATGTAATTCCAAGAGCCGAACGAGAATAAATACCACACAGAAGAGTCGAGATCGGGCTCCCTAATAGAATGTTTAGCCGATCCATTCCGGATCGATCGAATTGGTACAGAAGTTACAACATAGGAAAACCACAGAAAACACGACTTATTTGAATAACCCGGCGACCTACCAATTGTAGAAGTAGGATTTTTGGCAAACAATAAGCACTTAAGTAATACAATTCCAGTGTACCATCCTCTTTCTCATTTAGAGGAAAAGGTTCGGTAGGAGAAGGAAACAACAGAGGGATCCGAATCGAACCTAAATGGGAATGACATGAAAAGTCATTTTCAAAACCTATCATTAAGGGCGTGATGACGATATACGAGAGGAATAGAGAAAAACTCGTGATTGGCGTAGAGGGGAAGATCTGTTTATGGAATAGTTCAAGAAAGAGTCGTCTCAATTTCTTACTTATTCCTTCTAAATCATTCACTTCTCGACTGAACGCCGCGTAACATCGACTCCTTTTACGCAATTATGAACTAACCTTTCTCGATTCCAATGCAACTTCTCCTTTTTAAGGAGAATTCTCAAACTATGCGAACCTCCCGACGAAGCCAACAGAAATCCTATCCGAATACAAAATATAAAAGGAAGTTTCATTAGGGTCGTATACCAGCCACATGTTCTGGAACTTCCTGTTCCAATTGAAGCATATAGATCCGTAAATAGATTTGTATGTATAGCCACTTCAGTCGTGCTCGTCGTTTCTCGAATAGAAAAGAAGTATCTTTTTTCTGGGAACATGGTCAACCAGAAATTCTTCTGTTCGCTATTTTTCATACACCGATGCAGAAATTGCTCCAGTTTTCCATTCTCATATGAGGCTATTGGCAAGCTTGTCAGGGCGGCACGAAGTGATGAATCATGCTCAAACATGAGTCGATCCTTCATTAGGGACATTTTATAGATCATAAAATTCCCACAAATTCCACGAAAAGTGGGTCCATGTAAATGATCGAGACCTCGCAAAGAACAACACTCCTTGCCCATATTGAGTTCGGAACCCAAAGGCAATCGTTGAGTGAACTGTATCTTTTTTGTGTTAGACATAAGAACACCCAACATAAAGATGCACACTCCTCCATGTGAAAGATGAATCTTTATTCTCCGAGCCTGCTCACGCTTCGCTGACCTATCGCGTGGTAAAGAGAATAGAGTACGAAAGAATAGTAAATAGAGCATACCGCAGAAAGATTCTAAATATGACAAGTCACCCTTGGATTCAAGAAGAAGTAAATGAAGAAGAGGAACGAAAGGAAATGAAGCATTTATAGCTCTATTTTTGGATGAGCTTCTCCCAATTATGTATGGTAATGGAATAGGACGGATTGCTCTGACCAAGACTCCACTTTTGGCTCCGTCGATGGAGCGTATGAATTTCCTGGAATGTAGATAGACCAAAAGAGGGAATACAGAGATAGAAATAGGAATTATAGTACCATTGAAATAAGGGGAACCTGTGGAAACATCTCTACTGACAAACCATTTCAATAAGACGGTGGCTGCCGTGCCACAAGGGACGACCATGGAAGTAATGAAAAATAAAAAGTTCTGCAGTTGGACCATCTGCTCTATCTGAGAACAAAGCTTCTCTAGAGAAGACACTCAAAGTAAACGTGAATAGTTCACTGAACTTTTTTACCCATCTTGCAGTGATAGGGAATGCATGTAGCCTCGAGCAAAATAACAGAAAAGGGATCAAGAAAGCAAAGGATAACATATTGATGCCACTAGACCTGAAGATCTCAGGATGATTATCTACCTCCTCGTGCTCGTGACACAACCATCTCTTTTTGATAGGTTCTATGGAACGATGCCTGCTGCTTCATATGGGAGAAAAATAATAATAGATATGCCGGTCATTAGAAGGAAGAAGCGCCAGAGAAAGAGTCCTCGTGTATCATCTGTTGCAAAATTATGAACGGAAGCTAGAAACCCGGACCGTATTGAAGAGGTTCCTAAGACACAGGATAGAAGAGTGACAATATTCAGAAGCAAGGTCCAAGAATTTAGAAGTGGTAGAATGACTGAATGAATAAAAGCTGTGGCTAATACCCGAGGCATAAAAGAAGCATTTTCTAAGGGATCCCGAAACCACCAGCCACCCCAACCTAATTCATGATGATCCCACCAACTTCCTGGCAAGATGCCTACGGTTAAAAAGCACCGACATGTCAAGATCCAAATTCGAATAGGTTCATGTTCCTGGTCAGAAACCACTGTGCTCGCGCCGGCGGTCCAACAAAGAGACGAAGTAGTGGTGCCTACATCTTTGAATTTCAGGAGTCGGGATCCGACGCAAACAGCAGAGCGAAGCAAGGTTCCATTTTTTTCGGCGGCATAATTCTGCATTGGCGGTGATTGACGTGCCACAATCCCATTCAAAAATTTGGATCTACATAGTCCAAAGCCCATAGCACTGGCGATGTCTCCGGCATATATGCAAGAAGGATGTATTGCTAATATATGATCTTGTAATACAGGGTTTGATTCTACAAGCGGTTAGGTACGAATGAAGAAATTGAGAACAAAAGGATCGGAACTCGCCAATAGGAAAGGAGAGAAAAACAAAGCAATGCCAACAACAGCTACGTCATTCCGCTGTTCATCGATAAACGAAACTCTCTCTTTGTCATATCTTGCCAGATGCAAGAAAGAACTCATCCTTTTTTCCTTGGCCAGTTGTGAGTTCCTCACGAAGTTCGAGACAAAGGAAAAGAAAAGAGTTTCCCTAAGGCCTCCTCACTTTGAGAAATTATGGCTCTTGGGGAGACCCCGATAACAAAGAAGGAATCCATACAAACTTGAGATCCAACACCATGATAAAATACTACCTTCATGATTATACCATGTCCCTGAGATTTGATAAATGAAAGGTGCATTAACGGTTAATACGTTGTAATTGGATAGGTTATTAGGAATATGACAGAACGAAAGACCAAGGAAAGGAAGAAGAATACACAAAAATGCAGGTGATGCTCCAAACGCTGGTGTTTGTTTCTTATTGTAAGTGAATGCAATGAAAAGACCCGAAAATAAAAAATAATGAGAGAATTCGTTTATTGACATTGCGTGCTCATTTCCTTCTGCTTTGTTAATCATACCGCAAGAGGCCTGGAGGTCTGAAAGAACTCATATGTCCTATATGTGAGGGATAAAGTGACTTACTTGCTTAGAGTGAGGGACTCGAGCGTATGCGAGAGGCTCTTTAGTTACTCGACTGAAAGGACAGGAACTGACTAGTGACTCGACCGAACATGAACTTTCTATGTCAATTCGAGAAAGTGTCTATCTATGTCGTTTCAAGATTTGAGTTTTGGTTCTAGAGACTCGGATACCCATGAAGGGGAAAACATGCTTTCTTCTTTCTTATGATATTTCTCGGTATCACTCACGGCATATCATTCCATGTCTCACTGACTCTATCTACTTACTGGCCTCTGCTTTTTCTGACGAATTCCATTGACCTGCCATGGATAGTATAGAACCCTCATATTGGAGAGGGACGAATTTGGTAGTCAATTTAAGTTTGACTTCTCTTACGAGAAAAGTGAGTGTTCTTTCGTTCTTTTCTCTATCGCGGGACTTGGTAGATTTAAGGGAAATCTCGCATCTCAGCCCAGTTTAAAGGGCATTCACAGGCCCTATTCTTAATAAGCCCCTAAACAACTCATTTATAAGAGAAGTTTCTTGCTAATGGGAACACGGGACCTGTACCAAAGATAGGATTGGACACCAATTTAGGAAGAATGGCCGCAATGCTGGGCATGGAAGATAATGTACTTAGTGTCAAGCAAGGTAACTCCAATCCCCAATAATGAATATCCGTCTTCGTCAATCAATCTTCGCTTAGGAACGAGAGCTACAGACGAAATAAAAACAACGTTAGCTCAACAGCGGAAGGAAACTCGGTTAGGAGCTGAGCTACTGTTGAGCAGCTTGGGGCTGGCTCTTCTTCCCCGGCCTATCCCTCAGATTCAGATCTAAAGATGAAAGTCGTGTCCACTCACGTACAATTGATTTTTTTTTATTCAAAGTGCAGTTGGATCTATAAAACCCAAAATAATAATCCTCTTCAACTGCAATATTGGATGGAGAAATCTCTGCCCGATAAGCAAATACAGTAATGAAAGAAATCCATACAAGCAGGGCGAGGGAAGAATTGTTAGCCGTCAAACGTCGTTCTTCCTATATAAGGGTCCACTCAGTCGGGATCATAACTCCACAAATACGACTCCTCACGCTACGAAAGAGGGTTCACATGTCTTGGAATTTATTCTTCCAAAGGGACTCGTTTACCGAACTCATGCTTTCGCGAATAAATGGAATTGTATTCTTTATCTCAACTTGAGTCAGAGGGTTTAACATCCTTTCTAATAGACCTACTTCCAGAGGAGGTTCACTTGCTTCTACAACTAACGGGTTTAGGAGGCCCAGTCATTATAACCTATTCTGACAAAACAAGTTACCTTATTATATGACATTACTCGATCACTAAAGCAAAGCTACTGGGAATGGGTCCCCTAACTCCAACCTAGAGGGGTTATGTTACATGTAGTGGAATCTAGTCTTTCTTACAAATGAACGAACTAATGAAAAACACCAATACTTGAGCTGGAGGGTTACTTAAGGAGACTTATAGAGTTCTTGTTTACCATGCTATCCACATTTTGAGAGGAATCATCCGGTGCTTTTGACTCACTTCTTAACAAATGAGACTCACTAAGGGTTGAGAGGCATACTATTTGCCACTTGCCACTCTTTCTTAGACCTTTAAAAATAGACTTCTTCGATATATGAGTTTACTTGCAATTCTAGCCTTACTCATTCCTTGCCTTTACTCATGCCTTCAGGGCAATCAAATCGAAGTGAATACTAGAGGAAGATTTGCGTAAGTTCGAAGAAGAGGATATTACAGAAAAGAAAGGTTAGAAGGAGCATATCCTCAATCGAAGCCCTTCTCAATATGTTTTCCCTTCCATAGCGATTTATTCAGGTTAGCCAGCGAAAGAAGGGAGGGGAGCCGCAGCTGTTCGGATCACCGCCTAGCATTTGGCGTAGAATGAGAGAGGGAATTCGGAGATCCTGGCGATCAGGGGCATACAGAGCCTTCTCTGAAAGATTAGATTGACAAAGTAAGTTCCGGCAAGCTTCACTACTATTGGGCTGGCCCAGCTAATCAATGTAATATTTGTAGGGTCCACTTCGAAAGCTTCGCTTTACTCCATTTTGTGTAGGGCATTAAAGTCTGTAAGTTACAAGTTCTCCTTTTTTTTTGGAACCTTTTGCAAGCATTCACTGGGTCTTTACTGGCTGACTTATAAAACCGCTCGAAGAGGGCCTATCCCATTTAGGGACTGAAAGAGGTTTTATAATTACACGCCAGAGCCTAGAAATCTCAATAATCGGTAGGATCCATCTGTTCCATCAGCTTCTCTTCTGGCTTCTTCCATAGTTTACGTGTCAATTCAGTATGAAGCACTCCAGTCTTTTTAACTAAATTCAAGACAGGGTCTAGTCAACAAAAATAAGTCCTAACATTGAAAATTTACTTCATAGGGTGGAAAAAGCAAGTAGCTGATGATCTATCCTTGTATTGATTTCGTCTGTAGATGTTCTTCCTCCTACCTGATGAAGATTGACCAACATATTGGACTTGGGCCTCTCACCTTAGTTTGGCTATTGATGAATGACTTGTTCAACTGATATCTAAAGTTCCTAGTTTTTTGAGGCTTCAAGCTTGACTGATAATCCAACTTTTATATTAAAAGAAGAAGTCTTCTTTTGTACGCTCGGTTCACTAGGTTAGAAAGTGAGTCCCTTAGTTCCGAGTTCGTGAATTGATCGATGAGAGAAGTTCTTCTTTTACAGTTTCACTAATAAGTTGAGAAATTCCCTTCGTTGAGGTCTTCGTCGCTCTTTAGTTCCACTTTCTCGACTGATGAATGCTCTAAGTTGCGATTTGAAGAGATAGATCAGACATTGGATCCGAAAGTGTCCCGTCTATATTGACTTATGTAATGATGGATCTGGTTTTCTAGGGATCAGCAGGATTCTCAAACTGAGGACTGACCCGTTTTCGAGAGAAAATCCGTTGTAATGAATCGACTGGAGAAAATGGATCTCTAGCAAAGGTTTGAGCACCAGTCTAAGAGTCTGATATTTGCATCATGTCTGAAAAACACTGTCTCAACTGGATCTCTAAATTTCCTAGTTTTCTGAGGCTTTTATCTTTGAATCAAGTTTCATCATATGAGAAGAAAGAATCATTTCATGCAGCTGAAATGGTCTCTTATGAAGTCTCTATATGGGTCTGATCTCTATTATGTTAATATGAGGTAAGTCATGGCGCAAAAGCAGCTCTCTTTGGTTATTGCCATCTTCTCCCGGGTTTCCTTTGTTTTGCATCCATCCATTGCCAGGTTCATCTCTAATGTGATGAAAGTGGGTGTCAAAAAGGGATATAGTAGATTCAAATTGTCTTTCTTAGGGAGTTTACTGACTCATATGTTCTATCTTTATCACAGAACAATCTAATGGAAGTAGATGTCATGTCAAATTTATTTACAAAGCAGGCTTTCTCTTACAAAACGAGGATATCCGGACTTTGAAGATAAGGTTTTTCGTAGTTCAAGATCGGATTGACCATGAATTTCGTATAATAAGTGAGCAGAACCAGGTTGTCAGATAGAGCGCTTCGTAATGACTATAAGTATTTTTAGGACAGAGATTCATTACCAAGTCTAATTAGTGGAGTTCTTTCCTTCGTTAGTTGGGTTGAGTTCGTTCGGACAAATACAGTTGTTTTCTTTTAGTATAAGAATGAAAAGTTCTTTCATTTTAATATAAGTGAATTTCTTAGGTCGTGCAATTCACTTCTTCTTTCAACTCTTTAGTACTTAGGTTCATTCAATTGGTGCATTCATAAATAGGAACAAGACCAGAGATAGAGACTTGAGTATTGGACAGGTCTAATGAATACGAGAAAGACATCAGAATGCTGGTACAGAACCCTGGATTGTAAGAGGTCAGCTTTCTTCTATAAGAAAACGCTCTTAGTTCAGTTTGGTAGAACATGGGTCTCCAAAACCCGATGTCGTGGGTCCAAATCCTACAGAGCGTGTTGAAAAGAATGAATTAAAAGAAAGATAATCATAAGAGATATCGTTCGTTGTTCCTCAGTAGCTCAGTGGTAGAGCGGCCGTCTGTTAACTGATTGGTCGTGGGTTCAATTCCTACTTGAGGATAGTTCAATTTAGGGAGAGTGGCCAAGCGGTCAAAAGCGACAGATTATAAATCTGTTGGAGTTTTTACTACGTAGGTTTGAATCCTACCTCTCCCAGTTAACTTAATATAATAGAAAAAATGTTTATGAGACGCAATGAGTTGTCTAGGTAACATAATAGAAATGTATTGGACTGCAAATCCTGGAATGACGGTTCGAGCCCGTCCTTGGCTTCTCCCCCAGTTCATAGTTCCCCTGCTATGAGAACTTTCGGCATCAAAGGACAGTGATTGAGGCTTTTCATTCCTCTCGAGCGATTTGTTTATTGTAGAGGCTTATAGTTTAATTGGTTGAAACGTACCGCTCATAACGGTAATATTGTAGGTTCAATCCATACTAAGCCTATACCGATCCTTTACCGGGTGTATAGCTCAGTTGGTAGAGCATTGGACTTTTAACCTAATGGTCGCAGGTTCAAGTCCCTCTATACCCAAACTTAGACGCGAGTTGAAGCATTATTTGTCCCTTTCGTCCAGTGGTTAGGACATCGTCTTTTCATGTCGAAGACACGGTTCGATTCCCGTAAGGGATAGGTACTCATCCCCGGCCGGCGGTTTCATTGCTGAGTGGTCACTCGCTATCTGGAGTAATTTCATAGATAGGTACTCATTGTCATGAACCTCACTTGGGAATGGGTTAGCCCTTATCTGATTTATGTAGGAAGTAGATAATTGTAATTGGGTTAGCCCTTAACATCTTAGTGTCTTCTTTTAACTTTTCCTTTGTGAGAGAGAGAGAGTGGTTATGTGGCTTGTAATCTGCCATGTGGCTAGACAAGAGTGGGTAAGGGAGGAGATAACTGATTGGGTATTAATGTGTAAGAATGGACCACTCTTGTGGCCAAGAATAAATCATAACTATTTTCCTCTTTAGGCTGCTCTGCAGAACTTTCTTCTTCTTCCAATTCTTTGTGCTGCTAAATTGTACTGGTTCAGTACAATTGGTACCAGAGCCGTTTCGATCTCACATCACCATGGGTGGATCGGGACCTCATACAGTTAAAGAAGTTCATGAACATATTCAAAAACTTCAAGATTCGACAACTACACAGTTTTCCGATCTAAACTCGAGAATGAGCAACCTCACCACTGAGTTGTCTGACTTGAAGGAATCAGTGTTAACAAAGGACACATTTCTGCAATATATGGAATCTTACGTTGCTCAGAAAGATGAAGGACGAAATGTTGAGGGTTCACATTCCAAATCTCCACAAGGAGGGTTTACTTTCAACGATGATGGAGGGGTGATTTTTCACTCTACAAATGGCCGTGGCTCCAACGCAAACCATCGATTGCCCAAGTTAGATTTCCCAAGGTTTGATGGTGACAACCCAAAAGGGTGGATTCAAAAGTGTGAACGATACTTTCACCTCAACAACATCAGAGATGAATCTCAGAAGGTAATAATGGCGTCAATGCATATGGATAGTAAGGCTGATAAATGGCTAACTAACCTGCAATCTTTTAGATCTATTTCGTCTTGGTTTGAATTATCTGAACAAGCTAGTCTACGTTTTGAAAACCCTGCTAATGATAATATTTTAGGACTCTTTAATAAATTGTCTCAGTCTAGTTCTGTGGATGAGTACTTTGAAAAATTTGAAGATCTTAAAGCCTACTTGTTTAATCAGTACCCATACTTAACTGACCATTACTATGTTATGAGTTTCATTGGGGGGTTGAAAGAAGAGATTAAACACTCAGTCCTCATGTTTAAACCTAACACCCTTATGCAAGAATTCTCCCTTGCTAGGATGCAAGAACAAACTTTATCCAACCAACTGAAGAGTCCTAAGCCTGCTCCTAAACCTTTTTCACAATCATTTACATCCACCCGACAGTTTAACCAGCCACAATTCCCTCCAAAACCTCTTTCAGTACCCACTTTGAATCAAAAATTCCCATCACAAATTTCCCCCACCAACAGCCCCACCCTCCCTCCCATTAAACGCCTTACTCGTGAACAAATGAGAGTTCGCAAAGATAAGGGACTCTGCTATAATTGCGACGAGGTCTATCAACGGGGTCATATTTGCAAAACTCAACAGTTGTTTTGGATTATTGGCGAAGAAACTGATGAGGCAGCTCAGGAAGAAGAGGATGTCCCACCTGATGCTGTATTAGCTTCCCCAGTAGATAGTGAAATCGAGATTTCTTTACATGCTCTCACTGGTACCCACAGTAGTGACACAATTCGTGTTCCAGGTTTTCTTCAAAAACATGCCATTTCGATTCTTATTGATACGGGTAGTACCCATAGTTTTTTGGATTCTGAGTTTGCTAACTCCTTACATTTGGTTTTTCAACCCACTACTAATATCCTTGTTACTGTTGCCAATGGTGACAAAACACTCAGTTCTGGATTGTGTTCAGCTTTGAAGTGGCAGATGCAGGGGCATGACTTTATTGGTGATCTTCATTTGTTACCTTTAGGGGGTTGTCACATGGTTTTAGGGGCAGATTGGTTGCGCAAGTTGGGAGATGTTGTGTTCAACCTGTCTAAATTGAGTATTACTTTTCAACACTATGACCAGCAGATTACTCTAATCGGGACCAAGCAAAAAGCTTCTCTGCAGTCAATGAGTGGTTCTGCTGCAGTGGACTATCTCAGGAAAACTCCTTATGGTGTTATTGGTCATTTATACTCAGTAACTACCGAACCCACTCCTACAGCTCTGCCTGCTGCTATCTATGACCTCCTTCATTCATTTTCTGATGTGTTCACCCCACCATCCACCTTGCCACCACACAGGTCACTGGATCATACCATCCCTCTCAAGCCTAACTCTTCACCACCCAACATGAGACCATACAAATGCCCCTACATTCAAAAATCTGTGGTGGAAGATTTGGTGCAGGAAATGTTATCTTCTGGAATTATCCAACCCAGTCATAGCCCCTTTGCTTCTCCAATATTGTTAGTCAAGAAGAAGGATAATAGCTGGCGATTTTGTGTCGATTACCGGAAACTCAACGACATTACCATTAAAGATAAGTTTCCCATCCCTGTGATAGATGAATTGTTGGATGAACTCAATAAGGCAGTCATTTTTACTAAGATTGATCTGAAGTCTGGTTATCATCAAATTCGGGTGCATCTTTCGGATATTTTCAAGACTGCTTTTCGCACTCATCATGGCCATTATGAGTTCAAGGTCATGCCATTTGGACTGACCAATGCCCTTGCTAATTTTCAGGCCTTAATGAATGATATTTTTCGGCCATATCTTCGGAAGTTCATCTTGGTTTTCTTTGATGACATATTGGTTTATAGTCCCAGCTTAGAGGAGCATGTTCAACATTTGAACCTTACCCTACAGCTCCTTCGACAACATCAATTACATGCCAATTTGTCCAAGTGCAGCTTTGCTCAGCAAGAGTTGGAGTACCTGGACCATATTATTACTGCTCAAGGAGTGGTGGCTGATCCTTCTAAAATTTCCAGCATGGTGCACTGGCCAATCCCTACAACAATTAAGGAGCTGAGAGGATTTCTTGGCCTCACCGGCTACTACAGAAAATTTGTCCAGGGTTATGGTTCCATTTGTAAACCACTTACAGATTTGTTAAAGAAAAATGCCTTCTTATGGTCTCCTCAATCCACTACTGCTTTTAGCTCCTTGAAACAGGCCATGTCTACTGCACCAGTCCTTGCTTTGCCTGATTTTACTAAGCCATTCATCTTGGAAGCTGATGCATCTGGTACTGGTATTGGTGATGTCCTGATGCAAGAGGGCAAACCTATTGCTTACTTTAGCAAACCCCTGGGATTCAAAGCTAGTGCACTGTCCACTTATGAGAAGGAGCTCTTGGCCATAGTCCAAGCTGTTACAAAGTGGAGACATTATTTACAAGGACATCATTTTATTATCAAAACTGACCAGCAAAGTATCAAGTTCTTTTTGGAACAAAAGATCACTACAGTTTGTCAGCAGAAATGGTTGATGAAGCTATTGGGTTTTGACTATGAAATCCACTATAAGAAAGGGGTTGACAATAAGGTAGTTGATGCTCTTTCCAGGCTTCCTTATCCTGAGGCTACTAGCTGCTCCATCACCATATCTTCACCCACATGGAGCCATGACATTCTAGAGAGCTACAAAGATGATGCCAAGGTCCATACTCTCATCTCTCAACTCTTGGTTAACTCTTCTAGTGTTTCTAATTACACCCTGGTTGAAGGCATTCTGAGATACAAAGGCAGATTATATATTGGGGAGGGTCCCAACATCAGGCATACTATCATGGCCTCTGTGCACTCATCTGCTGTGGGAGGACACTCTGGTACTTATGCCACTTATACAAGGGCTAAGTCTTATTTCTTTTTGCCTGGAATGAAAAAAAATATTTTCTGGTTTGTCAGCTCTTGTGATATTTGCCAAAGGAACAAGGGAGAACACCTCCACACCCCTGGCCTTCTACAACCACTTCCAGTCCCTGATCAAGCTTGGCAGCACATATCTATGGACTTTATTGAGGGCCTGCCCAAGAGTGATAGAAAATTTGTTATCTTTGTAGTGGTGGACAGGCTCACTAAATACAGCTATTTTATTGGGCTATCTCATCCATTCACTGCCATCACCATTGCTAGAGCTTTTATCAGCAATGTGTTTAAACTCCATGGTCTCCCATCTTCTATAGTCTCTGATAGGGACAAGGTGTTCACTAGCAACTTATGGCAAGACCTTTTCAAGGCATTGGGCACTGAATTGAAGCTCAGCACAGCATATCATCCCCAAAATGATGGTCAGGCAGAGAGGGTCAATGCTTGTCTTGAACAATATCTCAGGTGCATGACTGGTTTCCACCCTACTCAGTGGTTTCATTGGTTGCCTTTGGCTGAATGGTGGTACAACACCAGCTATCACACCAGCATCAAGATGAGCCCTTTCCAAGCATTATATGGCTACCATCCTCCACATTTGGCTTTCCCAGTCCAGGTTACCACTTCTGTCGAAGCTGTTGAGACTTATTTACACCAGAAAGCTGCTGTTTTAGAACTCCTTAAGGATACCCTGCACAAATCTCAGGAGAGGATGAAATTTTTTGCTGATCAGCAGAGGAGTGAGAGAACTTTTGAAGTAGGAGACTGGGTCTATCTTAAACTACAACCTTATAGACAAACCTCCATTTCTCTGAGAAGGAATTTTAAATTGTCAGCCAAGTATTATGGTCCCTTTCAGGTGTTGCAGAGGGTGGGTTCCTTGGCCTATAAATTACAGTTCCCTGCTGGTACCAGGATCCACCATGTTTTTCATGTTTCTCAGTTGAAGAAACAGATTGGTCTTCCCCACACTCCCTCCCTACAACTTCCTCTGGTGGATCATGAAGGCCAAGCTGTGGTTGATCCTGTTGCTGTTTTGGATACTAGGGTTGTACTCAGAGCTGGTGCTCAGATTCCTCAATCACTCATTCAATGGACCAACTCTTCTAGGGAGGATGCAACTTGGGAAGATACTTCCACTATTACTGCCCACTTTCCAGATTTTAATCCTTGAGGACAAGGATGTTTGAAGGGGAGGGTATTGTCATGAACCTCACTTGGGAATGGGTTAGCCCTTATCTGATTTATGTAGGAAGTAGATAATTGTAATTGGGTTATCCCTTAACATCTTAGTGTCTTCTTTTAACTTTTCCTTTGTGAGAGAGAGAGTGTGGTTATGTGGCTTGTAATCTGCCATGTGGCTAGACAAGAGTGGGTAAGGGAGGAGATAACTGATTGGGTATTAATGTGTAAGAATGGACCACTCTTGTGGCCAAGAATAAATCATAACTATTTTCCTCTTTAGGCTGCTCTGCAGAACTTTCTTCTTCTTCCAATTCTCTGTGCTGCTAAATTGTACTGGTTCAGTACACTCATTAGCTTTCGTAGATCGAGATGGGAACTCAATGCCATGAGCAGAGAGACTAATGGCTCTGAAAGAGAGAAAGACCCATCCTGGGATTATAGTTTAATTGGTCAGAGCACCGCCCTGTGAAGGCAGAAGCTGCGGGTTCGAGCCCCGTCAGTCCCGACCTAAGATCTAATTTAATCGATCAATGAATTTCTCTTCCTCCACTGACGCGCTAAAGTTTAGGAGTTACGGGGCAGATGTAACCAAGTGGTTCAAGGCAGTGGATTATGAATCCATGATCCGCGGGTTCAATCCCCATCATTCGCCCATCAAGAAAAGGGACAAGAAGATCCCAACTATAAAGATTTATCTGCAAGAGTCAATTCCTTGGATGGATGTCTGAGCGGTTGAAAGAGTCGGTCTTTAAAACCGAAGTCTTGCATAGTAAGACCGGGGGTTCGAATCCCTCTCCATCCGGTGCTTTAGCGGGGTAGAGGAATTGGTAAACTCATCATGCTCATGACCTGAAGTCTATAGGTTCGAATCATGTCCCCGCCTTAGTGAAAGGAAATTAAGGTAGTGTCTACACTGAATGACTTGCTAGAGTAAGGTTATTTACGCACTTTCTTTCTTTTTCTACAAGGGTCTAAGAAAATGGATGCGCGCGCTAACGCGCAACGACTTTATAGGTAGGAGCCGTTGCTTGTTGACTCCATATTTTTCCTTTGAATTTCTCTTAGATTCCACGTAACCGAAATGGATCCGATCAAATATTTTACTTTTTCCATGATCATCTCTACTTCAGGTATCCGGGGCATCCTCCTTAATAGACGAAATATTCCTATAATGTCAATGCCAATCGAAACAATGTTACTAGAAGTGAATGTGAACTTTTTGGTATTCTCCGTTTCTTTAGATGATATGATGGGTTAATCATTTGCTTCATTGGTTCCAACGGTGGCAGCGGCGGAATCTGCTATTGGGTTAGCCATTTTCGTTATTACTTTCCGAGTACGAAGAACTATTGCGGTTGAATTCATTAATAGCATTCAAGGTTAGACTCCGATAGAGGAGTTACAAAAGCCAAAGTTGCCATTTCTTCCTTCTTCAGAATTGCTTCCCATTGGTTGAGAGATTTCGCATTCATTGCTACCCTTCTTTTTCTAGAAAAGGTATGGAAAAAATCCCATATTTGAGCTTGACTATGAAAATAGCCCATTAAAGACTTTGGAGTGGGAACCGAAAAAGGAAAAGGAATAGGACCGAAAAGGGCTCCAGTTGTAAGAGATTCATTCTAAAATTAGATCATTGGAACTTCGATATATTCGCCTCTTGGATGGTCTGGCTCAGACCTTCACTTGGCAGGAACTGAAGCTCTGGAACGGTAGCAAGAACTGGAACGAGAACGGGAACTTGAACAGGAGTAGGAAGGGGAATCAGTTGCCAAGGGTCTCCTATTGGAACCATTTATCTTATTTTATCTTTGGTCATATCTAACTTTCAGCTAGGACAAAGCAACTCAAGATAGGTAGGCAGTCACTCGACCAGGGAAGAGGAATAACACATGTCGCACTAGTTATACAAGTGGAATCAAGTAAGTCAACATTTCCAGGGAAAGTCAATCCGGAAGGGAGTAAGCGACAGCTGAATGGATATGATGTCTTGAGCACCCTTTTCCTTTTAAGAGAGTGAAATTACAGGGCAGGTAGTAGGGATTTTTGCGCTAATGAATCTCGAATAAAGTTTTGCTTTCTTGCTATATCGAGCCTTGAACTCAACGGATTGCCGCCACTGTTGCCCAATGATTAATCGAGTCTTTCTAGTATGAGTCGCTGGGCTCTTCGAGAACTATTCCAAAGTCACCGGTTGAAGCCTTATTAATGACTGAACGAGTCGACTGTCCAAGAATGTCCTTTAGGGAAGAAGTTTACTTGATTTTGACTTATAATGATTTTTTGGCGCTCAGTTAGTTATATTCATTTGTTTATAGAAGATTGGTATCATCCTCACATCATAGAATGGAAGCTCTCTTAATAATTAATTTATTCATTTAGTAAGAATATCTAAGATGGAAGGTTCGGAGTTTGGGTCTATATCGGTGGTCTTGTAGCCTTTCGAGCTGATAAGCCTATTATAAGTTCCGTCAGGACCTTTTTTTGAGAACGTTCTGGTGTAGGAGATTGCTGTCCGGGGAAGAAGGACTCACATCGTTAATGATGCCCGACCCCATGTAGAAACAAAATAAGTTTCAGAATCCATTGATAGATCAAAGGCCGACATGCTGCTGTATACTTGGGATGCTACACTCGCTTCTTTGAAGCAGTAGTTGGAGGACTCGCATGCCTGAACTTCATTCTGTAATCTTCTTCTTGGCTAGATCGCAAAAGGTGCGAAGGAAAGAGAGTTCGGTTCTCACTACCAGAAGAGCACTAGGATCGAAAGGGGAATAAGTAGTAGTTTCGCTTCGAGAATAGCCTACGCGCTGGTTAGTTCCTTCCCGCTGGTAGAGACAGATATGGAGATGCAGTTGGTGACTCGGCTTTCTCTCTCTGCCCCGCCCCGGTCCTCGAGCTAAGCTGAAGCGGGATTAAGGTGCTCTAACGAGAAAAGTTAGCAATCCATCAAGTGTCCAAGGCCTTAACCTGCATATTCTCTTTGAGAAACTGCTGACCAAGTAAGATGCTTGCTATTTCGGTGGATTCGGGTCCCTCTGATCGTCGAGCTCGTCGAATCTGATGCGGAAAAGGGACAAGCATCGGATAGTATGAGCACCTTCGCGTTAGCACACTATAGTTTTATTGGTGAATCTAAAGGTCTCACTAAGCGAAGCTATAGGAAATAAGACGCATAGACTAGCCTTTGTTTGATTTCTGCATTTCTCTCAATTGACTTTCTAGCTTCTATTCTACTACAAGGCAAAAGTGGGACCTATCTACGATCGTTCATCATCTGCCCTAAATAAAGTAAAGGTGAATAACCTACCTAAGTATGATGGATCATTCTGTATCTAAAAAGCTCTTCTCATCCATCTCATGGGGAATCTCGGAAACCCAGCTTCTTTCTCTTATTGATTTAAGTCAGTCTTTAGGGCGAAGGTACACAAGTTGTTGTTCCAGTGGGATGGCGTTCACTCTTTGTCCCAACAACAACATCAAGAGCTGTTTAGGATGGATGGCTAAGCTTACTCATCTTGTTAGGTCTTGACTTCATTCTTGAGCATGAAACCCTTATCCTGTGTTCTTGGTCATCTTGATTGAGCAGGTGATTAGGAGAAGTGGACAGAATCTGGTTCATCAGGTATGTCATTGCCAAGTAATTATGGTGAAACCTTCGTTAGTAGATCCCTTTCTGGAGACCCAGTTTATGCTACATTTGATGTAAGTCAAATGTATCCGGTCTGTCAGTTGGTGGAAGTGCTTTAAAGCGAGATACTTTTCAGTGGAAAGTGTTGATAATTCAAATGCTAACTCAACATGACTTGGTGATCTAGAAATGGCGGAATTTACTAGGCATATTGGTGAAGACTTCGTTAGTGTAGCTGGGTCAGATAAATCAGTAGATGTAGGATTTGTAGAAGGGTAGGAAGTGGCCTTGGTCCAATAAGAAGCGGGTCAGGTTGGTCATGTGATAAGTGGGAAAGTGGAAATGGTGCAGAATACGTTAATAGATTTTTTGCAGGTGGAGGTACTTTTGACCTAGTGAGATGTGGTTATAGGCTAGGTGGAAGAGTAGGAGCTGGTGATAATAGTACAGAAAGTGGTGATCTAGCGGAATCATCAACTGGGTGTCTTCGTGGTCTAGTAACTGTTTGTGAGTCTGGATCAATGGATTATGCTCCTTGCTTATGTATAAAACCTTCTTAAGGGTGTCAGAATCGAGCTAGAACGGGAGAAAGGGGTGTTGATAAGGTACCCAACCGCCCCTAAGAAGCTCTTTATTAACCAGCGCCAAAAAGGCCCTTTAGAGGAGTAGAATTCCAGCTTATATCGTTTCTAGCCAGGGACAAGATCTCAAGAGCGCCTCCAGTTGCAGCTGTTGTTCTTGCTGGTACCAGCTTGGGCAGAAAGAGGAATTCTCAATAATCTAACTGATTTGTTATTAAGTCCCTTATTTAGTGGAGAGAACATTCCTTGTAAGAAGATAAATGAGTTCTAGCAAATGGATTAGTCAAAGTGACGGGCTTTAGATACATGTAGAGAGTACGGGCCAATGACTGATAATGGATGGGGTCTTACGACACTATTGAATCGAAGGTAAAAGAGCTAAAGGCCGGCGAGATGTCTTCTAGAAAAATATAGTAGGTAGAAGTGCTAAAGCTTAGAGACAGCCATGCCATGGTCAGACAGAAGAAAAGACTTGCCTCACGTATGAAGTTTCGACCCTTCTCCTTTCAGGTTAACGGTTCCTTAATCCATTTACTGAATAAACGCATTCTCTCATTTAAACGCTAAGCCTTGCATCAAGATCAACGACGAAGTCATTACCAAATGTTTTATATGAATGCACTATCGGTAGAGAAACAAAAAAGCTTACTCCTTCTTGGAAACTATATACTACCGTGTACTGTGCACCTCACTTACTATGATAGTTTTCATGCTCTAGAAAAGGGGGAGGGCTAAAGTGTAAGAGACAAAGTTACTCAATAATACAGGTTCCTAAAGTATGTTTACTCAACTAAAATACCAAAGTTCGGTTCTCATAAAGAAGATCTAGTGTCCATAATAAAAGATAGGGTCTGCGGTGGATGACCCATTTGGTGCCCCTAACTCGGGGTTTTCTGGCAATAAAAAGCAGGTTGTAGACGTTTTAACTAAGAATTCGAGGACTTAAAGCTATGCTTGACATGATTCACTGCTTAGCTGACCTTCCCTCAAATAAAAGTGGGTTGAGAATACGTAGTTTTTTTAGAGAGAAAATAAGCACACGTAGGCTAGAGACGTCGAAGCGACCAAGAGTTTAGTTTTCCAGTTAGAGGAAGTGGCTAGTCAGATTAACCCCACCACTCTTCGTCTTTCTCCATAAAACCAGGAATTGAAAACCATATAGATTCAAACCTGTATGGACCCACCCTTCTTCAAATAACTCCAACAACAATGGAGTGTGATCAGATGTATGTATGTTAAGAGCAATCTGAGCTACATTCGGATTAAAATCAAGCCAATCCTGTGAAACTCACTCTCTCTAGCTCATAGCTTGTAAAGTTAATATTTTTTCGACGATATACATTCCTCTCTAGTCTAACGAAAGTGTCAAATTCTGATCTTGATAGTTTATGAGGCGTACGATTGAAGTTTTCTTCTCTTCGATTATTAAAGTAGATCTTCTCTTACGATAAAAGTTTGTTATGATTACTACCTTGTGATGTTGCCACCTGAGCATACTCGACCTACTTCGTTATTTCAGGATTTATCCCTTCCAATCATCTGCTCTTGTATGCAAGAAAGATCTACTTTAACAGGTTCAAGATGTGTAGAAAAATCTATTCTCACTATAAATGTTGGTCGATGAACCGCCTCTCTTGCTTTAGCGGGCTATCTGAACTTCGCGACTACGAAAGTGTCTTCCGGAATAACTCACAATGGAAGACAGAAGTATAGCATTTCTTGTTTTAGTAGATACCTCAACAGTGGCGGGGTTTATTGAATAATTGCCACCTGAGCTGTCCTAACCTATTATTATGTACCAATCCTTTCTAACCAATTGAATGAAAGCATTTATCGGGGAAGCCAAATATTGATTCTAAAGCCTCTCCGTATTATTCGAGTGCCTACGATAGTGAAAAACTTGATTCAAGAGGATTGACATGCCGGAGACCGGTAGACCTAGGTTTCTGACTTTAATTTCCCTAATTATTTGAATACCTCTCTTCTTGCTCTTTAACTTCTCTTTGGTTCACTAATATAAAGTGGAGTTGTTCGTACATGGTCTTCTTCTTGCTTTGTCAATCCTTTGCTCTTTCCACCTAACCTCTTCAAAGAGAATAGACATCTGGGTAATCAGGAATACTACGAAGAATCAACTTCAAAGTGGGAAGCAGATGTGCAGGTTACAGAAAATCAAGAAGAGTAACAAGACTAGTTTTTTCTTAGGTATGATTCCTTCGTTCGTTAGGTGAACCCCGTCCTTATCCACTAAGCCAAGAGATTCAAGTCAAGAAGCGTACGTAAACTCCATGTTAGAATGCGAACAAGAAGAAGATGTAGAAGCATGCTTGAATGAGAGGCAAATCCTAACAAGATATTCCTCTTGGATATACCAATCCAAACTAAACGGAGGTAAAGGCTTAAAGAGACTCGACTGCCAAGGAGAGGTAGTCGAACCAGCAGATGAAGGTCGCGTTAAGTAGAATCCCTAAGGCGGGGATGACATCATTCCTTAACTAAGAGAATAGAAGATCCAGCTGGAGGAGGTGGAATGCTCTCAAAGAAAGGGGGGGACCCGATCTACCACAGGCCTTCGTTTACCGCAACTTTCATAGGCAGAGAGTTATTTATACAAATCTGTTCGGGTCCTGTCAGCGAGAAGAGAAAATCTAGGGAATATCGCTCATAGACTACTAGGAAGATCAAGGTTGTCAAAGGCTAGGACTCTCTCCCTGACTCAGTGCTCTTGATCGTTGCCGCTTGGCTACTCACGTGGGAAGCTCAGCTATTAAGCGCACTAAAATGAGTAAGACTTCCCCAGCTGCTTCATTCGAAGAAGAAGAAAAAGAAGTCACACCCCTTGCTGATACAGGGAAAAATCCTGCGAGAGAACGTTCACGAACAGAGACAGAAGCGAACTCGTTTAATTAAGTAGGTAGTCAATCAGAATCAGTAAGTATATGGGATTAAACATGGTTTCCGGAACCTCAATATTAGCTTGGATTCCACATCTGAACTTCAAAATTCTTCCAGGATATGATCTTATAGTGCATCTATGTTCTAGGAGGCTTTTTGAAAAGGAATAGGCCCATGACCCGGTTTACACCTAAATGCTTCTTCAGTCTCAGTTGCATCCTACCGTAGCATACTACATGCAAGCGGGAGGTGGATCCACAACAAAAGTAGATCTAGATTTTGTCCCCTTTTTTATAGAAGGATTACTCTGGCCAAGCAATTTTAACAATATAAAAAGTCCTTGTTACTACAACTGGCCGTAACTACAAGATGATCTGTCGGTGCATCATTCAAAAGAACGGGCGGTACCACAGTATACTTTGGCCCAAAGAGATTTCTCCTGATTTAAGAACACTAAGCTACTGAAAGAACGAATCCAAGGCGTTATCTTCACGAATAAATTATCTTATTCCCTATTCCTTTCCGTCTACTTGATTTGAGGCCCGAAAAACATCCTGGTTTAGCTTGAAAATGCAATCATTTGATGGGTTAGAAGCCGAATTGGATTCCGTTAGGAGAATAAGTTTCCACTTACCGCCTTCTTGGAGTGGATAGCTGGATCCAAAACCGCAGCTTAGGCCTCTCTTGCTAGAGCGGTGCTAGTCCCCGGTCGCTTCGTGGTTTTCTTGTTTATGTATTTCGTTCTGACCCCTTTTTTTTGCGGCTGCACTTTCCTCCTCAAGTGGGGAGCTCCCGCTTAGAAGCCAACTGGCAGTGAATGATAATTAAGAGATTGAGTGAGCTCTCCTCACAATTGAAACCTTTTGCCTTTGTCAGTATGAAAGAAAGAATGAAAAAGATGCCATTCCTTCTTTTCCTAAGGTACTCGCTAGCGGGGATCTTACCTGTGCTATCGGTCCACCAAAAGAAATATATTAGAGAATGAGCCAAAGGTAATAGCTTAAAGTTGAGGATAAGCCAAGCTATTCCTATACCTAGTAGCTAGCCTTTCCTTCCGCCTCTCAATAGGACGAATATTCTCTGTCCCAGTTCGGCTTACTCTCATCTGTTCAGCTGGGTACGAGCCAAACAAGGGCCAGACCAGAAACCAACAGAATGCTTGGCAGGCTTTTATGCCTCCAACCTATCTGCCCACATGAGGAAGATCCTTAGTATGAGATACCAATGTATGTAAACGCTAAAGCATGAATTCTGAGCCCCACTCCCTTCTAATGACCTGGTCAGATGGATCCTGCCGCATTTGATTATCGGGTACCTTTTTAATGGGGACTCTTTCGTTTACTTTAAAGCCTGGAAAAGGGGTCCTGGTCGATCAGTGAATTATCCATGGGACGGCGGACTAACCTAAATAGGCTTTGGGGAATATAAACTAAAGGTCATCCGCGGAGTGTTTCTGTCATCATCGGGGAACATTATCCGCATTTGTATCCATCTGGATGTGCCTTTCCAAACAAGAGGTCATCTTTGAGCCAAGATTTCGATGTTGATCACTCATAGTGAAAGCCCCGATCAACAATTATATAATTGTCACAACAAGACGTCAGTTCCATTAAGGTGAGTAATCCAACCCTTACTTATTGCAGTGTTTTTTTAGACAGCCATTTAACGGCCAATTCTGAGGTGGATAGCGTACATTTCACTTAACAGATGTACCAGGTTAGCCTCTTATTCAGTCGAGTTCTAGGTGGATTAGGCATACTTTTAGTCTCTCCCCTATCCTTGGCAGTCGAGTCTCTAAAGAGCCTTATAAGGTCGAGCTATTACATTCTGCTTTCAGTTCAGTTCATTCTTGGTTGACCCTTGTGCCGAAGATTACGTGTCGAGTGGTTCAAATCGAAACTCCCATGCTTTCCGTTGGTCAACAACCAACAAAAAAAAAGAGTTTTCTTCTTCGCAACTCCTACATCTGTCTGTCTAGGGGGAATCATTCAATCTCTATCCATCATGCCTCAATTGGATCAATTTACCTATTTTACACAATTCTTCTGGTCATGCCTTCTCCTCTTTACTTTTTATATTGCCATAACTAATGATTCCAATGGGTTTCTAGGGATCAGCAGGATTCTCAAACTACGGAACGAACTGCTTTCACAGCGGGGGACCAAGATCCGTAGCAAGGCATCCAATGGAGAATCGATCTCTAGCAAAGGTTTTAGCACCGGTCTATCCTACATGTACTCAAGCTTATCGGAAGTCTCCCAATGGTGCCACTCTGTGGACTTAATGGGAAAAGGGAGGAAAATGACGTTGATTTCTTGCTTCGGAGAGATCAGCGGCTCACGAGGAATGGAAAGAAACATCTTCTATTTTCTCTCGAAGTCTTCATCTAGCACTTCTGTCAATCCTGTATGGGGAATGCCTTGTAAGAAGGACATAATGCTAATCCACGTTCTCCACGGTCAAGGAAGCATCGTTCTTTAAAGAATGAATCCTTCACATCGTTCGTCGGAGCTTCTTAAAGGAGGGGCCATTTAGGGACCTTAGACACTCGATCGTTAGATCGGCCACGCCTAACCCTCGACCTATGGGAATTTACTTACTGTCTTGTTCCACAAGGCAGGGAGAGGCTCTTTAGAGACTCGAGCGTATGCGAGAGGCTCAAAGAGACTCGACTGAAAGGAGTCTAGAAAGACTTCTACCAACATAATGAAAGAACCTTCCCACCTTGTACTGTTAGAGAAAGTTTTGATCCCAAAGAGCCCTTCTCAGTTTAGAAGGTGTTCTGAAGAGGGAAGTGGGAAGGTTTACTACAATGAGTCAAAGTTGTTATGATTGAATCTCAGAGGCATTCTTTTCATTTGGTAGATCCAAGTCCTTGGCCTATTTCAGGTTCACTCGGGGCTTTAGCAACTACCGTAGGAGGTGTGATGTACATGCATTCATATCAAGGGGGTGCAAGACTTCTCAGTTTAGGTCTCATCTTGATCCTCTATACCATGTTCGTATGGTGGCGCGATGTTCTACGCGAATCCACCTTGGAAGGACATCATACCAAAGTCGTACAAGACGGACTTCGATATGGTTTTATTCCCTTCATAGTGTCAGAGGTTCTCTTCTTTTTCGCTTTCTTCTGGGCGTCCTTCCATTCGTCTTTGTCACCTACGGTAGAGATCGGATCCTGCTGGCCGCCGAAAGGGATTCTTGTTTTAGATCCTTGGGCAATCCCTTTTCTTAATACCCTTATTCTCCTTTCATCTGGAGCTGCCGTAACTTGGGCTCATCATGCTATACTCGCGGGGAAGGAAAGACGCGCAGTTTATGCTTTAGTAGCTACCGTTTTAATGGCTCTAGTATCCACTGGCTTTCAAGTAATGGAATATTACCAAGCACCCTTCACGATCTCGGACAGTGTATATGGTTCTACCTTTTCCTTAGCAACCGGCTTCCACGGTTTTCATGTGATTATAGGGACTCTCTTCTCGATCGTCTGTGGTTTCCGCCAATATCTTGGTCATCTAACCAAGGAGCATCATGTTGGCTTTGAAGCAGCTGCATGGTATTGGCATTTTGTAGATGTGGTTTGGTTATTCCCATTTGTCTCTATCTATTGGTGGGGAGGTATATGAAGATGAAGGAAGCTTGAGCAATTCAAGCTCGAAGAGGGGATGAATCTATACGTATAACAAGTAAGTAAACAACCTAGGTGGGTTAAGTAGATTTCTCTTACTCGACTAAAAGGAGAGGCCTCTACGGTCGAGTTCTTTCGAATCTCCGGACCTACTTGTAGGACAAGAAAGTTAGTTCCTCCCTTACTTTAACAAGTAAGTGGGAGTTTACAAAGTATAACATCATCCAATTCCGTACCATCACTTCGTAGTCACGAGTGAGTCCTCAAACCCACCCTTGAAGTCGACTAACCCCTGCTTCCGTTGATTCTCGTCTCTTTCATTTCCCTACTGAACCTCTCTTTATTCTGACACATAAATGCAGGAATCGAAGAAATGATGGCAGATTATGTTCACCAAGAAATGACCCGTAGTTGGATCTCGGTCTATTTGAGAGTCTTTCTTTTCATCGTAATCAAAGATCTTTTCTTGTCAATCCTTCTTTTTCCAATTAACCGAAGAACCTAATGGTCATCCTTGGCCTGCTATCGCCAAGACCTATCTTAAGCACCTTCAACAGCTCTTGCTACCCTTCCCAACTTCCCCGCTCAACTTTGAAGCAGAAGCTGCTATAAGAGCCAGTACAACTATGACTAAGGAAGGAAGAAACTTTTTGACTGTCCTACGAGTATCTTCAGTTACGACTGATAGCTCCGTACTTTTTAATCCATTTCGTTCCAGTTCAAACCAGACTGAAAGAAGGAGTTTATGCATTAAAAAAGAGGAGATCATACCTAAATACATAATTTAGGAGAGGTCCCCAATCTATTACAAAAATTTTGTAATTGCTTTAAAGACCTTTTTAAATATAAGATTTTTCTGGAGGTTCACTGATCGCTTCTTTTTCTGCCTTATAGCCATCGGAGGGACAGTCGACAACTCTTTCCAGACCTTGAATTGGGAGCAAAGGTTTACATTAAATTATGAGATCTCTGGTCAACTGAGTAAACTTTGAGCTATCATCTTTATATAATACCTTTTAGTAGAGGCCTTGCTAAGTGCTAAGATATTAACTCACGGCACTTTTGCTAGTGCTGGTGGTACAGGTACAGCTAAACGCAATCTTTTCTTCAAAGAAAGATAAGCTACACCAAGTATGCTGCTAGAGATAGCAAGTTTACCGAGATTGCTATCGCTTGTCACATACAAACTGCTTCATCGCTAACACTTCTTTCCCTATGAAATGTAACATAGGATTCCCACCTGTGAAAACAGTTTGACTACATCTCCAACCAAGAATGAGCGGGTGTGAGCACCTAGACGTAATACCTTCTTCAAGAAGCAAAGCAGCAAAACAACGAGCTCCACTAATCTAGTCTTTCCGAGATATTTGCTAACGCTCGTAAACTCCAAACTAACATCGGTCGTAGAACTTCTTTTATGCAAGAAGAGGTCAGCTACTTAGTTCTTCGTCACTACGCTCCTACACTATAGTAAATCTGATTACTCTCTAAGGCCCATGTAGACACGTTTAGCGGCCTTTCATTTAATTTAAGCAATGCTCGCTTTTCTTTTTATATAATATTGTAAAGGAGTCACGCAGAAGGACGCTTTTAGCTTCTCTATTCGATTCATAAAAGGAACTTTGCCCCGCTTCGATCTGTCTGCTGCCCCGCTTATTTACCAATTTTTTTGAAAGGCCTGTCTTCTCGGCTATTACTCGAAAAGGAATTGTGTAGACGTCAGTACCAGCCTTCAAGAGAAAGCTATTTCCCTCTCGTCACCTAACTAGTAGAATTTTCGCGAAAAGCGGATGACTGAGCTTTCCGTCTCACTCATCTTACCAACGATCTTTCTCAATCGAAGACCCGGATTCCCGACTTGTGGTTCAATTTCTTCGTCGTCAACCGGGATCCCTAGTCTTGTATCTAGGATCTCTTCCATTGCTTGTTGATTTCCTACCCGATCTATATATCCTTATTGTTCATTCGCTCTCTTTACAGGATGGTCTCTAAGTGGTAGTTCAAAGAATTAAGTTGAGGGACCTGGAAGCCACAAAGATTATAGATTCTAGACCCCTTTTTTCTAGTTACATCGAGACAGCCAGAACCTCCGGGATCAGAATCATACCTTGCTTAGCAACAGGAAACACAGATTGCTAACGCTTGGAGACTTACTCTCTATCGCTCATAGCTTGTAAAGTTAGCGCTCGAAGCTTGGTCGCCCAAATTTACTTTTCCCACCTCACAGTTAGGATCTACTTTCCATCAAGTGAAAACGAGGTCCAGTCAGATATAAAGGCATTCCAAGGGCCTCTCCTGGATTGACAAAGGCACGTCCTCATCAATACCCATTCACATAGACAGCACGCCCATCTGCCCTATCGAACGTCGGGTTCTCAAGATTTGTTTAGTAAAATAGCACCCTTCTGATCGTTCCTTTCATCAAACTGATAACCTCTTTTGAATCAAATGAGACAAGTCTCAGCCAGATTGAAACAGTCAATTTTGCTGGGATCTTCGAGACCTCCTACTTTATATTGTGCAACAGAGTTATACTTACATTCACCGGCTCGGGACTGACCTTCATATCCTCAAGTGTTATAGAGGAGGAACCTGCTATAGTAGGGTCAGAAGAGTCGAACTGGTTTGAGAAGCTTCCTGCTCCCTAGGTCTGAACCACCTATACAGAGGGATTGAGCGTCTCTTTCATTGCCTCCAGTTTATCAGTAAGCAGCTTCTCGAGATAAATTAAAAGCGACTGGAATTCCAAAGTAGGCTAGATGTGAAGCCGTTGGCTATACGTATGTGTAAGCGGAGACTTCCATCATCTCGAGAAAGGTTGTCCTTTCTCATACTGACTTTGCATATTGAGGAACAAAAAGGAATAAGATTATATAATTCCGATCTATATCGTAACGATTTTAGGGCGGGAGATGCGCGGTCATCTTCTTTTTCAGACCGTGTTTAATTATTTAAGAAAATAGGTTCCTTTTACGATTCTAAGCCAGGCAGAACCTCTCATCTTAGAAGAGTATTTCGGTCTTTCAACAAGTGGTGCAGAGCTTACAAGCTAGGGGGCATTCCACAGTGATAGTATCACATCATGTCCTCGTCCGTACTAGAATGAATCAATTGGTCAAAGCATTCAGCAAGAAGTGGAGTGAGTTCGCGAAGTAAGGTACATTAGAGTGACTCAAGCCAACATTCTTTCTTACCAAGGGGTGCTCTTCCGTACCTTCCCATATGATGAATCAGTCATTGAGTAGAGGGAGAGAACAGCTCCGTATACCGTCAGTTGTTTACAGCTATCGTTCCACTCCAACAATCTCAGCGTCTTCACGGGCCCTCGCCTCACCCTCGCACCTCTGCTTTCAGGACCCATCTTGTTTTCCGGATGAAGGGAAGCGCGTTCACTCGGGAGTATGAACTCGCTTCTCCATTAACAACAACAAGATTCACTTAAGGAACTCTTAACAAAAGGTTTTGACTCTTGAAGATGGGATAAACCTTTAAATGACTTAATCAGAGTAGAGTAAACTGCTATGGGCTAGAAACTGGCTATAAATGTAAGGGCTTACGACTCAAACTTGATCTCCCATTGCCTGTAAGAGAACTTCCTCGCCTAAGAGACTTAAGGTCTTGAGAGACTTTGCCCTATCCACTACTCCTTATCCAATAGATGGAAGGTCTTATCTTTGTCCTGGTACTGGCTCTGCAAATAAAATATAAGCATACCGTATTCGATCGTATAGAACAGGCCTTCCCTCGTATGCAATCATATTTCAAAATCATGGGGTTTACATTGTTCTGTCTAACATGTATGCAGACGCTGGAAGTTGGGCTGACGTGTTGAGGCTTAGGGAGGAAATGAAAGATGGAGGTGTAAAGAAGATACCAGGATGGAGTTTGGTAAATGGTAACAAGTAAGATAAACATACTTTAGCAGGAAATAAGGACCTGATTCACTAAACAAAAATAAGGCTCATTTGATATGTGAATCAAGGGAAGATCACAGAAACGAGTGATGGTTGCTGCCTCCTGATTGCTAACTGGTGTACATTCTAACCAGCGCATCTTGTCATTTTGATTATACAACTTCTTTGTGGTTGTGTAATTATTCATGTTCAACAACAGTATGGAGTTGATTTGCCTCCAGAATTTCATTACTTAGTATCTTTCAGTGTTCTTTCTATGTTAAATATGAGTTGATCTGGTTCTCTTGTTGTTCTTAAGCTGGTCTTATGAAACTTCAGAACCATGTCAGGGATGCGGAGATGAGATATACAGTCTACACAATAACAAAGAAAATAACTACAGAAAATGTGTAAAATAAAGTTCTATGTATCCTAAGATTTTTTAAGATAAATTGAACAAAATTGTATGCATACATGGTCCAAATGCATCACAAACCAGACTTACAATCTCTAGCAGCACTTGTCACTGAAAATTTAAAGATCTGACCTCTAATTAAAAGCATCTTGACTAACTATAGTATACTAGTTTCTTGAGCTTTTCCATTAGAAGTCCCACCCTGGGAAAGAAATGTCACAGAAAAAACAAGGGCGTGAAAACGGCTGAAATAGAGTGTTTTACATATCAGACGCAAACAAGTGAAGTAATGGTGTTGAATGTTTACCGTATTAGACAACTGATCTCTAATGCAATACATGGATTTCAGCATTGTTTGTAGAGTGTCTTTTTCCACTTGGAATTTCACTTCAGTTTCACCTAATACAGATTGTGTATCATCTAGGAGCTGTAGTATATTTGAGATATGAGTTAAGAAACAATATAAAAGATTGCACCACCATTACAACATTTCTACAGATTGACTATCAGTAATGCTCTAAACCTGTAATATTCCTAACTTAACCCATGGTTAACGTATTGCAACAACCACTGTATAATCAAATACCTTCAAATTTATAACTGCAGCGGGATCTGTTGATTCTGTGTCATGATCTGCCATGGACCATGTCATCTCCCCCCTTTTAATGTGAGCAACAATTCTGAAAACTAGGAGAGGCAACCGTCAGATCTCCCAACTTTTAAATTCGGCCGTCGGATATTAAAAGATTCCTAAACGATTCCAAAATGATTTCCGTGTGAACTATTGAACACAGACATTTGATTTCCGTGTTTTATATTCAACGGTTTGATTTGATCTCCTCCTAATGGTCTGATAGTAATATTTGATCATATTTAGGATGTTTCTATAAATTTTAGTTTTTCTGTATTTACAAAATTACCAATGTTATAAAAATCAAAACAAAAACTTAAAAATTTCGTATTTTGGAGATTCTATGTCGGATTTTTATAAATCTTATATCATCGGAAAGCTCTTTCAATTCTCTATGCAACGAGTATAAACAAGAGTGACAAATTTTAACTTTTCAAACGCTTTTATGTAAAAATGACGTGCAACGCACGTGCACTCGACTTGTTGTCTTTAAACGAGGTAAAATTCCCTGGATAAGTATTTTCACACAAAAACCTGATTCATTTTTTCTAAACAAATGTAATGCCAAAATCCCAACAAATACATTGTCAAGTCACCACTCAAATGCAACATGGCAAGCACTGTTCTTCGGGAAAAAAATTGGCATACCTGATCCTTGTATTCGTCATTTCTCCACTCTCCTTGAAATTTCTGAAATAGAATCGTTAATAATCTTTGTAATTCCGGTGAAAATTCACGAGGAAACAGCTTTTGAATATCATTTTCATTGATACATCTTCTTATCAACATTCTTAAACATACCAATAGCTGCAGAACAAAAAACTGAGCATTATAAAGAAAAAAATCCCAGCAACCCCGATGCAACTGGGATTCGAACCCAGCCTTCTTGATACAATTAGAAAGCCTAAGCAAGGTTGTACACGTGCAACAACCCTAAACTCAAAACATAAACCCTAAAAAAGTTGCCAATATAAAAGGTGGGGAAATAGAGGGGTTTAGTAATTACTGGATCAAGATCGTTTTCATGGTCAAGTTGGAGCATATCTTTGATAACATCACGATCAGTTGAATCAAGACCAGTTTTTCTTGTTCTCCATAGAGCTTGAAATATGTATTCAATTGATTCCTTGGAATTTGATCTCATCAATAATGGCAGATGTCCCCAAAGTGAATGTTCCATTAATCTTACAAATGAAGAAAATTCAAAACCAAAAAATTGAAAGAAAATTATAACCAACTGAGTTTATTTGGCCCTAATTTCAAACAGTAACTCTCGATTCTTGAGTTCAGGTTATCCCAAGAGGAGCGAAGAGCTGGGGGAGATAGTGTGTCGTACAGCCTTTATCAAAATGGACGAGTGTCACTAACATTCAGTTCTTTTTACAGTTTAAAATGCCAATTTTTCACTATCCATGAGGTTATTTCTCTCTCCTCACCGGAAAGAAAAAGCTACTTCCTTCAGAACTTCATTTACCCGTCCGTATTTGGTTTGATTTGATCTTTTAAGATCTATTCGACGAATCGAGTATGTTTCTTTGTATATATTTATCTTCAAATAATATTTTTTTTATGGTTTTCGATCAATTTATGGTTTAAAAACAAGGCTGCTAATGGGGTGCAAGTTTGGTGGGGGTGTACAAAGTAAGGCAAAAACTGTTTTGTCCTATATGAAAATCTGTTTTGTCTTATTATAGTTTTGGTACACCCTTACTTAATCTTAATCTGGTACCCCTTATTAGCAATTTTGTTTAAGAATACTATGAGAACTTGTTTTCTTATTGTTAGGTTGTTTTTTTTTTTTGGTGGATTTGGATTTGCATTGTTATCGATCATTTTCTAGATGAAAACGATCTACTCCGTCAGATATGAAGATCGTCTATGAAGAAATTAATCTGGGCATATTACTTCCCTTTTATAAAAGCATCTGATATCTTTGATGATCAAGAAACAAAATGGTTTGGAACCATGATAAGGATATTCAATCCTTCAACGGGGTGCAGAAGTTTAATACGATTTTCATATCTCGTTTCTGTAAGTTTCGGTTGTAGATCTTATAGTATCGTGTTATTTTGTTTATTGATGTAATTGATCAATGTAATCCTTCAAACCTCAATTTGAATGAGGTAGTCTAATAAATAAAATTTAGGGTTTTTTGAATCCCCTTTTTCCATCAAAAAAAAAAAATAACCCGGTTAAATTTATATCTAAAATATTAAAAAAATCCAAAATTCTTATTCCAACACAAATATTCAAATTTATTACCAGAAAGTACAGGACTTTAGATATGGATACAACTGTGAAGGATCCGAAAATATTTGTATCTCATAATATCCAATTTGGAACTTTAATATAAAAAATATATTTCATATCTAATTAATCAAGTAATTGGCGGTTAAATTGTCTCTTGACTAGTCAATTAGTCAAGAGTACTCCTCCACAAACAGAGTTTGGTGCATAATTATAACCTTAATTAGAAAAAAGGATTTGGTGTTGTGCTGAAAACTATTTTTCTCAAAGTTCAATATAGTCGATTTTGTGAGAATAAAGAATGTTAGAGCATGGCTCGGTTGAACTCACCAAGCGTTGGTATGTCAAATTTGGTTGTCATATTTTAGTGTGTCAAAAATCATCTAAAGTCATTTGATTATATACTAGAATCAACTTCGTTTAGGTTAGACTAAAAAGTCTAGGAATGTTGATACATACAAGTATTACTCTGAAGACCTGAAGAATGTGAAGAAGTAACGAACTAAAACGACAACATCATCCTTCCACTTGAGGTTAGTAATATTGATTTAAACTGTTTTACTCCTTACGTGTCTTTCAAGTCGTGTTATATTGAAAACATAACTGTAAAGATGTATATATTGTACATATTGTATAATACTCTAGTGATGTGATATGGTCATAATTGTATGATCGTAGTATTAGGGAATTAGACTACAAAGTATAACGCTTATATTTTGAACTTTATAGATATGACATCAACATAATCTTGTCTATACTGTTATGATTATGTGGATGGGTTATGGTGAAGATTTCATCTTAGGAAACAATGTTTTACAGTCGTTTAAAGGAAGTACATTCATGAACTTGTTTTTTGAATTAAAAGGGAAATCATTAGGTTTATTGGTTCGGATATTCATTGTAAATCTTTGGATGAACAATATGTGTGAGATGGTAGAACCGATCTTAACCTTAGTTATGTATCTTGGTATAACTAATCACAATGCCTGACTTACGGTTTGGTATGACTGGTTTTTATTAATTGGTGTAACTGATCCTAAGTAATCACCATGTGATGGTATGATCGATCTTTGTAATTGGTGTGACCGATCACAAGTGTTGTGTAATCGATCCTTGTAATTGGTATCCGGTCCTGGTAACTGGTGTGACCGATCATAAGCAATACCATGGGAATATTGAACTGATTCTGGTAACTGATGTAACCGGTTCTGGTAACTTGCGTGTGACCGATCAAAAGTATTTCCATATTAAGGTATAACCAATCCTAGTGGTTGGTAGAACCGATTGAGTTCCATGTATGTGATTTGGTATGATCAATCACATAGTTATCTTGGAATACAAGTCAACCAATTCTAAACTTATTTGGAAGTGTAGTATAACTGATTCCAAGAATATAAATCCATGTGAATATGAATAAGGATTTACAGTGAAGAGATGTCAACATACTTTGAACACGTACAATAACTCTTAACATTTATTGTTCAAAGTTATTCCTTAGTACTCAAGGAGATCCTGTCCCGAGATAAATTAAGAATATTTTAATTAAGGTTTTTGGTTTTATATGCTTTAATTACCAACAATTAAATGCATATCTCTAGAGAATTAAAACTAGTAATGTGCATTTACTAATTGGAGATTTTATATTGAGAGATTTTGAAAATATTGGACAAGCATTATTAATGATGTGCATTTACTAATTGGATATTTTCTATTGAGAGATTTCAAAAATATTGGACAAGCATTTATTGGAATTAGGAAAAATGAATTTTGGCATCATTGCATATCTTGAGAATATTTTTGGTTTTGGAAATTCCTTAATGTCCAAACATCCTTGGTATATAAATACCTAAGTTTGCATTTCTAGCAAACTATCTTAAGATCCAGGAAAACTTCATTTCTTGTTGTTTGTGGTGGAGCCGTCTATTTGGAGATGAAAGTATCCTAATTAGGTGAAATCTCTTACGACCTCTCGTTTAAAGACTTCTATGGGATCAAGAAGATCTACGCGTACCCGTTGGTGGGAAACTAGATAATTGCAGTGTTATTAATTTTCGATTGATTTGGTTGAAAAAAGGTTGTTGAAACTTTGTTTGCACTTAGTTTATTTATTCTTAAGAATCTTCTCTTGCGATATAAGATTCACTCAAACTAGATCGAAGTATCGACGGGATCTTTAGGACCGTTGTTAGATCTAAATACATCTTATGATAATCCATTTTTAAAAGACTCCATTATGTGTGTGATTTATCACAAGAGATTCAAGTGGTGTTGTACATGTTATTATTGAAGATTAAAGAAGATTTGAAAACAAAGAAGATTTCTTATTGGTTTTTGTATCTTTGTGTGTGCACAAACCTTGATCGGCTGGGATCCAACTAGAATCATATTTATTCGATTGGTTAATTGCATGAGATCGGCATCACTTTATAGTTTCTCTTTGGAATATATATTGATTAATTGTGAATCTAAATTTAACTACTTTGGTAGTTATTGGATAGATTGATCTAACCAGGCAAGGGAATTTATTAGGTTAAACGGAAGAGCCGTTGCATATTACTTAAGATATCTTTATCTTAAAGAATCAATAAAGTTGTTACCAAACAGATTTGTTGTTCCTTTGTTGTTTGGAATACGATCAAAAGGAATTGTACCAGTGTGTGACTCATCGAAGTCGAAAGCGCTTGGATACTTAGGAAACTAAGTGAAATGGGGGTAGTTGCTTGGTCTCAACTATACGAAGTTAGTGTAGATTTTGTATAGCGGCTTAATTATGAGAGTATTCAATTCTAGACTAGGTCCCGGGGTTTTTCTGCATTTGCAGTTTTCCTCGTTAACAAAATCTTGTTGTGTAATTTACTTTTGTTTTCCACAATTATAGTTGTTTATATAATTTAAAGTAAATTACACTTTACGTTAACTTCGATATACTTGATAGTGATCTTATAGAGTTTGGTTAAGTCTGAACCTATTATCAAGTATCACACTTTGGTTGTCATATAGTTTCGATTTCGTATCCATAGACAATCACACAAAGTTTGGATACCAAAGTTTTTGTACTGTCATGACTTTGTCCATAGACGATCTGATAAGTGCATATTTTACGTATATTTGGTGTCAATTCCATTCTAGTAATTATTGATTTTCTTGTAAATTATTGTATATTACGCTTGTTTTCTCTTATTTGTGTTTTATTGGGTGAATCATCCAAAAGAAGTGAATTGACACTTAATTGTGCAATAAAAGAAGCTATCTACAAATGGAGAATGGCCAAAGACCAATTGAAACTCGTTCAAGTACAAGATTTCTACTTTTTATCTTGAAGAGGACGAAAATTGAAGCCAACGGCGAAAGGATGAAGTAATTCCGAGTTCGTATGAAGAATTGTTATGAGCAAAATAAGAACTCAGAAGGAAAAAAAAAAAGGCAAAATGGTCATTTCCGGCACAAGTGCTATTGGCATCCCCTTATGCGTTAAAGGTTATCCATTCTACTAAGGGGCATCTAGGTTCAAGGGATATGCTAAGCACAGTCCAGACTATTACAAAGGGGGGAAACCAGCATTTTAAATCTTGTTAAAGACAGACGTCTTATTACTCTGGGCTGCCATCTTCAAATTCAAAATATAAAATCCCGCGTGCAGTTTCTACATGGATATCATGTTGAGAAATTCCCGATGCTCGTAAAACCTCGACATTGATGATGTTGAAATCAGTAATAACCTGGTTGAGGGGAGTGAAAGCGTCTCATGCTGGTAGTCCCCATGCGTAACCTACTTTCATTACATTGCCTTGAATCCCCGTCCACGGGATTTGATATAAGCCTATCGTACTCTTCTGGATATGACACTGGGATGCTCAGAAATAAAATGATGAAATATTCTGGATAGTGCTGGCTTGGTATCCTCCGCGGCCTCGTAAAGTGTTGAAGGCGTCTTCTAAACAGAGAGGTAATGATATTCTTGCGCTGCACCCGTGAAGAGTAAATGACTTTGTTGTGGGTCGGCTTTTTGGTTGACTGTGTCTTCTGAGATTTGACAGTGAAAGGATTCTGTGCATACCCTCAGTCCCCAAGTATGGTTTACATGTTTCCATCTTGTATGGTCAGTGGGATGACCATGATAAAGGCGTCACCATCGTGCATTCGTACTGGTGATTTTTTTACTTCTTCCACGTGGAACTTAGAATATGGAGGAGTATGGGTTACCTTTGTAGTGATTGCTGTTATGGTGAAGCTCTGACTGGTATCAACAAATGAGTAGAAACATCTCTTGGTAGTGCATGTAATCAGAAGAGACTATATTTTCGCGGTAACGAAGTAGGTTGGTTGGAATTGTATGGGAATCCATTAAAGTAAAAGGATTGGTTGGATGAGTAAGCGAACAAGCTGTCCATGAACACGAGCTTTGGAGGGCTGGATCATAGGGCGGCCATGACTACGAAGATTGGCTGGATGCGATCTTGATCCTTGACATGGGGAGTGTGGTGGCATGATCCTTTGCAGGAAGGAGTGGTGTTGAAGCGGAGCCGCTGCTGGAGAACGTTGAAGCGGAGCCACTTCTGGAGAGAATGTTGAAACGATGCCTTGCAACTCTCAGAGCATTGACGGTTACCATGTTGAAGCCAGAGGCTACGTCAAGTTCTGTCAAAATTGACATCCCTCAAGTGTACATAGGTTAGGAATCCCCTGTTTCATCTATCGATTGTGCTTTCCTGGAGAGGTTGGGGTTTGGGAACGAATTCCATGGATGGAAACACCTGCTTTCCCTGATGCAGTGCGGTAGAGGGATGAAAATATGTCTTGACGTTATGCCTTAGAGAAACATAGAACCTCATATAATTGTTTCTTCATAGATTATACGACTTTTTGGGCCAAGTTCCCATCGTGCAGGTCCTGACGGGAAGAGGGTCTCTGTGAACTCAGGAGGGTTGTTGATTTCCTTTGCTTTCGATTTTGGAGAAGTCGTTCCTGATCTTTACGTGTGATGAAATTGGATCGCTTATCCCCTTCTACTGGGAGTTCAAGAGCAACGCAAGCCTCTTCGGTCCTGCTGAAGTGTCTTTTGTCATCAAATCAACAGTGGTAAAAGGAGGTCGGCTTCTTCCGTCTCTTCCAGTATCTTGCCATGATGGTGGATTAGCGTTTATGGTGACGGTTGGAGCTGCCACGCTTGAAGAACCATTGGGGTGGCGGAAGAGGCTCTGGTTCTGGTGATCGTAAGTGTATCGTACAGGGATAGCACAGTTTTGATCACGAAGTGCTGGAGCCATGGCGCTGCTTCAACGGGTGAGGATGGCGCTGCTTTGGCCGGTTGTGGAGCGGGGAAAATGGCGCTGGAAGGGCTCAAGATGTTAGCGCTGGAAGAATGCAAGCTGTTAGCACAGGGTGTGGTATTGTGGCTGGCATGCGCGTACGTCATGTGTGCCTAGCATGCACGTCTGGTAAGCGCGTCTGGTAGGCATGTCTGGTAGGCGCGTCTGGTAGGCGTGTCTGGTAGGCGCGTCTGGTAAGCTTGTCTGATAGGCGCGTCTGGTAGGCGTATCTGGTAAGCTTGTCTTGTAAGTCCGTCTGGTAAGATCGTCTGGTAAGCACGTCTGGTAGGCGCGTTTGGTAAGCTTGTCTGGTAAGCCCGTCTGGTAAGCGCGTCTGGTAAGCTCGTCTGGTAAGCGCGTCTGGCTTGCGCGTCTGGCATTGGATTTGGTATGGTGCAGACTATTGGCTTGGCACAGCGCTAGCTTGGCACGACGCGGACTTGTTCTTGCGGACCCAGTTTCCTCTCGTATCTTTGTTATCACATCCTGGTGTTAGAGGTAGCGCGGTAGTGATAAAGTGGGCAAGCATATTCCATCTATGTACTCCAGCGTTTCTCTTTCAATTTGTCTTCTTGTTTTCTTGTGTTGGTGCAAACCATAGCCATAAGTATGCCTTTCATAAATCTGTAGAAATATTTTTCTTCTGAACTGGTGTAAACCCTAGCCATGGGTATGCCTTTCATAAACTTGTGGAAATACTTCATCATAAACAATTCTTCGAATGTCACCGTAGTAACGTCTGCTAATAGTGACAGGTAATCATTGTTGTGCAAAGTAGGCACGGGTAGGTGACTTTTTTTTTGAAAGGCAAACTAAACGCCTGGTTTATGGTTTTTGATTTCCTGGATTTCTTGGGTTGATAGATATATGTTACCTTGACGGTTTTGGGTTATTCTTTTTGGAATGAATTGTTTAGGAAATGATTGTTTTGGTTATGATTGAAAGTGACACAGACATCCCAGGAAAAACCTTAGAACCGTGTGTTGGTAGATGACATAGGGTAAACTACGTATCTTGTCTTGAAAACTTGAAATAGCAAACCATGTATCTTGTCTAGGTAAGACTTACTCGGTTTTTAGGTCTCCTGATGAAAAGTGAACCTTCCGGGCGTAAGACTGAGTTTTATGGGAAACACCACCATGGAAAGTCCCCAGTCGTTACTGAGCCGTCTGATAACCGAGTCGTTGATCCTTGGGCAAATCATCTTCTGCTATCCCCAGGGAAGTCCCCAGTCATCATTTGTCGTGTCATGACTGATAATCGAGCCGCCGGGTAACTGAGTCGGAGTGGATCATCTTCCTATACCATCTTGACGTTTGGGTCAAAGAACAAGATTGACGGTAGAAAATTGACATTATAACCGAAAGATCGAACCTCATACTGTGGTCGCCAATTGTTTGTAGGTCAAAATAGTTTCTGCTGATTTCGTTAATTACAGGTGTGCAGGTGAGAAACAATTTAAACCCTAAACAATGTACTACAAGGGAGTACTTTAGATTCGAAAGATCAATCTGTACAAGTCCGGCCTAAACCAAGTAATGACCGTTCCAGACTTGCTTCGGTCACAAAGTGGAGGAGAATGGGTTGGTTTTGGGGAGGGAAGCAAGGAAAGTGGTGAGACCAGAATAGTTGATTCTGGAAGAGTAGTTGGGTTACTACGACTTGTTATCAGAAAAGTAAGAGAGCTAGTGTTATATCTCTCGTATGAACTTGTTGTTCAATGGAAATAGGTAAGACCTATTTATACAAGTCGGAATAGAAACGTACCCTGGTCTCATTAAGGAGTGGGGAAATAAATAGGAGGAGGTGGTAACCGTATACATGGAATTAATTTCCATAAAGTTGTTAACGCATGAAACTGCTAACGTTATGGAATTGATGTCCCATAAAGTTATTAACGCATGTGCTTTATGTCCCATGAACGTTTCACACATAACTTCCCGTATTTACTAACTTCCTCACCCTCATGACACTTCCTTATGACGGGAGTAGTGTACGCCGCACACTGTAAACCGCCAAACCAATACCCAAAGAGGATCCCCCAATTTGTATTGATATATCGAATGTTTTTGGAAAACATGTAGCATGTTGTTATGGCATAGCAAGTCAAGCTCGGGAAACTTGCTAGCCTGGTGACCTTCGACGGTCGAGATTTTGCATCTTGAGAGGAGGGGAAACCGTTGATCGTTGCACGCCTTCGTTTTGGTAGCCGCGTAGTGAGGTCCAACATGGTGGCGCGGCTAGGTTGGCATGCCGTTGGCATGGCATGGCCAAACTTAGGTTTTCGGGCTAAAGGTTACCATGTGTCGTCTCGTAACCTTGGATGGCTAGGATTTGATCCTGGGATTGAAGGGAAACCGTTGATTGTTGCACGCCTTCGTTTAGGTAGCCGCATAGGGAAGGCCAACAGGTGGCGCGGCTAGGTTGGCATGGCGTGGCGTGGCTAAACTTAGGTTTTCTGGCCAAAGGTTACCATGTGTCGTCTGATAACCTTGGATGGCTAGGATTTGATCCTAGTATTGAATGGAAACCATTGATTATTGCACACCTTCATTTTGGTGGCCGCGCAAGGAAGGCCAACAGGGTGGCGCGGCTAGGGTGTGGTTAGTCTTGGCATGTGGGTCCAAGGGTTCGCCTTGGGCGTGGCTAGCTTTGGCTAGGTGTGATTTTGGATTGGCATGTGGGGCCAAGGGTTTTCCATGGGCGTATGGCGTGGCTAGGGCCAAGGAAAGGGCGTTTGGCTTGGCATGATGTGACTAGCATGGCTAGGGCCAAGGCAAAGTGCGTTTGGCATGGCGCGGCTAGCTTGGCTAGGTTTGGTTTGGCTTGGCATGTGGGGCCAAGGGTTTTTCCATGGGTGCATGGCGTGGCTAGGGCCAAGGCAAGGGCGTTTGGCTTGGCATGGTGTGACTAGCATAGCTAGGGACAAGGCAGAGTGCGTTTGGCATGGCTCGACTAGCTTGGGCTAGGTGCGGTTTTGGCTTGGCATATGGGGCCAAGGGGTTTCCATAGGCGCATGGCGTGACTAGCTTGGGCTAGGTGCGGTTTTGGCTTGGCATGTGGGGTCAAGGGTTTGCCATAGGCGCATGGCGTGACTAGCTTGGGCTAGGTGCATGATCAAGCTATGGTTTTGGGGCAAAGGTCGTTTGGTAACCTAATACGGCCAGGATTTGCTCTTGGGATTGAAGGGCAACCATTGATTGTTGCACGCCTTCGTTTTGATAGCCGCGTAGTGAAGGCTAGTTTGGTGGCGCGACATGTGGCCATGGAGAGGTGTGTTTGGCATGGCGTAGTAGGTGTGGCTGGCATGATTTTTCATTGGCACAGAGGTGCGACTAGCATGGTTGGCATGCTTTTGCGCGGTCGGTGTGGACGGCATGATTTTCCATTGGCACAGAGGTGCGGCTAGCATGGTTGGCATGCTTTGGCGCGGTCGATGTGGATGGCATGATTTGTCATTGGCACAGAGGTGCGGCTAGCATGGTTGGCATTCTTTAGCGCGGTCGGTGTGGCTGGCATGATTTGCCATTGGCACAGAGGTGTGGCTAGCATGGTTGGAATGGTTTGGCGCGATCGGTGTGGCTGGCATGATTTTCCATTGGCACAGAGGTGCGTATAGCATGGTTGGCATGCTTTGGCGCGGTCAGTGTGGCTGGAATGATTTGCCATTGGTTTGTCGTAACCCTAATTTGAAAAATATACCCCGGTAATTATTTAGAGACACATTAAAGGTTTCAGTAAATGTGCCTAGTAAATGCTTGTTACTTTAAATGTTGTGACATCACTGTCTTCTAGGGTTTAGTGTTTTATGATTTTAACCCTAAGCTAAAAACCACCATCAACACTCTTATTCCACATGTCTAATCTTCAACAATACTCGAAATCTTCGTCACTTCCAAGTAGTCCAATGATCCCAAAGGTTGTAAGTTTAGCATCATCGTTGTTGAAAATCCGTAGCTATAACAATGAGAAAAGCATCGGTTCTCAATCATTGTTATACAATGTCATAGCATTATTACACAGCGTCGAAGTCCAATTGCATCACAACTTCAACAACAATACTATGGTGATACTCCACTCCCCCTTAGTTAATACTCCATCTCACATGGAAACCACTCCCCCTTACATAATGATCCGAAAAACATGTGTATTTGTAATATGAACTACATATTAATTCTCCCCCTTTTTGTCAATAAAATTGGCAAAGGTACAAGAACGGGATCCTAATGAAATTTGCGTAAGAGACATTTCATGACTAAAGGTAAATGTATATCATCTTGTTTAGATGCAATCATAAAGCCGAAGCTAAATGCATTCATCAAGGAGTTTATAAAGATACAAGATAACCCCTCTAATATTCCACATCCACACTCCCCACAAAGATTTGGCAATTAAGCACAAGTTCAAAAGAACTCTCCTCCATAATATGTCATTCCCTAAGGAACAACAAGAGCAACCTTAATTTTAAAAGAAAAGAAGGATTTCTTTAGACTCAACAAATTACATACAAGTATGAATTTGGAATCCAACAAGAAATATTCAATCAAATTAACCAAAGCGAACCAAGATTAATTTGACTAAATATTCTCAACACAAGTAAACTTATGGAGACTTAAAAAATAAATTAGATTAATCACAAGAAAACTCGCAAATAATCTAATTGCCATACTCAACCACACTAATTACAAAGGTAATCAATTTAATTGTCCACACTCGACATAAGAACTTCTATGGAGCAATGACTAAGTTAATCATGAAAATAACCATCCTAGTCAATTATGCTCAACATGAGAAGAACTTACGGAGTGATAACTAAACAACCACACAAGATGATTGATTTACTTCATTTGGGCTCAACATAAGAGATTATGGAACCCCGACTAAGATTATCATAAGATATGACAACCTTAACCGTACATGTACTCAACATAAGAAAACTTATGGAATACAAACTAAATAACCACACAAGTTGATTAATTTAGTTCTTAATGCTCAACATATAGCATCTCATGGAACAACCAACCATGCCAATAAGGAATCGACTTAGTCGTATCGTGCTCAACATAAGATACACAATGGAGCCTTCACGGTAATACATAAAAAATAGATCAATAAGGATCTATACCGTGGATAACACAAGGATTCATTCTATGTTTCTATCACCATTTGCACAATGACATACAATAGACATAATCCTCGAATCACAAAATATTTTAACCTATCTTACATCAATAATTGACAATATAGGCTTAACTTTTGTGTTTGTCAAAAGTCTATTCATCCTTTTATCAATATATGCGTATCAATTCACGAATGACTTTACTTTTGACAAAATATGGGACAATCAAGTTCACGGACGTAAACATACATATCCCATCAAAATATTGCAATATATAAAACCATAAAGATTAATACTGCAACCATCATCTTTCAAACAAACTTATAATTTTTAAACCAAAAAATCTAAAAACAAGAAGATGAAAATCATTGGATATAGCTATGTGTAATCACAATAATGGCTATTCCAAAACACTAGTTATTATTCTAAACAAAAGAGAAACAATAGAAGATTAACTAGATAAAAATATTTCACTTACTTTGTATACTGTTCTCATATTCTCTGTATTCTTCAAGCTCATCTTCGATCAGATCAATTCTAGATTCTAGATTATCCATCTTTTCTTCAAGTCTCTTGGAAGAAGTTTCTAGTTCGCTTTTTAGGGCACGAACTTGTTCCAAGACTAGATTCATAGTCAAGGAGAGCTTATCAAAATGAGAAACAGAGATGTTCCCATCTAGGGATGAATCATGAGAATCAGGATTCACACCATTATCTGAAGAGTCAAAGTGTATCTTCTTTGATGGAAAGAGAACTGTCCAAACATCACTTTCTTTGCTAGAAAGGCTTGAGGAGGACATGATAGAAGAGATAGATGAAATGTTTAACTGAGAAAACTTTATTTCAAAGGAAACTGAGAAGATAAATTTCCAAACTAACCTTTGACCAAAACCATAACAGAATTTTGATTATGCTCAGAAAAAAAAAAACCCTTAAAAACTAGAACAGAAATGTTTCATCACAACCCTCTCAAAGATTATGATTTCTTTGTCTAAGAGGGATAGACAAAGAGATCCTTAATACAGTGTTATAAACCGTACATATCCCAATTCTTCTCATAACTAGGTAACTTCTTTTGAGGTGATGAAGTTATAGTCTGTTTTTGTCTTGTTTTTAAGAAAGATGAGTGGATATCATCCTTTCCCATTCTTAGCATAGATTTGAACACCTTGATTGTTGATTTTTGCAAACTATGCATTCTTTTGGAAATCTTTTTTACAAATGCAGAGGATTTTGTATGAGATTTCGTTTTCTTCTTCTGCAACCACCGTTTTGTAGAAGAGAGTTTTTTCTGTTTCTGAGTGCCCCGAACTTTCACACGGTCCTGATAATCACAAGTAGAATATGTAAGATTAAGGACGTCCTTATGATTCTCTGTATCATCCCTATTGTCTGAGTGACTTAAGAAGGGTACAGTCTTAGGAGAATTTTGCTGATAACTTTTTAACGAAAAGTTTTGAGAATCATGATTGCAAGTTATCTTCACTTTTAACTTTGACGGTTCACTATCCAGATTTTCAATCTTTTTAGATATGACTTCCTTATCTAGTTGTAAGACTTTTGGGGAAGTAAGATTGTTTATCATGGAATGATCAGGACTGTTAGGAAGACATTCATGATTATCAGCAAACAGATTGAGTGAACCTTCATAGACATCATCCTCAGGACAATAGTCAAGAGTGGCCATCCATGCTTTAGTTAACTCATTCAATTCCTTATTTGAATATTCAGAAGTATCATGAACACTTCTATAGCACTTGAAACAAGCATAACTTTTCTGAACCTTTTTATTGATTGACTTTTTTTTTTTGAGACTTTCTTTTATTTTGTCTAAGAGATTTCTTAAGCTGTTGTATATATAGTGACAAAACTGAATCAAAGCAATTCTCATACCTTTTGTCAATCAATTTAGGACGTCGAGAATTATGATTAGAGGCAACAACATGGTTGCTAGATAGAAGTCGTTTATCTCTTTGTTCTAGTTCAGAATCGAAAATTTTCAACTTTCCTGCTAGAGAATTTCTGGAAAGAGTACCAAGGTTATTTCCATCAATGATGGCATGCTTCTTAGCATCGTATCTAGATGGAAGTGATCTGAGAATTTTCATCACAATGTCCTTTTCAGGAATAGTCTTACCCAATGCAAAAGATGCATTAACAATTTCAGACACTTTGTGATTAAACTCATCAAATATTTTTTCATCTTCCATACGAAGGTTTTCCCAATCGGAACTAAGGTTTTGAATCCTAGCTTCCTTTTTACTGGTACTTCCTTCAAATACGGTTGCTAAGATATCCCAAGATTCTTGCGACTTAGTGCAATTAGACGCATGGTGATGACGATTTGGGGTAATGGCATGTATGATTTCATTCAAACCGTCAGAGTTTTTCTTTGCAGCAAGAACCTCTGCAGGAGTGTATTCCGCAATATTCTTTGGAACATTTACATATCCAACTGCCTCAACGGGAGCATTATAGCCATTAACAACATATACCCATGATTGGAAATCACGTTCTTGAAGAAAAGTGTGCATAGAAATTTTCCACCATAAGTAATTAGTGTCATCGAAGACTGGTGGTACGTGTATTGAGATAGCACTTATGTCCATAGACTCAGATCGCTACAAACATAGACTTGTAAGGTCTTGAACGTGTTTGCCTGCTCTGATACCAATTGAAAAAGCGGGGGTCAAACAACCTCACCCAATATTTCGATTAGCAATATGTATGGAAAACTCCGAGTTGTTTTCTAGAGAATCAACTAGACTCAATCAATATAAAATACTCAAGGAGTCATTATCTCAATCTCTCGATTTGATTTACTCAAGCAAATGTGATTCACGAGTCTAATCAAAGAGAGATAACTTGGAAGGTACCAAAGACCAATATCCAAGTGTCAAGTAATTTAAATCAATAACCAATATGGTCGGATATTCTAATTGATTGAACAATGCACAACCTGTATTATTTCAATTGTATAACAAAATATAATGCGGAAAAGAAATAACACAGACACCAAAATTTTGTTAACGAGGAAACCGCAAATGCAGAAAAACCCCGGGACCTAGTCCAGATTAAACATACACTGTATTAAGCCACTACAGATACTAGCCTATTCCAAATTAATTTCGGTCTGGACTGTAGTTGACAATCACATCACAATAGGCTTAATCGACGCAGCAAAAAAAAGATATTGTGGAATCACAAACGATGAGACAAAGATGTTTGTGATAACTTTTATATCTTGCCTATCGGAGATAGAAATCTCAAGACAATTATTACAATTATACTCGTACAATAGAAATAGCAAGATCAGATCACACAACTACAAGAAAAGTAGTATCGGTTTAGCTTCACAATCCCAATGAAGTTTTTAAGTCGCTAACCTGGTTTTAGAAGAAGAAAACCAAAGGTTAAAGGAGAATCGACTCTAGATTAGCAAACTAGTATCACACAGAATGTGTGGGGATTAGGTTTCCCAGTTGCTAGAGTTCTCCCTTATATAGTCTTTTAAATCAGGGTTTGCAATCAATGTTAGCTTAGTAACAAAACATTCAATATTCACCGTTAGATGAAAACCTGATTAGATACAAGCTAATATCTCTCAACCGTTAGATCGAAACTTAGCTTGCCATACACATATGTACTTGACGATTTTGGGTTTGTATAAGCATACCCAAACGTGTACAATAGTTGGTTCAATATTAGTCAACCAAATGGTTAGCCAAATGATAACTTTCATATCAACCATATTCTTCTTCACTGTAACTAGTCCAAATGACTCAAATGAACTAGTTAGAGAGTTGTTCAATTGCTATGAGATCTTATGTACTACACAAGACACAATTGAATCAAAAACGATGTGATTCACTCGAATTGATCCAAGAACTATAAATCCACGGTTTGCAATAGCATTCCTTAGATAATTTAAATAAGTTCACGAACATCGTTTTTAGACATAACCACTCAAGTTCGCGGACTTAAGTAACCGGTTGGAGTTCACAAACTCTAGAAGAAATTCTCGGGTTCGAGAACTTCCGTCAGTTCGTGGACTGAAACCGAGCTACAACTCCAGTAGAAATTCTTGGGTTCGAGAACTACGCACGTTCACGGACTAGGTTGACTACTCAAGTTCCGATTTTTCACTTGATCAACAAAGTTCGCAAACTTCGGTTCAAGTGCTAAGGACTTATACATATATGTGTTACCACAACAATGTTTATATCCCCCAGTGGTTATATTGTCTAAACTCTCATTTCAATCATTGAAACATTCTCAGAGGACGTCATATAGTCGTTATTCACAAACTAGTTTTCGTCAGTGCAATTTCCAAAGTGATTGAAACATAACATGACTTTCGTCACTAGGAAAAGATGAACTTAGATAAAGTGAAAGCTTTACCAACACACATTTCGAGAAATAGATAAGCGAGATATACTCAGCTCGAATAGTCACATGTGTATATCTTTAGTCTATATAGTAAAACGAATTTTGTCTCAAGATAGGAGATAGAGTAGATAGACCTTTGAGTGATAGATAAGTTCAAGTCTCCACATACCTTTTAGTCGATGAAGATCCACTAGTTCCTTGAGTAGTCCTTCGTCTTGTATGATGATTGCCATGGAGTTCTTGAGATCAAATACACTTTCTATCCTAGTCCGATACCTTAGATATAGTAGACTAAAAATCAAGACTTTATAGTTTTGATCACTAATATTGACAAACATGCTTGATATAACAACACATGCGTGTTCGACCGAGCAATGCTCTAATAGCAGTGGTGGTGGTTGTTGGCTGGACATGGTGATAATGGTTGCTGCCATTCAAACTCAAACCATAATGATGAAGGTGCAGTTCGAGTAAGAGAACAATGTATGCTGATGTTATAATTGAGAAGAAATAGACCGAGAGGAGCTCATGTTAGAGTGCGGTTTATGAACAGATACATTAAGAAAGCTTGGGATAGAACATGGCATGGTTCAAGAGTTAAAATATCTGAGAATAGGTCGATGTTGAGTGATAAAACATGAACTCGTGTTTGATTTGGAACCAGTTTACTTGACCGCAAAACATAGGTGAAACAATCTTGGTGCTATCGTAAGTAGTATGGACTCTATGGAAGATCTGTAGGTTATTTCCGCGTCTAAGATAAACATGAATCACTTGTACGCGGCTGTAGAGATTGGGTAATCTTTGGAAGTTTAAAGCTTGGGCGAGAATCCAGAGTTTAAGATAAGTTTTAAGTCGGAAAAACAGTCACCAAGTAGCACTGTTGTCGTTGAATTTCAAGATGGATGGTGAAGATTAATACATGATATAGTGTTTGAGTCAGTCAGGAATTGTTTGGGAGTTATCAGATTCCAAAGTTGAGGAACAAAAACCTATAAATAAAAGCGCAAAGAGCCAGCATATATCATCTCCTCGCCCTCACTTTCACACCCAGTAACTGCTCGATAAAATTCTCCAGGGAAGAACAAAAGCATAAAGATTTCATATATGCACCAGTAGCAGAAAGGTTATAGCAACAAGGCGACAGTGGCTGATTTCCTACAACAGAAGCAGAAGTAGCTGGAGTTCTTCTACAACTGCAGTTTGCTTTCTATAACCTCCATTATGTCTAGATAATTTACTTATTTGATTATGGATGAATTCTAAGTTCTAATAATGATTTAAATTCTTATAAAAATCTATTTTGAGTTCTTCACATGGTTTTCACTTGTTTTTACCGAGATTAATATTTATGATTAATTATTAAATTGTTTGGGTGGCCAACTAAATTAGTGTATTAATTAATCTAATACTAGTAAAGAGTTAAGATATTCGTAATTGTTGAACAGCTCTTACACGTGTGGAAATTGTGAAACCTCGCAGAGGGATTCTGTGGAGCAATCACAAGTAAAAACAACCTTAGTAAGTGGACCGAGCGTATTGAATTTGACTGCTAGGACCAAACCTAAATTCACAAACCTTAAGGCATTCGACTGAGTTACATCTTGTAAGCGTACCTCAAGGTAGCTCAGAAGGATAGAATCTGGCGACTAAGTGTACCTGTTTTCCAGTGATTTAAGGATTTTGGGGTTAACTAAGCGTATCTGTCATCCTACGGTTGGTGAAATTCTGTGATTAACAATAAATAGATGAATATATTAATTTAATGAATATTTAGTAACGAAGAAGGATTCCTTGATCATATTTCTCATCATTGTTTTCAACCTAATTATTTCAATTTGCTTTTCTATTTATTTTATTCAAAAATATTTTACAAAAACCCCCTTTTTGTGACACTTTTGACAACTAAAACTCCTTGCTCTTCGTGGGAACGAATCTTATTTACTGCTATGTTTTTTTTTTTTGCTAAATCATAAAAATTTTATTACCAAACTCAATCAAAAAAAATTTGTTACAAGCCCAGAACAGTTATACCCAAGCAAATAGAAACAAAAGCTATTTTACAAACTCAATGCCCATAAAAATTAAGCCCATACATAACAGGGATTCAAAACCTAAAATAAGCACAGTCCTCAGTTTCTAGTTCATCTAAAAAATTAGGCTTGTTCTCATAGTACTGCTATTCCCATCTTGGCATTACTGCTCCTTTCTTTGTCATTTTAATAGCTGAGTAATTGGTCTCTTTGTGAGAATGCCTAAAAGCAATAACCAGTTTGTTCTTGTTTACCTGCCATCTGATTTTAATTATCCAGGGAATCTTCCCAGACATGAAAGCTGATAAAACTGCCTTGGATTTAAGACAGAAACATACATTCAAAAAATTTCTTCTAATTGCCCACTCTCCAGCAATGATCAAGGACATTACTTTTGATATATACTCAGTGACAACACCAATCCCTCCTGCTAAGGCACCAACATATCTTCATTTACTATCTATGCCCACACAACCCACCCCTGTTGTACCATGGTTTCCTCTTATAGTACCATCACATCAAAGTAAGGTTTGATGAGCTTTGGGGAACCTGAAAAAGCATTCCTTCACCATAGTATTTCTCACTGGGATGTTTTTGATACCAAAAAGAGATAATATCTGGAAATCATACTGCTCACCTGTCCTTTTTCCATTCAATCTTACACTGCATTCTTTAGTATGTTATTCATTAGTAAAGTATAAGATAAGTAAATTAATTTGTGCACCTACGACACGCATCAAATTTTGGCGCTGCTGCCGAGGAGCAGTGGGTAGCTTTAGTTGTTTATTTTATATTGTTTTTAGATTTTGTTTTTAGTTTTTAACTTTGTTTTCTAGATTTTTGTTTTAGGTACTTAATCTCTGGCATCAAAGGATTGGAATTACGAGAGGTGCGGAATTCAAACTCGTAAAGGAACTGTAATTCAAGCAAGTAAGAACTTGCAAACACAACCGTCTACAACAGAGATGGCCGGCGGTGCAAATCCTCCACCACCTCCACCTCCGGAGAGGAAGTTAGAAGAGTTAACATCTCCATGCTTAGATTCGCAACCACTGTACATTACAATCACTAACCCAGTGGAGCTGAAGTCGAATCTACTTCATCATCTACCGAAGTTCAAGGGACATACTGGTGAAGATCCGAACTGTCATCTTCAAGTATTTCAACACATGATGACAAGTCTAAGGCAGGGAGTTGAAGACAGAGATATGGCTATGCTACAAGCTTTTCCGTTCTCATTAATGGACTCAACAGAAGAATGGTTGTATTACCTTCCTTCAAGGAGTGTTACAACATGGACTGAGATAAAAAAAGCTTTTTCTGGAGAAGTACTTTCCTGCTTTTAAGGCGGTTGCTGCTCGTAAAGAGATTAGTGGTATTCTACAGATTACTGGAGAATCTCTTAATGAATACTGGGAGAGATACAAGAGGTTTCTGGCGAGTTTCCATCACCATAATATATCCTCAACACTTATCATTCAATACTTCTACGAAGGATTACTTCCAGAACAGAGGAATTTGATTGATGCAGCAGCCAGTGGTTCACTCACCGAGAAGACAATCTCGCAAGCAACTAGTCTGATTGAGAGTATGGCCTCAAATGCCCAACAGTTTTATACAAGACATGACTCAAATGTCATAAGGGCTATCGATATGGGGGAGTCTCCAAATACAGAGCACCGATTAAGTACAATTGAGAAGGCGATTCATCGTATAACTTCTGTAATAGCTCCACCATATGAAGAAGAGGCTGAGGTTAATGCTTTATTTCTTAATCCAAGGCCAGGATATGATCCATATTCTAACACTTATAATCCATGTTGGAAAGATCATCCTAATTTCAGTTATGCAAACAAGCAAGCTACAGCTCCTAACCCTTATGCGAGGCAGGGTGGTTTTCAACAATTTCAACCACAACCACAACCTCAAGCTGAAAAGGAGGATACATCTGAAAAGATGATCACTATGATGCAAGGCTTCACATCTTTGTTGCACCAAAATCAATAGAAAAATGATGCTGCTATTAGAGATTTGCAAACGCAGATGGGACAGTTGGCTATGGATATGAACCAAATGAAAGCACAAGCTTCGATTATTAAGTCACTGGATTGGAGTTTGCCATTTGAATTAATGTGTGATGCAAGTGACTATGCAATTGGAGATGTTTTGGGTCAAAGGGTGGACAAGCTGTCCCATGTGATTTATTACGCATCTAGGACCCTAAATGATGCTCAAATTAACTATTCTACCACTGAGAAAAAATCGTTGGCTATAGTGTTTGCACTAGAAAAATTTAGATCATATTTGGTGGGTGCAAAAGTGGTTGTATATTCTGATCACGCGGCACTTAGGTACCTACTTAAGAAGAAATAAGCTAAGACAAGACTTATACGGTGGATATTGTTGTTGCAAGAATTTGATTATGAAATCAAGGATAAGAGAAGTGTTTAGAATACTGTTGCAGATCATCTTAGTAGACTTGTTTTGTCTGAAGAAGAACTTCCTTTACAAGATCATTTTCCAGACGAACAACTTTTCTCAATTGAAGATTCAACACCTTCGTACGCTGATATAGTGAACTACTTGCTTACAAAGAAAGTACCTAGTACAGTGTCTAATTTTCAAAAGCTTAAGCTTAAGAAGATATCCAAGCAGTATGTATGGAGGAGCCCTACTTGTGGAAATATGGTTCCGATTAAATAATCCGCAAGTGCGTACCTCACTCTGAATTTTAATCCATCCTTACTTTTTGTCATACTTATGCATGTGGTGGTCATTTTGGTTTTAAACGTACCGCTCTCAAAGTCCTTGAGAGTGGATTTTATTGGCCTACCTTATTTGAGGATGCATATATGTTTTGTAAGTCTTGTGATAGATGTCAACGGACGGGAAATCTTGGTGCTTGAAATCAAACGCCACTCACACTGATTCTTGCTGCAGAGATTTTTGATGTGTGCGGAATTGATTTTATGGGACCTTTTGTCAATTTGAATGGAAAATTTTATATACTTCTTGTTGTGGATTATGTTTCAAAATGGGTGGAAGCTAAAGCCACCCCTACTAATGATTCTCAAGTTGTTTATGAGTTTGTGAAGGAATATATTTTCTCTAGACATGGTACACCAAGAGTAGTTATCAGTGATGGAGGCTCATACTTCAAGAAATCCTTCCATGCTCTTCTCAAGAAGTACAACATAACTCACAAGGTCGGTACGCCATATCACCACACAAACTAGTGGGCAAGCTGAAATTTCAAATCATGAGATCAAGTCCATTTTGGAGAAAACCATTAACACAACACGGAAGGATTGGAGTTATAGACTCAACGATGCACTTTGGGCATATAGAACGACATTCAAAACACCGATTGATATGTTTCCATATCGGTTGGTTTATGGAAAAGCTTGTCATCTTCCGGCTGAACTTGAGCACAAGGCTTACTGGGTGATAAAGATATGCAACATGGATTATGATAATACGGGGAAACATAGAAAGTTACAACTCAATGAATTAGAGGAGATACGTAATGATGCTTACGAGAGTTCTCGTATTTACAAGGAAAAGACGAAGTTTTTCCATGACAAGATGATTTCTCGGAAATTTTTTGTTGTGGGACAAAAAGTTCTTTTATTCAATTCTCGTCTTCAATTATTTCCTGGTAAGCTAAGGTCCAGATGGATTGGACCATATGTTGTTATTAATATTTTTCCTTATGGTGCAGTTGAGATCACTAGCCTTAAAACTGAAATAATTTCAAAAGGCAACGGCCATAGATTGAAGCCTTATTACGAAAACTTTCCTGTGGAGAATATGGATATGATTGAGCTTCGTGATTTACTCCCTTTGGAATAGTAGTTTGGAGGCTGCCAAGTCGGGCTGAGGACATAAAACTAAGCACTAAATGGGAGGCAACCCATCGGTTTTGTATCTCTATCTTTTGTATTTTATGTTTCTTAGCTTTTCATATCATGTTTTGATTTCCCACCTTGATTTTACTTAGGATGAGTCAATTACATTGAGGACAATGTAAAGTTTAAATGTGGGGGAGTATTTTTCATATAGAGTTTCTAAAATTTTGCATAAAAACCTTCAACTTTTAAATATTTTAGAGTTACTAGCATACTTCTAGGTATGTTTACATAGAGAATTCTGACCGACATAACTGAACTTGGAAGTGTTAGGGAACTACGTTCGGATTTCTTACGAATTGGAGTGTTAAATAATGGATTTAATCATGCCGGTGATGCAAATGAGGAGCAGAGGGAATGCATTATTAGAGTTGTTGATCAATCATTAGTGGAGACTAACCATTTTCATATCAACCGAGGCACCAGACCAGATTTATTTATAAATGACTAAAGAGATTTCTTTTGAGTGTGTGTCACCGTACGTTAATTCCGGGTAGAATGATGAGCTACCCAACTTCACACCATTTTCAGCACTATTTTTGATCTCTTGAGTGCTAATTTTGTCAATCATGAGGGTGACGTCTATAGATGAAAGCTACCTTCTTGTAGTTTGATTTGCAGTTAGCACCATTCTCCCTCTCGCCAACAACAGGTCCATAGAAACACCATCATCATCAACAAAGGAGCGACATCAAAATCTACAAGGAAAGTTGAAGACGTTTAAGTTTTACAAGCAACAATACAAGGAAGAGTACAGTTCATATCCAAGTAAAGCAACATACAATGAGCAGATTATTATATACATGTTGAAGACTTACAAATAATGAGCGGAATTTTATATCCAAGTATGAAGACTAATTTACAAGAGCAAAGAAAATCAAAAGATGAGAGTTATTGAAGTTTATGATACGAAGACAATACAGGTTGTGAAGATTCAAAGTAGTAAAGTACTTCTTTCATGGCGAATGCTAAATTTTGGTTTCATTTTTTGTAGTTGCAATTTTATTTTTTTAAAAAAAATGATAAAAAAAAATTTGAAAAGAAAAGGAAAAAAGAAAAGAAAAAAAGAGATTTGCATTTAGGTTGTTATTTGTTCAATAAAGCCATGAGGAAGAAAAAAATATAAATAAGTTTCAAGCAACAAGGAATAGAGGAAAAGATTTACAAATTGTCGAAGTTCTAGGAAATTCAAGAGTTTATCATCAACAGTTGAAAACCGAAGACCAAGAAGATGAAGAAGACGAGCCGATCGAAGATGTTTCTATTGGATGCTGTGAGAGTGGTGCTTTCGTCACTGTCGATCGGATATGAAGGTGGTAAGTACTCCCATCCTTGCTATAGTGGTTGATTTCCTTTCTTAGAGATCATCAGAAAAATATCTTTATTTTCCACGATTTTGTGGAGTCTCCGGAAATAATTCGGAAGGTTTCCTTCCCACCATTCAACGTGTGTAGGATTTCTCTCTTCATTCATACCTGCACACATGTGAGACCCATAAAAAATCCATCTTATTGAGTGCAATTATCATAAAATCCTTTTAAGTGAGGCAGAAGTCGAGTTGAAATGCTTATTGATCGCTCTCAAACATGCATTCTCTCATTATGGTATGGTTATTTCTCACTCAAGATTTAAGAATGAATATGTTCTTTGGTATTTCTAACTTCTTATTACTAGTATGTAGAAACTCTATGTCCTCATAGCTCTTTGGATGCTTGGGAAGCTGGAACGCTTTGAAGTTGGAGTAGGTTTTGTAGGTATACCTCTCGTAAGCCCTCACGAAACTATAACTTGTCCACTAGGGACACCTAGGGGTTTAAAGACCTGTTGCACATGCTAAGTGCAACTGTTTCCTCAACGATAGGGAGTTGTTGTATTTGTTTAGGGTAGTTTGCTCGAGGACTAGCAAAAGCTAAGTGTGGGGGAATTTGATAAGTGTATATTTTACGTATATTTGGTGTCAATTCCATGCTAGTAATTGTTGATTTTCTTGCAAATTATTGTATATTACGCTTGTTTTCTATTATTTGTGTTTTATTAGGTGAATCATCCAAAAGAAGTGAATTGACACTTAATTGTGCAATAAAAGAAGCTAGATACAAATGGAGAATGGCCAAAGACCAATTGAAACTCATTCAAGTACAAGATTTCTACTTTTCATCTTGAAGAGGACGAAAATACGAAGCCAACGGCGAAAGGATGAAGTAATTCTGAGTTCGTATGAAGAAGTCATGAACAAAACAAGAACTCGAATGGGAAAAATAAGGGCAAAATGGTCATTTCCGACACAAGTGCTATTGGCATACCCTTATGCGTTAAGGGGTATCCATTCTACTAAGGGGCAGCCAGGTTCAAGGGATATGCTAAGCACAGTCCAGTCTATTACAAAGGGGGAAACTAGCATTTTAAATCTTGTTAAAGACAGACGTCTTATTACTCTGGGCTGCCATCTTCAAATTCAAAACAGAAGACGATAAGATTTCAACGGCTCCTTCCTTGGACCCCACAACATAACTCCTATAAATACCCCCCCTCCCTAAGAGAGAGAGGGAGTTCGAGAGGAAGGGAAGATTAAGAGAGAGAATAGGAAGAGTAAGTAATGCCCAAAATCCCGCTTCCTCAGTGAGAACCCCTAAAGTCATTTGAATAAGTTTGTAATCAATCAAAACATAATGAAACCTTTCTTTTACCCCGTGGATGTAGGCCTTAGTGCCGAACCACGTAATTATTTGTCTCATTTACATTACGCACTTTAAATTACGCACTTTATATTATGTTCTTTACATTATGCAACCTACGTTATACTCCTTACATTCCGCACTTTATGTTCGTTCTGTGGTTACTTACCATTTTCTAGGCACTCCGTGTTAAATACTCGATAAGACAAGGAAGATTCCGAAGACTCAGAGTCGATGAATCGGTGTACACACTATTTCTCTATGTACGATATACCCAGCCCATGAACTTAGGTGCGTACGAACATTATTTGTGGACACGTAGATACCTGCGTAGTTTACGTGTCCACAATTTGGCGCTAGAAATAGGGACCTTTCCCGGTAAAAGATTTATCTTATCATGTTATTTAAACACTATGGCTTATCTGAGCACCGCTCTCTGAAAATAGCGGTGCTTGGAGAAGTTTTGGGTCTTTTACACCTATTCGCTCAATAGATCTACATCTTCGAAATGATTTCCAAGTTTTATTCTTTAGAAAATCAAGCGTGTGGACATATCCACGGATTTATCGGTAGATCTACATCTTCGAAATGATTTCCAAGTTTTTCTTCTTTAGAAAATCAAGCGTGTGGACATATCCACGGATTTATCGGTAGATCTACATCTTCGAAATGATTTCCAAGTTTTTCTTCTTTAGAAAATCAAGCGTGTGGACGTATCCACGGATTTATCGGTAGATCTACATCTTCGAAATGATTTCCAAGTTTTTCTTCTTTAGAAAATCAAGCGTGTGGACATATCCACGGATTTATTGGTAGATCTACATCTTCGAAATGATTTCCAAGTTTTTCTTCCTCGAAAGCGTTTCGAAACAAATGTACACCTAAGGGTTCCCCTTTGGATCTTATTTCGCATCATAAGCTGCCGGAATCGGATTTCCCTGACTTTACTAACGGGTTCCCCTTTGGACCAATCTTTTCTTGTGTGCATCATAATCATTTTCAGAAAAATATCAAGAATGGAGAAGAACAAAAATGCAGGAAAAGTGAGAGCCTCATCAAAGGAAACACCATGGACAACTCCGGTAATGACTAGGAGCAAGCAAAAGGGAGAAAATCTCAAAACCACAGATAAAATGCAGAATAGAGCGGAGAGCTCGAGGCTTTTGGATGAAACTACTATTGCAACAGAAGCCCTGAAGACCACGGCCGCCAAAGCCGCAGCATCAAAGGCCGTGGCATCCAAAGGTACGGCCTCCAAGGTAACCGCTGCCATCCGACCACATGAACCGCGTGAAGGAATGGCAGAGTCGGGTTTGCAACAGCCTTTCTATGGGATGCCTCGCACTGACCAACAGAACGCACCCCACAAGTAAACCAACCGCTTCTGATAGAAAGCGTGCACGCACCGCAGCCAGCGGAGCATCTACACCCGCAGGAAGATCCCCCAGAGCCCTTGATTCAAATCGTGGATGAAGATCAAACGATAGCCGTGGAAGAACAATTTCCGGAAGGAACTCCTAATCAGGAGTTAAACCAATCTGCCCAGATAAGGGAAGAATTAGAAGAATTAAGGAGAGATCAAAATACATATGCGGAGGCGGTAGCTCTGTTGGCACAAGAAAATCAGCAACTCAGAGCTACCCGTAGTAGGGACACGGGAGTCCAGCGCGACGAAGCCAGCTCAATGGCACCGAGACCAAATCAGGATCGAAGGATGGTACTGGCCGACAACCTAGACCCTATGAAACCAAGAGATACGATTATAAGACGAAGATCTGACCCGGAGGACAACCCGCACAACCCAGACTACTACTACAGCGGTCACCTGCGCATGGGGTAACCTTCTGCCCAGGAAGAACATCAGCGCGCAATGGAAGATCTCCGCGCCGAGATGATGGCGGAGATCAAACAACTGAAAGCTAGGAAAGGGGGGGAAGACTGGAACAAATAATGAAGGAAGCGAGCACTACCCCCCTAACACCGCACCTATCCAAGTCTCTCATCCCTCAGAAGTGCCCAGTTCCGGCCTTCAAATTCTATGACGGATCTAGCGACCCCGCATCCCATCTTCGATATTATAATCGAATGATGGCACGATGGAATTACGACGAGGCCATATTATGCAGATACTTCCCTTCAAGTTTGAAGGGGTCCGCGCTCTCATGGTTCGATAACTTGCCATTAAATTCCATCAACTCATACGATCAACTTACTGAAAAGTTCTTGACAACTTACATGTACAACAAGGTGGTAAACACCGGAATGGATAAGCTCTTCTCACTAGAAGTCCAGTACAAAAGAACAATCAGAGAATACACAGACAGGTGGCACAGGATCTTCCAAGCCATCGGAAACGTAGATCCTGTGGTAAGCATCAACTGCTACAAGTGGGGGCTCGACAGAATGAGCCCACTATTTGTCGAGATCCACGGAATCGTTCCTGCAACAGAAGGAGATATTCGAGTGATCATAGAAAAGCACGCCAGGTTAGAAGAAATATAACGGGAAAACCCAAGATCTCTGACCCAGCGCCCACCGCGGACCAACTCTGCGGAACAATCCAGCAGACCCATGGGGGAACTTGGGTGAAAAACCTAACGAAGATAGAAGAGAGCGCGGGGATGATCGACGCGGAGGCACTAGAAAATTCGAAGATCGAGTTTCACGAAGATGAATGCCAGCTACTCGCGTATCCTGAAAGAAATCAAGGGCCACGAGAAACTGGAGTGGCCATGGTCTAAGGGGAAGCAACCCCCTAGATCCGAGCATGCCAAAGAATACTGCGAATATCATTGTTTCAATGGTCACTGGACAGAGAAATGCACGAATCTAAAAATAATGATTCAAAAGCTAGTAGATGCGGGAGACCTCCAGCAATTTGTGCACAAGATGGGGGAGGAAGATAAATCTAAACGAATCAAGCAAGTCCAACTACCTAAAGGCAATCGTACCCTCAACAACATTTCCTGCTCTGAGTCCGAGGGACCTTCCCTAACGGCTCAGATAGGAAAGAGATTGAGGAAATAGTTTGAAGATTACTGTGAGCTTTATACACTCGACGGGAAGGAAGTGGACGAACACGATCAATGGATGGACGCGCCCCTAAATTTCGACACGGACGATATAGGTGAAGACATGGAAGATCATAACGATCCACTGGTTCTCACACTACCAATTGCAAGGTGCAATATTAAGAAAATCCTCATCGACGGGGGAAGCTCCGTAAACGTTCTATTTTATGATACATTCAAACGAATGGAACTCAACGATGAACATCTGCTATCTTCGTACTATGCCATCTACGGATTCAATGGAGCAGCCACAAATCCCTTAGGGGACATTATCTTGCAAGTTGACGTAGGACCAATGAAGGTCGACACGCGATTCAACGTGGTGGACGCACCCTCACCATACAATGCTATAATCAGCCGAAGATGGGTCCATAAACTCAAAGGGGTGGCCGCTACCTACCACCAGTACCTCAGGTTCCCAACACCCCAGGGGTTAATGGAGATAAAAGGCGACCAAGCCTTGGCACGAGAGTGTCAAAATCTACAAAATAAGCTCAACAACGAACAAAATGAGCAGAGGAAGAACCGAAGATCACAAAACAAGGAGAACAAAAAGGAAAAAGAAATCAATGATTACCTAGAAGAAATCTCCGGAAAAAGCCTTCCAAAGGAACACGTGACAAGGATCACGAAGGCAGTTACCTCAGCCACAAAAGAAAGCGAGGAACCCATCAAATAGCAATCAAAGAAGATTCCTCTCCTAGGGGAATCAAAGCCCACGTTTATGCCTATAGAAGCGGTGAAATAGGTAAACGTAGGAACAGAAGAAGAACCGAGAATGATTAAGATCGGAACGCTAATGGATAAAGAGCACGAGGCATTCTTAATAAAGCTGCTCATGGAGCATGCAGATATATTCGCATGGAAACTAGTAGACATGCCCGGCATCAACCCTAAGACGATCCAGCATGAACTTCGCATAAAATAAGGCACACCACCTTTCAGGCAGAAGGTGCGAAAAGTTTCCTCAGAATACCACAAAGCCATCGATACGGAGCTTTGTAAGTTGCTAGAAGCCAGATTTATCAAGGAAGTCAAATACCCAACATGGATCTCAAACATGGTCATCGTACCTAAAAAGAATGGCGGGGTGAGGATATGCATCGGTTTCACCAGCCTCAACAAAGCTTGCCCCGAGGACAGTTATCCTTTACCAAGCATCGACCAACTAATCGAAGCAGTCGAAGGGTACGAATAGATGTCCTTTATGGACGGATACTCCGGGTACAACCAAGTGTTCTTATCAGAAGAATACCAACAACATACAGCATTCTACACACCGCATGGACTCTATTGTTACGTAAGGATGCCCTTCGGACTTCGAAATACAGGAGCAACGTACCAAAGGATGGTTGACGCCATTTTTAAGCCATGGATCAGAAGTACCTTGGAAGTCTACGTGGACGATATGCTGGTCAAGAGTAAGATGCGAAAAGATCATCATCAAGATCTAAAAGATATCTTTCGAGCAATGAGGGAACATAACATGAAGGTAAACCCGGAAAAATGCACATTCGGTGTTACTTCGGGGAAATTCCTCGGATATCTAGTAACAAAACGAGGCATCGAAGTAGACCCTGCCAAAATTCAGGCTATAGTAGAAATGCACTCTCCAAGGAACCTGAAAGAAGTCCAAAGGCTCAACGGTTCCCTAGCAGTTCTAGGGAGGTTCAAGCAAGAAGAATAGCGCGGAGGGAGTCATGACAGACGATGATGTGGGAGAAAACATCACGGATGATTTCCAAGAAGATGACATCATGACAAGAGCAGATGAAGACGAGGACTTTAGCAGGGAAGAAGACTGGAGATTGGGTATCCACCAATTTCTAGAAAGAGGAGCATTACCCAGAGACCTAAAACAGGCCAGGAAAATTCAATAAAAAGCAGGAAGGTATGATTTAAGGGGAGAGATTTTATACAAAAAATCTTTCCTCGGGCCTTTGCTACGATGCTTGTACAGATCAGAAGGACACCTAGTGCTAAAAGATATCCATCGAGGAGACGCGAGGAATCACAGTGGGATGAGATTCCTAGCCGACAAGGCAAAAACACAAGGGTATTATTGGCCAACAATGTTGCGCGATGCAGCAAGGATGTCAAAAAGGTGCGAAGAATGTCAGTGGTTCGGGAGAAAAATCCATGCACCGGAAACAATGCTAAACTCAGTAGATAGTCCTTGGCCATTTTCAAAATGGGGCATAGATATCGTGGGACCCCTGACCGAAGGATCAGGAAAAAGAATATTTTTGATAGTGGCCACGGACTATTTTAGTAAATGGGTAGAAGCCAAAGCTTTTGCCAGAATCCGCGACTCAGATGTTTTTACATTCATCTTTCATAACATAATATGTCGGTTTGGAATCCCGGCGGAAATTGTCTCTGACAATGGTAACCAATTACAAGGTAAAAATATCGACCTGTTATTTGATACTTTCAAAATTCGAACAAATAAATTGACACCAATATACCCTCAAAGCAATGGTAAAGCAGAGGCTACAAACAAGACCATCGCTCTTATTCTCAAAAAACAATTAGACGAACACAAAGGACGATGGTGTGAGCAACTACACAATTTCTTATGGGCATATCGAACAACCCGAAGATCAGCTACAGGGGAATCCCCTTTTTTGCTAACCTGCGGAGAAGAATCCGTCATCCCCACGGAAATTATCATGCCAACCACAAAGACAGAAGCGTGGGAAAAGAACCTCACAATGGACATGATGCTGGAAAGACTCGACGATCTCGAAGAAAGAAGAGAAGCAGCACTACAAAAGATGGAGAATTACCAAAGAATACTAGCAAGGGAATACAACAAAAAGGTTAAACTTAGGAATTTCGTAGAAGGACAGTATGTGCTGAGAACCATACCCCAATACCAAAGAGAAAAGAAGTGGGGCAAGCTGGCACCAACATGGGGAGGACCTTATGTCATACAAGATGTAGTAGGAAATGGATCCTATTACCTGCGCAACCTAAAAGGGGAAGTCCTCCGCCATCCATGGAACGCCAAGTATCTCAAGCCTTACCATCCTTAAATCACAATGCAGCATTGCAACTGCGTAAAGAATACCAGAAGAAGAAGACGATGCTCTTCGATATGTTTCTATCTCTGGACGAGGAATAGCAGGCCTCGATAAATCAATGAAATAAACTTTCTTGCATATCTATGAAAAGCAAATATATACAAGAGGAAGACATCTAACAGAAGGAAATCTCCAACTATTCTAAGTCAGCGGGTCGACGGAATGAGGGACATGTACATAGTGACACCCCATATCCTAGAATGCTGCATCGACCCCCACCGTCTGGGAATCCTCTGATCAAGGATTAGCCAGCGGGGTGACAGGTCTCAAGATGTTCATGAAGGTACACACCTTCGGCATCGCACCCAAAAATTAGGTCAAAGGGTCGACGGAATGAGGGACATGTACATAGTGACACCCCATATCCTAGAACGTTGCATCACCACCACTGTCTGGGAATCCTCTGGCCAAGGATTAGCCAGCAGGGTATCTGATCTCAAAATGTTCACGAAGATACATACCTTCGGCATCATACTCAAACATAAGGTCAGCGGGTCGACGGAATGAGGGACGTGTACATAGTAACACCCCATATCCTAGAACGCTTCATCGACCCGCACCATCTAAGAACGCTCTTGCTAAGGGTTAACCAGCAGGGTAACAGATGTCAAGATAATTAACAAAACTAACCAACAAACGATGATCCATTCCAGAAAAGTTGATTACAAGCTCGACAAAACAAGCAAAAGAAAAAACAAATTAAGCAAAAGAAGTTCAACAGACGCAGCAAGAACTCTATAATCAACAAGGATCAACTTTCTACAACTAAACAGAAGAATCTACTTGGACGATTCCATGCCACCAGTAAGGTTTTCCCTCTGCAGTGAAGGAACGCCCCACCTGAAGAAGGACCCGAAGAGCCAGACGGGGCCGAAGGTTTAGGACGATGAGGATAGTGCTTTTCAAGACCATGCTCGGTCAGGAGGTCATGCTCTATCTTGGCTAGCACCTTGTTCGTCTCTTCGGTTAACTGGAAGCGAGCTTTGTACATAATAGCGGTGTTACGCATCTCGGCCTGAGACAACATGGTAGACAGACGATTCACTTCCAAAGAGGCCAACTGAGCTGCTTGTTCATTAGTCATAGCAAAGCCTTTGAAATACGAGGCCTGACCCTCATGTTGCACCAAGGCAGTATGGGACTTCTCTGGTACAGATTGAGCATGGTTAAGTTTTTCATTTGCAGCGAGAAGCTGTCCCTGGAGCTTTGAAAAATAAAAACGAAGGGTTAGATCTGCGAAGCACAAAAATCACACCCGGCAAAGCAAATATATACCTTCGACTCTAGCAGAAGCTATTTCATACTCGTTAACAACCGCATACCGAGCATTGTCAAGAAATTCATATTCGTCGGATATTTTCTTATAATCCTTTTGAAGAAGGGAAAGAGAAAATTGACTAGCGTCTAACTCTACCTGCTTCATTGAATCCAAATGACGAAGATGATTGACTTCGTTATTTAGCTTCTCCATTCCTTTATTAAGCCGATACATATTAACTTCAAGATTTCTCTCAGACTCGGCTTGACGAGCTACGTCGGCCCGAGACGCGGCTAAGGATTTTCCAAGGGCAGAGGTCTCGGCACGTGCATCATCTCTTTCTTTGACAAGACGCTGGATGTACTTCCGCACGTCGAAATCATGGGAGGAATGAGCCTGGCGTATCTCTTCTTCCAGGAGAGTGATCTTAGCTGACAAATACGAAGCAACCTCGCGGGCTTCACGAAGGTTATCGCGTGTCCACGTCAAAGTACCATCAAAAAGGCGATGGTCTGCGTTATACTTATTTTGCATATCAACTATCTGGGTATGCCTTAGATGCCATACCTTGGCCTTGGCATCCCACCTCTCGGCCTCACTCTTAAGTTGTTCCACTAGTTCGGCAATACGAGTCTTCTGCCGCTCTCTCTCATTTCGAAGCCATATCAGCTCAGGGACTCCACCCACTAGAGATAGGGTGGGGGCACTCAAACAGAACAGGAATTACTAAAAAGAAAAACAAACGATAAACATGAACTAGAGACAAACCTGTAAAAGAAGAAGCACTTTTTCGAACGGCCTCCAACTTTTTACGCACCATATCAAGCTCCAAACGAAGCTTCTCTTCTTCGGTGCCCAGATGCTCCTTCCCCTTAAGACGATCCTTCAGCTCACTTATCTCCTTATCTCTGGCAGAGATAACAACCTCCGCCATAGCCATCTCCTCCTCTCTGTGACGAATCTTACCCTCTAACTTAAGAGACTTGGCCTTAAAAAACTGATCCAAATTATGATTGCATTATTCACTCCGCATCACCTACAAAGGGCATCAGGTCAGGATGCCGCGGAACGTTCACAGAATACAAAATAGTAAAACACGATGTACCTCTAACATCCGCTGATGGGGGTAACCATACTGATAACCATCGGATATGGCCATCATATCAACGACGGTGGATGGAGGGTCAACCACTAAGGTAGCCTCCAGTGACCTCAGATTCTTGTCCCACACCTCCGCGACTCGATCTTCAGCGGATAACTGCATCATCTTTAGGGTATAGGCGTCGGAATATTTCTCCCCAGGAACCACGGGTGCAGGGTTCGGAACGAACATCAAATTTTTCTTCTTCAGCTAAGCAAGGATAGCATCATCGCCTTCCAACATCAAAGACGGCGAAGGGGACCGAGTTGAAGGTTCCGCGGAAAAGGGAACCTTCTCATAGGTATCAACATGCGCGGAAGTCTGAACCGCAGATTTTCCTTTACCAAATGTATCCAGTATGTCCCAATCATCATTTAGGGAAAGCAGAGAGAACTCATCAGCAAGACCCATGGTAGCATTCACATCAAAGGACGGCCCCGCAGATTGGACCCGGACAAAATAAAATTCTGGACCAACAGGGTCCCCACCAATACTACCAGTAGCGGGAGTTCCCTCGGCATCGGCACCAACTGGGGTACTATGCATACCACCACCAGCCGCGGTAACATCCGCAGTCTTCCCAACAAAGGGGGTAGCCTTTGCACCACCAACATCAGAATCCTCACGAAGAGGGGGGGAAGTTTCAGTACATTCCTCTCCATCGGACATATCTTCATCTTCCTCGAAATCATCATTAGCAGGACTAGTAAACTCCTATTGGACCTCTGCCTCATCAACAACAAGGGTAGAAGAGCGCTTCGGACCAATCCTCCTTTTTTTTGTCCCATACAGAGAAATAATAGAATCAGATCGACATTCTTTCCTTGACTCAAAATATTTCCTTTTGAGTAAAGAAAAAGAAGGGGCAACCAAAGGAATAAAGGATCCGCACCTTCACAGCCGCAGGGGCAGCACCCGAACTCTCCTCGTCAGCATCAACAACATCAAAGTCATAGGGAAAATTCATACCTTCAAAATTCAAATGCCAGGGGCAGAAATTTCCATAACGAAGAGGAGGAACCTCACGAGGAACGCTACCAACAGTAGGACGCCACCCGTCGGGACCTGGAATCCAACCCCAAGCCCACGGACCAAAAATATCGATAACGGTGTCATGCCACTCATAGTCATGATCGCGCTTTATCCTCTCACGAGAAGGAAAAAGTTTCTTATTAGCAGACCCTTCAGTACCAGGAACATACTTCAACTTGGCATCGCTAACCTCGCTCAAAAGACGAATCTCGCCAAGGGAGGCAGCAATATTACGAAGTCTCACACTCCACGGCTTACGGTTCTTGCTATTGATGTAATCCCCAAAAGAATTGTTGAAATCCTGAGGGGTATACCATTCCCTCTCAGCAGGATCAGGGGTATAACAAGTCATCATCGTCTCTTCCTTGCTGCGAAGATAACACTCCTTCAGGGCGCGGAGATAATTCCTAGTCAACTGAGATACAGAATGACTATGGGTATTCGTCGAGGAATCCTCGCGACCAGCCAACACGTCGTAGTAAAAAGAATCACCTGACTTGTACAAAGGCATCATAACACCCGCTTCGAAGGCCCCCACAATAGTCAACAAATGTAACTCGTCGAACTGGTATCTCGAGATGAGATCATAAGTAATTTCATCATCAGAGGCATATAAGCGGACATCAAAAGCTTGGAGATCATGCTTCTCCTTAAATATTTCCAGATCAACGTGTTTAAGGGTAACCCTTTTCTTCCCTACCGAGACGCTTCGAATAACCAGCGCAGCATCCTCCTCATCAAGAAGGTCATGCGCGGAGTCTTTTGAAGGACTCGTTTCCAGGACCTTCCTTTTCGAAGGCACACCCTTTGGTGGTTCAACCTTCGAAGCACCAACCTTAAAAGATTTTCCTCTCGAGGGGATCGCCGGAGGAGGAGGAAGATGATTCTCCTGTAACACCGATGGAACCGAAGAACGAAGGGGACGAGCATCCAAAGCTTCATCACGAGGGATACCCTGCGTATTTATAGGCTCGTCACGCAGGCGAGAAGAAGCGCGGGTATCAGCATACCTAGAGCCAGGGGGACCCCTCGGAGTATCTCCCTTCCTCGAAGAATGCTGGTGACCAGACGCGTGCGAAGCCCTAGAACCTCCGGGCGGGGATATATATGGGTCTCTGCGCGGAGGAGATCTGGGAGGACTAGACGGCGGAGTTTGGTAATGAGCCCGCGGAAGATCAGCCATATCTACGGATATACAAACAAATAGTAGATTCCGCAGAACCACGAATAAAGATCAAAAGGTCGAAAATTCTAAGGAATATGAAAACCCTAGCTAACTTATAAAACAGGAAGGCGCTCCCTAACCAGAAACTCGTAAACCTTGCAGATGAAGAACAAGGGAAAGTATATATACTTTGTATATGTGTTCTTCATCGCAAGGATAACGAGACACCAGCAGATGATGATCAACATGCGAAAAATGGTACCAAAGATTAAACTCTTACCTAAGACAGATGCTTCAAGCAACAAAAAGGCGAGAAATAGCAGGTAACGATCGCAGGGAGTCAAGGACGGATCGCATTCAAGACGAAGCAGTAGCAGTAAGCGGTAGCAGTTAATGGCGTCCAAACAAAATAGAAGAATTTTCAGAAGAAAAGAACCGACAAGAGAGAATGAAATTTATTTCACATTCTCTCCCTCCTTATAAACATCCAAGGAATTTGAAACCGCCCCTTCTCCCAAGGAGAAGTTATTGCAAGAAGTTAATTCGTAGTGGGAAATGCGCCCTAAAATCAAGGGGAAGTTATTGGGCGAGTGGGGAATATGTGACGGTTTTCCTCTCACTTCAACTGACGTTAAGTCAGAAGAAAAGGGGAAAATTGTAAGTACATATTTCCACCACTCGCCACGTGTCTTCGGATAAACACGTGGATGGCATACGACGCAGGGCATCAAAAGATGATGCCACCTGGGTATAGCCAAGAGACGTGTCCCAGCAGGAAGGGACCCTCGTCTCACACCCAAGGGCCACACGCCAAGGAGCACCGAGATAAGGCATCACTGCGAATGACCAGATACGCCCTCGGATCTACTTTATCCCATCTCAAGAGAGACCGAAGATCAACGGTCAGGGATCAACTAGCTGACACGGATGTGACAGGAATAGAATACCGTGGTCTGACACATGCAGAAGGCCCAACTACCCGCATTAAACACCTGAGACACGTGTCAATCAACCAACGGAAGAGAAGACCCTACCTCTTCGGAAATAACAAAGGGAACGAGGGGGCATCGTAGCAACCGAAGATGTCCACGCATCGGCACATAACACAAGATGATAAGATTTCAACGACTCCTTCCTTGGACCCCACAACAGAACTCCTATAAATACCCCCCCCCCTCCATAAGAGAGAGAGGGAGGTCGAGAGGAAGGGAAGAGTAAGAGAGAGAATATAAAGAGTAAGTAATGCCCAAAATCCCGCTTCCTCAGTGAGAACCCCTAAAGTCATTTGTCTAAGTTTGTAATCAATCAAAACATAATGAAACCTTTCTTTTACCCCATGGATGTAGGCCTTAGTGCCGAACCACGTAATTATTTGTCTCCTTTACATTACGCACTTTAAATTACACACTTTATATTATGTTCTTTACATTATGCAACCTACGTTATACTCCTTACATTCCGCACTTTATGTTCGTTCCGTGGTTACTTACCATTTTCTAGGCACTCCGTGTTAAATACTCGATAAGACAAGGACGAGTCTGAAGACTCAGAGTCGATGAATCGATGTACACACTATTTCTATATGTACGATATACCCAGCCCATGAACTTAGGTGCGTACGAACATTGTTTGTGGACACGTAGATACCTGCGTAGTTTACGTGTTCACAATAGTTGCAGTCAATGAAGATGAACAGAGAAGATCTCGAAAATGGTGTCGTTTCCATTGAATGATGACTCGGTAAAATTCGTGAAGAAGGAATAAATCAAGTCTGTAATGGAATGATGCTTGTTTCCATTGTTAATGAAGCTGGCAATGAACGTTGCTGCCATTATTGGTGACGATCTCGAGTCCGTATTCATTGGTGATAGGTCTAAGTTCTGTCTCAACTATGAAGAAAAGAAGAGGTGACCGATGTTTTATGCCATCGGTGATGAGCATTGATGATCAAGTGTGAGAAGAGCTCGAGATGCAGCTGATAATGGTGATGGTAATGCAAGGCCAGGGACGTGATTGGAGCTGTGACGTTGATGACGCAGTGGTGGTGGTTTTTGGCCAGACATGGTGATAATGGATGCTGCCTTTCAAACTCAAACCAGAATGATGAAGGTTCAGTTCGAGTAAGAGAACAATGTATGATAATGTTATAACGGAGAAGAAATAGACCGAGAGGAGCTCGTGTTAGAGTGCGGTTTATGAACAGATACATTAAGAAAGCTTGGGACAGAACAGGGCATGGTTCAAGAGTTAAAATATCCGAGAATAGGTCGATGTTGAGTGATAAAACAGGAACTCATGTTTGATTTGGAACCAGTTTACTTGACCGCAAAATAGAGGTGAAACAATCTTGGTGCTATCGTGAGTAGTATGGACTCTATGGAAGATCTGTAGGTTATTTCCACGTCTAAGATAAACATGAATCACTTGTACGCGGCTGTAGAGATTGGGTAATCTTTGGAAGTTTAAAGCTTGGGCGAGAATCCAGAGTTTAAGATAAGTTTTAAGTCGGCAAAACAGTCACCAAGTAGCACTGTTGTCGTTGAATTTCAAGATGGATGGTGAAGATTAATACATGATATAGTGTTTGAGTCAGTCAGGAATTGTTTGGGAGTTATCAGATTCCAAAGTTGAGGAACAAAAACCTATAAATAAAAGCGCAAAGAGCCAGCAGATATCATCTCCTCACCCTCACTTTCATGCCCATAAACTGCTGGATAAAATTCTCCAGAGAAGAACAGAAGCATAAAGAGTTCATATATGCACCAGTAGCAGAAAGGTTATAGCAACAAGGCGACAGTGGCTGATTTCCTACAACAGAAGCAGCAATAGCTGAAGTTCTTCTACAACTGTAGTTTTCTTTCTATAACCTCTATTATGTCTAGCTAATTTACTTATTTGATTAGGGATGAATTCTAAGTTCTAATAATGATTTAAATTCTTATAAAAATCTATTTAGAGTTCTTCACATGGTTTTCGTTTTTTTTTACCGAGACTAATATTTATGATTAATTATGAAATTGTTTGGGTGGCCAACTAAATTAGTTTATTAATTAATCTAATGCTAGTAAAGAGTTAGGATATCCGTAATTGTTGAATAGCTCTTACACGAGTAGAAATTGTGAAACCTCGCAGAGGGATTCTGTGGAGCAATCACAAGTAAAAAACAACCCTAATAAGTGGACTGAGCGTACTGAGTTTGACTGCTAGGTCCAAACCTCAAGGCATTCGACTAAGTTACATCTTGTAAGCTTACCTCAAGGTGGCTCAGAAGGATAGAATCTGGCGACTAAGCGTACCTGTTTTCCAGTGATTTAAGGATTTTGGGGTTAACTAAGCGTAGCTGTTATCCTAAGGTTGGTGAAAATATGTGATTAACAATAAATAGATGAATATATTAATTTAATGAATATTTAGTAACGAAGAAGGATTCCTTGATCATATTTCTCATCATTGTTTTCAACCTAATCATTTCAATTTGCTTTGTTGTTTATTTTATTCAAAAATATTTTACAAAACCCCACTTTTTGTGACACTTTTGACAACTAAAACTCCCTGCTCTTCGTGGGAACGAATCTTATTTACTACTATATTATTCATTAGTAAAGTACAAGATAAGTAAATTAATTTGTGCACCTACGACACGTATCACGATCACATTTGGTAAGAGGACTTATAGGTTGAAACAAAAAGATTGTGGTGTATTTGGGAACCCTCGTCTTTTCAAAGAATATGAAGGATCGTGAAAGGTTTACTGGGTGTTTCATTATGAGAAGTAACTCGAACGAGTAGGGTTCATATGCCGTTACAGAGTAGAGAAAGGGGAAGGAAAAACAGAATTAAATTCGCATTGAAACTAATGTGGTACGTAGGTGGAGGATGGGGATTAACGCAAATCAAATCATAAAGGGGATGGAAAAATCCCTCCCATCCACTAGTTATAAAAATAGATATATCTCAGTCGTTTCGTGACACAACAAACTCTCCTGTTTTGTAAACACAAATATATTGTTCATATGTTATATTTAATTTCTAATTTTTCTTAGAACTAACTAAAATTCTTAAGGAAATTATATTATTTTACATTTATCTTGTATAATTGTTATGTACAGTTGATTTTTATACAACAAGAATAAAATAATTTTATTATGTTTCAGATAGGATATTATCTGATACTTGAAAAATAATTTGAATACGTGTCCAGAATAAATACTGATGTTCATTTGGGTACAAATCAGATACCGATAAGTTGAGAGAATTTTGGATACAAATACAGATAATGTGATATTCGTATCCATTGCCACCCTTATCCACATGACTAACAATAAGTGTTACATTATATTTCATAGGTGATAAGTTTTGTATTATATTCTATAGATGATAAGGGATACTATGGGTAATGAAAACTAGAGCAAACTAATAGGTTTTTACACCATGCTAGATGCTACACATAAAACCCTAGATTCATTAACGTATTTTTGTTTTTAGCCCCATCTAAACATTTTATTAGACTAGCAAAGATACACTTGTGATGCACCTGCAAGCTTGCCATTACATAACAAAACTTGATAAATGTAGGAATAATAAAATAAAATACTTCTATGGAGTGCAGAAAAAAATATGTTTGGTACTTTGGGTAGTGACATCTCATAAATTGATAAAATGTAGGCTTTTGAAGGTGTAACTTTGGGAAGCAATCCTGGGAGGGTGGGGATATATATTTAAGTTCCTAAAACATTTCCAAATGTATGGATCTTTGCTTCTCTTGCTAAAACATTTCCAAACTTATATATTCCTTATTTTTTACTGATTGAACGGAATTCACAACTATATAACTACGGATTTCAAATTTCCTTATATTTGGCAAAAAAAATCCTTGTTTTATGGACCAAAAACTCTGAGTAATTAATAGTCACCTAAAATTACTTAAAATCATAATATTATCTTTACAAACATGGGGTTGAATGGATATAAAAGCCGCAGCCAATTCATTAGTCGTATTTTATTATGGTATGTATTCAATTTCTTATGTCGCACTGTTATTGGAGAATTTTATCTTTTTTAGCCACCATTAATGATGAAAAAAGGATAGACTATGATTCTATTTTGCAAGAATTTCTTTCTTCACATTTTGGTTTGAATATATCAGCTCTTTTAGTGTTGTGGGATTATACTCCTCTAAACTATTTTCCTTCTCAAGCAGATTTTTGAACTTCATATATCAAGATTTTTGAACTCCATATATAGTAATAACAGTTTAGGGCATCATTTGGATTTTGACTTTGAGGCACCAAAAAGTCAGGGCCGACCTTGTAATTGGAACAAGATGTATCTCTATTGTTAGATCATAGTATTAAGGAATTAGAACTACGAAGTATAACACTTATCTTTTGAACTTCGTAGATATGGCATCGACATGATCTTGTATATAGTGTTATGATTATGTGAATGGGTGATGGTGAAGATTTCATCATAGGAAACAATGTTTTACATTTGTTTAAAGGAAGTACAATCATGAACATGTTTTGTAAATCAAAAGGGAAATCAATAGGTTTAATTATTCGGCCATTCATTGCATATCTTTGGATGATCAATATGTGTGAGTTGGTAGAACCGATCCTAACTTAGGTTATGTATCTTGGTATAACTGATCACAATGCCTATACTTATAATTTGGTATGACCGGTCCAGGTAATATGTGTAACCGGTCCTAAGTAATCACCATGAGATGGTATGATCGATCCTTGTAATTGGTGTAACCGGTCCTGGTAACTGGTGTGATCGATCACAAGTAGATACCATGTGTAGATGGAACTGATCCTTGTAACTGGTGTAACCAATCCTAGTGACTGGTGTGACGATCACAAGTAGTTACCATATTTAGGTATAACCGATCCTAGTGATTAGTATAACCAATTTGAACCCATATATGTAACTTGGTAGGACCGATCACAACTAACCATTGTGATTTGGTATGACCAACCACATAATAGTCTTGGAATACTTGCAAACTAATTCTAAACTGCTTGTTTGGAAGTGTGGTATAACCGATTCCAAGAAAGCAAATCCATGTAAATATGAAGTAAGGATTTGCGGTGAAAAGATGTCAACATACTTTGAACATGAGCAGTAACTCTTATCATTTATTGTTCAAAGATATTCCTTGGTACTCAAGGTGATCCTGTACAAAAATAAATTGAGAATCTTTTAATTAAGGTTTTGGGTTTTATATGCTTTAATTACCAACAATTAATGCATAGCTCTAGAGAATAAAAATTAGTAATGTGCATTTACTAATTAGAAAATTTATATTGAGAGATTTAGGAAATATTTGACAAGCATTTATTGGAATCAGGAAAACCAAATTTTGGCAATCATTGCATATCTTGAGAATATTTTCGATTTTCGAAATTCCTTGGTGTCCAAACATCCTTGGTCTATAAATACCTAAGTTTGCATTTCTATCAAACTATCCTAAGAGCCAGGAAAACTTCATTTCTTGTTATTTCTGGTGGAGCCGTATATTCAGAAAAGAAAGTATCCTAATTAGATGAAATCTCCTACGATTGCTCATTTAAAGACTTATGTGGGGTCAAGGAGCTCTACGATTTGATTTGATTGACTAACGGTTGTTGAAAATTTTATTTCAACTAGTTTGTTTATGCTGGAGAATCTTCTCTTCTGATATAAAATTCACTCAAACTATATCAAAGTATCCACGGGATCTTTAGAACTGTTGTTAGATTTAAAGACATCTTGTGATAATACATTGTTAACAGACTCCGTTCTGTGCGTGATTGATCACAAGAGACTCAAATGGTATTGTGCAAGTTTTGAATGTAAAAGAAGATTTGAAGACAAAGAAGAATTCTTATTAGTTTTTGTATCTTTTGGATTTAGTGCACAAACCTTGATCGGCTGGGATCCAACTAGAATCAGTTTATCTTTGATAGATCTGAATGATTAGTTGCGTGAGATCGGCATTCTCTATATTTCTATTTGAGATTTATATTGATTGAGTGCAAATCTATACTTGACTATTTCGGTAGTTAAAGTGAGATTGATCTAACCAGACAAAGGATTTTATTAGATTAAACGAAAGAGACTTTGTCAATGACTTGTAGCAAGATTGATTAGAGTGGTTACCAAACATATTCTTCTTTTGTTGTTTGGAATACGATCCAAAGGATTTTTTATTTACGTGTGTGACTCTAAAAGTCGAAAGCGCAGGGATACTGAGGGAACTAAGTATATAGGGGTAGTACGCTTGGTCTCTTCTATATAAAGTTGGTATTAGATTTTGTATAGCGTCTTAATTATGAGAGTATTAGAAACTGTACTAGGTCCCGAGGTTTTTATGCATTTGCAGTTTCCTCGTTAACAAAATCTTATGTTGTGTTATTTACTTTACTTCCGCTTTATAATTTTTCTATATTATAATAAAGTAAATACACTTATGCATTAATCCTAATCACTTGATGTTGATCTTATAGTAAATCGGTTTCGGACCGTAATTATTATCAAGTGAATATCAAGTAGTCGTATTATCTCAAATTTGTCCATAGACGACCACACTTGGTATCGGACGTATAGGTTGAAACAAAAAGATTATGTTGTATTTGGGTACCCCTCGTCTTTTCATCCATAAAATAAGAGCAAGACAACTAGATACTTAGCTGATCTCATACCGGCTAGATCAATAAAGGGTATCCTAGACGCTTGGTTAAATAACATTCCTAAGGATCCATTTTTCTTTTTATTGAATTTCCCATGTTACATTAGACTATCTAGTTGAAATGCATTTTATGCTTGTCGGACGCGGCTCGAACTTAAATGATTCAACAATGGCTCACACATATCTCTTTTCTTCTATAACCTTTTTTTTTTCATGGGCTAAGTACTCCATTAACAACTATCATCCCCTCTCCCATTTTATGACAACAATTAAAACTAATGGGCTCCACGGTTAGAGTGTTAACCTGATTACACTTCTAAGGCTCATTCATTGGTCGGCACCATATTTGTCTATTTTACATAGAACGGAGAGAAACACGAAGAGATAGAGAGGGAGAATTTTTTTTTTAAAAGCATATAGAGGGAGATGGAAAGAAAAAACTGATTTTCATCATAAAGAAATGCAATTAGGAGGAATATCATCAAAAATCCCTCTTCACTCTGAACTGGTAGTTTATCTACCATGTTTCTCAATATCTGCTCTTAATTTTTATACTGTATTTTTAATTTTTTAAATTCGGTAGATTACCATAAATGAAAATATTTGTAATTGTTGTATTTTTTGGAAAATTCATATTAAGGAAATGATCGTTATTGTTGGTGTGATTTTAATATTTATGTTTGTGTGTAGGTTTGGTGTTTTGACTGAGAAATCAAAAATTCTTAGTTTGATCGATTTATTTTTTAAATATGGTAGTGTTGGTGGTGCAGTGGAGGTGTTATTTCTAGTGGTAGAGGTGATGGGGTGACGGTAATAGGTGTGGTGGAGGAATGGTAACGGTGGTTTTGCGTGATAGAGTAAGTTTAGAGTGGTGACGATGGTTTTGTGTGATAAACAAGTCTTCAAGGGTTGTTTTATGACAGTGGTGTGGTGGTGGTGGCTGCCCTTGGAGGTGGTTCTTCCGCTGGTTATTTTTGTGGCAGTGGTGATGTTGGAGGTGTTGTTTGGTGGTGCGTGGTGGTGGTAATCTTGTTCATTGATAATGTATATAGCGGTTGATCGCTGTCGTATGCGTCAAAAATAAATTACTTTCTCACTACTCAAAATATAAAATATAGCAAGGGTAAGAAAGGATCATTCCCACAGAGAGGTCTTAGGTTGTCAAGATGTTTCGGTTTCCTATATAAAACAATGGGGGTTTTCTGATTTTTATAACTAAAATAAAAATGAAAGCAAATAAAGAAATAAGCAAACAAATCAAATAGAAGAGATATTGGTTAAGGATTCATCTTCATTCACAAACATGTTTTTTAACAATAAGTAGAATTGATATTTAATCTCAACTTTTATCAAAAGCCCTAGGATACCTTGATCGCAAGAATATCCCGCTAATTTCCTCTTGTCATCAACAAACACATTAAAATATGCGAGTAATGAATTCTATCTAAGAGAACAACCTAACGTGTAAAAGCACTAATCAGGTTTAATTCCCTAGATGCATTAAGTTCTATGAAATCAATCCAATCAATGCAACTGAAATACATTGCGCAAACAATTTAACAAAGGTCACGATTCACTTGTGATTACTAGGATGTATCACTACAAGCAATATTCACAATTATGCTACTTGTATTCAAGGATTATCACTTTTAGGTATAATAAACCCTAAACTAGCAATAAATGTGATTACAAGTTCTACCAATTTGCAACTTGACAAAACAAACAATCAATCATGTTGTAATACGTGAATCATACAACTATATTTTCAGAGAATCGTGAACAATAAATATGAGACAAAACTAATATATTGAATCAAAGAATCATGTTATGTGAAATCGAACTAATCCATAACAAAATAAAATTAAGTACTGATGCTCATGGAGTTCATCACAAGAAGGAAGAGAAAGCCTATCATGTTTCTAAACCCTATAACAAAATTAGAAGCAAAAGACATCCCTCTTTTTTTTTTCAATAACTGTGAGTTTTCCCTTTTAATAGCCTGCACTTCCGACTCTTATTCGAATAGAAAACTCAAACTTGTGTGAAGTCCAAGCCAAAACCTATCTCTGCTAGGGTCAAGCCCAGGTCCAAGTCCATCTGAGTCAAATCGGCTAACTCACTGAGTCAACTCAGTTATAACCGATTCCGATAGTGTTTTGATTACCTTCTGATCAGTTTCGTACGATTCCAGGCCCTTCAAATCCTTGCATGCATTCATTCCTACACATTCATCTATGGAAACCATTCAGCTCATGTCATACCCTCTTTTTCTGTTCATACCACCACTAATTTTATGCATTAACACCATTTGTTCTAAGATTAAGCCATATTCTGTTGTAATCACCAGTACCAACTTCCCTTCATTATAGCAGCACAATTGTTCCAGCAGCTTGAACTGCAACTCTAACAAACCTATCTGCATCTCCTCCATGAGTTCGATACCACAACTGCTTCACCACCTATAATTATTCTTCTCCCTCTTAACTTCAATATATCTCTGATTCTTGATATCAACAGCATGAGCTCAACCAACCATCCTCTGCAGATGCACATCAGCACCACATTCCGTGGCTTGCGGTAACTCCATTTCAGCCAACTGACACCAGCATATCCACCAAATGTGACCTGAAACTGATTCCACTTAGCTCCAGTCCATCTTTGCAGTCTTCACAGATCCATAGTAGCATCAACTGTAGCTTCATACTGCAACAACAGACTCCTCCACTTCTTCATAGAGCAACAACTAACCATTATATATCTTCTTTTTCCATCACTTGCACTTGCTTCTTCACCAGTTCACCTACGACACCCATGTTCTGTAGCTGCACACTACAGTTCAGTTGCACCCAGTTCTTGACCACATCAATCATGATTTATCACCACCAATTCTTCTTGAATTCAAAAAAACCTGTCCTAACATTCATCTAAACTTTGCAACCTCAGCACCAACAGATTTGATATCACCATTATCTCAACTTCAACTAGCTCCCCTGATTCACCACCACTCTCCATTAATCCACAGCATCTTCAGTTCGTAATCTGCTACCAATTTCCTCAATACTGATAACAACAATTGAGTAGAACTCTAAATCAATTTCTGCAGAATTCATCATCTCTGCCATGAATGGCTTCTCTTCTTAACAACACAATATCTAATTCATGACATACCCATTTTCTTAACTCTCTTCTCAATTCTCTGTGTTCATTTCTCAACTTCAAATTTTGTGACTCAAAAACCTAATTGAAACCCTAATTTTAATTTGGGGAAGAACAATCCTCTAATTTCTTCTCCCTGAGTTCTTCATCTGCATTTGTGCTTGTTACACAGGCAATATCAATTCTTGGTTAACAAACCCATCGATCTCTTCTCCACCAGTTCCATCCCTTATTCTCTTTTCTTCCTTCTCTAAGTTTGAGAATAATTATTGAGAAATAATGCCCACTGAATTCTAGGGTTGTGTAGGAATGAAGGTGGATACAGCCACCCAGGTCCGGCAGATAAGGGGTAACCCGCTCGTTCACGGCTTGTCTGTTTTGAAGGACTGACATCATAATTCCTTTCTCAACTCAACTATCAGTTTTGAGGAACTGACAGTTCATTCTTCGCCTCCTTCTCGCACAACCTATCCAGCTCCACATCCATCAACCGCCAATGAATCCAAGCAACGAATTGACATCTATTTCATGTCTTTCTTGTAAATGACTCCAAAACACCTATGAAACTCAAAAGCGAACATAAGATACATAATTCACACGAAAAATAGCAAAGAAAACATAAATACTAGATATAAAATTAGGTATTTTAGACACCTATCAAATTCCCCCACACTTAGATTTTGCTAGTCCTCGAGCAAATCAAACAAAACAATTATAAAACATACATACAACTCTGTGTCGTCGAAGCTACGGTCACACTTAGCATGTATAACAAGCCTTTGAACCCCTATGTGTCCCTAGTGGACGAGTTATAGTCTCGTGAAGGTTTACAAGAGGTTTACCTACAAAACCTATATTTCCAACTCCAGATTCCTATGACAAATCTATGAACGAATCCAAAATGGCTATTGGAGGAGGTACCCCGATGCGAATCCAAATTAATATATATGTAAATTAAGCTATGCTCATAAAGTTGATCAAACCACAATACTCGGAATCTGACTAACCACAATCACACATGAATAGATTAATAAGATGGATATAGAAATAGATGTTTGCGAATGTTAACAAGTGATCGGTGTTTCCATATCTGTCTGAAGGTCACCGCCAAGATGAACCTATGCATCCTATTGGATTGAGCTACTGGTCTGAATTCTAGTATCAACACAGCTGGCATATACAAGGGAACCAGCAGTCAACAATCTTAATTCTACATTAACTCAACTGGCATATACAATGGAACCAGGAGTCAGACTTTATTAAACAATAATAATATTATTTTTTCATTTTCTTTTTCACTTTTTTTTTCTTTTTTTTTTAGGTAAATTAAACAAAATAAAGTAATTATTTAATGCAAGTTACAACGAATGAATATAAAACTCAAACAAAACTCTTAGTCAGAAGCCTAGCAACAAGCTGGGCTCCAACTCCTCTCTGAATAGAAACGCCTAATCTATGGAAAATAAAACTACCAAAACCACTACTAGCATCATTTTTTTTTTGTTTAGACAACATGATTAGATCTTTTGGATCCAAGTGCATGCTTCTTGTCAGCAGATTACATGGTAATTCCCTTGGATCCTGCATTCCACGCTTGTTTAGGCGATGGAGACACGAAGAACACACACATATTGTTATCCAAGTGTCATTTTTTTTTATATACACTGGTTGGTCTAATTGGTCTGGTCTGGTCTTCTTTTTTTTATTTTTCGTAACTCATCGCTCTATTTCATCCCAGCAGTAATAACAATTCGATGTTAGTGACCCACCAAATCATTTAAGAGAAACAAAAAGTTTGCAAAAAATAAAAACAAAATGTGATATGGTGACATTCCGAGATATGGTAACAACTATCATATTATTTCTAACACTTGAATAATTATGTCCTTTTAGTTAATGGGTTCCTCGAATCCTGTAGCCCAGATAGTTCCATCCATTTAGATTGATAGTGTCATCCTAAAGGCACATGTTTCTAGGTTTCGGAGTGTATAAAGGCAAAAAAAATATTTCCTTTTAGTTAATGTATAAAGGCATCCATTTGATGTTAATGTGCGGGTTGTAGATTTTCTCTTTCATAGATTAGGAGTGGTCATTCAAAAGGGGGTTGGAGCTCAGCTTGTTGCTAGGCTTCCAACTATCCTACCGGATGTTTGTCCTTCTGAGTTGTAATTTCTCTTTCTCTTTCATTTCTCATCTCTTTCTCTTTGTCTTTTTCTTTTTTCTTTTTTCTTCCCTTTCATTTTATTCCACAGACCACAGCCGCCTCCTCCAAAGAAAATCATCATCTCCTCCATAAACACGGCAGTTTCTTTCTCAATTCAAAATGAAAACCCTATCTTCTGAATTATTGCTAGATTTATTTATCTACGGAGCAGCTAGCGAGGCAAAACTAACAAGGCTAAAAACTCTATATGAGAACACTCCCCCACACTTAAACTTTACATTGTCCTCAATGTAAACTTTAGTCAATCAAAGTAAATTTCAAGATGGGAAATTCATAACATGATATTTATACACAATAAAAAAAATGCATAATAAAAAACTGATACTCCAACTCATAGCTATTTCTGAACAATAGAGGATAAACACTAAACAAGCTATTTAGTTGGCATCTAATCCCAACTCAGCCAATATATATACCTCATCGTTAAGAAAAAATTCCATCTACTTAGAAAGGCTAGTGTTTATTCTAAATTGTTCAGAAATCTATAAAAGTTGGAGTTTTGATATGCAAATATCCAAAATAAGAAAATAAATATAAAAGACTTAAAAAATAAAAAGATAGAAATAGATACACAAAACCAGTGGATTGCCTCCCATTTAGCGCTTAGTTTAAAGCCGTCAGCTCGACTTGCAAGATCTCCATATACCAATAATCAGAAAAGTTGGGGATCCACCCATAGCACCTGCTTTGCAAACACTAGCTTCGCACAAATAGTAGTCACATAAAACATGAACGAATCTATCAACCGATAAAGTTTCCCCCACACTTATTCTTGTCCACACTTGGAAGTGTATAAAGAATATAGAAGTCGGGTACTTCCACGGTTTCTTGTTCCAAAACCTGCATAATATGAGAATCAAGTATCTTTAATGGAGGAAATCGGGAAACAAAGTCATTCAACAATATTCTCGAAGCACATATATTCAAACCAATAAGAGGTAAAGGAGAAGAAACAATATGCAAAGTGTTAGACAAACCTTGCACAATCTCTTTTATTACGGAATCCTCTTCATCCTTGGAAAACTCAAGTGAATTATTCACCTCTTGTATATCATGGTCCTCTATCAAACCTTGCAACCATTCTTCATCCGTTTCTGCCTTGACCAAAGTCTCGACATAAACATCATCATTACAATCATTTGCAAGCTCAATTGGGTCTTCCAAAATATTGGGCATGCCAGTTTCATTCTCAACATACTCCTCTTCATTAGACTCAAACCTTGTTTCAAAGTTCTGTAAAACACTAGTGTCATCATACTCATGTACCTTTTGAATAGGTGCTTGATCATTATAAAGATCAAGAGTTGAGTCAACTACACTAATGTCATCAAATATCTCCAAAGGTTGGTCCTTTTCAACACAATCATCTTCATTTTCAGACGCACCATAATAAGAATCTTCATCGGTTTCATAACCTTTATCCCGACGTCGTTTAAGTTCCATATGAATGGTCCTACTAATTTCTGCGACAAGCACTTCCGAGTCTCCATCACCTTCCAACTTGTATAATTTATGTGCAAGTTTCCTGACGTTCATACGCTTACCACCATTAACTACCATAGGTTATCTTTCCCATGAATCTTCCATTTGAATGGGTGAATGATCATAACTACGATCTGGAGTCGGGTAAGAAAAAGTGTTGCAAAAATTGGTTTGTGCGACGTTATCTCTATTACGGTCAAGTTGGTATAGTCTTTGTTGCATGTCTTGCAATCCATTCATGATTTACATACAAATCGAATGAAGCCAATTAGCAGTAGAATTGTCCCACCTAGGTGCTTGACTTACATACCCGCTACAAGGTTGTTGTTGGTATGTATGAAAATCACCATAAGGTTCTCTAGAATATGTATCATAGCCAATAAATTGGTTTTGATTGTATCCCATAGATGGTGGGTAATTGTCATAATGTTGTGGAGGTTGAAAATCGTATCCATTGTTCCAATATGCTCCTTCCATAGAATGGTACCTGAAACAAGAGTTCTCAAAACTATGTTAAGAACCAGAAAATAAGAAATGTAAAAATAAAAACTAAACTAAAAACAAAAAAAAATAAGAAACCAAAAACAAGTGACAACCGCTGCCTCCCCGGCAACGGCGCCAAAATTTGATCATTGTTGTATGCGTCAAAAATAAATTACTTTCTCACTACTCAAAATATAAAATATAGCAAGGGTAAGAAAGGATCGTTCCCACAGAGAGGTCTTAGGTTGTCAAGATGTTTCGGTTTCCTATATAAAACAATGGGGGTTTTCTAATTTTTATAACTAAAATAAAAATAAAAGCAAATAAAGAAATAAGCAAGCAAATCAAATAGAAGAGATATTGGCTAAGGATTCATCTTCATTCACAAACATGTTTTCTAACAATAAGTAGAATTGATATTTAGTCTCAACTTTTATCAAAATCCCTAGGATACCTTTATCGCAAGAATATCCCGCTAATTTCCCCTTGTCATCAACAAACACATTCAAAGATGCGAGTATGAATTCTATCTAAGAGAACAACCTAACGTGTAAAAGCACTAATCAAGTCTAATTCCCTAGATGCATTAATTTCTATGAAATCAGGCCAATCAATGCAATTGAAATACATTGCGCAAAAAATTTAACAAAGGTCACGATTCACTTGTGATTACTAGGATGTATCACTACAAGCAATATTCACGATTATGCTACTTGTATTCAAGGATTATCACTTTTACGTATAATAAACCGTAAACTAGCAATAGATGTGATTACAAGTTCTACCAATTTGCAACTTGACAAAACAAACAATCAATCATGTTGTAATACGTCAATCATACAACTATATTTTCAGAGAATCGTGAACGATAAATATGAGACAAAACTAATATATTGAATCAAAGAATCATGTTATGTGAAATCCAACGAATCCATAACCAAAAGAAAATTAAGTACTCATGCTCATGGAGTTCATTACAAGAAGGAAGAGAAAGCCTATCATGTTTCTAAACCCTATAACAAAATTAGAAGCAAAAGATATCCCTTTTTTTTTCTTCAATAACTGTGAGTTTTTCCCTTTTGATAGCCTGCACTTCCAACTCTTATTTGAATAGAAAACTCAAACTTGTGTGAAGTCCAAGCCAAAATCCCATCTCTACTAGGGTCAAGCCCGGGTCCAAGTCCATATGAGTCAAATCGGCTAACTCACTGAGTCAACTCAGTTATAACCGATTCCGATAGTGTTTTGATTACTTTCTGATCAGTTCCGGCCGATTTCAGGCCCTTCAAATCCTTGCATGCATTCATTTCTACACATTCATATATGGAAACCATTCATCTCATGTCTTACCCTCTCTTTCTGTTCAGACCACCACCAATTTTATGCATTAACACCATCTGTTCTCAGCTTAAGCCATCTTCTGTTGCAATCACCAGTACCAACTTCCCTTCACTATAGCAGCACAACTGTTCCAGCAGCTTGAACTGCAACTCTAACAAAACTATATGCATCTCCTCCATGATTTCGATACCACAACTGCTTCACCACCTGCAATTATTCTCTTAACCCTTGAACGCGTACCATTCTTCTCCCTCTTAACTTCAATATCTCTCTGATTATTGATATCAACAACATTAGCTCAACCAACCATTCTCTGCAGCTGCACATCAGCACCACATTCCGTGGCTTGTGGCAACTCCATTTCAGCCAACTGACACCAGCATATCCACCAAATGTGACCTGCAACTGATTCCACTTAGCTCCAGTCCATTTTTGCAGTCTTCACAGATCCATAGTAGCATCACCTATAGATTCATACTGCAATGGCTTTACTGTCTCAAAATCCAACACAAGCTTCCACCTGCAACAGCAGACTCCTTCACTTCTTCATAGAACAACAACTAACCATTCTGTATCTTCTTTTTCCATCACTTGCACTTGCTTCTTCACCAGTTCACCTACGACACCCATGTTCTGTAGCTTCACACTATAGTTTAGTTGCACCCAGTTCTTGACCACAATAATCATGATTGATCACCACCAATTTTGCTTGAATTCAAGAACCCCTATCCTAACATTCATATCTAAACTTTGAAACCTCAGCACCATTATCTCAACTTCAACTAGCTCCCCTGATTCAGCACCACTCGCCATTAATCCACAACATCTTCAGTTCGTAATCTGCTACCAATTTTCTCAATACTGATAATAATAATTGTGTAGAACCCTAAATCAATTTCTGCAGAATTCATCATCTCTGCCATGAATGGAATCTCTTCTTAACATTACAAGATCTAATTCATGATATACCCATTTTATTAACTCTCTTCTCAATTCTCTGTGTTCATTTCTCAACTTCAAATTTTGTGACTCAAAAACCTAATTGAAACCCTAATTTTAATTTGGGGAAGAACAATCCCCTATTTTTTTCTTTCTCCCTGAGTTCTTCATTTGCATCTGTGCTTGTTACACAGGTAATAGCAATTCTTGGTTAACAAACCCATCGATCTCTTCTCCACCAGTTCCATCCCTGATTCTTTTTTCTTCCTTCTCTGAGTTTGAGAATAATGATTGGGAAATAATTCCCACTGAATTCTAGGGTTGTGTAGGAATGAAGGTGGATACAGCCACCCAGGTCCAGCAAATAAGGGGTAACCAGCTCATTCACGGCTTGTCGGTTTTGAAGGACTGACACACGAAAAATAGCAAAGAAAGCATAAATACTAGATATAAAATTAGGTGTTTTAGACACCTATCATCGGTGGGAATGGACTTTTTTGCGAATCAAATTGTTTTTACTTCCAATTTGTGCGATTGACTTTTACTTCTGGTATCCAAACACCCTTACTCTTCTATTATTGTGTTTCCCAAATTCACTTACGACTTTTTTGCTTATAAAAGTCGAAATAATTTCTTAAGTGGTATGCAACCAGGCTATACTTACATGTCTCCATCCACTCCTAACAAAACAAAACCTTTTTCGAAAATTCAATATACACTTCCTTTTCCTACCATTTTTTATTTTTGTCCCCTGTTACCATTTATATAAACTTATCCATATTTCCCCAAATAGGAAAAAAAATTATTCGAGAAAAGCATGGTAAGCACAACAAAATAGAAAAGCTTGACAAGAGAGAGTGGTAAAGATGAAAGAAATTAAAAAAAAAAAGTAAAGAAGAGGCAAAACAAACGAAGAAACACTTTTTGACACTAAAAAAGAATACACACCTTCATTTCTCATTCTACAAACTCTTGTATTTCCACTTTATAGCCATTAGATATTGCTAACCTTAATTATTTATTATTATCCTTTATTAGTTTTGAAATCTTTCTATTTTCTTTTCTTTTTTATAAAAAACTAAACCCACAATAATGATTTATATATAAAAAAAAAAGTGAGGGACTAGGCCAAAACCTCACAAAGAAAGGATAAGCAATAAAATAAAATAAAATAATATTTATATTTATATTATCGTAACTGAGAAACAGACATATTAGATTTACCACTCCCAGTAGCTGAACGAATGAAACCAGGTGGTTCAAACTCAAACTAACTACGAATCATACCTTTAGACCAAGCAATTCTAAAAGGAAAAACAACTCCCCAAAATTCAACCGAAAATGAGTTGTCTGCTCCGATAGATATAGCCTAACTCATATGTTAATAAACAACTCTTGTTGTTGAATACAACTCATCAACCAACAAGACATGGTTTTCCCAAAGATCAACCATCTGTATTGACTCTAAAACCAGCCATACAGAGGAGTCTTTTAACTTACCTCAATTATTTTGGGAAACTTAGAAGGTACTCAATCAAGCTTGGAAAATCTAAGAATGCAAATATTTTTTAAAATTGTTATGCATATGTCAGTTATTGATATTTCTTCACTCCATGATAAGTAGCTTAAGCTTCCTAGAAGCTTGCGACAAATGAATGAATTCAAACTGAAAATGTAATTGGTTTCTTATATAATACATATGAGACAAATACAATAGATAACTTCCACCATATTTTTTAAAAAATTTACAAGTTACTGTTGTGATTCCGAACAATTGTAAATATGTCCTAATTGATGTTGTCGTGAGAAACTCATTGAATATACTCCATATACAAAAATACAAACGCATATTTATATCAAAGAATATTGAGTTTCGAGAAACGTCCTCATAACGATAATGCTGAAAATGGTTTGTCTCTGTTGAATAATGAAACTGTGCAACAAAACTTTCTTAATATGAAATAACAAAGGTGGAAGGTGATGCAGAAAAGGGACAGGACAAGAAATCCTTTTAACTTGGGCAATGGTCTTTGGGAGGGAGCCTCATCATCATCCAAGAAAATGACAGGAAACTACGGTGATGATTATTTGAGGAATTGGGCATTGATGCAAAACTACTTTCATTGGGAAAATCCACTTCCAGTACCAAAGAGTCCAAGACTGACGGATTTAGAACTGAGTCTAGCTTTACCTAATCAGAGTCAAGTGGTTATTCAGGAAATTGAGGATAAGGAACCAGATGGGCTAGTAAAAACATATCCCTATCAGTGGTTTGAGGGTGAATCTTCTAGCAAGACAGTTAATGGAAAAAGTGTTAATCCTCAAGGTATTCACAATGAAGACAAATATACCTAAATCCAAATCTCAAAGTTATAAACAATAGTAGATTATTCTCCTAAAGAATCCATGTACAAGTAGTTATTAGAGCCTGTGAGCTCCTTTATCATTTTTTTGTGGCTCTAGCTACCTGCATATGCTAATATCCTTAGTTATTTTAGTTGCCTTTACTTATGCTTTTAGTTGTAATCTCTATTCCAGTTTCTTGTTCGTATTGTTGTGTATTGACTGTTGTTTTTAACCTGTTTCTCATACTTTCTCTATGATTTAGTCTCGATCTACAACGTCATATAGCTAGGTTAGTTCTTTCTTCTTAGTGCTAACTGCTTTGTGTACTGCTTTCCTTTTTGTACCAATTTCCCCATTGTTTGTAATATGACTAACTTGCAGTTTATTGTTTAGATAATATCCTAGTCCTTTCTATTAAAGATTTGAACCTTTTATTCTTCCTACTTCTGCCAGTTCATAGTGTCTGCAGATTAATATCTCTTTTGTGAGTCTTAAGTTAAGAGATTTGTTCTCTTTTTTTTCCCTGAGCCTTAGTTCTCTTAGGTTTTAGATTCTTTAGTTTTGCAAGCTATAATAATTTATGTTTCTTCTAGATCTTGTTGTCCTCTTACTATAGTCGCCCATTTTTTTTGTTCCTTTATTTACAGTCTTAAATAGTCGCTTTTTAGGTTTTTACCTTTCCCAGTCCTGTCATTTTTCCCCTTTACAATCATGAAATTGCTCTCTTGGAACGTCCAGGGAATGGGTACACCTATCACTAAGGATCATCTTAATTATCTTTGCCAGTTTTTCAAACATGATATTATTTTTTTATCGGAGACAAAGGCCCCTTTTGATAAAATGAACCTTTTGTTTAAAAAAATCTAATTTCCATGTCTGGTTTATAGTTTCTTCGATGGGTATAACAATAGCTTGGCACAATAATGTATACCTAAAATTAGTCTCAGCCCACTTAAATATCTGCCATTTTGAATCGACAATTAGAGACAAAGAAATAGAAATTACGTGTGTCTATGGTGCAGTTGAAGCATATGAAAAAAATTACCCAATGATCTCATATAGCGGATCTATCGAAACAAATTCAAAAACCTTGTGTTATGATTAGAGATGATTTAGGGGTTTCCTAACAAAAAGGTAAGTCACCTAACAAGAGTAGGTTCAGACCACACTCCTATCTTCTTTGATTCAAACCCAGAAACAAAAAAGCTTATTAAACCTTTTATATGCCTTAGGTCGTGGCTATCTCACCCTAATTTATCTTCAGTAGCAACAGCTTTTTGGAACCTTCATTCCTCAAATTCCCCAGCTAGAAATTTCGCTTCAAACCTAAAATCTCTTTCCTACGATATTTCTCATTGGAATACTGATGTTTTTGGTAATATTCACAAAAAAATTAAAAATCTTAACAATAAAATAGATAACATCCACAAATTCAGGAAATTTTGCGTCCAAGATAGATACCATCAAAAATCTTCAATCTGAACTTGCAAAATGGTACGAAGTTAGAAATGGATATTATCATCAACTATTTAGGGACAAGTTCTTTAAATAATATGATCAAAACACATAATACTTCCATGCTTCTGCCTCTAATAGGAAGAAAATAAATGCAATTCATTCCCTTAGAGAACCATCATGCCTTTGGATTTCAGATAGAGATCAAATCAATTCTCTTTCAATCACTCACTTTATCCAAATAGGAGCTTCTCAAATTATTAACTAGAATTTCGAATTATCAAAAATAATCAAACCTTGTATCCCTGATTTAAAAAACTCAGTCTTAACCCAAATACCATCCAAAGAAGAAATTTGGTCTACGCTTTTGAATATGAACCCTTGGGGAGCTCCTGGGCCAGACGGTTTCCAACCGGGTTTTTTTAAAAGCCAAGTGGGAAACCTTAGGTTTGGATATAACAAGTACAATACAAGAATTTTTCTAGAACAAGGGTTATGATACAAGAGTTCAACCATTCTTATATCACTCTTATTCTGAAAATATCAACTCCTCAAATGCCGACAGATTTTAGACCAATCAGTCTCAGCAGCACAATCTATAAACTCATTTCCAAAATTTTAGCTAACAGATTGAAACTTGTTTTGAATATGATCATTTCTCCCAACCAATCTGCCTTTCTACCAGGGAGATAAATTACAGATAATATTACCATCGCTCGTGAACTTCTTCATTCCATGAAAACCTCCAAAATAAAAAAAAGTTCATTAGCTCTCGAGATTGATTTGTCCAAGGTGTTTCACATAGTGGAATGGCAATTTATCGAGAAAGCTTTATCCTCTTTTGAATTTAGTCATACATGGGTTAATCTCATTTTCAGTGCATTTCCCCCACAAGTTTCTCCAATTTTTTTAAACGGGTCCTCGGGCCCAATCTTCTCTAATTCTAGAGGTCTGAGACAAAGTGATCCGCTATCCATATACCTATTTATAATTTGCATGGAGATCCTTTTGAGACTCCTTGCAAGGCTACATAAGAAAATAAAATATCGGGGCACAAAATAAATAAACACTTTCTGATTATATCTTACTTGTTCATCGTTGATGACTGTTTTCTGTTCACCAAAGCGGACCTGGGGGGAGCAAGAAATTTATTGGATATTCTATATAAATTCGGGGAAATCACAGGTCAAATGGTAAACCTTCAAAAATCAAGTATCTACTTTATCCCTAGAACCCATCTCAAACATGGGAAAATAATAGCGAAAATCCTAAAAGTTCTGCTAATGACTAAAAAAGACAGATACCTTGAAACTCCTCTGTTCTTTGATAAGAACAAGAAAGAAAATTTTGAACCACTTCTACATAGATATTATAATTCTCTACAAGGTTGGAAAGCAAAGTTTTTATCTTAAGTGGAGTGGACAATATTAATTCAATCCATTCTACAAGCCTATCCAACTTACCAGATGCAGATGCTAGCTTTGCCCACGGACACTTTGAACAAATTAGATAAAATTCAAAGAGATTTTTGGTGGAATAAGGATAAATAAAAAAGGGGCTATATAAAGGCGTGGATATGCATGTGCAAACCAAAATTGCAAGGGGGTTTGAGAATTAAGAATCCTCATAATTTCAATATAACGTTGCTTATGAAGCTGGCTAGCATAGTAATAACAAAAAAAGAACAACTTTGGGTAAAACTTCTTGAAACAAAATATTTTCAAAACTCTAATAATCCTTTATAACCTCAAGAAATTATGAGCTATCATGGATTTGGACAAGTATACAAAAAGGCCTAAATATTATAAAAGGAAATTATATTTGGCAAGTGAAAAATGGAGCTACTACGAAGATCTGGATTCCTAATATGGAAAAATTAAATACACCAAGATATAAAGAAGAACCTTTACCGGAAAGAATTTAAGATCTTTTGAATAATGAAGGATCCCGGGACACGGGGAAACTAGAAGAATTTTTTCCCTCGGACTGGTAGCGCATGTAGATGGTGGATTTTCAGTAAAGGGAAAAACCATAAAATCATGAGGCATGTTTTGACACGGCTTTCAAGCATGCACCGATTCATATTTTACGAATCCATGATGAATATGTTTTCGAAAAGCCTCTACAAACCGAGCGTTCGATCCCTGGCATTTCATTGTGACCTCTATGTAGCTGGGCGGTTCTTCGTAGATTGAGAACTTAGCGCCTTCAGGCTGTCGGTGATACTCACTGTCCCTGAATGCAGGAGAGAGACCCACCTCCACATAGAAGAATAGTTGGGCGGTGGACGACGTCGGTGACACTTCACAGTTCCCTGATTATGTGGAGAGACTGTGCATAGATTCATGCGGTTCTCCGTAGATTGAGAACATCAACGCCTTCAGGTCGTAAACACCACCGTGACTCCCTGACTATGCACCATTCAAAATAGATGTGACGCTTTAACTGTCTAATATCTTTTTTGAATATAGATTAATTTTGCCGTGATATTCGCCACTGAATTCCCAGAATGATCTACTATTGCTCATATTCCATGGTAGAATCCACGACTTGATCCCATGGAATGGCAATAACAATTGCTCTTATTCCATGGTCGAATCCACGGCCTGATCCCATGGAATGGCAATAACAATTGTTCTGATTCTATGATCGAATCCACGGATTGATCTCATAGAATATCAATAAAACAAGTATATTATCTCATTACTCCGATTTCATGATCAAATCTACTGATCTCATAAAATGGTGATGGATAAATCTCAATTACTCTGATTCTATGGTCGAATCCACGATCCCATGAGATGGTAATGCTCGTTTTATTATTCTGAATTCGTAGTCGAATCCACATCTGATCCTACGAATTAATAATGAAACATCCATTCACTTTTATTACTCAGTTTCATGAATTATTCTCCATTGAATTTCATAAATTGGTAATAAATACTAAGTAACTGGGCATCTGGACCATCACTGAGTAAGCCCCACAAAAATGGTGCAAGTGTACTCAAAAATGATGCACGACTGAGCACCCGGATGCGCGAACGAGCATCCAAAAACATGAAACAATGGAGAGTTCTCCACAAAATAGGAGAGAGAAAATAATAAACAATACTCATTCCACTAAAAATCGAGAATTCTCAGCCAAGATGAAACTCTTCTGAAAATTCACAACATCGCTCAAACGCGCATCAGAAAATACTGAAACTCTCAGTATAGAGACATGGATATCATGGAAACACGTGCATGCCTTCATGACCAACTAGGTCACCCCTAGGGCTTGCACGAAGCCGGTCCCACACGTTTTCACAATTCTGACCTAATTTGCTCAATCGCTCATACTGGGCCCGAGATCTCTCCAATCAACTGGAGAATCTTCCAAATGACCAACACTTGGTCACGTGACCACCAGGAGCCGGTTTCATGCCCTCTTGGTCGGTCCTATCTCTCATACCTAGGTTTTACACCTAATGCTGAACCCAGCAATATTTTCAGTAAATGGTGAACTCCCCATTTAATCATCACTTTTCACCAACTCTCAAACTGAGAACCCTGGTTCATGCTCACTCGAGCGTTGGGCATCACATGGACGTTCCTCATCCCATGTGGTCATTCCCTCAATTACTCATAATCAATTTTCGGCAATTTTCCAATTGATGGAGGATTGTCCAAAAATTAGGGTTTCGATGAATGCTCTGTGAAACCATCATTCTGAGCAATTCCGAACACTAATAAATTTGTTTTGAATCCATTAATCGACATCAAAATTAATTATACAATATTCGGTAGTCTACCAATATTTTAATTAATTAATATTTTTTACTGGGTTACTGGTAAATAATTTTGTGAGTTGAGCAATACTTGCTCAGTTCCCATCAAAATCCCATAATTCGGTTAATTGAGCAATACTTGCTCAGTTGCTCATTGAATTCTCATAATTCTCAGAATTGAGCAGTACTTGCTCAATCACTCAACTAGTCAGTAATTCATCATACTGACATCTCTCCAAAGAACTACATGTTCGAGCCATGAATCGCTGAGCATTCACCATTCATGCTTGATTCACCAAACTTAGACTCATTGTCTAATCAGTCAATAATTGACTAACCTAAACACGTCTGCCCCGCAAACTCCACGATTCGTGAGACATTAATCACGTCACAAATGGGGGAATATCACTTTGGGTTTTGGTCTGGCGGTCTACGACACGTGGATTCATCCCACGATGAGAAATGTGCGTAAGTCATGTCAACGGTTGAAAGAGTTAGCAAAGTAGGGGATGCACGATCAGTCAAGTCTCCACACGACTTGGAACAGACTTTACCACGATCTCCCACTTTCCCACGCTTCCACTCAAGAAACCGTCACACTTACAGGGATCAATGGTGTTACTACTCTAACAGTATAAATAAGTCTCTGAATTCACGATTGAGGACAACGAATTACTACATCAGTAATCACCCTTTCAGAATTTATCGAGTAACTACTCTCAAGAATTCATCAATCAATCAGAACTTATTCGAACTCAACAGTTCACCAATACTGCAGAAACCTTCAAAACACCCACAATCCTCGATCATCACTGATCCCACACAATTCTCAGCTTCCCTCCTACAGATCAATTCATCTCCCTATTTGCGGCCGAATTGATTCTGGAACGACCATTGTCTTGGTTTAGGCCGGAGTCATACAGATTGATTTCCCAAATCTAAGCACCCCCTTTGCTGCGGTGCATCTGTGTGAGGATTAACATCTTGCCCGGCTGAGGAGTCTCGACAACTCGCTCGACTCTCCACTTTCCCGAAAAACAGGCGGCACGTTTTTCCCCATCCACATCGCATAACTCAGAGATCTCTCCTGAGTGTCCAATATGCAAAAATCAAGCAACGAAGCGGAAAACCATCTTTTCAGAACTTTTCCCTTTACTCGATCAATTTGGTTTGGTTGCTCTCTAGATGCTATTAATTCGCTGATAAATACATATTGTATAAACAAGTGGGTTGAAATATAGATTTCAGGTAAAAAATTAGCGTAATTTTGGGGTCAGATTGCCACTATACTATGGTTCATTTGGAAATATAGATGCGAGGTAGTTTTTTAGAAAACCACTCCAAATCCAACAACTTTAATTATTTAAATTAAGAAATTCTTATAATCATCTTTCTCCAAGGGAGAGGCCAAAACAAAGGATATCCAAAAATTGAAGTACAATAAACCGTCGTGGAGCATTTAACAATTGAATTGGTTAATATTCATTGATGCGTCTTATAATAAAGAGAACTTATCCATGATATATGCTTTCATTTTGTACTCGATAGACCAAGAATATTTCATGCACATTTCTACAGGTTCAGAATGGGCATCTTCGGCATGCACGCAGAAGCAAAGGCGCTTCTAAAGGCTTTGAAATGGCTAAAAGATAACATACTTTCAACTGTCTTTAGTGTTACATATTTTAAGCTCATGGCGGACTCAATAGACAAAAAAGGCCCAAATGTTTCTTAGGTTGCAGAGAATATTATAAAGGAATCTCTCTTTCATTTTGCTTATCTGCAACCATGCCAAAGTTGTGTGGAGACTTCTAAGTACAGTAAAAACTCCATATATTTATACTTCATATATATTAATAAACTCTATATATTAATAAAAAATCATGGTCCCAACTTGGGCCAGTTACAAATAGTAATAAACTCCATATTTTAATATTAATAGATTTTTCTAGTCCCACCTTAATGAATTTACCTCCATATATTAATAAAATCAACATTATAGGAAAATTATAGAACTTGTTACATCAAAATTTAAGATGAAGGAATATATTTATCTATAGTTGGTTGAGAAAATGATGTAATTTTTTGGATTATTATAGCATTTTTTGATTTGTGTATGCGTAAGACCTCGTTGCTATGTGCATCATCTTGTTGAAGACAAAATATTTCCAACTTGTCGAGCATGTTTAAAGCTTCTTGGCATGAAACTTTTGGTATCTTTGTACTATCATCATCGGGATTATCTGCATCCTCTTCTTGTCTAATTCCATCGATTATTTCTTCTTCGGTTGAAGCATATACGACTTATTGCTCGTTGGGATGATTAAGGAAGACGTCCATATCTATTCGATTAGTGTAGTGCAACTGTTTAATTTGATTACTCATAAGTATCTTTTAACCATTTCGCAAGGTATTTTTGCGTCCAATTTGGATGTGATTTTTTCTTTTCACACAACTCTATACGAATTTTATCACTCATATGAGTTATTTCTTAATATTGGATGAAATTTTTATTTCATTGAGAAGAAGAGAATATTAAAAATAATGAATTATCTTTTAATATATCTAGTACTATTTATAGTTGTTGATGGTGGATTTCTATTTAAAGGCTAAAATTATAAAAAGCCATTTTTTGTAAGCTGACGTCCTGCAAAGGATAAAGCCTTCAGATGATGAATATTTCTCACCATGATTATTCATTGGAGAATGTGCAACCATCCCTGAGAATTATAACCTACCCAGGAAAGGAGCATGTAGCAACCATCCCGATTTTCTGTAGGTTTACAACATTACAATTAATGCCTTACTCAAAGCCTTGTGTTCGACATGCAAACACCCGTAGGCTACCTGACGGCGGGTTATATTAGCCCCGTTGAACGCATGCAAGACTACCCATGTTAGTATCACCTGCTGAAAACAAACTCAAAAATAGATCTCATCCGTCCAACTTCGCAGGCATGGTTGGACGGCCTAGATCACGCGCGGGACCGAGTAGCGCGCACGCACATGCTCACCGTCGTCCCAACATTCCCCTCGCACTATCGACCTCACCAAAAGAGGTCGGCAAATGCCGGATTCGGTCGGATATAGGTAACCGGTCGGAAACCCTAAATTAGGGTTTGCATCAAGTGGTCGCAGGCAGCCACTTTGAGACAAACGAACGGAAGCCAAAGGAAGGCGGGATTAGCTGGCCGACCACACCAGCATGTCCACTGTGGTCCCAGCTACACGGACAACCAATCGGTCGTGAACGGTTGCAGACCATCCATCTCGAAATTCGTGCCCAAAGGTAGCATGCACGACCCCATTCTAATCTCGGTTGTCCATCATCGCAGGCTGAAACGAGCGACTTAGATTGCTCTGATTGACTTCCAACAAGCATGGGAATGAAGAGTGGAGTCCCGCCTACCTGCTGGACCGATCGGCCACTCCATGCACGCTCCCAAGGCTGAAAACTGTTAGGGTGAAAAGAGAGGCTTGCAAGCCTTCCAAACCCTAATCCAACCGTTATTCCTCCATCAATCTCGTCCGTCCAAGTTCGCATGCTTGGATGAATAGCCTAGGAAGGGAGTTAGGTGGCAAACAAGGTATCACCGTGATCACCATCCTCCACACTTCCCCATGGCATAACCGGCCAAGGTGGGTCCCGCTCATGCGACCTCCGAACAACGCCTGAACATAGATAGTTGAGTCACTTCAACTTGCAATCTTTTCATCAAGGTTGTGTAGGCTTCAAGCATGTTAAGCATATTTAATGCACCGCATGCATACAATATGCGCCTACAAACAACTTGATTATTTTACTTAGCAATGTTTGCTACCTTATGTGGGTCCCACAACTCACTCGAGAAGTTAATCACGCCACAAATGGGGGATACAAACTGGGGTATTGGTCTGGCGGTTTACAGCGTGCAGCGTGCAACACGCCATCACAAGATCGTGTTAGGGAAACATGGGCGGTTAGCGATGATAGGAGAAGTGGGAAAGCAACCGTGTGACACTAACACACAACTCCACTTCCTCCATCACTCCACTTCCTCCACTTTCCCACGAGAGACGTGATGAAGGCTTATCGACTTGTATAAATAGGTTCTCCTCCCTATTTCCAACAACACAGAAAAAACCAAGTGTTAATACCATCGTATTCAACACTCGGAGTCTACCTGCAACATTTGCTAGCCTGCTCAACCTTCTGTTAACAAGTCACCAAATAACCTTCACCTTCATACTCTCAACACCTTCTTCGCTTCCCTCCCTAAGATCAACCTCACATCCTTCACCTGTGACCGAAACAAATCTGGAACGGCCGTGTCTTCGGTTTAGGCCAGAATTGTACAGATTATCTCTCGAATCAAAAGTGCTCATCGTGCAGCACATTTGTTGAAGGTTTAAATTCACTTCTCATCCACACACACCCAAAATTACCTAAACCTGTAGAAGTAGTTTTCTCCCACAAATAATTGGCAACCACAGTGGGAGGTTAATCTCTCGGTTGCAAAACTCGAATCTTTAAAGTCTGACAGTTTTTATTCGACTTTGGAGGGGTAGATCTTAGATTTGATTCGATTTTCAGTTCACTCTTCACCAAATCCCAGAAGTTCATCCTGAGATGTACTCCCGTTCGTTAAATCCTTCAGAATACATGGATAATCCAAGTGTCATCGAAAATATGACTAGGATCCTGGAAGATTTCCTGGCAAATCAAACAGGTATTGCTAGAAGGCGGAGTGAATCCTTCCGTCTCTTGAACGACATATCGGCTCAGTTACAGGAGGGATTTGCAAGCATCTACCCATGAAGTATCACTAATGACGCAAGAAATTCTGAAGGTCAGGTTTTCAGAAGAACTGGCGGAACACATGGCCCCAGAGAGCCCAGAGACGAACAATACCTTTCACCTGGAAATGGGAGCTCGAGACGGATCGACTAGCATGAATAATTACGATGCTTGCCGGATAAGAACAGAGAATCAACTACATACGAAGCCTTGTTAGAAGATTTATACCTCAAGGCTCTTTCCAAAGCTCAGAACAATGCCCAACCCGTGCTGACTCTTCATCCAGGGGAAGAAACACTGGAGGAAGGCGAAATAAATCAGAGAGCATATGAACGTAGGAGCTTGCAGCCTTCAAATCACCAGCACAACAACAATACCATCGCCGGCGCAACGTCCTCCATGTTTCAGCAGAATCACCCGACCAAGAGGACCGCGGATGCGGTGACACGTGACAACGCCTCAATTCCGTCTCCAAAGCGTGCTTCACACGGAGACCCAAGGGAAGAGTCACGACACACGCCGATGCAAGAAAAGTTAGACTCAAGAGGTCCACGATTCCCATTTCCCATAAGGAAGATTGTGGAGTTGTTGGAGACATGGGTACGTGATGGAGAAGTACAACTGCCGCATGTGTGGCGCCCACCCACCGATCAAGAGACAGCCAACCCGAGGTATTTTCATTACCACCGATTTCTCCATCACCCCACCAGCAAGTGCCACGCATTGAAACGCATTGTCCACGATAAGATAAATTCAGAGAAACAACCTTTCCCCTCAAAAAATTAGCATGCACTCTTTGGGGAGAAAGTATTCGGGAGTGCTCATTCTCATACACGGATTTCGAAAGACAAGTAAGTTCCAGCAAACGTTATTGTAAGATAGTTATATATCCTACTGGGGACTTGGCGTCCTACATATATGAACAAGATACTCAATGAGAAAGCACCACGCATGCTCGCCCCCCCTCACCTTTCCCTTTCACATTGCATTTTCAATTTCACATGACATGAATGATCACTCATAATATAAGATTCAGATTCTATTTCAGAATAATCTTTTCCAAGAGTCAAACATTCATAAAAGCATGTCATAAATAAACCAATCCAAGGTTCAATCACCTATCAATTCAAAACCTAAAACCAAACTGTGTGAAAGGAAATCCTCACAATCACTCGAAAAGCATCTAAAGAGAAAACACAAGTAGACGACATGAATACTTCAGGGAAAGTCCTTCAGCAACACCTCATTCTTCTGAGAAAGAGCGGCTTCCATCTTCCGGAGAACGGCTTGTTGCAATTTCAACTCCTCGGCCAACCTACCAATCCGGACCAGCACTCCGAGGAGTCTGGAAGGGACATCAGCTGCGATGGTTCCTTCTAAAGAGATGTTGCCACCAACAGTCGTTCCTGGTGCTATGTTCGACCTTCCCTTTGATAATCCACGTCCTGATCATGTGTTGGTTGGAGGGTTCAGCGTGCCGGCCCAGTTTGAGGAGTTGTACACCACAATATGGAAGGCACCATACCTTGCTTCTTCTGAATCTCCTGAATTATATAAAACCCTTTGAAGAACCAATGAGCATTGAAGTCATACTGAGCAAACACATCCAAGTGGCACTTCCAGTCTTCCATCACGTCTTCAGAAATATCACGACCAATTGCAACGCTCATCTCCTGAATAACGGGTAAGGCCTCCTGAACGCGATTGACCAAAGCAAGACGACTCATCAGCTTCGTGGTGGTGGCAATATGACCATATTTCTTCCATATTTTGGTATATAACTCCTCAAACTGAGCCGGCACGCTGAACCCTCCAACCAACACATGATCAGGACGTGGATTATCAAAGGGAAGGTCGAACATAGCACCAGGAACGACTGTTGGCGGCAACATCTCTTTAGAAGGAACCATCGCAGCTGATGTCCCTTCCAGACTCCTCGGAGTGCTGGTCCGGATTGCTGACACGGCCTCATCTACAAGCTCACTAAAATTACTGCTCTGGAAGGCATTCTCTTCAATCGAGCTTGCACTATATTCATCGTTGTCTATGATAGGATCGGTGTTACCAGACTTCTCCGCATGAGGATCAGTGTTTCCAGACTGCTCTACATGAAGGTCATTATTATCAGGCTTCTCAGCATGAAGATTTCCAGACTTCCCGTTGCCTCCACGCTCCTCATTTTAAACTCGAGCCAGTACGGCAAAGGCATTTTCTTCAGGAATCCTCTGATCACCAATAAGGATTAATAAAAGCTGCTCATAGAAGTCGAAACTGAAAATTAAGCATAGAGAATTCATAATACCTGCATATTGGAATAGTTGAGAATTACTGGACTACATGCTCGCTTCTTTTTCTTGGACTTGAGATTGCATTCGGTGGCGTTAACCCTGCCTCGTTTTCCTAGAAGGGGTTTCAATCGCCTATAACCAGCCAAGACGTCATCAAGAGGTTTACCACGAAGGTCAGTTGCCATTTCACTAGCAAATGATTTAAAGAGAAGCAGTTGCCCCCTCCAAAAATCTTTGTAACCAGAAGTAGCTGTCGGCTTTCTCCCTGGGGAAGGAAAAGGAAGTTTCAGCTCCGGCGAGAAAACATCAACGTCAAGGTATGATGACTTAAGTTCTTCTGAAGGCGTTGCGGACGACGAAATGGGACACCTTGATCAAAACCCATTTGGCGAGCGGCTCTATCAATATTATATGGAATGATGCTTAGCCTGTCATCACAAAAAGAAGGAACATATCCTGGTATACAGCTCCGCAGGAAAACAACTTCTTCAGGGCTCATATCTCTCCCCTCAGGCGGCAACTCAATGACAGGGACGATGGCGGAAGGATGAACCAGCCCCCAAGGACGAAAGTCTATGGCACTCACACTATCGAGCAAATCTACAAGCCTCACCCCAACTTTTGGACGTCTATTCTGCCAACGGAGTATTCTTGAACCACCATACAAGCTGGGGACTGAGATTGTAGGAATGGGACCATAATCCTTAAAGTGTTCCCACAAAAGCGCTTGAAGAAAGGCGACGTGCACATATGTATCCACCTTCATGTACCCGTTGGAAATATACATCTCCTCCACTAAAGAATTCAGGTGACCATACAATGAGCCAAGGAATAACGAAGCCAAGGGGAGAGTTATACCTTTTCCTAGCTTAATGGCGAACATGATGATCTTCCTTCTAATAGTTGTCGTTCCTGAGCCGTCATCAAGAATATCTCTGGACAACCACAAGGACAAGAATGCAGCTGCGCTAAGATCATCATTACCTTGCATGGAAGACCATTCACCTACCCACCAAGTGTAGAAATATTTCAGCTTCTTCTCCAACTGATCGTATTCGTTCACCTTCTGAATTATAGCCTGATAGATGACGTCTTCGTCTTCAGACAGTTTGCAATTAAGACTGCCAGCGACAAGAAGGCTCATTAATGCAGACACGCTCTCAAGAGTGATAGTCATTTCACCCCACGTGCATAAATCTGTATTCGTAGAAGGACGCCATCGAGAAGCAAAAGCGACCAAACCTGGGATATCCTTCTTGACGTGAAGAATTACAGACGCCTTGATAGCATCAAGAATTCGCGCCCTGGTTAAGTTGTCTCTAATCCCTTCATTACCCAACATGCGCCACATCCATTCTTCGTATGAGTTAAGTGGAGTCTGGCAAATTCTGAAGTCAACAGGGGAAGGTGGATATTCTTTCTTCTGGAGACAAAACCTCATCACGCCTGCTAAAGATGATGGTAGACCCTCTTCACTTTCTGAACCGGTAATAAGGATTATATTATGGCTGGGGTGCAACCTGACATTTGGAAAATACTTAGTAAGCATTTCATCATCTATGTTTGTCATATCTCTGAGAGGGTCAGCACCTCCCTTTGTAGCGTTATCCTTTGTGTTCATCATTAAGCAACTGCGATGAAAAGAGAATGTCAGCATGCTTTCTGGGATAATACAAGACAATTATCTAAGCTGAGAAGAACACCAGCATAAAGTCAAGTCACTAAGCATGGATACAGATGTGTTGAGGTATGCAAGTGATCAATGCTTGCAGGAAAACTCATCACGCGGGCACGAACACCGGCCGACATGTATATGTGGATTGGCCCAAGCCGAACAAACACATACATGGAAGCAAAACCGTACGTATGGTACCAAGTCAGCCACCTGACACCACCATAGATAAGCCACCGTGGAGACACGCGAGCTGGCATGAAGGCAAGTCACGCAGGCCGGACGCTAAGGCCTACATGCATGTCCCTAAAACTAAGCACGCATGTCAACATATTTTTCTACAGTTGAGGATCGTGTCTACAAGTTCAAAGCAGCAGTTCTATCAAGTTACAACTCGGGTTTTGACATGCAAGGATAAAGGGAACAAACGACATGTTTATGGTTTCTTTTACTACGCAACTCTAACAAGCGGTAAAGGAATTAATTATGGTATACGAGAGTCGCACCTACAGTCCTCTCAAAATACAGAAGAAAAAAAATCGCACTTACCTGACGAACGGCGCCGGCGGCGACAGAAACTGGCAACGGTGAACTCCGGCAGCAGGAGGAAGTACGAGCAAAGAGCTGGACGTCCACTCAAAAAAAAAAAAAAATCGTGAAGGAAAAACGAAAAAGGGTTCTCCCTTTTATGGGCAAAAATTTGAAGAATTCTAATTAGAGAAGGATTCCTTTTTGCTTCCAAAAACCAAGAAGGGAAACCGGCCCACCCAAGGTTTCATGCCTGCGACGGTGCGTTCACATGGACAATCACTAGCGGCTGCCTTCCAAGGTTAGTTACCTTTATTTCTTTTACGTATATTTGTCACCATCTCATGCCTACCCTACAATAGTGCAACCATTGCATGCTAGGCAGGGGACTTAATGTTGATGGTGGATTTCTATTTGAAGGCTAAAATTGTAAAAAGCTAATTTTTGTAAGCTGAAGTGCTGCAAAGGATAAAGCCTTCAGGTGATGAATATTTCTCACCATGATAATTCATTGGAGCATGTGCAACCATCCCTGAGAATTATAACCTACCCAGAGCGGAGCATGTAGCAACCATCCCGATTTTCTGTAGGTTTACAACATTACAATTAATGTCGTACTCAAAGCCTTGTGTTCGACATGCAAACACCCGTAAGCTACCTGACGGCGGGTTATATTAGCCCCGTTGAACGCATGCAAGACTACCCATGTTAGTCTCACCTGCTGAAAACAAACTCAAAAATAGATCTCATCCGTCCAACTTCGCAGGCATGGTTGGACGGCCTAGATCACGCGCGGGACCGAGTAGCGCGCACGCACATGCTCACCATCGTCCCAACATTCCCCTCGCACCATCGACATCACCAAAAGAGGTCGGCAAATGCCGGATTCGGTCGGATATAGGTAACCGGTCAGAAACCCTAAATTAGGGTTTGCATCAAGTGGTCGCAGGCAGCCACTTTGAGACAAACTAACAGAAGCCAAATGAAGGCGGGATTAGCTAGCCGACCACACCAGCATGTCCACTATGGGCCCAGATACACGGCCAACCAATCGGCCGCGAACAGTTGCAGACCAGCCATCTCAAAATTCGTGCCCAAAGGTAGCATGCACGGCCCCCTTCTAATCTCGGTTGTCCATCATCGCAGGATGAAACGAGCGACTTAGATTGCTCTGATTGACTTCCAAAAAGCATGGGCATGAAGAGTGGCGTCCCGCCTACCTGCTGGACCGATCGGCCACTCCATGCATGCCTCCCAATGCTGAAAACCGTTAGGGTGAAAAGAGAGGCTTGCAAGCCTTCAAAACCCTAATCCAACCGTTATTCCTCCATCAATCTCGTCCGTCCAAGTTCGCATGCTTGGATGAATAGCCTAGGAAGGGAGTTAGGTGGCAAACAAGGTATCACCATGATCACGATCCTCCACACTTCCCCATGGAATAACCGGCCAAGGTGGGTCCCGCTCATGCGACCTCCGAACAACGCCTGAACATAGCTAGTTGAGTCACTTCAACTTGCAATCTTTTCATCAAGGTTGTGTAGGCTTCAAGCATGTTAAGCATATTTAATGCACCGCATGCATACAATATGCGCCTACAAACAACTTGGTTATTTTACCTAAAACCGTTTGCTACCTTATGTGGGTCCCACGACTCACTCGAGACGTTAATAACGTCACAACTGGGGATACAAACTGGAGTATTGGTCTGGCGGTTTACAGCGTGCAGCGTGCAACACGCCATCACAAGATCGTGTCAGGGAAACATGGGAGGTTAGCGATGATAGGAGAAGTGGGCAAGCAACCGTGTGACACTAACATACAACTCCACTTCCTCCATCACTCCACTTCCTCCACTTTCCCACGAGAGACGTGATGAAGGCTTATAGACTTGTATAAATAGGTTCTCCTCCCTATTTCCAACAACACATAAAAAACCAAGTGTTAATACCATCGTATTCAACACTCAGAGCCTGCCTGCTCAACCTTCTGTTAACAAGTCATCAAATAGCCTTCACCTTCATACTCTCAACACCTTCTTCGCTTCCCTCCCTAAGATCAACCTCACATCCTTCACCTATGACCGAAACAAATCTGGAACGGCTGTGTCTTCGGTTTAGGCCAGAATTGTACATATTATCTCTTGAATTAAAAGTGTTCATCGTGCAACACATTTGTTGAAGGTTTAAATTCACTTCTCATCCACACACACCCAAAATTACCTAAACCTGCAGAAGTAGTTTTCTCACACAAACAATAGTGCAGAGAAAACTTTAAAAATTCTTAATAGGATATACTATTCAATATATTAAAGAATATTCAATATATAAAAAAGGATATATACTATTCAATGTATTATTCATCTTTTTTTTGTTGTATACCTCCCTATATTAATAAACTCCATATATTAATAATTTTGTGAAGTCCCAAGGTTATTAATATATGGAGTTTTTACTGTATAAATACTAATCAAGTTATCATAAGTTACAACAATATTCAAGACTGGATTATTTCCTGGTTCACTAATGTCAGTAATTCAAATTCTGAAGAACTGGAAGTATGGAGGAAAACTCTCATGGTAGCTTGATGGATCATATGGAAGGAAATATGTGAATGTGTCTTTGAGGATAAAACTCTTAACCCTCTTAAAACTGTTGATATAATTAAACATCAGTTAATTAGCTTTTCTTACATTCCTAGTCAAAACTTAGTTAGTCAGGACAGTATGATAAACACAAAAACTGCTCAGACTAGTGTTTATCATAGAATCCACTCTTTAACTATGCCAGCTAATGTTAACTATCCTTCCTTATATGTTGATGCATCTTTTGGCTATGATACTAATGATTGCGGCACTGGTTTGGTGCTGGTTAACACTGCAGGTGAAATTACAAGGTTCAGAGGCTCCTATGCAGCTGGAATGAGGGGCTCAGAGGAAGGGGAATGCACAACTATGTTGGAAGCAGTCAGATGGGCCAAAGCTTTGGGTAATTCAAGAATTAATTTCATAGCATATGCACAAACTGTTGTCGATTCAATTAATTCTGAACATCTTTATGTCATACGCGAGTTCAGGAAAATAATTAGAGACATTAAGTTGTTGTTAAATTCTTTTCCTTCTTGGAGTCTTATTCACACTTTAAGAATTAATAATAGCCTAGCAGATGGTATTGCTAGGAAAGTTAGGATAGATAAATCTTTTGTTGAAGAACATATCAATGTTCCGAGTTGTCTGGAATCTTCCTTAGACATGCATATTGCGCCTGTCATTACTTAATAAAATTTCACTCTTTTATCAAAAAAAAAAAGAAGAGAATATTATAAAGGAGAATATTTCCATGTTAGAAAAACTTATGCAAGCTAATGTAAAATATATCAGGAGATATCACAATGCAGCAGCGGGCTCAGTGATGAATGAAGCAAGGATTAGAAGACTACAACAGATTTCAAAACACTTGAACCAGTGAGTGAAAAAAGAAAGCATTATTACTAACATCTTTGATAATAATGAAATTGTAGATCTTTTGTACTATTTTTTTTAGTTAATATATTTCGCCTTCTCATCAAAAAAAAATAAAAAAAAATTGAGCAACGTGGTATGTTATACAAATTGCAAAAAATAGTTGAACTAATTCCCGAAAAATGCACAATGACACTTGTTTGCACACATTTGTGGATTAACTTCCATATTATTTCAAATCGTCTCGGTGGTGTGTTGATCCCTAAAGGTCTAGAAAGTCTTAGTCAACATGTCTTTTGCGTCTGCAATATTCAAAAGTATATTTCGTAATTACCCCACCCTTGTTGCGAGAATACCAAATCATTATATCTTCTATGTGCTTAGCAGGTGGAATCACCTAAGTATATTGCTGAATCAAACCATGAATGTGTACCATGTATTATTCAATATTTTAGTATATGCCAATTTTCATCCACTACATAATCAACTATATGATTCTGAATATGAGTCACATCGATCTCCAAGTAATCGCATATGAAATAACCCAAGGTATCATACCAATTTCACGTCAGTACATGTTTTAATCCAATCCCACAAATGGCAAAAATCTAAGCCAAATTTATTTTTTCCTTTAAGAAAACCTAAGAACCTTGCTCTGATGGAATAACATCATAATTTTCCAAGTGGTTTTCATTAAAGCAACATGATTTAATTAAAGGTTTCACTTTCACCTATATATCACCCATACTTTTCCTATTTACATCTATCTCACAAATTCTAAAGTAATTCTAGCAACATGCTTATTATGTCCTCTCTTTCATTAATCTTTTTTAATTAGAAAACCATTAAACCAAAAACTACTAACCCTAGGTTACAATTCTGTTTAATTATAATACACCAAAAACTCACTACTTCTTTATGTTGTACCATTTAGTTCATCGATAAATCGATTGATAAGTGATTAACCCATAAGCCATTGTTAGGGAGGATTCCATTAATAAAAATCTAGGGCAAAATATTCAAACTTTAGATGAATCCATCATGGAAAAAATTATATCAATTAGACTGAAAACACATTGAATAGGCAAGATTTGAGGGTAAATAAGTGACTACCCTGGATGTTTAGCTTGTTATTTTGAATTTCTTTGATCTAGTCACTGATTTCTGGACGTCCGGAAGGTTCTATAGTAGTCCAAATAAAAGCGACTATGTAAAGCAATAGTAGGTTGTGCCTGAACGACTACGTGCTTTCACAAAAGGTCGTTTATTGACGACTACAATATTTTCTGATCCCTTTAAAATGAACGATCTGGGATGGTTACTGATTTTTTTTTTTTTTTTTTGTTATGGGTATTTCAGAACCAATTAAACGGTCCTTACGAATTTGAATTAATTGAAGAAATTATATGTGATGAAGAGAAAGAAGCGAAAGAGGTCATTCTAGAACATTTCCTCATTTCCTTAGAGGCATGTTTTTGATAAAATCACAAATTATTATAAAAATTTGAACATTAACATGAGTGACGGTATTAGTTATCCGTGGGCGGATATGGTGCAGAAGAATGTGGTCAGTAGTAAATATGAAAAGTATGGGTGGAAAATTGATTTCATAATGTGTATGTTGGGAGTCGAACCCGGGTCTATTGCTTGAAAGGCAATATCCTAACCGTTGGAATACAAACGCTTGTCGATAATTAGTTTTAAAAATCCAATTCAAACCAAAAGATTAGAAAAAAATCAATCAAATTTTATTTTCTTTAAATTTTTAAGATACTAGCATTATATTGCTAGTACCTTAATTACTTTTCCAAATACTTACCAAAAACAAGGAAACTCCATGAGTCAATTGTAGCAAAATTGAATTGCTTTGTGATTTCCAACGAGGGATTTGTTCCCTTATTTAGGGGAAATACCATCTCCCATGGGGTTGGGAATTCCCCTAAACCCTTATTCCCGAATTCCTACCCCATATATAGGGAATTCGATAAGGGATTAGGGGAATAAGGGAAGTAAGTTGAAAGGTCCATCGATCGGTAACGTATTCCTCGACATGGGAATTGAATATCGATCGGTGAATGTTCACTTGTACGGTTTTTCATTAACCATCCCTCCGTCGATCGATATTTGATTTAACGATGGAGTATTGTACTTTCCACAAATAGTTAACCGATAGGTGAACATTTAATGACATGTGGAACGATTATAGTTACCACTATTTCGCGTTATTTCATCTTTTATCGGTTTATGTCGGGCGTTTAAATCACCATTTTACCCGCAATATAATTAAATGAAAATGAAATAAAGATGTTAAGAAGAAAATAAAAATTTAAGCTTCGAGACAAAAAAAGTCATGTGAAAATTTCCAAGGTTTGAATTCCATGGAATTGAAAAGAAAAAAAAATAGAATTAGAAAACTACACAAAACAAACTATCTGCATGCTATTAAAACGGCTATGATTAAACGTTATAAAAAAAACAAAAACACCACATACTAAAAAAGCGCTAAATATAAATAACTATATATTAAATAAATAATTAAGAAAACGATTTTCGGTGAACTATTTATCGATCGTGAACCTGTTAAATGATCGCTTAACTTTTAAGCCACCGACAAACTCATCATTTCTATACCATAGGAAATGGTTTTCCCTTATTACTTTACACGTCGACTAGATTCGCCGCCACCTTGGATTTTAAAATAATTCCTTCCTCCTTCGTTGGAGATTTTTTTTTCAAAACTTCTAGACATACAACATTCTAAACAACACTAAAACAATCCTTTCACATAATTTCTAATTATAGGGCCCATAAATGGATCCATGCTAACTCCATGTGAGGAGGTTGTTTTACTGTTGTCTAAAATGTTATATGTCTAGAATATTGCGATATAGAATAAGAGGAGAAGAAGACACAAAGTAAAGGAAGAAAAGAAGAGAGATTTCTCATTCATGTGTGTAGAATACAAGAGATTAGGCCTCTATTTATATAGATAGAAGAAACCCTAATGTTAGACATGGGGGCATCTTAGTAAATAAATAATGGTTTATAGCACTCCCCCTGATGACACTGTGTCTAAGCTAATTACAAACGTACCAGGAAAACTCAAAAGAGAAAAACCTGAAATTGCATAAGCATGTAAAGATTCGAAACAATGTTGGACACACAAATGTTGCCTCATTAAAACCTTGACAAGGAAAACCCAGTGGGACAAAACCTTGATGAAGGAAAAAAGAATACAACACGATAAAGTCTAGTGAATGCACCTTAATTTGATGATTCCCCCCCCCCCCGATAAATACTTCAATCAATTTTTGGCGTGTAAATCTTTGAGTCGGGACTTTCCAATTTTTGAAGACGAATTTCTTGAATGCAAAAGACTATTGTGCTTTCATGAAGATGTCAGATAGTTGATGAAGTCTTCTTTTGTGTTGCACATGCAGTATTGTCTTCGATTAGTATATTTGTGGACTCTACATTCTTCTTTAACACATTAAGAACTTGTGTTATGTATTGCTAGCTTCCCGATATGATTTGTAGAAGTTATTGATGTAGTTTCTTCAACATAGAGCCGAGATGTAGATAAATTACCATAAGTGAACAAAACTATATTTGTGGTATACCAGAATGACATCCAAATTTCCGAGGGCTTTCTATGTGTAGTGATCTACACTACAAGGTTTTTATAAACATAGATTGAGGAGAAATTATAAGAGAATTGAAGAAGATTAAGATAAGAAGATTAAGAAAGAGGATCAGATAGATAAGAGTAAGAACAAGAGAGAGAATTAGATTAATTCCACAATTATTGGATAAAAAGGATCCAATGCCTGACCAAATACAAATAACAACTCATTGGTCAAGTTAAGCATAAGTACTAAGGGCACACTGACAAACTACTAAGAGAACCCCACAAAGCTACAAGGTCTATGACAAATACCCCCTACTCAAGTTGATTCTTGTCCTCAAGAATGAATTTTGGGAACTGTTTTGTGATGACATCCTTGTCCTCCCAAGTATCATCAGCCTCAGATGAGTGTGTCCAGTGTACTAAGATCTGCTCAACTAATTGGTGTTGTTTCTTGACAGTCTTGGTGGCCAATACCTGAAATAGAGCAACCATCATGTTCCCATTTGAATCCAGGGAGGGCAGTGTAGTTTGTGGCAAAAGTCCTTCTCCAAGCTTGGGCTTCAGTTGAGAAACATGAAACACTGGGTGGATCTTGGAAGTAGTAGGCAGCTTGATCTTGTAGGCCACCTTCCCCAACCTTGCAAGTACCTGATATGGCCCAAAGAATTTTGCAGATAATTTTAAATTTCTCCTGAGTTGAACTGAAGTTTGCCTATAAGGTTGTAGCCTCAGATAAACCCAATCTCCAATCCGAAATTCTCTTTCAGTTTTTTTTTTTGTCTGCCTGTTGTTTCATCATGTGTTGAGCATCTTCAAGGGTATATTTGAGGATAATTCCCATTGCTTGCCTTTTCTGAAGATAGTCTTCCACATTCCCATTGAAAGATGGTTCATGAGAAAAAAGACCAAACTGCTAAGGTTTGTATCCATACAAAGATTGGAAGGGAGTAAGCTTGAGACTGGTATGGTATGTAGAATTGAACCACCACTCAGCTAAGGAGAGCCAACTAACCCACTTAGTAGGTCTGTAACTAGTCATACATCTTAGGTAGGACTCTAGACAGGAATTGACTCTTTCAGTCTGCCCATCAGTCTGTGGATGATAAGCAGAACTCATGTGTAATTCTGTTCCCATCTTAGTGAAGAGTTCTTGCCAAAAAGTGCTGAGAAATATACTGTCTCTGTCAGAGACTATGGTGGCTGGCAACCCATGTAATTTAAAAATGTTATCATGGAATACCTTAGCCACTGCAGCAGCTGTGAAGGGGTGACTGAGTAGCAGGAAGTGGCTATACTTAGTGAATCTGTCCACCACCACTATAATGACTTCTCTGCCTTCTGATTTAGGCAATCCAGTGATGAAATCCATAGAAATGTGTTTCCATGCTTGGTTTGGCACTGGTAATGGCTGAAGTAGTCCACTGGGAGAAGTATGTGGTACTTTATGCTGTTGGAAGATGTCACACTCCTTGATATATTGGAGTAATTCCTTTTTCATTCCCACCCAATGAAAATATGTCTTTGCTCTCTGGTAGCTAGCTTGGTTACCTGAGTGTCCTCCCATAGAAGAAGAGTGGATAGCAGCCATTACTTGTTGCCTTAAGTTTCCAGTTGAGCCAATGTAAACCCTATTTTTATACCTCAGAATACCTTGTTTAAGGGTGAATGGTTTTCGACAGGAAGGTGACACTATTAATTGGGGAATTAATTCAGTAGACAACCTATATGAGATGTAGCTCTCTTGGACTTCTCCAAGCCAGGTAGGTTGCAGCTGGCTGATGAGATGGCATTGATGAGAGTCTGAATGTGGAAATCTGGATAATGCATCAGCCACCTTATTCTCTGCTCCCTGCTTGTAACACACTGCATAGTCATAGCCCAGCAATTTGGAAATCCACTTTTGTTGAGACATGATGTGTAGTTTTTGCTCCATAAAATATTTCAAGCTCTGGTGATCTGTATAAATTGTGAAGTGATTCCCCATCAAGTAAGGCCTCCATTTGGATACAACCCAGTAACTCCTCCTCATAGGTGGACATGGAGAGAAATCTGGTTTTCATGCCTTTGCTGAAGTAAGCAATTGGTTGTCTGTTCTGTATCAATATTTCTCTAACCCCTATGTCACATGCATCAGTTTCCACTTCAAAAGGTTGAGAGAAATTAGGTAAGGTCAAAACTGGAGTAGTGGTGATAGCTTGCTTGAGAGCTTCAAAAGTTGTCTGAGCTTCAACATTCCAATGAAAATTGTCCTTCTTAAGCAATTCTGTCAATGGCCTACTAATTAGTCCATATCCTTTGACAAACTTCCTGTAATATCCAGTGAGCCCCAAGAACCCTTTAAGCTCCTTTAAGGCGGTGGGTGTAGGTCATTTGATTATGCAATCAATCTTAGCTGGGTCAGCTGCTACACCTTCTCCTATGATGATGTGTCCCAAGTATTCTACTTGAGTTTGGACAAAGATACACTTACTGAGCTTGGAAAATAAAGTATATTGTTGTAAGGTTTTGAGTGTAATCTCCAAATTCTCCAGGTGTGTTGTCATGTCAGGGATGTATACTAATATGTCATCAGAGAACACTAGTATAAACTTCCTCAAGTGAGGTTGGAACACAACATTCATCAATGCTTGAAAAGATGATGGGGCATTGGTCAACCCAAAGAGCATCACCATGAATTCATAATGTCCTTGATGGGTTTTAAAGGAAGTTTTGTAAGTATCTGAGGGGTATACTCTAATTTGATGATAGCCAACCCTCAAATCAATCTTAGAGAATATCTTGGCACCAAACAATTTATCTACAACTCCTCTATTATGGGTATATGATACTTGTCCTTAACTGTGGATTCATTCAACCTTCTATAATCCACACAAAATCTCCAACTGCCATCTTTTTTCTTTACAAGATGAATTGGGGAAGAGAAAGGGTTGTGGCTGTGTTTAATGATACTAGATTATAACATTTCTTGGACAAGCTATTCTACCACTTCTTTATGAATGAATGAAATCCTGTAAGGTCTTTGATTTGGAGGGGTAGTGAGGGGATTTAAAGGTATGTGATGATCATGTGTCCTGGAAGGAGGTAGAGATGTAGGTTCTTGAAAAATAAAATCATATTTTTGTAATAGGAGTTCAATGGGTTCTAGTATAATAGTGTGAATTTCACAAGCAGTAATGGAAAAAAAATTACCAATCAACCCATGTTTATTCTTCTTAAGCCATATATGTAATTCACTACCTGTCATCATTGAAATTTGGGCTGAAGAAGTGGTACCTTGTAGTTCAATGCTCTCTCCATCCTTGTGGAAGGTAACAGTCATCTTCTTGAAATCAAAGGACACGGGGCTCATATTCTTCATCCAATCAACACCCAACACCATATCACAGCCACCTAGCTTCAAGAGTCTCATGTCCCACTGGAATTCATGTCCTTGCATTTTCCAAGTAAAGGGAGAACACTTGGCATCACTGACCATTTTAGCACCATTAGCAACTGCTACCAATAAGGGGGTGGCTGGAGTTATTGGGATTCCACATTTTGCAGCAACTCCAGGGTCCAAGAAGCTGTGGGTACTCCCACTATCTATCAAGATAGTCAATGATTGCTTCTTATTGAAGCCTGTAATTTTGATGGTGTTTTGTGACACATTACCAGCCAGGGAATGCACTGAGATCTCTACTTCTTCTTCAATACCTGGTGACAATGGAGTATCACAGGGAGATTCCTCACCAGACTGAGTGGAGTCTTCATCATCAGATGCCAACATGTAAATTTGTTGAGTAATGCACCTATGCCCAGATTGAAAAACCTCATCACAGTTATAACATAGTCATTTCTCTCTTCTCTTCCTCATTTCAGCATAAGAAAACCTTTTGATAGGAGGGGGGGAATTTGTGGTGGTGGGTGAAGAATTTTTGGAGGTGATTCTAGGACTTGTAACTGGGGATGAAGCATTCCTTTGAGTGTAGGGGCTTTAAGTGTAGTGGTTTGGAACAGAAAGTTGTGTAGGTCTGTAAGAGTTCTTTGATTTTTTTGCTGCATTTTCAATGAGTGCTTCTTGCATCCTAGCTAAGTACACTGCATTTGTTAATGTTTTGGGAGAGAACATTTGTACATGTAGCCTCAATTCTTCCTTCAAGCCACTAATGAAGCTGGAAGTGAAATACCTTTCTGTAAGGTGGGGGTATTTAGCCAATATTAAGGCCTTCAATTCCTCAAAAATTTCTTGATACTCAAGGACTGAACCTACTTGTTGAATCTTGTTAAACTCCCCTACAATATCATCATGTCCTAATTCTTGAAAACGAAGACAAATATCTCTCAATAATTCTTCCCATAACACAAACTGCTTACCAATTTGATAATCCTGAAACCATACATCTGCCTTTACATCTAGGTACATAGAGGCCATGTTCACCATTTGAGAATCAGACATATTATGCATAAGAAAAAAATTCCTACACTTGCGTATCCAAGAGCGAGGGTTTGTACCATCAAACCTTGGGAATTCAACCTTTGGTCTAGGTTGTTGAAACTGATTATGATCTTGAACTCCAAACAAAAAACGAGGTTGGTTAAAAGTATTGTCACCTGTTCTGCTGGAGGATGGTGTTGGACCCAAAATACTGCATGGTTCCTTGATGGGAATTTCGCCGTTGTCATGATTTTTACTTGAAAACTCTATGAATCGATCTATTTGAGAAACCTTAACAGTGTTAATGGCAGTTAAGAGTTTTGGAGTTGGCTTCCCTTGAGCATCTTTTATTTCCATGATTGTTTTCATAACTACATCATACTTTACTGAAGAATCACTTTGGGATTTAGCAAGTTCATCCATCTTCTTCTTATAATCTGTCGGAGCTGTGGAGAGCTCATCGATTTTTCTGGTTAATTCTTCAACGACTGCTTTATTAGCCATGAAAGGTCCAAGGATAGATGCGTCTGATACCAATTTGTAGTGATCTACACTACAAGATTTTGATAAACAGAGATTGAGGAGAAATTAGAAGAGAATTGAAGAAGATTAAGCTAAGACGATTAAGAAAGAGGATCAGATAGATGAGAGTAGGAACAAGAGAGAGAATTGGATTAATTACACAATTATTGGATAAACAGGATCCAATGCCTGACCAAATACAAATAACAACTCATTGGTCAAGTTAAGCACAAGTAATAAGGGCACACTGACAAACTACTAAGGGCACCCCACAAAGCTACAAGGTCTATGACACTATGTTGATTTGGTCAACAAAAAAAAGACCCAGTTAATGGTGAGAATCCACCAAATAGCCTAAATTGATACAACTCCCCCTTGGATGACCACCATATTGAATTAGAGTGTCTCACTAAAACCTCACCAGTAAAATACCTTCTAAAGATTTTTTTTTTTTTTTTTTTTAAAGAAAAACTTTCTCGCTCAGTGATCGGAGCTACGTGTTGATGACATATTGTGATATAGAATAAGAGGAGAAGAAGACACAAAGTAAAGGAAGAAAAGAAGAGAGATTTCTTATTCATGTGTGTAGAATACAAGAAATTAGACCTCTATTTATACAGGTAGAAAAAACCCTAATATTAAACACGGGGACATTTTAATAAATAAACAATGGTTTATAACATATAACTATTTTTTTTTATTTTTTTTGAAGCGTCCTTGGTTGGGGGGTCTAGAGCCACGTGATAGGTTTCTTTACTTGGGGAACTAGTCGGGTTTTGTAGGGCCCAAAATAAAACCGCCGCCTAATAAAGCCCGAATAACAAAACCCTGATCCAAACCGACCTTAAAGAAGATCTGCTTGTTCAAAACGAAATCTCTAAGGCGGTTCTACAGAATAAAAACTTCAGCTCCCAGTTCTCGTGTTTGAATCTCGCTGCATACCTTCATAATTCGGAGAAGAAGAAGAAGAAGAAGCAAATTGTTCAATCACTAACAGTAAGTCTCTCTGTATCTGTCTATCATCATTCATCTCCTTTGATTACTGACCTGATTAAACAAATCTGAGCTTAAAACCATAGAAAAACCTATAATCGCGAGCAAACCCTAATTTCTGTTTGTGTTTTTTCTGTTTCAGATTATAGTCATTGATAGTTTTAGAACTTAAATGGCACATCCAGGTGGGGGTGGAGCCGAAGCTCACGCCCGATTTAAACAATACGAGTATAGAGCAAATTCAAGTCTAGTACTCACAACCGATTCACGTCCGCGTGATACACATGAACCAACTGGTGAGCCAGAAACACTCTGGGGTAAAATCGATCCAAAACACTTCGGTGATAAAGCTTATAAAGGCAGACCTCAAGAACTCGAAGAAAAGATTAACAAGTCTAAGAAAAAGAAAGAACGCGGTGGTGATGAGGACCTAGCGTCTGGGAGAAGAGATAGTAAACGAAGGCGTTTAGGTGGTGGTGGTTTGGAAGAGAGTAGTGTTTTGAATATAGCTGAAGAAGGTGCTTATCAGCCTAAAACAAAAGAGACACGAGCTGCTTACGAGGCACTTCTGAGTTGTATTCAACAGCATTTAGGAGGACAGCCACAGGATATCTTATGTGGTGCTGCTGATGAGGTTATTGCTGTGCTGAAGAATGATAAGCTTAAGAATGTGGATAAGAAGAGGGAGATTGAGAAGTTGTTGAATACAATATCTAGTACTACTTTTGATCTTCTTGTGTCTGTTGGGAAGCTTATTACGGATTACCAAGATGGGGCTGGTGATGTTCCCAATGGTGCTAGTAATTGGGATGAGGCGCTTGATGATGATATTGGTGTTGCGGTTGAGTTTGACGAGGATGAGGAGGATGACGAGAGTGACTACGATCAGGTATATTTTATCGTTTTTGAGTTTTTGCAGTTGCTTGTGTTATTTAGGGTTGATTTAATTTCTGAAGTACTAATTTCAGTGTCAAAATGATCTGTGATTAGGTTCAAGAGGACGACGATGGTGAAGAGGAGGAAGATGATGGCCCTGAAACAAAGGGAGCTGGGGCTATGCAGATGGGTGGAATAGATGATGATGAGATGCAAGACGCGAATGAGGGTATGACATTGAATGTCCAAGACATTGATGCTTATTGGCTTCAAAGGAAGATTTCTAATGCATACGGAGAGATTGACCCCCAACAATGCCAGAAACTTGCCGAGGATGTACTTAAAATGCTTGCGGAAGGTGGTGACAACAGGGAAGTAGAGCGTAATCTCCTGGTGCTTTTGGATTTTGATAAGTTTGAGCTAATCAAGGTGCTTTTGCGAAACCGGTTAAAGATTGTGTGGTGTACTCGTCTTGCAAGAGCAATAGACGAGGAAGAGAGGAAAAAGATCGAGGAAGAAATGATGGGTCTGGGTCCTGAATTGGCTTCCATTCTTGAGCAGTTACACGCCACAAGAGCAACTGCTAAAGAACGGCAGAAAATTGTGGAGAAAAATATTAGAGAAGAAGCTAGGCGATTGAAGGACGGGAGTGGTGGTGGAGATGAGGATAGAGACTGGGAGAGGAGAGGTCCGGTGATTGATGGAGACTCAGAGAGTGGTTGGTTGAAAGGGCAGCGTCAACTTTTGGACCTAGAAAGTATATCTTTTCAGCAAGGTGGTTTGTTGATGGCTAATAAAAAATGTACTCTTCCTGATGGGTCTTATCGGAATCACAGCAAAGGGTACGAAGAAGTTCATGTGCCTGCGCCTAAGCTTAAACCACTTGCCCCTGGCGAAGAGCTTATTAAGATATCAGTCATGCCTGACTGGGCACAACCAGCCTTTGGTGGTATGAGTCAGTTGAATAGGATACAGAGTAAAGTTTATGAGACCGCACTTTTCACAGCAGAGAATCTCCTTTTGTGTGCTCCAACTGGGGCTGGGAAAACGAATGTGGCAATGTTGACCATACTTCAGCAGATTGCGTTGCATAGGAATCCAGATGGGTCCTTTGATAATAGCAAGTACAAGATTGTTTACGTGGCACCAATGAAAGCATTAGTTGCTGAGATAGTTGGAAATTTGTCTAACCGTCTTAAGCACTACAATGTAAATGTTAAAGAGCTAAGTGGAGACCAGTCCCTGACTCGCCAACAAATTGACGACACACAGATAATTGTTACGACTCCTGAGAAGTGGGATATTATCACTAGAAAATCGGGAGACCGAACATATACACAGCTTGTGAGGCTTGTCATCATTGATGAGATCCATTTACTTCACGATAATAGGGGGCCAGTGCTTGAAAGTATTGTTGCAAGAACTGTTAGATTGATCGAGACCACGAAGGAGCACATTCGTTTGGTTGGTTTGTCAGCGACACTCCCTAATTACGAAGATGTGGCTCTATTTTTACGAGTTGATCTGAAAAAGGGACTATTCCATTTTGACAACAGTTACAGACCATGCCCGCTTGCTCAACAGTATATCGGAATCACAGTTAAGAAGCCTTTACAGAGATTCCAGTTGATGAATGATGTCTGTTATGAGAAGGTCATGGCCACAGCTGGTAAGTCCCAAGTCCTCATATTTGTTCATTCGAGAAAAGAGACGGCGAAAACTGCGAAAGCAATAAAAGATACGGCTCTTGCCAATGACACCATTAGTCGTTTTCTGAAGGAGGATAGTGCAAGCCGTGAGATTTTACGAGAACAGATAGAGTTTGTCAAGAGCAATGATCTCAAGGAGTTGTTGCCTTATGGGTTTGCAATTCATCATGCTGGTATGTCGAGAGCAGACCGTGATATTGTCGAGGAAATTTTTGCTGAAGGGCATGTGCAAGTGTTGGTATCCACTGCTACCCTTGCGTGGGGTGTTAATTTACCAGCCCACACTGTGATCATCAAGGGTACTCAGATTTACAATCCCGAGAAAGGAGCGTGGACTGAATTAAGTCCGCTTGACGTCATGCAGATGCTTGGTCGTGCAGGGAGGCCTCAATATGACACCTACGGGGAAGGGATAATCATAACAGGACATAGTGAACTGCAGTATTATCTCTCGCTCATGAATGCACAACTTCCTATCGAAAGTCAGTTTGTGTCGAAGTTGGCTGATCAGCTAAATGCTGAAATTGTTCTGGGGACAGTTCAAAATGCTAAAGAAGCATGCAATTGGCTTGGCTACACATACTTGTACATTCGCATGTTGAGAAATCCAACACTGTATGGTTTGGCAGCTGATGTTCTGAATAGGGACGGGACCTTGGAGGAAAGAAGGGCTGATTTGGTAAGAAATCTAACTTCCATTACACCTTAACCATTCTTTTCTTGTCTTGGGGACCTTAGTTTCGTTGATGATTTCTTTGATGTTCTATTGCTTAAATTTTGTCTCATGAAGAATGCATTGTGCCATTGCCCATATTATTTTGATTGAAATTGATAGTAACTGCATCAGCTGGAAATTTGTTGAAGAAGATAGGAGTTAGGAACTTTAAACCACTAGATGGAATTTGGACCAACTTTTCTTTTGCTAATATTATTTCTCCCCCCACCCCCACGGTGCCCCACCCCATTTTCTTGGTATCTCAATGAATCTGGCATGTTTATATAGCATATAGCTGTTGATTGATACGTGAATCTGCTTAAAAGACCTATTTTGTTTTTTGTTTATACATTCAGTTACAGACATTTCTATTTACATGCAAGTAACTGATGTTGTAAATTCTTCTGCAGATCCATTCTGCTGCAACTGTCTTGGAGAAGAATAATTTGGTGAAGTATGATAGAAAAAGCGGGTATTTCCAAGTCACTGACCTTGGTCGAATTGCCAGTTATTATTATATTACCCATGGAACGATATCTACTTACAATGAGCATCTGAAGCCAACAATGGGTGATATCGAGCTTTGTCGGTTGTTCTCACTTAGCGAAGAATTTAGATATGTGACTGTTAGACAAGATGAGAAGATGGAACTCGCTAAGCTTTTGGATCGTGTTCCTATTCCCGTTAAGGAGAGCTTGGAAGAACCCAGTGCCAAAATTAATGTTTTGCTCCAAGCGTACATTTCACAGCTGAAGCTTGAAGGGCTCTCATTGACATCCGATATGGTGTTCATCACTCAGGTAACACTGCATGGATATTCTTTTGTCTTTGATCATATAAGGTGTTAACATCCTGCTATGATTATTTACTTGCGTCTTTTTTTGTCTCCGTAGAGTGCTGGACGTCTTATGCGGGCGCTTTTTGAGATTGTACTGAAAAGAGGGTGGGCTCAAGTAGCTGAGAAGGCTTTGAACTTGTGCAAGATGGTTGGCAAGCAGATGTGGAGTGTTCAGATGCCTCTTCGCCAGTTCCATGGTATCCAAAAGGACTTACTGGTAAAATTGGAGAAGAAAGAATTGACCTGGGACAGGTACTATGATTTATCCTCTAATGAGATTGGAGAGCTCATCCGCCAGCAGAAGGTAGGAAAAATGCTCCATAAATATATTCACCAGTTCCCAAAGCTGAACCTAGCAGCACATGTTCAACCCATCACCCGTACAGTTCTAAGGGTTGAACTTACAATTACACCAGATTTTATGTGGGAGGACAGAGTTCATGGATTTGTGGAACCATTTTGGGTTATTGTTGAGGATAATGATGGGGAGTTTATTCTTCATCACGAGTATTTTATGCTGAAGAAGCAGTATTTCGATGAAGACCATACGTTAAGTTTTACTGTGCCAATTTACGAGCCACTGCCTCCTCAGTATTTCATTAAAGTTGTGTCCGATAAGTGGCTGAACTCTCAGTCAGTATTACCTGTGTCATTTAGACACCTTATTTTACCAGAGAAATACCCTCCCCCTACTGAGTTGTTAGACTTGCAGCCATTGCCCGTTACTGCGTTGAGAAATCCTGCATATGAGGCTCTTTATCAGGAGTTCAAGCACTTCAACCCTGTGCAAACTCAGGTCTTCACCGTCTTATATAATACAGATGACAATGTCTTGGTTGCAGCACCAACAGGAAGTGGCAAGACAATTTGTGCGGAGTTTGCTGTGTTGAGGAATCATCAGAAAGGATTGAATAATGTCATGCGTGTTGTTTACATTGCCCCTTTGGAAGCTCTTGCAAAGGAGCGTTATCGTGATTGGGAGAGGAAGTTCGGCAAGGGATTAGGCTTGAGGGTGGTGGAACTGACGGGTGAAACATCAACAGATCTGAAACTGGTTGAGAAAGGGCAAGTAGTTATAAGCACTCCTGAGAAATGGGATTCTCTGTCTCGCAGATGGAAGCATCGCAAACACATTCAACAGGTTAGCCTTTTTGTCATTGACGAGCTCCACTTGATTGGTGGTCAAGGTGGCCATATTCTGGAGGTAATTGTTTCTAGAATGAGATACATTGCAAGTCAGAGTGAGAACAAGATCCGCATAGTGGCATTGTCAACTTCATTAGCGAATGCGAAGGATCTTGGGGAGTGGATAGGTGCAACCTCTCACGGGCTCTTTAACTTCCCGCCAGGTGTTCGTCCCGTTCCACTGGAGATCCATATTCAAGGAGTGGATATTGCTAATTTCGAAGCAAGGATGCAAGCAATGACAAAACCAACCTACACTGCCATTGTCCAACATGCCAGGAATGGGAAACCTGCACTTGTGTTTGTTCCTACGAGGAAGCATGCCAGGCTTACTGCGGCTGATTTGATGACTTACTCTAATGCTGATGGGGGAGAGAGTCCCCCGTTTCTACTGAAATCTGAGGAAGAACTGGAGTCTTTCATTTCCAAAGTCACAGAGCCCGTGTTAAGTGCCACCCTCCGTCATGGTGTGGGCTACCTACACGAAGGCCTCTCCAGCATCGATCTTGAAATTGTGACTCATTTGTTTGAAGCTGGTTGGATTCAGGTCTGTGTTGCAAGCAATTCAATGTGCTGGGGAATGCCATTATCAGCTCACCTGGTGGTTGTTATGGGAACACAACACTATGATGGGAGAGAAAATACTCGTACTGACTACCCCGTGACTGACCTACTGCAGATGATGGGTCATGCTAGTCGACCTCTGTTAGATAATTCTGGCAAATGTGTCATACTTTGCCACGCTCCAAGGAAGGAATACTACAAAAAGTTCCTGTATGAAGCTTTTCCCGTGGAGAGTCATCTGCAGCACTATTTGCATGATAATCTGAATGCGGAAGTTGTTGCTGGAGTTATCGAGAACAAACAAGCTGCAGTGGATTATATTACCTGGACATTTATGTATAGGAGGCTCACTCAAAATCCGAACTACTACAATCTCCAGGGAGTTAGCCATAGGCATCTCTCAGATCACCTTTCGGAGCTAGTTGAAAAAACATTAAGTGATTTGGAAGCAAGTAAATGTGTTTCTGTGGAGGATGAAACAGATCTTTCTCCTCTGAACCTTGGAATGATTGCATCATATTATTATATAAGTTACACAACCATAGAACGATTCAGTTCTTCACTGACGTCCAAAACAAAGATAAAGGGGCTTCTGGAGATTTTGGCTTCAGCTTCAGAGTATGCTGAGCTTTCTTCGCGACCAGGGGAGGAAGAACTGATACGGAGGTTGATTAACCATCAGAGATACTCATTCGAAAACCCCAGATGTACAGACCCGCATGTGAAGGCAAATGCGCTGCTCCAGGCCCACTTCTCGAGGCACACAGTTGTTGGGAACTTGGCGTCAGATCAGCGAGAGGTTCTACTGTCTGCTAGTCGTCTTCTCCAAGCAATGGTTGATGTAATCTCTAGCAATGGTTGGCTTGACCTGGCTCTTCTTACTATGGAGGTCAGCCAAATGGTCACTCAAGGCATGTGGGAACGTGATTCCATGCTTCTTCAGCTTCCACACTTCACCAAAGAGCTGGCTAAGAGGTGTCAAGAGAACCCTGGGAAGAGTATAGAAACAGTATTTGATTTAGTGGAGATGGAGGATGATGAGAGGAAGGAGTTGTTGCAGATGTCAGAGTCGCAGTTACTAGACATAGCCCGTTTCTGCAACCGTTTTCCTAACATCGATATGACATATGAGGTGCTGGAGGGTGATAACGTGATGGCTGGGGATGATATTTCGCTTCAGGTGACACTTGAAAGGGATCTTGAAGGTAGATCAGAGGTGGGACCTGTGGATGCACCCAGGTATCCAAAAGCTAAAGAAGAAGGGTGGTGGCTGGTAGTTGGTGATAGCAAGACTAATCAGCTGCTTGCAATTAAGAGAGTCTCTCTGCAGAGAAAATCGAAATTGAAGCTCGAGTTTGCTGCCCCGGCAGAAACTGGGAGGAAGTCATACACACTATATTTCATGTGCGACTCTTATCTGGGTTGTGACCAGGAGTACAGCTTCACAATTGATGTCAAAGAAGCAGGTGAGGCAGGTGATGACAGTGGGAGAGAGTGATGAGTAATAAGCTATATTGTCTTGGGCAGTTTTTGTTGATTGTAGTTATCCCGAATTTAATGTTGGTAAGCGAGAGTTGATACCAACGCAGTTCCTTTTTCTTTAATTTCTTTGTAGCAATTACTATGGGATTTCTAAGAGTATTAAGAGAAGTTAAACCTTGTTTTATAAAAATGTTGTCTTGCAGCTGTTAGTTGTGCCTTACTTTTAGGATGCAGTTGAAACGGCACGACTGCTCAGCTCAATGGGGGATAGCAACTAACCAAAGTAATTAAGCCTCGCAGCTGTTAGTTGTGCCTTACTTTTAACTGTTGTGTATAGTAGTGCTTCGTTGCTGGAGTGTTGCACCTGGGTGTACAACATGTTTTTACTTGTTTGGAGGATGCAGTTGAAACGGCATGACTGCTCAGCTCAATGGGGGATAGCAATTTCTCTGTATATGTTTGTATTTGGATAAGATAAAGAGTGATTCTTTCTCCCTCCTTGCTTCTTTATTACTTTACTAGAGCAGATCTTATGGTGGTAGGCTTTTGTTTAAGTCTAGCAAGTTAAATGTCTCCTGATAATTTAAGAGCAAGTGTTACGAGGATGCGTAAAAATGGGTTCCAAATCTAGAAGAGAATTGACACTGGTCGTGTAGAGAATTCACGCTCCATCTTTGGCCCACAAAATCAGTGGTTAGAAAAAGACAAATTAAATTTAGACATGAAATACAAGATAGAGCCTTAATTCCTTTCATGCTCAACGTGAAGAGAGATCACGTTTTAGGTTGAATTAAACTGACGAATGCCTTCTTAGAGCATTTCCTATGGGAATGAACAAACCCATGAGTTTGTTGAGCCAAGTGGATGGCCAAACTAGGTTTTCCACTATGGTAAAGCAGTGAGCATTAGACCAATAGGCGAGCGATTCAGGTAAAAACGTTGGAGTCCGTAGACCGAACGCTGGCGTCACACGCAAAATCGTGTGCGCCAGAATGTCCAACACGGCGTCACACGCTATGTCGCCGGTGTTTTTTCTTCTAACGGCAACGGGCAGTTTTTAAAATTTCGAAATTCACTTTTTACCTCTATAAATTACAACCATCTTCAAAAAATTCACTCACACCAAAATTCACTTGAATTTTCTCTTCTAAAATGGCTGAAAAGGCGATCACACTTTTTTGCGATGCAAAACTTGAAGCTGCTGTTTCTAAGATATGAGGGAGTTTTAAAAAGATTGAAAATTGTAAAAGGGAAGTGGAAGTTTTAGAATTTGCTCCAAGAAAAAGTTCCGTTAAAAGGCAAAGAAGAGTTCCAGTTCTAAAATTCAACAAACAAAAATTCAAAATCAAAGGTGAAATTGTCAAAGAGCGCGTTGAATGGAAAATACGTCAAATAAAGATAAACATGAGGCCAAAACTTGTACTTGATTTTTATTGAAGTTTTTATTATTGCACAAAGTTTATATCTTGTAAAAGAATTGGCAGAAATATCAATGAATGAAAATGTTTATATTTTAAAATAGATTTCCACTTCAGATTAAGTGAAATTTATTACAATTTAAACTTGCAAATAACATCAAACTACATTTTAATAAACCACAACAAAAACATCAAACTACATCAAATCCAGCGACATTCTCTCTGTAGAGTTCATAGCATTCAAAATGCTTAAACTTTCTTCCGCTTTCTTCAGTAAACTTGGTCTGAGCGATGGTTTGCTGTAAATCATAGAAAAAAATAATTTTAGATATTTATAATGCAGTTGATCAGTGAGGAAAAAAGGAAGATACTCGCCAGTTCTTCGTTGGATAATCCAGAATAGCTACGGTGAACCATCCACAAAACTTCCGTATAATGTTTGACTTCATTAGTGATGAATGCAATTCTTAGTTCTAGGCTCTTAGTATTTATTATGCTTTCGTTTCGCGATACTACAAAATGTCCCAATATTCTTTCCCAGAAATGGTCAATGTTCATTGGTCTCATCAAACGATGTATCCAACATCGAACAAGAGTAACATCTTCTTCCATTGTAAAGACCGGAAGAAGCATTCGAGTGCAGTAACGATGTGCTTGAGATGGACCATCTTTTAGAATTATGAAACACGCTTCGTAAGGAAAAGGCTTACCGTGAGCTTCCTCCCAATTATTAAGAGTTGTTTGGATTACTTCATCTTCAGTTACACCGATGAACTTTTATCGATCATTTTCTATTACCAGAGCAAGAATGGCTGGAATGTAAGCCTAATAGAATGAAAACGAGCACGCAATCGACGAGCATCTCAGTTTCCTGGGTTTCCCGTCAGTGAGACGAACATTGAAAAAACGTTCTCCCAAAAAGAACCGTCATGAGAAATAACAACCCCGGTACCCTATGAAAGAAATATGCTTTGCATAGACTTATATCCTCTCCTTGAGTAAACTTGGGACCACGATTTCTAACAGATATTTTTGCAAAGGGAGCGAGATTTAACAAAAAATAAGAAGAAGAAGAAGAAGAAGAAAATGTGATTTTGGAGACGTTGAGGAATGAAATTTATAAGTCAAGAAAATAAAATGGGCCGTTGGAAATATGGACGTTGGCGTTTGAAGTAAAAGCGCCGGCGTCATTCCTTTAAGCGCCCATTTGAATTACATAGAAGTTGGCGCTTGTAGTAAAATCGCGTGACTTTACTAAAACCGCCCGTCTGAATTACCAACGCCTATTATCTATTATAAATATGCCTCTAGGTTTTCTTCTAAACCATCCAATTCTTTCTCAACATCCACTATGTTTTCTAAAGGCAGAGCGAAGCAAATATTATGTGTCGAAGCAAAAGAGGTTTGTCCATTATGTTCCATGGATAACCACAGTCTTATGGAATGTCCTTGGATGTATTCAAAGTGTCCGCGGGAAGGTTGTTTACGTATCAGAATGGTGATTGAATCACAACCGGAAAAGCTCAGGTATTTGCAATGTCAAGATCCCAACTGTCCAGAGGAACCACATATTCTGGATGATGCTATGAAGATTAAAAAATAAGAAAAAGAAAAGATTGCAACACTCTGCAAAAACTTCAAACATAAATCCAAATTGAACAAAGGACTATCACACTGCAAACATTGTGGATATGGAGATCATGAATACAAACATTGTCCACATAGAATCAGTGCATGCTCAAAACCCGGTTGCAAGACTTTTATGCATTTGCGGACGTCTTCTAAAGAAGACACATATGGAAGGCATTTCTGGGAATGTCCCAGGTATTTTTTTGTGGAGTGGGATGATTGAAGTTATATGACAAATCGATTCACTATAGTATTATGTTATTTAATTTGTGTTATTACGATTATCTAAAATCATCAATATCAAGTAATTTAAATTTTTCCTCGATTAAACATTGCACCATTGAACAACCACACCATACATGAGAATAAAAGAAATACATCAGATTAAAACAACTACTACATAGGCGGCATCAGTTCTCGGCGGGTGGTGGAATTCCTAGGGCGATGTAGGGATAGTATTTGATGAGCACCCTAAGAATGTTGAAACAAGCATGGAATTCAAACTGACGACCGCGGTGAGATGCTGGCCACATCGCTAGAGTTCTGGGTTCCACTTCATGTTCGGCTTCACCGTTGAGCTTATTTTTGTGATTCTCCATTAGTTGAGCGATGAACTCAGATAGATTACAACTAATTACACTAAAACGATGCGTCAATCCCTGACAATCACGCCTATTAATGTTCATCGTTTCATCAGCGAACATTTCAAAAAAAATCTGTCAGAACATCGATTGTGATACATTCCTACCGGTAGCAACATCAGCGGCAACATCTTGTGTTTGAAAAACGTAGGCTCTGCAAATAGCTAAATCCTCTTCTTTAGTGAAGCTAACATATATAACTCTGGGAGGCATTTTTTTAGATGATTTGAGAGGGAAGAATGTGCGAATTTAAAGTTGAAATGAGGAGTATTTATAGATTTCAGAAAATGTAGCCGTTGGATCAAATGGTTCCGCAACCGTTCAGATTGAGCTCTCGGCGCCATAGTGACTGACGCCATCGTTACTGGCACAGTCGCGGTGCTATACATAATGACGCAGGCGTTATTTTTCCTGACGCCAGCGTTTGTATCCATGACGCTCGTCTTTACCACAGACGCGCGCTGAATGCTTCGACTCAATGTTCAAACCAACAGATTTGATGGTTTGAACATCCATTTTTCATGTTTGTTCATTCCATAGTGGGAGCAAAATGAACAAATTTGGAGTTTGTTCATTCCATAGGAAATGCTCGTAGACATGATTAGTTTTCATACTCTATAGATGGTAGACATCTTAGTATCGTATTGTGTAAAAAAAAATAGAAAAAAAAAAGGACAAAGCCCTTAGTATCGTACATGAATATGAAGATGAATATGACATGTACTTCCACAAGATCTATTTGAGGGGGATCCACTCACATGCACTATCTTTACATGAATATGAATATGAAATGTACTTCCACAAGATATATTTGAGGGAGGATCCACTCACATGCTAATTCTTACACTATCTCATATCGTAGAAGATATTTTTGGGTAAAATCTAAATGGTAAAGGATTTGAAGATAATATTTTGAGGATACGTTCCTCCTATTTATTTTTTTATAAAGAAAAGGAAGATTACTTCCCGGAACAAATTGAACAGATATTTTGTGCCTCCCAAGTTTGAGATCTTTGATTTTTACCACCTAATAAAGTAAACTGACGAAGGATGGGGAAGTTTTTGGATTGTAAGTCCTCACAATAGAACTTTTCAAAAAGAAGTAAAGATTCCAATAAATTGTCTACAATATAATTTTTCTGCCGTGTCGTCTTTCGTTGGCCACCTTGCAGAGTTCTGTTTAGGTTCTTGTTGTTACCTAAAAGGTTGAAAACTCTGTAGTTTAAAGTAGAATCCCACTGAAGAGCATCCTGAGCCGCTAAGCAATCCCCTTCCTCTTTGCTACGGGCTTTAACTCCTCGAGTTCTTCTCCCAATAGTGTCTCCAGATGCCCCTGAAATAGTCACACTGACACCAGTGAGACCAGTATTCCTGTTGAAGCTAGACATATAAGCAAAATTAATATACGGATTGTAGTTAACATCAACTTTTCTAGCAATATTAATAGGGATTGCATTAGATATTCTCTTGTAAGTGTTTAGGTAGTTCAAAATTAAGGTCACAGTTGTTTTTGGGTTTGGTTTTAGGCCTTGGAAAGCAACCTCACATCTTGCTTTCCAAGTAAACCAGCACAAGGTGGCCACTATGTTTTCCCAGTCCCCCCAATGGGTCTTTGGGTAGTTTCCAGAGAACCAAGAGGAGCACCAATTGGTCAGAGTAGTAAAGTTTAAGGTGTAGGCATTTAATCTTAAGGAGCAATTGGCCCAAACTGCTCTAGTAAAATTGCATTGCATTTACAAGTGTTCTCCTATTTCAACATGAGTCCTGCACATCACACAAATAGGATTAATATGGGGGATATAAGTAATAATATGGCCGCTAAAAGGCAATATATTTTGCTGCAATTTACAAGTAAAAAATTTGATTCTACGTATAACATCCATATCCCAAAATTTTCCCGCCAAAATGTCTTTTGGTTGCAAAATTTTCTTGTCTAAAATATCATACAAAGACCTGGTACTGAAAATGCCTTGTGGATTGTCCATCCACCTCAAAATATCCTCTCTATTCTTGTTGGGTGGAATATTAAGAATTCTTCTAATGGTATTCAAATCAAAAATAAACTGCAGGGTTTAGATATCCCATCCATTCTCATTCATGAGATCAGCGACAAGAAGATGAACACCGTCACTCCCATCTCCATTGAGAGTGATAGGATTACCCTCAGTGTCATGGATCCACCTATCTTTCCATATGTGAACGTTTTTACCATTTCATATCTCCCAAATGCTATTATCCTTGATTAATATTAATCCCCTATACACACGTTTCCAAGCCCAAGACGATCTCGCATTACATACGGCATGGAAGGGGTTAGTTTTAGGATAGTACCTCCCCTTCATTGTTTTAGGATACATGGAATTAGCCTGGCGAAAAAGTCTCCAGCCATTCCTAGCTATGAGAGACATGTTAAAATGGTTTAGGTCCTTAAGACCATTTCCACCCTTTTCTTTCAGTTTACAGAGACCCTTCCAATTCTTCATGTAGAAACCCTTTTTTCCATCATGTTTTCCCCACCAAAAATCACGGATTATAGCATTAGCTCTATGAGTAAATTTTTTTTGGAGAATACAAGTGGTCATACTATGCACAGGGATAGTCTCAAGGACCGCTTTTGCCATCACTCCTCTGCCAATTCCACCCTTTAACTCTACCACCCATTCTGTCTAGGAGGTTTTCAAAACAAGCTATCTTCGATTTATTTGTAAAGAGAGGCCCTCCTAAATATTTATCATTAAGTCTTATCTTTTTCACTTTTAAGATGTCAATTATATATCTGCCAAGACTATTATTAACATGTGGAGTGAAAAAAATACCTGATTTGAAGAAATTAATCATCTGACATGAGGTCTTACCATAATCATCGAGCACTTTCAACAGATTTCTACTTTGGTTGATGGAAGCCCTAGTGAAAATCAGGCAGTCATCTGCAAATAACATATGGATAATGGAAGGGCAATTTTTATTAATTTTAAAACCAGAAATCAGACCACTGGATTCAGCATTGGCAATAGTACGCGAAAAGGATTCCATATAAAGAATAAACAGGTAGGGAGATAAAGGATCTCCCTGCCTAAGACCTCTAGAAGGTTTAAAACTCTTACCAGACACTCCATTTATAAGAATGGAAGAAGAACTAGTACTGATACATTGCATAATTAGGTTACACCAACCCTCACAAAAACCCTTTTTTTTTTTAAATAGCAATTAAAAGTCCCACTCCACCCTATCAAACGTTTTTGACATATCAATTTTGAGGCCCATATAGTTATCATTTTTCTTTCTTTTTTCCTTATAGCATGGATTATCTCATGAGCAACAAGGATGTTGTCTGAGATAAGTCTTTGCTTAACAAAAGTCGATTGGTAGGGTGAGATAAGCCTATCTAGAAAAGGTTTTAGCCTATTAGAAATAACTTTTGATATAATTTTGTAAACAATATTACACAAGCTAATAGGTCTATAATCTCCAGGGCTAGAAGGGTGAAGAACCTCAGGAATTAAAGAGATGTGAGTCTGATTCAATTGAGTAAGCATATGACCACTAGCAAAGAAATCCTGGACCGTCTTAACAATATCGGTACTAACAGTCGACCATTTTTTTTGGAAAAAACAGGCAGGGAACCCATCTGGCCCAGGGCTAGAATTAGGCAGCATACCAAAAACAACACTATGTATTTCATCTATAGAAGAGCATGTCATGAGTTGGGTATTTTTAGCATCATTTATAGCAGTAGGAACAAGATTTATTATGTCATAATTAAGCACATGAGAAGATGTGGTAAGCAAAGTTTCAAAGTGAATATTTAAACAATTAGCTATTTCATTTTTTCCTTCTATCCATTTATTATTGTTATCATACAACCCAACTATATTGTTCCTTCTCTGACGCTTCACTGTGTTTTGATGAAATAAATGAGTGTTCTTGTCCCCTAGTTGAATAAATTTTTCATTACCCTTAACTTTCCACAACTCCTCTTCATAATCCCTGAGTTTACATATGGCATCTGTAGTGAATTGTATACTATTGTCATTTAATCTAATGTTATGATTGGATAAAAGGCTTTCTAGAGTTTGCTCCAAGTAGTCCAACTTAGTCTGAATATTACCAAAATTATTTTTATTCCATTTCCCAACATCAATCCTAACAGTTCTAAGTTTATTATCTAGAACGTAAGCATGTGATCCTTGAAAACTAGTGTCCCAGGAAGATCTAATAATATCCCTACATGCAGTTTCTTCTTGATAGAAACCAAAGTATTTGAAAGGCATATGGCCTTTGTGGACAGGGATATCGGTTACCAGGAGAATGGACGAATGGTCCGACCCTATAGGATGTAAGTGCTTAACGCATGCATTAGGAAAAAGAGTGAGCCAAGACCCATTCGCAAGCCCTCTATCAAGCCTTTTTTCCACCGGGTTATGACCCTCTTGATGGTTGACCAAGTGAAAGGGAATCCCAGAAAACCTAAATCATGCAATCCTATGTTGTTGAAGTCAATATTAAATTTTCTTATTTCGGATCCATTGGAAACCTTACCGCCTCTCTTTTCATCCGGGTGAAGAATGACATTGAGATCTCCTAGAATGATCCAAGGTTGTGTTATATTCTTAACCCTATAATGTACCATCTTCCACGAGTTATCTTTCTTATAGTCTTTATAAGGACTACCATACATACAAATGAGGACCCAATTCGTTTTAGTTTTCTCATTCCATATATGACAATTTATTTGGTTATCATCCTGGTATGAAATAGTTAGTTTCACAGAGTTATCACAGGCAACAACAAGACCACCAGCAATACCTTCTGGTGCTTGACATACAATATTATAAAACATGGATTTATTTAAAATTCCCTTAACATAGTTATTCGGGTTCTTAGTTTCAGACAAAAAAATAATATTTGGTTCATGCTGTCTTATGAGCTTACTAAGTTGTTGTCTAGTGGTTTTTGTTCTTAATCCCTGACAATTCCAATTTATTTAAAATAGGAAATAATTGGGTAAGAAAATTTTGGAAAGACTAAGTTTTTAGTATAGAATTTAGAAATCAGGGACACAATCAATATGGAGTTTATACCCTGAAGGAGCCATAAATAAGAAAATAAAAGAGTGTTTAGAAAAACCTGGTCAGCTCCTTTAATTTTTCCCCTGCAAGAAGAATCCGAGAAATTCCTCTTGATAGAGTTTCCCATCACTCCCTGAGATTTGGCAGCAGCAGGCTTTCGATCTCTAGGGCTTTTGGTTGATTTAGCTTTCCCCATGCCTCCATTGGAATCAGTCAACTTGAGGTTTGCTCCATTATGCATCTTAGTAGGAGATGCAGTGGAGTTAGCTTTCACAGAGGCCCTTTGCTTTGATTGAAATTGTCCTAAATAAAAGTCTTCTTCATATGGAAGTTTCTTATTGAAGCTGATTGCAATTTTGATTTCCCCATTCTTTTCATCCCTATCACGCCCATAAGTGGTTTTACCCGCAATAAAAGTCCCAGAAGCAGCTGCCTTTCCATTTAGTGCTCCTCTATTATACTTGATTATGTCAATTCCAACTGCTTCATTCACTTGCATCTGACCTAAACTTCTAACCATTTGCGTAATTGTTGGCCTACAGTTGGTTAGAGATCCATATTTGTCTCCAGTAATATAAATGTTGTTGTTGAGCTTGGATTTAATAGTGGATATTAAGATATTTTTCCAGAAAACAGCTCTACTCGGTCTTTATTTTCTTCTACTTCTCCACTTTCTTCTACTTCTCCATCTTTTGCTATCAAATCTTAAACAAATCCCCACTCGTATTCCATCCTTAGCATCAACCGATTCAGTTTTACCTTTGCAGTGCCTTTTTTCATCAGTATTAGCCAACAACACTGATTTGCAATGCTTCGTCATTATGACAAACAAGTAGCCTACAATCCCACCAGAAGAAACCAACGGGGAAAGCAAGAGTAGAAGGAAAACCAAAGGAATAAAAATAAAACAGAAAGGAGAAAAAGAACCAAAGAAGGACGTCCGAAAGAAAATCAAACGACGAAACAATAGCAAAGGATAAAGATTACCAGAGAAAAAATGAAACGAAACACCGGCACGGAACTTCCAAATAAGAATCTCCAAAAACGAATCACCGCACAAGAATCACAAGTCGAGAATCAAAGAAACAAGAATCACAGTAACGAGAATCCAAATAGTAACGAGAATCACAGTATCGAGAATCCAAACACAAAGGACTAAAATCCAGAAGAAACCAAATTACCGGTTAAATTCCGATCTGAATAGCCAAATAGGTTGTCTAACGGTCAAATAGAGAGGCATAACGGATAGAAAATAGCTTTTCAGTCACATACCGACCGAGAAGAGAGCAGGAAAGAGAAGAGAGAAATGAATTATATTGGTTAACACAAAAGAACCTCTTGTACATCAACATTCATCATTACTCATGAATCATACGTTCCTCCTATGGAGTTTTATATACCTACCAAAAATGATTGATTCATAAGTAATTTTCCGATGAAAAGTATAACATAGTGTCAATCACCAAATAATTGCAATTAAGTAAAAATAGCATTGGCAACGTGCAACACACGTGCTCATTACTTGCAATGATAATGATAATAAGTTTGTTTTCTTTCAAGGTTCTGATTGATTTCAATAATTTTATTTGTGATCGATCTATTTTAATTTATTTGTTTTATTTGTAGATTAGAACTCTAGAATCCCAACAATAAAGTAGAGCCCAATCTTTTATGAGTCGTTCGTTCACAGTATTAATTTGCAGTGATGATAATCCCAACAATAAGATTGCCGGTAAAATCGATTGGACGATGCGGATGTGTATACAAGTTATGGTACAAGTTATCCACAAACGACCTTGGCATCGTTAAAAAAATGCACCTAAAACATTCGCATTAGATGAAATTTGTTTGTCTCAATGGCATGTTTTAGTGGCATCTTAACAAATCTGGAATCTCCTTTTAATAACTTGCACCATAACCTGATACACATTTACTTCCTCCAATCAACTTCAGTTGCAACCTCACAAGGATGTTTAAGAACTAAACAAATATTCCTAGCATGTCAATTTGCAGTAGATTGAGAGCAAACCACATACAAGAGGAGAATGTTAAGAGTTCAAAGCAGTACCAAAGTGAGTACATAAATTTCTAAATTGATCTTAAAAGATGGGATATGGCCATCCCACTTAGCCTATTGGTAATGTGATCCAAAGAATATCATCACTTTTAGGAGTACATAAAAATGAAACAACGAAAGGGAGGGTCACGAATAAATCAACTCCTAGATAAAAATACTTCATAAACTGTAGTTATTTTTGCAGGATCCTACTCCTTCTCTACTCCTCCACCTTTTGAATTCCTATCAGGCGTGCATAATCCACCCACCTGCACAAACAAGTTACGAGCATTTTGAGAAACTGGGCATGGTTCGCCAAGGCGTGATGAGATTAAACATTAAGGATGCTTACAATAACGATCCCAAGAAGGTGTTGCCAGTACGAACAGCAAAGCACATAGCACTAAGTAAAAGCTTGTGTTGGTGTAGCATGGGCTCTAGAATCCGTTGTTCCACTACACCGGCTAGCAGTTGATACCTGTATGCATAAGAAGAGCACGATGTCAGAGAAAATTACCAAGCTACAACTTTAAGAAGTTAATAATAACTGGATGCTTTAGTTGGCATGATATTCAAGCAATTGATGATCTGTTCAATTCTGCTTGCACTCTCATGGTTCATATGATTCACTCAGTATGTTTTTACCATTCTATTTTGTTCATGACTACCAAGAAAGCATTTTTTATATATAAAACACAGTACTATGGATAATAGTATACAAGTACAAGATAACATTTAACACCAAGTCTACATGCATGAACGCAAATTCACTTGTAAATCATATAAGATACAGCCTTAGATCATAAAAGGATTGAACACCTGTTTCTTTTCTAACGAAGTTTGTACACTTAGAGAAGAATTTCATCACGAAAAACATCAGGATCTATTTTAACTAAGAAGGTTCTTCAACCAAATAACAGTACCATAATAGAGAATGGGTTACGGTCGATTATGCATACGTATTTAGTAACTACATGAGAAACAAATATAGAAAGATCGAAGTAAGGTTGCACCACGATACAGAATTTTTGTAACCATTCAACCAGGCACATACCTCAGATTGCTTGAAACTGCCATGTAAACACCATAGGCAACACTGGTTGCAACTATAGGGATTTCTTCTACTTCACCTTCGGAGGACTTGTTGACAGTCTTTCTTGCCTTTATCAACGCATTTGTTGCAGCTGTACCAACCTACGAATGCAACAACAGGATAAGATCAACAACTGGTTGAAATAGGATTATCAAGGATTTGAAGTCCTACATTTCGTTTATTAAGCTATGAACGCCGATTTAAGGTGAAGACACCACCTGTTGGCAGTGGAGAGAAATATCACAAGGACGGCGTGATTATCGAAGAGCCTATTACCGCCTAAGATAGTAAACTATAATAGGAAGTAGTCATGGGACTTCTATCGAGCATAGTCATCGAAGTTCACGTCACTTTCACATTTAATTGATGTAAATACTATCAGTTATAACATATTTAAGAGACTCGGTGTAGCCAAATCTTCTATGATTTTCATAATCAATTATTGGAGAAGGGAAAGTCGGTCTTAAATAAAGATGTCAACCATCTTCCTTCCATATTACCAGAGGATAACAGTTTCAGTGCAACTGAGAAATAAACCAAATCAGATGGACTGTGAAGTGTAAAAGATCCCTCAGCTACATCATCTTCCAAATCATATTATAAGGATACTACTTATTTTAGTTATACTTGTGCATATGCGTACTCTTCAATGGAGGTCGAACCAGATAACTAATATTGGTAACATTTAAACACCTGTCTCCCATGTAGTCTAACTTGTTATTTTGGTCATTTTAGCACCTCTGTATGAGTTTTTTCCTAAGCCCCTAACATTTTAAGAATATTCTGAAATACAAGTTTTTGCATTAGCATCCAATAGTAGAGGCTATTAAGGTTACATCTGAGAGTAGAAGTAGCTTTCTCTTTTTTCTATTCAGACATTTCACCTATGCGACCCAATAAAAAGAACAAGGTTATTTAGTTGTTTAAGAGGACTCAATTTCATTTCCTTGTTTTAGCATATGAGGAAAATCTACAAACCTAGGGTTTCTACTTTCCTGTGAACTTCAAAGATATCAGGGGAAATTTGATGAATCTCAAACAAAATGGGCAGTGTTAATAGATTTATAAGAGATGCTTAGAATTACAGTGCTGGGCATTTTCATTTGTCTCCCCATTTAACATTTTAAGAGGTGAACACAATTGCAACCAAAGCCAACCATTACCTCACCAAACAACTATTTAGAGTATTAAACCTATAAACCTAAACATATCATAGACCTTAAAACAATATGATAAAGACCAACTCAATTCAAATTCAACTGTCCATAACAAAGATATGCATGTCCACAGCAAAAATAGCAGAGATGTAGAGATTTATCACATGCCATAAACATGAAAGTACTAGGCAAAAGTGCAAGGTGCAAGCGAAAACTACTTTATATACTTGAAAGCATGCCATACTACCAAATCAGGAACCACATGAACAGAGGAAAGATTGGCCTACCAGAGAAGCAGTGGTCCCAACAGCGAAAAGCTTGGCACCATTACGCTGCAGAATAAACACTGGCTATTAGATTCTTGAATCTTACCGGGAAATCAGGGTTGAATCTTAAAAAAATTGATACAACATTAAAGACTTACCATTATTGAAGCTAGTCTCTGTATAAATGAATAAGATGTTCCACTTAAAGCTATCTGCAATGAGCATCACCAAGATTAAAGCCACATGGATTTGTGAAACTGATCCAATGGTTCTATTTTTTTAAGGAAAGCAGATAGTAACCTGGAAAGCATTATCAGGACAGCTGTGGAAGAACTTCGTGAAGGACCCAGCATTGACTGATAGAGATGGCCGAAGAGAGACAGTCGGAGCAGGAAGCCAGACGAGCATAAAATCTGCAATTATGGCCATTGCCTAAGACGAAAGCAGGAAAGTAGGTTATAAAGATTCTTTGTAGAAATAAAACAAAAGGTTGGAAAATGAATGGACAACTAACAAAATTACTACAATTTTAGTGACAATAACCGCTCGTGTTCGGTTATGATCCTTAGGTATGGGAACAGAATAAACAAAGGAAAAATGCAAACAGTTTACTCAATACGGTGTCTTGCTAGGCCAGCCTTTCTAAATAAGATTTGATCCTGCTGGTGCAATCATGGATTTCCTATAGGAATATAAACCAAAATATAAGCTAACATAAGCTGTATTGCTGCTGCCATATTATTATCATGAAAAGTTACATACCACATCTGCAACGACAAAATCCAGCTCTTTCATAAAATTCTCTCTTCTCCGCTCATACTCTGCTGCAGTCTAGAGAATTGAATTTGAACAATGTTAAGCTCAGATATAGGTCCCCCCCCCCAAAAAAAAAAAAAATCCAAAAGTCTAACAAATATTAATATGAGTTAAAAACAATGAGTACATAACAGTTATTCATGAATTCATTTTGTAAAAAATACATGGCACATTTTCTGCTTCTGTAGATTCAACATCAGGATTGCAGGCTGTAATTAACTAGCTTTTGTTGAAGGGTTCATTAAAACCTACGAAGAATGAACTACATGCTAAATTACAGAACCAACATGATGAAAAATAATTCCAATTAGCTCGAATGATGACGACAGTAACATAAAACAAATCATTAAGAGCCTGTTCGAGTTATTCTGTTTTTCAGGGATGAGAAATTGGTAGCATGAGAATGTGAGAACCAATTCTCTCAAAGCAGGTTGTCACTAGTCATCGCCAGCCAGAGTATACCCCGGTTTAAAATTGAGCTTCACGTATCAATCTAACATTGCCTGTCATGTTATTTAATCAAAACAATGTCTGCCATGTTTTTTTATCTAAAAAGGTAGCGCTTCCCATTTCAAAAATGAGACAGAACTCCAGATAAGTTACACAACTTCTATTGAAAATAAATTCTATATAAATTTCAAAACACGACTGTTTCTCCATAAAATTTAGAATCCAAACTGAAAACATAGAGAAATCCAGATCCTCATATGACGAAATCAAATTAAGATATAATAAAAAGTAAGATGATGACACATAACAAAGAGAAATTCATTCCAGTCTAGTAGAATTGCAAATAGAAGACTGGTCAGTTCATATTAGTTGGCAATGTATTTCATTTTCTTAATCAGGATAACGCTAGAAAGTGTTACGAAATAAAGAGAAAAAGAATTCCCCGTAAATTAGAAAATAAGAGTGGACAAAAGAAGAAGAAGAAGAAAAAAAGACCTGACCTTAGTAAAGATACCAACCCCGCACTCCATGCCCATTTTAGCTAAGAAAAGATCATCAGCTAACAAACGCTCCTTAAATCCACCAAATTGAAGCAACCATTTGAAAACACTCGATTTCTCCATATTGAGGTACCTATGCACAATTGATGCTGGTATTCTTCCATCCACAATCGCCGAAGCGAGATCCGATGGTATGCTATCTAATGACCTCCCAATCGCACTCAGCACCAGCATAGCCTCTGCTTTATTCTTCTCATTTTCATCATCATAATCCCCATTCCCATCACCGCCGCCGCCACATCCATTACCATTACTACCACCATTATTATTATTATTATTATTATTACCACCTGAGGAAACTACAATAGATGGATTTCTTCTTTTTAAAATTAAATTATTTGATTGGCATTTCAACAAATTATTATTGGTATTGTAAGCAGGATTTGTGGTAATAGAGAGGTGACGGCGGTTGGAGGAATTATTAAATGCTGAAGTTGAAGATGATGCTGATGAACGGTTCAGATTGAGTTGAAGAAAACTCAAAGAAGACCTTGTTGATGTACTGAATCCCGCAGTGATTGCCATATGTCTCTCTTCTAAAGATTTTATGGGTAACAGTGAGGCGTGAGAATTCTCACACTTTTAATGTTATTGGATTGCCGGACTGGTACAGAGAGAAATGAGAGGAGCAGAACTGTAAAGTAGTTGGTCAGCAGAGGTCAGTTTCAGTTTTAGCTTTATGAAACAATAATTCTAGATAAACCGTGGGAAAGCTAAAGATATCTAACGGCATTTACTTCCCCAGAATCAAGTTAATCATCTAAAACATGTAAAATTCTTGATGAAGCAATAGAATGCGATGGAGTCTTGACTTCTAAATAGAACACTGCGTTTATATGTACGTTTCTAAAGGAAATCTCTTTAAGATTCAACACCATAAGGCAAACAGTTCACAAGTCATCGATTTTTTTAAGAGACATCTCAAGACCTAGTTTCCAACCTAAATAAATATTTCTGATTCCTAAATATCAAACAAATCAAATTAAAAAAAATGGGATCCCATATATTTCAAAATTTTAATATAAACACCAAACTTATCAACAAATAATTTTTCTTATGCGTAACCCAAAAGTATAGGCTGTTGCAACACTTATAACTAGATTCAAACTCAACAAGCCTCTAGCAAGTTCAGGTTATTTTGATTTATGCAACAGATTTCCTGTTACTATTAGAGTTAAATCTCTGTAAATTCATACATCACATAGAGAACCATTGCTCTCTCTACAATCAATCCAATGAAATAGAAACCCATATTTTATGTCAGTATCCAATACACTAGAACAATTTCTAGCTCCATGATCAAGTAATCACAAAGTTGAACATCATTTTTGGCAACAATTACCCCATAACATAGACATGGATTACACAAAAACCCTACCTTTCCACTGTGAGAGAGTACAAGATACAAAAATCTAAGTAAAATATGAATCAATCAATTAGGGTTAACAGAACAGTAAAACCACTTACTTATTTCTAATCGCCTTCAGCAAAAATCAAGATTTGGTTTTTTTCTTTGTCTCCCCCTACTTTCTCTGTCGTTTTTCCTTTTTACGATGACAAACAGAGAACTAAAATTGAAATTTTTAGATTTATTTTTATATATATGAGATCTTTAATCTCGAAAATAATGTACGGTTTAGATCAACTCTCTTAGAGTTAACCTAATTTTCTCGTAATCCTCCTCCTTGCTCCAATAATCTAGCTTCGTTTTTCTCGCAATCTCTATTGTTCACATGATTTTTCCTGAAGGCTATTATTGGGGCGTCACCTTCTAGGGCTTTACTTGGATATTTAATGACCAAAAATTTAGTTATGGGGTACTTTTGATTCAATATCAATTGTCCAAATTATCCTTCAATTAAAACTAAAAGAATAAAAACCTAATTTCACACACTTTCAACCATTTTGACTCCTGTTCTTCTTCTTCTCTTTCTCTTCTTCTTCATCACAGTAAATTTTTCATTTCAATCCGAAAAATTGAACCGCTTAGGATTGAAATCTCTATGAAATATGAGGAAGAAGAAAAATTGCAGTGATGGTAATCAACATCTCAATCAACCCCCTGACCAACAACTTCATCTTCAACAACCATCGATTGAAGCAACTGATTTTTCAGAATTTGGAACTCCTAAAGAACAACCCATGGTGTATGGAAGGTATTAATCGACAAACCTATCTTTTCTTATTCGTTTTTGTGCTTAAAATAGGTTAGATTGAATGAAATTGAAATAAAATTAGGGTTTCTATTCTGTTTCTGCTAGTGTTACGGCTAGGTTAGGGACTTACTTACCAACCGTAACTATAATTTTTAAGAACCTACGGTTAGATTTAGTTGAATGCAAACCGTAAATCTGGTTTTGCATGTTGGATTACGGCTAGGTATACTAATTTCCCAACCGTAATTGGTTACGGTTTGTTTCCATATATGATAAATCTAGCCGTAAATATTTTTGGATGTTTTAAGATGTTTAGTTACGTCTAGGAAAAGTTACTTTTTTTTCCAACCGTAATATTTATTACGGCTTAGTTTAGTTTCATATCCAGACGTAATTTGTATTACGGCTAGGTTCGATTTTAGATAACCCAGACGTATATTATCCTGAAACCTTAAAGTTTTTCAACAAATTCTATAAGTTCTATTTCTTGTAATTTGTAGGAGAGTTGTTAAAAAGAAGAGAGGAAATGATTTAACGCCAAAAGATACTCCTCCTCCTCGCCATGAAGTTCATTGTGGGGTAAGTTATAGAGGTATCCGCAAGGATGCTAAGAAGAATAAGGATATGATTCAAGGAAGTAGCTCAAGATGTCTTGAACCACCTCAAGAGGAAGATAATGTTTTCCAAGACATAGAAATTGAAGGGGATCAATTTGAACTACCGGTGATATCGGAAGGTACACTTGTGATTAGGGATACACCAAATCAAGTTGTTGAAGGCAAAAGGAAAGAAGTTGAAGGCAAAGGGAAACAAGTTGTTGTTGCTTCACCTGAAGCCACACCTAAACCTCAAGCGCAAGAAAAGAAGCCGAAGAAGAAACCTTCACCTAAAGGCAAGCATATTCCTAGTGGAAAAGACATGTTGTTGCCTAAGAAGAAGAATGGTAGACTTTGGGGTGAAGCACCCGATAAATCTGCGATCTTATTTAGTTATCCATATTCATGGGCTGCTAAGGTTTGCGAAAGCAGGGTAATAATCTCAAACTTTCTCTTATTTTGCATGATTTTGTTCAACTTTATATATTGTTTATTTGGTATAATTTAGAAATTTAACAAATTTGTTGTTTATACATTCTTTGTAGGATCATGAGATTGCGGTGAAGAAATTGAAACATCAGAAGGCTGCTCATTGGCCGTTAGGTGAAGAATGTGAAGTTGTTCGTGCTATTGTATTGGATTCGGGGTTAGGTCGTGGAATTATATACCATCAGCATGAGTTTGATTCTATTATTACAAGTGCCTTTAGAGAGCGCTATTGGCCAGAAACCGATACATTTCATCTCCCATTCGGCGAGATGACAATGACGCCAGATGATGTGAAACAAATCTTGGACTTAAACATTGAAGGAATATCTCTTTCCGAAGGTTTTGACAACAACATGAGTTGGACAGATCTCTATTCTCTTGTCAAAGACACACTTGGATGGGAGCCAGCTGAGACGGAGAAACAGTTTAAGTGGGTTGGTGGAGATAAACCAAACCAACCAAGAGAAGGTCCATATATACCTGTCAAAAAGATATTGTTGAAGAATCTGAAAGATATGTTTGGAGGAACACATGAAGCTGTAGTAGTACGTAAGGAGGTGATAGATGAAACAAGAGCTCATCGTACAGCCAACACGTACCTATTGCATGCCCTTGGTACTATATTATTTCCTGATAACTCGGGGAATCGAGTTAATGCTCATTATCTACAATGGTTAAAAGATAAAGATATCAAGAAGACCGAAAAATATGCTTGGGGCACCGCCACCCTTGCTTATTTACTTGATAGTTTTCGAAGAGCTTCGAGGGTTGGAGCCACTGAACTTGCTGGGAATGTTGGTCTTTTTCAGGTAATTTGTCTTTTCTTTTTTTATTATATATATCTTTTCTTTTTTTGTTTTGTTTTATATATATATTCATTTTTTATGTTTATATATAATTTGTTAGGCATGGGTATATGACCACTTCCCGAGCATGAGACCTCCTACATCTTGGGAAGACGGAGATACTGGTCCTACGGGAAGAAAGTTCATATTCACTGGTACCCAAGTAAAGCACAAAGAAGAGAAGATAGCTGCTTTAAGGTTGAAAATGGATGCTCTCACTGTTGAAGATGTGATATTTGATCCTTACATAGATCTAAAGAAAGATAAGTTTGGAGAAGAGATTGATCATCGTGTTTTTTCAAGTTTGGAATCCTACAACGGGCCTTTGTTTCATCCTCATGGGTACGTAATGGCCAATCCACGTCGAGTTCTCCGCCAATATGGTTATGTGCAAGAAAAAGTCGCTCAAGAATCGTTCAAATTGTTGCCTAATGCTTCTTCAGTAAAAGGTGCTAATGTCGTGCTCAACTACAACCCAGAGCCAAGTATTGATGTTTGGAAAGACAATAATAATGAAAAATACCAAGTTCATATGAAGGAGCTCATTCCTGAACTAGGCACAAAGGAAGCCGAAGAAGGTTATCTGGAATGGTATTACCATTTTGGTCATCCTCATGTGATCAATAATGATCCAGAAGCGGCTGTATATATCCAAAAGGTTCAAGAAAAGAAGACGCGTGAAGCCGAGAAGAAAAGTGTATTTGATATGGATTGGAAGGCGTTATATTTCAAGACGGTAAGTAAAGTTGTTATTTTTTGTATGATCCTTTTTTATATTTCTACTAATATGTTTCATGACGCTATATTTGTTTTGTACTAATATGTTTGTTTCATTTTGATATGTAAAATAGAAAAAGAAATGCCTTCAATTGGAACAAACATTGACTCCATGCGTCAAAAAAGGTGAGGCCCTCACAACTGCACAAGTAAAGGTTTTACAACAACAAATCAAAGATTTGCCTGATCCGAACAAGGATTATGAGAGCTTAGAGAGGGGCACGAAGAGGAGTAGAGATGTGGGTACTAGTCAACGTCAGCCATCACCTAGTAGTTCTGAAACCAATGAAGAGGATATGCATGCTCGTGGCCGGGGTCAAGGTCGTGGTCGTGGTTGTCGTGATGGTCCTCGTATTCGAGGTGGTAACAAAAGCAACAAAAGAGGTCGTGGTCATACTCGTAACCAATGAGTAGACATTCTCCTAAAACTCTATCAATATAGTTTCCTTTGGTGTAGAAGACTATTTAGTTTCATTTGGTTTGCATGAGAATGTTCACTTACGGTTGGGTTCGCCTGATCCAAAAACAAACCGTAAAACAAATATTTCAAACCAATTCCATTTACGGCTGGGATTTTGGAAGTATTTACCCAACCGTAAATCTTTCTGTGTACTATTTTTGCCAATACCTAATGCATATATATCTTTATGTTTGAGTGAATGCACGAATTTGGCTTAGTATTAGCTAGAATGAATGAATAAGTCTAAAAATTGGATTTGTGTTGCTATTTTAAAAGTGAAACACAAAATCATGGTTTGGTACTCAGGAAGAATTACGGCTGGGTTTTGGGTAGGAAAAACCTAGACGTAACCCTGACAAACAAGTGATTCTGGGATTCTGGCATAGTTACGTCTAGGTTGGTTCCAACCGTAATTCTGTCTCATTCAATTTTCCAGAGGTACGGCTTGTTTTATTCACTCTTAATCCTAGCCGTAACTAGGAAAATACCATTAATTCCTAAGATTATAGGATTTCGGTTGGGTTGGTGTTCTCTACAACCTAGACGTAACTAAGATTATAGGATTTAGGTTGAGTTTTGTTGATTTTTTATGAAGAAAAAATAGAAAATCAATTCAAGAAAATACTTCATTCAAATTACATATAATATTGTCAAATCAATTCAACAAGATACATATGACCCTATTATCACTTCTAGACAAAATCTTTTATTCGTGAACGTTTAGTCATCCTCATCATCGTTCATTAATGCAAATGAGACATTACTCCTAGACAATTGTAGTGCCTTCCAAAATTCCAAACTTTCCTCGAATCTATTACACCAAGACTTGGACATATCGTTACAATCGAATAATGGAGGTAGTGGGCATCCTTCACTCATTTGGAGGCCGACTAAATGGTTTCCGTGCACGTAACCCATCACCACTCTTCTTGTTTTATCCGATTCTTCATCAAAGGGTACTCTTGTTGGTGCAAATGTGAAACTCAATGCATTTGAGATATAATGGATGACGCAATTGAATGCATTGGAGAGTAGTTGGCCGTTTATAGGCATCGACATCCAATACTCACTTGTCAAACATTTATTGCCGTGTAACCGCTTTTCCCATGCCCCAAACCTTTCGTTTAACACCATCTCGGACTCGTCTTTTTCACATCTCATCATTGGTATGTAATAATCTCGGTTCCCACGTAGTTCCATTAAACATTTTTGCCTTACATAGTCAACTTCTTCACAACCCCAATCTTTCGCGTCTTCAAAGGGTCCAAGTTGATCCACGAAGACGTGGTAACCACAATTCCCATCTCCATCTACCTCATCCGTGGCCTTAATATAGTCACGAACAAAGTTGGGAAAAAAAGAAGATAATTTTCATAAATAATATATAAATTCCGTGAATATCGACCATTATCATCTCTAGGGGGTGGTTTGTAAGTTGCTTTTGGAATACGAACCGTCCCATTCCTTTCACTTGACGGAAATATTCCAACCATCGGACTTTTTCCTATACTTCTTGCTAATTGTTTAACACCGCCTCCACCGCCAAGTCTTTTTCTTGTTTTTCATTGGGAGGGAACTTCGCAACCGTTTACTCTAGCTTCCTCATCTTTTGTTCCGCATGTTTTGGAACCTTTTATTTTATCTCCCCCATCTTTTGTTCCGCATTGTTTGGAACTTTTTCCTTTAACAACTTCGCTTTTTTGTAGTTGTTTGGAACGAAAGACCGGACCTTTTCCTTTGAAATCAACTTTGCTTGTTGAACTTGGTTCTCCTTTTTCCATTTGAACTCTTCTTCGTTTGTTTCTACCTTGAACATCCTCCTCCATCTCATCCCCCGCTTCATAGGCTTTTCGCAACAACTCAATTCCCGAAGGATCTCTTTTCTTTGATTCTTCCAACAAATCCCTTGTCGTTTTCCATACTACGCTCCTCTTTTGTTTCGTAGAAGGCCTCCCCTTTCTCTTCCTCTTAGGTGGTTCCTTCATATTGTTCCTATTTTGAGGGTATACGAAGTTACTTAAGTTAGTCAACCATATTCGCCTTTGCCCCCGGGTTAACGTATCATATTTGGAGGCTAGCGCTTTTCCGATATCGGTATCGCCAAATGTTCCTCCGAAATCTTGATCCGCTATTGTTTCATGGAATGATAATTGTTGCCAAAAGGGATGAACATCTTGTATCGGAATAACCTTGTCATTGTAATTGGCTATGACATGCCGACATGGGAGGCCCAAACTTGACATGTTAGGACAAACACACTCTCTTTCATCAAAGTTACCCAACTCAAATTGTGTCACTTCTTTCATGATCAAATCAATTGCACGATGCGACACTTGATGACTAATACTATGAAGCCAAGGATTTTTTTTTCCATTTTTTGTGTATACTAGATCGGTTTTTTTCAAAAGGCTCCCTAACTCTATCGAGATCACAGAGGAAATAGGTGTGCATGGCTTGAAATACCGTAACAAATCCACCATCACCACTATGAAGCTTCTTCTTCAACCGGTTGTGAGACGATTCCACCGTACTTGTAGCTTGGTTGCCGAAGTGTTTATATTGGTTAGTGAATGCGGCTACGAACTTCTCTTTGTGCGGATCCAACCAATTGTCCACCAAATATTGCACTATAATTGGATAACTTCTCAAACTAGCCAATAACATACGAGATCGTTCTTCATAATCTTCCACGGTGAGAGAATATGACATGGCTTCCCAATCCTTTTGGAAACTAGCCCATCTTAGCTCCGCCAAATCGTCATCCTTGTTAAATTTCTCTTTGGCTTCCTTTTGTTGATCAACCGGTAGTTTCTTTATTCTCTCCATTTCACTTTTCTTTGTTGGACGAATGATGGTCTTACATTTAGTCTCAATGTTATTCCATAAGTGGAACGTGCAAAGAAGGTGATGAGCATCCGGGAAAACCCTCTCTATTGCATTCAACAATGCTTGTTCCTTGTCGGTGACAATCACCTTTGGGGTATATCCCTCCACGTAGAATAACTTCACTTGTTGTAGTGCCCACACATAACTCTCTTCAAGCTCATTTTCCAAGAAGCAAAACGCGACACTAAACGGAGAGTTGGTGGAAGTTTGTCCAACAATGTTCAACACCGGCATCTCATACTTGTTGGTCTTGTACGTGCAATCCATTAAAAGTATTTGATTGGAGCACCGCGCCAATTGTATAAACTCGGGATGAGCTAATATGAGATTCTTTATTTGTTCATCCTCATCTTCATTATGGAAAACCGAGTAATTATGCTTCTCCCCCAAATGCCTTAATTGTTGCATTTGATTTCTATTTTCCCATTGATGATTTTTCAATTTTGTTTTGGCGTTGTAGATGGTTGGCAAAGTAGAAACATTCTTTGGGTTGAGGATCTTTATATGAACAAGTATGTCAAGGGGTTTCATACGGTTTTCCGTCATGGAACTTACAATGAGTTTTTCTTCATCATTAAGCCGCGCCGCATAAGGATGGGATAGCAAAGTTTCCGGTATGTGATGGTTATGATGACCGCATACAACTTTCTCCAAATACCAATACCACTCCTCACTTTTCTCACTTTTCTTGTTGTGCTTGAATTGAAGCTTGAACGGGAATTTAGTCTTCTTAGTGAAAGTAGTATTTTTCCTATTCGTCTTTGGTTTATATTCAGTACCCTTTTTCACATGACTTTTACTTTCTCCACTACACTCACAAACCATTTGAAAGTGGCGGTCATTTGTTGATCCATTACAAACTATAACACACATAATTAACTTGCCACGTTCTCTTGTCCATTCCTGTGCTTCTTTCTTCGTTTTCCATTTCTACATGGTCCAAAAACTCAAAGTTAGTCAATAAAACATAGTGATATGGTCAAATGAATGAGCAACATATCTTTCCATTAGTTTCAAAAGAAAAAAAACACCTACCAAGTCGGTAAAATAGTGATGGGAAGAATCTTCAGTTATAATTTCGTTTGCATCGGGTTGGGAAGACATTGGGCTAGGTGGAATCACGATCTATCAACCAAAATATCACAACATTAGTCCAAAAGAAGAAGGAAACTAAAACTTACGGTTAGGTCCAAAGAGCGTCGAACCCAACCGTTTGTTGAATTCCTAGCCGTAAGATTTTTGTTTCCAACCGTAAGAACAAGACTTAAAACAAAGGCACAATTATGGTTGGTAATTAAAAATCTAACCCAATCGTAATTATAGTTACGGTTAGAAATTCTGTAATAATTCCAGCCGTAAAGAGAATTAAATGCCCATGCAAAAATTATTTACGGTTTGGTTTAGATAGAAATTTTCCCAACCGTAATACATCTTTTGTCCTATTCATCACCAGTTACGGTTTGGAATTCATCAAAACCAAACCGTAAATAATGATTACGGTTGGTTTCGTAACTTAAACCCAACCGTAAAGCAGCAGTAACTTGAAAAATCTTAAATTTTTAACGTACTTTTGCTAATTTTGAGCAAAATTGAGCTCATGGGAGATAGTTTAGAGGCATACCTGTTGATTTTCAACCATTGGTTCTTCACTTTGTCGATTTATTTCTTCAATTGGTTGAGATTCATCATCACTTTGTGTTAAACCCTCTCTACCATCTACCAAATCATCCATCTCTTGATCTCCAACATGAGGGATGTAAAACTTGTTTTCTCTATCATACAAAGATTCACCCACCTCGAATTGGTAACTTGTTTCATTCATCTTGATTGAGTGAATCAAAATCTAGGGTTTGAAAGAAATCTTTGGTTGTTTTTCTTCTCTCTAGTTTTTCTTCCCACAAAAACTTTGACCCAGAATTTACCAAGTATATAACAAAATTCATTAATTTGATTATTATTTAATTAAATTAAACAAGGGTTGTTTGGTCATTAAAAAATTATTTAAGATAAGGGGTTTTTGAAATTACTTATGGGTAACCTGTTTTTGTCCTATTAGGTGACGCCCCTCTAATGGAATGTGTCGCCCCAATAATAGCCTTCTTTTTCCTTATTAAGACGAGAATATCACAGTTCATGCGCGTCACTTGTTTACAAACAAAATACATTAAAACATCTATAAAATAAGTAGATTTGAGACCACCCAAATCCTATTATTTTAAAGAAATATTACTTAATCGAGAAAATAATAATTTATTATTTTATACATATAATAGTAATATATTAATTTAAAGAATAATTCTTGATTTAAAAAATTTCTTTGGAAAAAACGAAAATTTCCATATTAAAAAATAAAAATAAAGTATTTTAGGATAAATATCGAAATAGATTTTTAAGAGTGGAAAATATAGAAAAAGATAAAAAAAACATTAATTGGATTTTTTTTAGATCCGCATGCATTTGCTTTAAAGTAATAAATCTTATTAGTTTCCATGAAAAAAAATAAAGATTTTTATACAATTTTTTTTTTGTATTTAACAATACAAGCTTCTAAATCACTAGGATGTTTTCTCATCTCAAAGGTGTATGAAAATTATTTTTTATTTCTAATGGAATTATTATTTAATATGATATTTGTGACCTATTATTGTTTAAGTGAAACTTTTGAAATATATTATATTATAATTTTATGGAATTTATTATTTTAGCATTAAGCGCCCGAGTCGGGACTGGAAAATTTTATTATTTTAGCGAGATTATTATATTATCGAGTATTATTTTTAAAAAGTTTTATTGTATATGGACGTGACTTACCTACCAGTCTTACAACTAGTGCGCCAGAAGACAACGTGAGGAACAAAAGGAAAAGGACGATTTCTTAATAGAAGTTGACGTAGTAGACCACCAAATACTTAAACTCAGAAACTAGAGAACTCGAAGAGGAAGGATTCCCCTCACACTATCTCACGCATTTTACATCACTATGCGAATAAAAACCAAATAATAACGGGTTTGAAGTTAACATTTTGGGATATGGTTCTCTTATAAAGCCCTACATACCTATCAAAAATGAGCGCATTCTGAAACCTATAACGTCACCAAACTAATATTTTGTAAATGAGCCGTTGAAAATCAACGGACTTTTAACCATCGATATTTTTTTTTTGATGTCATAGACTAGTGGTCCCTAGACTGCATTCAAACTCCTTAAATTGGAGTGAATTTCAACAATTACGGGGTTCGAACCCCTACCTCCGCGGTGGGAGGGAGCATGCCAAACACCATACCACTTGGTGATTGGCCTAACCATCGAAATTAAAACCGGTAGATTATGAGATTTAGTATTTCGGAAAAACCCCAATTTTTTGGTAGGTATGAAGATTCTTTTTTCTTCTTCAAATCCGTCATTGTTTTTATTCACATCTCTATATATCCCGGATGAGGATATTGATGAAAGTCTAGAGGATTGGAAATTTATTTTAATTGGGAGACTGGATTTTGTCAAGATGAAATTTGTTGTTGCTAAAGAATCTCTGAAAAAACAGTGGAAAACATCAAGTAACTATCAATTGATTCCTCTTGGAAAAGGTTTTTTCATCATTAAACTAACAAATGAAGTAGATATGAAATATATTTGGAATGGGTTTTGGAAAGTGGAATATCAGATACTTAAATTGAGGCTCTGGGAGCATAATTTCAATCCTGCTGCTCAGAAATCAACTTTTGTATTTGTTTTGGTAAATTTTCCAGGCTTGGGAATTGAATATTGGAAGGAGAAAATTCTTATGTCAATGGGTGATGCAATTGGAAGAGCTATTAAGGTAAATGAAATAATTCTTAAAAGGGAAGTAGGGTATTATGCTAGTGTTCTTGTTGAAGTGGATATAGCAAATACAATACCTCATCATGTTTTAGTGAAATCTAAATATGGTAGTTTTGAGCAAGAAGTACAAATTCCTAAATTACCAGGCTTCTGCAGTCATTGCAAGGTGGTGGGACATTTAGTTACTGAATACAGAGTGATGAGAAAAGAAACAGTACACAATGAAGATGTGGATATAAATCCCAATATAGTACAAAAGAAGATTTGGAAGCAAAAAGGGAAGAAGCAACAACAACATATTGGTTTTGATATATGTTCATCCCTAACATCTCAAGAGTTATTAATTCATGAGGATTTGTTAAGTGATAATGAGGACATTTATGTTGTTATATCTCCTGTACTTAATAGTGGTAAAAACCAAACTTCTGATTTCTTTGGTGATATTAATTCTCAAAAGGAATTCCTTGAATTATCTGTTGAGAAACTACTTCATATAGCAAACAATATTCCTCCTGATCTGGAGAGTACTAATACTTCTAAGAGTGGAACAGAGTATGAAAATTTAGTGACACAAATTAATGTCAGTGGACCTGAAGTAAAATTTGGTAAATTTGCTGCACTTGGGTCTCCAAGTAAATTTCATGTGTTGGTTGATATGGTGGAAGAACATATAAGTGTGAATAAAGAAAAAGCTGAGACCAGTACAACTAAATTGAGCAAGGCAGTTAAAGGTAAAAACTCTGGTAATACTTCTATTACACCAACTAGAAAACAACCTGTAAGGAATTTGGTTAAAAATAATAAAGGAGTGAGAAAACCTGAAACTTCTCAAAATGTCTCACATCAATGAGAGTCATGTTTTGGAATATAAAAATCTTGAAGAGAATGAGAGCCAAATATAAGCTTAGAAATTTAGTGAATCAATTTAATCCTTCTCTGTTATGGATAACAGAACCTAAAATCAAGACTTCTGGGAATTATGTTAAGAATTTGAGGTTGTCTGGTATGAATCAAATGATAATTCATAATACATGTAATGGTAGTAAGGCAAATATTTGGTTATTCTGGCATTCTTATCTCTACTCCTACTGTTATATCAACAACAAAACAAGCAATAACTGTCAAGGCTGGAGAAGTTCTTGTAACTGTAATTCATGTAGCTTGCTTAACTGTGGATATAAGAGAATTATGGGATGGGTTGGAGAAGATACATGCAATGGATTTTCCTTGGCTTGCAATTGGTGCTTTTAATGTAGTTTTGAGTAGTGATGAAAAAATTGGTGGCATAAGACCTTTAAGAATTTCTATGCAAGATTTTAGAGATTGTTTAAATATTTGTGATCTAATATAAGTCCCTAAATCTGGTATACAATACTCATGGTGCAACAATAGAGTTGGGAAGAGGAGAATTTTGTGTGATTTAGATAAAGCTTTTTTTAATGTCAAATGGCTGGAAAAATTTGATGGATGGCAGTATAAAGTGGGTGTTAGAGGGACTCATGATCATGGTCCCATCCCATAACGGGAAATACAATGGGGGTTCCTAAACCAAATAATATTCCTTTCAGATACCAAGATGTATGGGCTTCTCATCCTGATTTTCTAAAAGTAATTCAAAGCTCTTGGGAGGAAAATATAAATGATAATCATGCATTTGTGTTTATGGCTAAACTGAAAAGATTCAAAGATTTTTCCAAGTTTATCAAACCAAAAATCAACTAAGCACTTTAGTTCTTTTGCTAAACCGATTGTACAAATACAAACGCTTGTTCGATAAGATCGAAATAAAGATAACTCTATTTTTCTCATCAGGTTTTAATTATCCATATAACTTAGACCTTTAACTTTTAAACAAGACAAGTACTAGGTTAGCTAACTAGCATTTCTTGTTAAGGCATTCGATTAGACTTGAATAAATGAAACCTCCACTTTGATAATTCTAACTAAGATCAGAATTAACTTAGTTTCTCTTATCCGGAATCAAATTGGACTAAACAATTCATCCCATAAACCTTTTCTTTCGTTAATCCATAAACAATTCATACAAACCAAATAAATCAACTTGCATAATTATTCACCTCAATCGGAGCAATTGAAACAACATAGACATTAAAGTACCGCAATTGCACCAAAAATTTGTAAGCGTAACCAATTGATATCAAACAATAAAGCAAGATAACAATAGTTTTTCTTAACCGGAACCAATTGAATCACACACACATCCATACACAAATAATGGAATAAAAACATCAATTGTACCGAAATTTTGTTAAGCAAAAACAATAAATATACGCAATAAAATCAGGCTTTTCTTAAACAAAAAAACAATTAACTAACAAGATTGTTTCCTCAAATTTCGCATCCACTTCTCCAATATGTTTGCATCTTCTTCCAGGGAGAATTGATATCGAAATATCATTATGTTGTCATCCTTATGCAAAACAAAAAGAATAACAACAACCAACCTTTAACAGAGAAAGGTTGAAAACAGGTTTTTAACTATTGCAAGCAAAAGTTGAAAACCCCCAAAAACATATGCTTTTATGCTAAACCAAAACCGATTCAACATATTGTGACTTATTCACATATTGTTTCTATCAGAACTCATGATCCTTTGATAAAGCCTACTAGCATGGGCTATAACTTAATCCTGCTAAATCAAAAAGTCACCCAAACCATAAGGGTTCACAACATTATGAGATCGAATATGAAGGTAGTAAAATCGTAATTAAACATCACATAAACATACATAACAATAATATAAAGAATTCAAGCACAGGCTATGTAAATCAAAAACTATCACAAGAAAAATTATAAATCAAATAATTTTATTCATAATAAGATAGTTTTATTCATAATAGACTTTAAAATAATAAAAACTATTGTCTATTAAATATTCTTAAATATCATCTTCAATTTCCTCAAATTTTTCAGGATCTTCATCAACAACATCTCAACTAATATCTCGGATTCTGCACATAGTACCTTGATTATGTTCACAGGCTAAAGCATTAACCATTCGATTAATATTTCGAGCATACTCCTTGTTATCGATTCCAAGTTTAATCAGCTTTCTTTGATTACGGATAACAATTCTTAGTAGTGATGCTTGTCTATGATAAGTTTCAATAGTACTGAGGAGGACTTGACGTAGATTGATAATATCAATCTTATCATCTAAACTTTTTTGCACAAGGAGATGAGTCACATCTTCCTTTTCATTTTTTGTATCTTCACAACCAGATTTCTTGAAGGTATCATCAAGATGAACGGTTTCCTTAGAAGTCATTCCACTCAAGGCTTTCAGAAGTTTTGCTTGAGATCTGGTTTGAGAATACATCATTTAACATAAGTTCTCAGAGATGTCGAGTACATATACTCGGTATACCTTTAACACATACCAAACATAGATATCAGCCTTAAATAAATAATTCTAACAAGATTTAAAAGGATTTTCGCATCTAATGTGTTACACATGCACAACTTTCTTCGAAAAGAAATTATCTTTCTAGATCAGTATCAAGAGATACTTTTAGCTAGGAAACTTTGCAAAACAAATTTTCTTCACATAAAGACAGAATTTTATCTATATGTATATTGTGTAAACTCTCTATGTTGAATAATAGATTATTTACAGTATACAGAAGTCCCAGATATGTGTGCTTCTTTACATCAGAAGATTGGGCATTGTAAGGATGCACATTCCAATGTGGTTAAGCAATGTGATGAGGATATTCCTCATCAAACACCTCTTGAGGACATCTTCTCCCTTATTGAACATCATCATGTTCCTCTTAGAAGGTTTTGAACCATCCTCTTTGTTAGAAAAATTGTGAGATGCAATATCCTCAATTACATCTTGTGCCCAGGATGGTATGTTCTTTGAACTTGAACCCATGTGTTCTAGATCTGCCAATCGACGGTTTGTTAATGTCTCTTGTTCAAGACATTCTATATGTCCTCTTAAGGTATCCATTCCTTGTTGAAAATGTTTTTCTAAACATCTGTTTAGATATACCTCTTGACATGTTATAATAAGAAGTTTCTCGATAAGGAATGTGAATGTTCCAGCGATTAAGTAAGAATTTCACACTCTGTAGTCTTTTAATGAACTTTATTGCACAAGGCCAATTTTTGTTCCATATAATCTGCCAGATTATTTTGAAGACTAAGTGTTTCTCATTTTCCTTCACATATTCTTACATTTAGTTGAACAATAAGTTTTGTGACATCATCTAGACTGTCAATGGTTTTTCCCTTTTTTGAATAGTTTTCAACATGTTTGAAAAATCTTTCCAACACCTTTCGAAATTCAGAACTTGGGAAGGATAGTGAATCGAATCTCTTTTCAGACAATTTTTCATTAGCGATTGGAGTCAGATCCAAAACTTGTTTCTTGAGTTTCGGACTCATTCTTTTCTGATCAGAAACCTAACTCGTAATCTAGTCATTAGTCATAGACTTTTTCTTTGACTTTCGAAAAGACTTTCGAGACCAATTTCCATTGACTTTCTCTGAGATATTATTCTCATTATCTTAACATACTTTAACCGAGTTCTTCATAAGTTTAGCTTGCTTTCCTTATTTTGACTCATATCTTATAGGTTGGATCACACTAAACATAGATTGTTAGATCTTTTCGTGTTTGCCTGCTCTGATACCAATTGAAAATACGAGGGTACCCAAATATACCTCAATCTAAAAAAAATCAACCTATAAGTCCTTTCTCCGAAAGTGATTGCTATGGACTAAGTTGAGACAATACAACAAATCGGTTCACACTTCGTGTGATCGTCTATGGATACGAGATCGAGACAATACAACAACAAAGTATGTTTACTTGATAAGTGGTTCGGACTTGACTAAACACAATAGGATTTCTATCAAATAAATAGGAATTAACGTTTGTGTAATTTACTTTAAATTATAATAATAACAATTATAATTGCGGAAAATAGAAGTAAATGACACAACAAGATTTTTTTAACGAGGAAACCGTAAATGTTGAAAAACCAAGGGACCTTGTCCATAATTGAATATTCTCAGTATTAAGCCGCTATACAAAATCAAACCAACTTCGTATAGTTGAGACCAAGCAACTAAACCTATAGTTCACCTAGTTATGTCTGTATTCCCACGCCTCCGACCTGTAATAAGTCACGTACTTGGAAAAATTCCTTTGGTTTGTATTTCAAACAGTAAAGGAATAACAAATATGTTTGGTCTCAACTCTTTGCAACCAAGTGATATGAGTTTGACAAAGGCTTTTCTGTTTATCTCAATAAACTCCTTTGTCAGGTTCTTAGACCTATCTTATTATCAAATACCAAAGTAATTATTAAGATTTTGCAATCAATACTTTTAATCATAAAGAATTTTACTGATGCCAATCTACATAACTAATCAATCTAATCTATCACATGGATAAACCGATTATAATTGGATCCTCTTTTACCGAAACAAGTATTGTGCACACCAAAGATTATGAACCCAAATCAGAAATCTTCAAAGTCTTCTTTGTCTTCAAATATTCTTATATCTTCAATAAACATGATCTACAAACAATCTAAAGATCCACGTCGAAACTTCGATCTAGTTTGAGTGAATCTTATATCAGAAGATTCTCAAGCATAAACAAACTTGGTAAAATCAAAGTTCAACCACTGTTAGTTAATCAAATCAATCAAAAACAAAAGATAAACCGCAATTATCTAGTTTCCCACCAACGATACTAATAGAGCTTCTCAATCCCAAAGGAGACTTTAAACTGAGAGGTCGTAAGAGATTTCGCCTAATTAGGTTACTCTCCTCTCCGAATAGGTGGCTTCACCAGTATTAACACAACTGAGCAGTTTGTTGTTACGAGGATTAGTTTGCTCGAAATGCAAACTTCAAGTATTTATAGACCAAGGAAGTTTGGACACCAAGTAATTTCCAAAACCGAAAATATTCTCAAGATATGCAATATATTAAAATTCGGTTTCCATAATTCCTGGAAATGCTTTGTCCAAATATTGACCGAAAATCTCTTAGAAAATCTCCAAATAGTAAATGCACATTACTAGTTTTCATTTTCCATATATAAAATTAAAAACCTTAAATAAAAGATTCTCAACTTATTTTTCGATCTGGGATTTTCTTCCTTTAGCTATTAAGGAATAACTTTGAACAATTAAAGATAAGTGTTACTGCACATGTTCAAAGTATGCCGACATTCTTACTTAGTAAGTCCTCTTTCATACTTACCATCTTGAAACCGATTTTCCACACTTTCAAACAAGTTTAGAATTGGTTCATCTGACTTTCAAGAACAACGTGATTGATCAAAAATACTCAATCACCAAACATGGGTTTCACAGTTCTACCAAAACAAGTTTCGGTTCTACCTCCATGTGAGTACTTTGCATAGTCACGCTAGTTACCAAAATTCGGTTGACTAGGTACTAGGATCGGTTTCCCACATATATATTGAAAAATCGGGGGGGGGGGGTCTAACGACCTCACCTAATATTTTGATTAGAAATTTGTATGGACTAACTCTAATATACTTTTAAGAGAATCAACTAGACAGTCATACTCAATCTTAATAAAAAGTATATCAAGGAGTTAATATCTATATCTCTCGATTTGATCTATACTCAAGCAAATAGAAATCTGCGAGTTTTTATCAAATACAAGATATATAAACTTGGATGGTACCAAAGACCAATATCCAAGGATCAATCAGTTTCCAATCAACAACCAAAGGTTGTATTTCACAATTGATCGATACATCGCACAAACTGTGATATTTCAATTATATAACAAAATATAACGCGGAATAGAAATAACACAGACACCAGAAATTTTGTTAACGAGGAAACCGCAAATGCATAAAAAAACCCGGGACCTAGTCCAGATTGAACACCACATTGTATTAAGCCGCTACAGACACTATCCTACTACAAACTAACTTCAGTCTGGACTGTAGTTGAACCCTAATCAATCTCACGATGATTCAAAGTACAGTTGCGCTCCTTACGTCTCTGATCCCAGCAGGATACTACACACTTGATTCCCTTAGCTGATCTCACCCACAACCAAGAGTTGGTACGACCCAAAGTCGAAGATTTTAATAAACAAATCTATATCTCACAGAAAAGTCTACGATAATAGATAAATCTATCTCCCACAGATAAAACTATAAGTTTTGTTCCGTCTTTTGATAAAATCAAGGTGAACAGGAACTAATCAATAACCCGGACTTATATTCCTGAAGAACATCCTAGAATTATAAATCACCTCACAATAATCTAAATCGTATGGTTGCTAAACTAGATATTGTGGAATCACAAACGATGAGACGAAGATGTTTGTGATTTCTTTTTATCTTTCCCTATCGGAGATATAACCTCAAGCCAATTATTCAATTGAACTCGTACGATAAAAAATGGCCAGATCAGATCGCTAAACTACGGGAGAAGTAGTTTCGTTTGGCTTTATAATCCCAATGAAGTCTTTAAGTCGTTAACCTCGAGAAGAAACATACGGTTAAAGGATAATCGACTCTAGCAAACCGACTAGTATGACACAGGAGGTGTGGGGATTAGTTTTTCCAATTGCTAGACATCTCCTTTATATAGTCTTCAAATCAGGGTTTGCAATCTAAGTTACCTTGGTAACAAAGCATTTAATATTCATCGTTAGATGAAAAACCTGATTTATCCAAGCTAATATCTTTCAACCGTTAGATCGAAACTTAGCTTGTCACATACACAAATGAAATGTATTCATTTAGGTTTGAGTAACCATACCTAAACGTGTACACTTAGTTGGTTCACAAATAGTTAACCAATGGTTAGCCATATGAGCACTTTCATATCAACCATATTTATCTTCTTCACAACTAGTTCAAATGACTCAAAATAATTAGTTGAAGAGTTGTTCAATTGCTTAGATCTTTATACATAAACACAATTAAAACAAAATTGGTTTGATTTACTCGAATCAATTCATGAACAATATAGACACGGTTTGCAAAGATTGCATTCCTTATTGATTTATTGTTTAAGTTCATGAGCTAACCAATTTGAGAAATATAACCAGCTTGGGTACGCGTACGGGTATGCGTACCTTAGCTACCAGACTTGAGTTTACAAACTCAGTAAAAAAAATCGGTTGGAAAACTTGCGTGGGTATACGTATGGGTACGCGTACCTAAGGTGACTGGTTTACTCGTTTGCAAACTACAAACTCAACAGAAATTCTCGGTTCAATAACTTCCGCCAGTACGCATACGGGTACGCGTACCCAACCTGTCTCCTTCACCAATACCGTATGCACACATATGCACACACTTGGTTTCCGGTTCATGTACTTATACACTAATGTGCGAACACACTATATATGCTTATATCCATAGGTGGTTACGTAATCTCAACTCTACATTTCAATCATTGAAATATTCTTCTATAATGTTATAATAGTCGTTAGACATAAGAATCGACTATCGTCATCAAAGCTATTTTCAAGATTGAAACGTCATCATAACTTTCGTCATGGGTAAAGATGAAAGGTGGTTAAAGCGAAAGCTTACCAATACATATTTCGAGAAAAAGATAGGCGAGTAAACTCGGCTCGAAATAACAAATGTGTATGTATGAAAACTATCATACTTATACGACTGTTGTCTCAAGAGTAGGAGATAGATAGATTTTTGAGTGCTAGATAAGTTCAAGTCTCCACATACCTTTTTGGTCGGATGAAGTTCCACTGGTTCCTTGAGTAGTTCTTCGTCTTCGTAAGATAATCGCCATGGAGTTTGGAGCTCAACTATAATTAACTATCCTAGATCGAGACTTAGTCATAAGTAAACTAGAAATCGAGACGTACAGTTTTGATCACTAATATTGACAAACATGCTTGAGATAGCAACGCATACGAGTTCGACCGAGCAATGCTCTAACATATATGGTATCTAACTTGTACGTGTTGCACATGTCCATAGGATCGGTTCCCCTTTCTGCTAAAACTTGTTGCACCTCATACAAGGATCGATTCCCCTTTGTGATAGGTTGCACCTCTTACTAGGATTGGTTCCCCTTTACCCAGAGTCAGTCATACCAATAACACAAAATCGATCATACTATCTCAGGTGATTACTTAAGATCGATTTCACTAATAAAAGTCATATCAATACAAAATTCAGGTCTTTGTGAATAGTTTTACCAAGAACACAAACAAGTCATGAGTGGTTATACTAATCACACATATTGGTAGTTCAAAAGATATGCAATGAATAACAATACCATATGCAATGAATAACATATTCGTAGTTCAAAAGATATGCAATGAGCGGTTATACTAATCACACATAATGCCTAGCGATTTTCTTTTCGATCCACAAAATAAGTTCATGAATTTACTTCCTTAAAACACATGTAAAAAATTGTTTCCTAGGATGAAATCCTCACCTCATACCCATACATAATCACAATAGCATTCAAACTATTATGGCGATGTCTTATATACAAAGTTTAATGGATAAACAATAAACCTCATATTGTATAAACTTTTTAGTGTTTTTAATCATTCGTTACTTGCTAAAATGACTTGGAAGATGACTAATCAACTCGAAGATATGTGGTTTAGAATTTTGGAACCTATATACTTTTAAAAGCTAAATTTTGGAAAAAAAATTCCTCATCTTTTTCAAACTTTTTGGTATACTCAAATTCAATATACGGAAGAGCAAAGCTAAGTAAACAAGAAATTCTTGTACCCAAAGCTTCAAAAATCACTAACAAACTATGTCAAGTCTTATCTTTTAAGCAAAACCTACAACCAAAAGAGGACCTTTTATTCTCTCTTAGAAGTCCACTTTACTTTGTCAAATGAAAAAAAAAAAGTGATTGCTCAATTGAAGACATTTATCAAGAAATTGCATATCAAATAAATAAAGGAATGAGATAAAAAAGAAGAAAAACAAGAAGTTGTGTTCTAATCAAATCAACGGTTCACTTTGCAAGATGGGTTCATATGAAACACCAATTTTTTTTGGAGTAGTTCTGATTTGATTTAAAATTCTTGAGGATATCTACTTTAACAATTGAAGGTAAATGATTCCTCTTGAGCTCTGATATCTGCTTTAAAGATTGTACAAGTTTTTATGTTTTTTTATTTTTATTTATGAATTTGGGTACATTTTGTGTGAAACAATTGATATGGGATGAAGGAGGATAAAATAAATTGGAAAGAGAGGAGATCCTTTTAGAAATTGAACAAGAATGTTTGGAAGTCTACCGACAAAAGTAAGAACATATTTTTTTTAAATTCATGGTAGACCATCGTTAACAGTCCCATGAACATATCGTATGATTCGTTTTACAATTTTAAAATGTGTCTATTTTTAATGAGCTTGAAATCTTGCACAATATCTTACACTAAAAGTTTTATCTGGTCTTGTTGTAGTAATATACAATAGACTTCCTATCGAAGATCTCTATAGTAGTTTTTGGTCAACATATTTTTCACTGGAATCTGATTGAAGTTTTCCAGTTGTTGGCATATGAATATCCATATCAGGTGCGCCTTTCGGCCTAAATATTTTTACAAGAATTCTTACGTACTTTTCTTGAGATACGAAGATGCCATCTTTATGTTGTTGAATTTGTAGGCCTAAAAAAATATGACAGTTCTCCAATATTACTCATTCTCAAATTCATTGTTCATAATGTTTTCATAATAGTAAATATATATTATTTATTAAAAGAAAACCAATATGGAAGATTACACAAAATAATTGAAATCAAATTCATTATCATAATGTTTTTATATTATTTATTAAAAGAAAACCAATATGGAAGATTAAACAAAATAATTGAATTCGTATCACATGTATCACAATTTATATATATATATATATATATGTATAATATAATATAATAAAGAATGATTATATATTTTTTTCAATGTATAATATGTGTATCACTATATATTATATAGTATAATATATGTATCACTATATTTTCACGTATCTTTGTATATGATATTTTGTATCGGCATTAAGAAAAGGTCATGGTTTTTGTTAGAAGCCTGCCAAAAAGTTGAATGCTATCTACTATCTAATATGCATAGTTGGAGTGGTTTTTTTATATAATTAGAACCATAGACATATTTATAATTCATAATTTAAAAATATCTTACACCCCTAAACCTCTGAGAAACCCTTCTCTCCCTCTGCTACTCTCAACTACTTTTACCTCTAATGAAAATATTCTTCCAGAGCTCCAAGATAATTCAGTGTTCATTTGAGGTATTTGAGATGTATATAATAATTGAAAACTCTATTTCTATGATTGAAAGAGAAACCAACTTCACATCCTCCTCTGGTTCATAAACTGGAATTATTAAAATTCTCTTCCTGAAGCAAGGCAGAAGTAAGAAATTGCAGCCAGTGAACATTGATTTAGAAAGCAAAGTTTGTAAGGTAATCCAAGAACAGTAAGTCTCAACATCTTGAAATCCAACAAAGAAGACCATCTCAGTTGTGCCCGTTGTTGGGGTTTGTAGTTTGTATTTTTTAATTTTTTTCTCTGTGAAGCCCTAATTTATCTTTTCTTATTTGATGTTTGCAGTAATAAATAGAGTTTAGGGTAAACAAAATGATTTCTCAATGTTAATTGATTCATACAGTGTAGAGAAATTGCGGTTTAGTCAAAGTTCGAGCTTTGCTTTTGGGTTTAATTGAACCCAAATAAGAAATCTTATTCATCTTCAAATCTTCATAAATCTTCAATAAACATCTTCACACCACAACTTCAATCTCTTGTGATCAATCACGCACAGAATGGAGTCTGTTCACAATGGATTATCATAAGATATGTTTAGATCTATAAACAGTTCTAAAGATCCCGTCGACACTTCGATCTAGTTTGAGTGAATTTTATATCAGAAGAGAAGATTCTAAAGAATAAACAAACTAGGTGCAATCAAAGTTCAACAACCGTTGGCCAATCAAATCAAATCGAAAACTAATAATACTGTAATTATCTAGTTTCCCACCAACGGTACTCGTAGAGCTTCTTGGTCCCACAAAAGTATTTAAATGAGCGGTCATAAGAGATTTCGCCTAATTAGGGTACTTTTCTCTTCGAATAGACGGCTCCACAAGTAATAAAACAACAAGGTAGTTTTGCTGGCTCTTAGGATAGTTTGCTCGAAATTCAAAATTGGGTATTTATAGACCAAGGAAGTTTGTACACCAAGGAATTTCCAAAACCGAATATTCTCAAGATATACAATATATTTCCAAATCGTTTATCATAATTTCTAGAAATGCTCTATCCAAATATAACCGAAATCCTACTAAAAAATCTCCAAATAGTAAATCCACATTACCAATTTTTATTTTCCTAAGATATGCATTTTAATTGCTAGTAATTAAAAGCATATAAATTTAGCAACCTTAATTAAAAGATTCACAACTTATTTCGGTCCGGGATCTCCTTTAGTTATTAAGGAATGTTAGAGCATTGCTCAGTCGAACTCGCATGCGTTGCTATCTCAAGCATGTTTGTCAATGTTAGTAATCAAAACTATAAGTCTTGATTTGTAGTCTACTATAGCTAAGTCTCGGACTAGGATAGAAAGTATAGTTGAGCTCAAGAACTCCATGGAAATCATCATACAAGATGAAGAACTACTCAAGGAACTGGTGGAACTTCATCGACTAAAAGGTATGTGGAGACTTGAACTTATCTATCACTCAAAAGTCTATCTACTCTATCTCCTATCCTTGAGACAAAAGTCGTTTTGATATATAGACTTTGATTATACACATTTGCTATTCCGAGCCGAGTTTATCTCGCCTATCTATTTCTCGAAATATGAATTGGTAAGCTTTCGCTTTAGCCAAGTTCATCTTTACCTAGTGACTAAAGTCATGTTATATTTCAATCAATTTGAAAATTGCTTGCTTTGACGAAAAATAGTTTGTGAATAATAACTATATAATAACGTCCTCTAAGAATGTTTCAATGATTGAAATGAGAGTTTAGATAATATAACCATTGATGGATATAAGCATTGTGTGGAAACACATATATGTATAAGTTCTTTTTTCCTTGAACTGAAGTATGCGTACTTTGTTGATCAGGAGAACCAGAACAAGAGCTGTGAACTCAGTCCGCGAACTGGCGGAAGTTCTCGACCCGAGAAAATCTGCTGGAGTTTGAGAACTCCTTCCAGGAACTTAGGTCCGTGAACTAAGTCTGCAAACTTAAGTTGGTTATATCTAAAGATGATTGTTTGTGAACTTATATTTATATTAACTAAGGAATGCAAAATGCAAACCGTGGTTATAAAGTTCATGAACCGATTCGAGTGAATCAAATCGTTTTTGCTTAGATTGTGTCTTGTGTAGTTACATAAGATTTCCTTGCAATTGAACAACTCTCTAACTAGTTCATTTAAGTCATTTGAACTAGTTATGGTGAATAAGAATAAGGTTGATATAAAGTGCTCAGATGTCTAACCATTTGGTTAACTATTGTTGAACCAACAAATGTACATGTTTGGGTACGGTTACACAAACCTAAAATCGTGCATTCCATTTGTGTGTAACAAGCTAAGTTTTCGATCCAACAGTTGAAAGATATTAGATTGAATCTAATCAGGTTTCATCTAACGATGAATATTGAATGCTTTGTTACCAAGCTAACATTGATTGAAAACCCTGATTTGATAGACTATATAAGGGAGAACTCTAGCAACTGAAAAACCTAATCCCCATACCTCCTATGTGATACTAGTTGTATTAGCTAGAGTCGATTCTCCTTTAACCTTTGGTTTCTTCTTGTAAACCAGGTTAAAGACTTAAAGACTTCATTGGGATTGTGAAGCCAGGCCGATACTACTTTCTCGTAGTTGTGTGATATGATCTTGCTGATTCTATCGTGTTAAGTATAATCGAAATGATTGGCTTGAGATTAATATCTCTGATAGGCAAGATACAAAAGTAGTCACAAACATCTTCGTCTCATCGTTTGTGATTCCACAATATCTTCTTTCGCCGCATCGATTAAGATTATTGTGAGGTGATTGATAATATAAGGCTGTTCTTCCGGAATATAAGTCCGAGTTATCAATTGGTTCATGTTCACCTTGATTTATCAAAATACGGAACAAAACTTGTAGGTTTATCTGTGGGAGACAAATTTATCTATTACCGTTGACTTTTTTGTGTGATAAAGATTTGTTTATTAAATTCTTCGACTTTGGGTCGCATCAACTCTTAGTTGTTGGTAAAATCAGCTAAGTGAATCAAGTGCATAGTATCCTACTGGGATCAGAGACGTAAGAAGCTCAATTGTACCTTGGATCAGTGTGAGATTGATTGGGGTTCAACTACAGTCCAGACCGAAGTTAGTTTGTAGTAGGCTAGTGTCTGTAGCTGCTTAATACAGTGTGTTCAATCTGGACTAGGTCCCGGGGTTTTTATGCATTTGTGGTTTCCTCGTTAACAAAATTCTAGTGTCTGTGTTATTTCTATTCCACATTATATTTTGTTATATAATTGAAATATCACAGGTTGTGCGTTTGAATCAATCAATTGGAAATCCTACCTTTGGTTGTTGATTGAAATTGATTGATCCTTGAACATTGGTCTTTGGTACCGTTCAAGTGAATTCTCTTGTATTCAATTAGACTCGCAGATTTATATTTGCTTGAGTGAGAATTGAATCAGGAAAGAGAGATATAACTCTTTGATATACTTTTGTTTGTGGGTGAAAACTGTTTATGCTAGTTTTTGGTAATTTTGGGTGTGTGGATGAGAAACTAGTCTATACCTTAAATGATGCACTACACGGGAGTAATTTTGATTCGAGAGATCAATCTGTATAATCCAGGACTAAACCAAGAAATGGTCGTTCCAGGCTTGCTTCAGTCACAAAGTGAAGGAGAAGGGTTGGTCTTAGGGAGGGAAGCGAAGAAAGTGTTGAGACCAAAATCGTTGATTCTGAAGGTGTGGTGTTTACGACTTGTATCATAAAATAGAACTGGCTAGAATAATGGAAAGCTATCAGGTAATTTCTAGATACTATGTTGTTCTCTGACCAAAACTTGTCTTTTGGTGGAAATAGGTGAATCCTATTTATACAAGCCATATTGAAACGTACCCTGGTCTCACAGGAAGTGAAAACGATTGAGTAGTGGAAGAATGAAATAACTTATAACCGTCATAAACCCATGCTTCCATGATGAAAGAAGTGGATCCATTTACACCCATTACTTATTGCCGCCACTAATTGTCCCGCTTCATAATATTGTTTTATAACGGGTGTATTGTACGTCGCACGTTGTAAACCGCGAGACCAATACCCTGATGAGTATCTCCCAGTTTGTGACATGTTTGATGTCTCGAGTGTTTTCGTGGAAAATGTATAGCAGGTTGCTATGTATGGCAAGTCAAAGTCAAGATTCTTGCCGCAGGAAAATAACATGTGATGCTATTAGGCACGTCTTGGCTGGTCGCCTAAAATTTTCTATAAGTCCGTCAGTTCGGTGGCGAACTTGGATGGCTGAGATTGCATCTCATGAGGAAGGGTAGCCGTTGATTATTCTGTTGGCGTATCATAATGGCACAATGGTGTTTTTTAGTGTATGCTACTGGAAATGCGGCATGATAGGTATAGATTGTGTATGCCAGTGGCACTGTGGTATAAATGGTGCCTGGCGTAGCCATGGCCACGAGATTTAAGTAGCTGGTCGCTTAAAACTTGCCACAAGTCTTTCAGTTCAGTGGCGAACTTGGATGGCTGATATTGCATCTCATGAGGAAGGATGGCCATTGATTATGGATATATCTTTTTGTATAGCAAAGTGGAGCCATGGCATAGTAGCGTATGGCGTAGCCTTGGCATAGCCGTGGCAGCTGTTATGGCGTATTAGTGTTAGACCCAAATATGACTTCGGTAACATTGGCCATGTTGCTAAGTTAATCTTAAGGACTTAGGAGAGTCACTGAACTCAGTTGGCATGGCAACTTTTGGCTAAATCATGGTTTGGCATATCACAACCCTATTTAGCATGTGCGGCATGATGGTGGAATGGCTGACATGGTTAGCATATGCCAGTGGCATGAAGTAGCGTCTGACGTAGCCATGGATGCTAGACTTTGTCACATTGGCGTGGAAACATTGACCCTGTTCCCTCATCAATCCCAATACTCTAGGAAACATTACTTGGCTTGGTTGGTGTATCAACTTTTCCTAAATTAGGGTTTGGCGCACCAAAACCCTAATAAGCGCAAACAGTGTGCGGCATGTGGCACGTGGCCATTGCACATTGATGTTTCATTCAAATGGTGCCATAGACATGCCAAAGGATCCATAGCCAGGACATCATGTGTAAATATCCACAGGATCAAGATTCCCACGGGTGGCTATGTCATGGTGCTATTATTAGGGTTTCCTAGGTCCTGTACGGTTCGTGGCATGTTGTGGGCCCGAAGTGGCATGATTGCACCATGACTGGAAATTAGGGTTTTGACCATGAAAGGTCGCGTTTCTGGTTAGGCTAACCATATTGAATTCTGTTATAGCGTTGGCCACGAACAAAAGGTGGGTTGGCATGTTCGTGCACTACTTATGGTAAGTTGCCACGTTCAGCATGTTTCTGTGGTATAGTAGCACGTCGGCACGTTGGGTATGCACGTTTGGCATGCCAATTAGCGCAACTTTGGGAAAAGGCAATTTGGTATTGGCGCAACTTTGCTTCTATTTTTTAATACTGCGGCAGGTTTCGAGCAACATGATTGGTCAAACAAGAGAAATAGCCGGCCGAACACGAGTGGCCACACTTCTGATGTGAGTGTGGCAGGTTTGGAGCGACCTAATTATTCAAAAAAAAGAGGGCCCTCAATACTAACAGGAAGGAGACAGGGCTGCTAACCGCACATCCAAGCATGGGAGTGGCTACACTTCTAGTGTGAGTGTGACGACTTTAGAATGACCTGATTGGTCGATAGGAAGTGGGGCTGGCAAGTATGGGCCCAACCACAACTTATGTGTGTGTGGCGAGTTTAAGGCGACCTGATTGATCGAGGGAAATAAGGCCGGTTTAGGATGGGGTGTGGCCAATGAGAAATGGCGCTGGCTGGCTTAAGGCATGGCTACGCCTCCCTTTGTTGTTGCTCATACCGTGCGACTCCTTGTTTTCTGATTATGGGCAAGATTTTACACCTACTAATCCATGGCGGATCAATTACCTAGTTTTCATAGGCCTAATTTCGACAAGCAAGGTCTGATATGCTGCGTAAGGCGCAAAACCCAAACTTTTGCAAATTAGTTAGGGTAATTGATTGAATTCTATGTGTTGACACAAAGTTCTTTAAGTTCATTTCCATAGAGCAGCATGCTTTCTGATTGAATACCTTTTCTAGAAGACCTTATCCTTGATATTTGGAAATTCGTGCTACTCTGCTGCGAGTGAACACTAATTTTCATGCCATATCAACATTAAGGGTTCAGCCGGGGAAAATAGCACATAAAACATTCAAAGAGACTTATATTAAGTGAATATAGGCAAGGTGCCAAAATTTACAGAATACCTAGGATTGTTGCTACATGCACCATTCTGGGTAAATTTCATGAGAAAATATTGAGTTGCTCAATAAATGTTCCAGTGAAGAGGTTGAACACTCATTAATTTTCATGGATCTGTCTCTTTGCAGAGTGCCGGTCTATTAAATGCAGGGTTTTACAATTTTAGCCCTGAACTAAAAGCCACCATCAACAACTTTATTAAGATTGAGGCTTGTTGATTCTCTTAAAAGTATATTGGAGTTTGTCCATACAGATTGCTAATCGAAATATTGGGTGAGGTTGTTATACCCCTGCTTTTTCAATTGGTATCAGAGCAGGCAAACACATTTAAAGACCTTACAAGTCTGTGTATGTGGCAATCTGAGTCCGAGGAAAAAATCTATCCTCTAACATTTAAGCATACCAAGATGTCTCCTAAATCTTTTAATTATACCAAGGGTCTTGGAAAAACCTCACAGGATTACTCCTTAGTTGATTCTTCTGAATCCTGAGGTAGAAAAATTATTCCATCAGATGTAGACATCTCTCCCTCCCATGAGGCATCTGACACTATGGCAAAAGCTGAAATGGATCTCACCAGAATCTCAAAAAATTCTACGGAGACTGTTGATTTTTAGGATCATGCTCAGCTTATTGATGAATTTAAAAAGTATCTTGATCGAGAACATGAACTCTATAACATCACATCATTGAGTCCTTCTCTAACAATATTGAAAAAATCCTCTGAGAAACTACTCTACAGCGTGAAAATATTAGTGCTCTTGAGAATATTGTCAAGGAAGACTCAATTAGAGAAAAACGTTTGATCGGGACATATTCATCAGATCTAAACAGACTTCGTGTTGAAAAACAGAAACTAAGTGCATCTCTTATTCTAGCCCATGAACAGTACAAATCCTTGGAAAAGGAAAACTTTGTCTTAAGGAGAATTTCTTATATGTCTGTTAATTCTCATAAATTACAGGACATGAAGAAATGTCCTCCAGAAGAAGGTTGTGTCAGAAAGGACGTATGTGACTTACAATCCTCTCGTATGGCTATGAATTTAAAACATGTGCCAGTTATTTCTCCTCCACGAACCTGTACATTATGTGGGAAAAAGAATCACTATGCTATCCATTGCCTTGCCAGGAGGAAACAAATCTCAAATCTTCATAATTTGCTTCTTTCTACTATCAATGGAGTAAATAGTCTGTCGACTTCTGTTATGAATAGAAAACCAAAAACCTTATAAAAATGATCTCTACTCTAGAAATCATCACATGGAACAAGTTTATCTCAATGGTATAAACTCGTGTGCCACTAATGAACACATTCCTTGTGCTTATAAGAATGAGTCTAGTAAATCTAAGTCTAGAAAATGGATACCTCTCTATTCAGATCCTCTTGATCCAATTGCAAGAGGTCCTAGATTTAGTCCTCGGAGAAAGCATTCTGACGGATATGTTAAACACACCATGTCTTACTCTTCTGGGATGAAAGTCAACCGAAGAAAGGCGAATAACACAAAGATCAAACATTCAGATGATATGTACAACTTCCTTCTCTACCTGATTCCAGGTATTCTTTTCCTTGTTTTTAACTTGAGAGGTGCAAGGAATTTATTTGAGAAGTGCTCAAGTATGTTGTATATTTTTTTCTGTTTAAAGTTTTTTTTTTTGTGGTGGCGGTCCACAAATGTTCACATCCTCCTATTGTGAGTTCTTAGGGTTTTTTTCGTAACAGGAGTTTCCGACTCATGTTTACAAACATATATACTTGTCTGTATTGTGTTTCTCCTTCCCTAAAAAAAGGGTTTATATGGAGAACTCTGCAAAAATCTCAAGAGATTGTGCATCTTGATATGGAGGAAGACAATCAGGGACATGAGTTAATTCAGGAGCTGGTCTTAAAGAAGATGCTTGAAAGAAAGGATCACAACACCTGGATTAATGATTTTGTCAAGGATTTAACTCGTTTTCAGAACAATTCAAAGGTCGAGTTTGAAAATCTTCAACTGCAAATAAACCAACTCTTAGATGGTCAGGCCAGAATCCTTGCTAATCAGAATATTCTGATACGGAATCAAAAGAAGCTCATCATGGACTGTGTCAAAGCTATACAACTTGCTCGGTTTGTTGATCACAAAGTTAGTGTTCTAACTCATGAACATGGTGTGTCTATGGTCAATAAAATAAAGGAAATCAGTAATACCTTCTTTGATGGATTCATCGAAAGATATGAGGTTCTCAATGAAATCTGATTTTTCTTTGTTTGTCTAGTAAATCTTCTATTTTCTTGTGTTGTTTAGAAGAATAACTAGAGATTAGAATAACCATTATTGTGATTACACATAGCTATGTCCAACGTTTTCATCTTCATGTTTTTGGATTTATTGGTTTAAACACTAAAATTGTTCGGAAGATGATTTTTCCAGTATTAATCTTTATGATTTTACATATTGCAATTTGTTATGGGATATATGTGTTTGCGTCCGTGAACTATGATTGTCACATACCCTGTCAAAATTTAAGTCCTTTATATGTTGATATGCATGTATTGATAAAAAAAGGAACGAACTTTTGATAATACAAAAGTTAAGCCTATTATGTCAATTATTAATGAAAGATGGGTTAAAATCTTTTGTTTACAAGGATTATGTCTATTATATGTCATTGTGCTAATGGTGATGGAAAATAAAATGAATCCTCGTGTATTCCACATCATTTGCTCGACCTCCGGTCTATAATTTTTGTGCATATACTGTGTTGTTCCATTGGGTGTCTTATGTTGAGCGCAATCTACTGAGTTATTCATTCGCTTATGATTAACTTAGTTGTTGCTCCGTGAGGTACTTTATGTCGAGCATGATCAACTAAACTAATCATCCTCGGTTGGTTATTTAGCTGTTTCTCCGCAAGTTCTCTTATGTCGAGCATAACCAATTAAATTGATTACTTTATGTGATTAATTTGGTTGTGTATTCCGATTAGATTAATTATGGGTTCTCTTGTGATTAATCTAATTGAGTATTTTTGAGTCTCCATAAGTTCACCTATGTTGAGAATTTCCGATTAAGTTAATCATTGGTTTTCTCGTGGTTAATTTAATTGAGTATTATTGTTTGGATTCAAATTCATACGTGTATGTGATTTTTTATGTCCAAAGAAATCCTTATTTTCTTTTGACATTAAGGTCGCTCTTGTTGTTCTTTCGGGAATGACATTTTATGGGGGAGAGTTCTTAATTGAACTTGTTCTTAATTTCCAAATATTTGTGGGGAGTGCGGCTGTGGAATATTATAGGGGTTATCTTGTATCTTAATAAACTCTTTGATGAATGCATTTAGATTCGGCTATATGTTTGCATCTAAATAAGATGATATGTGCTTTCTTTTGGTCATGAAATGTCTCTTTCGGAAATTTCATTAGGATCCCGTTTTTGTACCTTTGCCAATTTTGTTGACAAAAAGGGGGAGAATTAATATGTAGTTCACACTACAAATACATATGGTTTTCGAATCATTATGTAAGGGGGAGTGCTTCCCATGTGAGATTGAGTATTGACTAAGGGGGAGTAATACATATTACCATAGTATTGTTGTCGAAGTTGTGATACAACTGAACTTTAATACTATATAATGATATTATGACACTGTATAACAATGATTGAGAACTCTTGTTTTCTCATTGTTATAGCTACGCATTTTCAACAACGATGATGCTGAACTTACAACCTTTGAGATCATTGGAGTACTTGGAAGTGACGAAGATTTCGAGTAATGTTGAAGATTAGGCATGTGGAATAGGAGCTACAAAAGTTAATTCATTTATTTTTGTATTCCATATGTATTGATAGTTTTGTCACTAAAATTGACAAAGGGGGAGATTATTAGAGCATTGCTCGGTCGAACTCGCATGTTGCTATATCAAGCATGTTTGTCAATGTTTGTGATCAAAACTATAAGTCTTGATTTCTAGTCTACTATAGATAAGTCTCGGACTAGGATAGAAAGTGTAGTTGAGCTCAAGAACTCCATGGAAATCATCATACAAGACGAAGAACTACTCAAGAAATTGGTGGAACTTCATCAACTAAAAGGTATGTGGAGACTTGAACTTATCTATCACTTAAAAGTCTATCTACTCTATCACCTATCTTTGAGACAAAGTCGTTTTGCTATATAGACTTTGATTATACACATTTGCTATTTCGAGTCGAGTTTATCCCGCCTATATATTTCTCGAAATATGTGTTGGTAAGCTTTCGCTTTAGCCAAGTTCATCTTTACCTAGTGACGAAAGTCATGTTATGTTTCAATCACTTTGAAAATTGCTTACTTTGACAAAAAATAGTTTGTGAATAACAACTATATAATAAAGTCCTCTAAGAAAGTTTCAATAATTGAAATGAGAGTTTGGATAATATAACCATTGATGGATATAAGCATTGTGTGGCAACACATATATGTATAAGTCCTTTTTTCCTTGAACCAAAGTATGTGTGCTTTGTTGATCAGGAGAACCAGAACAAGAGCTGTGAACTCAGTCCGCGAACTGGCTGAAGTTCTCGACCCGGGAAAATTTTATAGAGTTTGAGAACTCCTTCCGGGAACTTAAGTCCGCGAACTTAAGTTAGTTATATCTAAATATGATTGTTTGTGAACTTATATTTATTTAAAATAAGGAATGCAAAATGCAAACCGTGGCTATAAAATTCATGAACCGATTCGAGTGAATCAAATCGTTTTTGCTTCGATTGTATCTTGTGTAGTTACATAAGATTTCCTTGCAATTGAACAACTCTCTAACTAGTTCATTTGAGTCATTTGAACTAGTTATGGTGAAGAAGAATAAGGTTGTTATGAAAGTGCTCATATGGCTAACCATTTGGTTAACTATTGTTGAACCAAAAAATGTACATGTTTGGGTATGGTTACATAAACCTAAAATTGTGCATTCCATTTGTGTGTAACAAGATAAGTTTTCGATCCAACGGTTGAAAGATATTAGCTTGAATCTAATCAGGTTTTCATCTAACGGTGAATATTGAATGCTTTGTTACTAAGCTAACATTGATTGCAAACCCTGATTTGAAAGACTATATAAGGGAGAACTCTAGCAACTGGGAAACCTAATCCCCACATCTCCTGTGTGATACTAGTTGTAGTATCTAGAGTCGATTCTCTTTTAACCTTAGGTTTCTTCTTGTAAACCAGGTTAATGACTTAAAGGCTTCATTGGAATTGTGAAGCCAGACTGATACTACTTTCTCGTAGTTGTGTGATCTGATCTTGCTGATTCTATCGTGTTGAGTATAATCGAAATGATTGGCTTGAAATTAATATCTCTGATAGGCAAGATACAAAAGTAGTCACAAACATATCCGTCTCATCCTTTGTGATTCCATACTATCTTATTTCGTCGCATTGATTAAGATTATTGTGAGGTGATTGATAATACTAGGTTGTTCTTCCGGAATATACGTCTGGGTTATCAATTGGTTCATGTTCACCTTGATTTATCAAAAGACGGAACAAAACTTGTAGGTTTATCTGTGGGAGACAAATTTATCTATTACCGTTGACTTTTCTGTGTGATACAGATTTGTTTATTAAAGTCTTCGACTTTGGGTCGTAGAAACTCTTAGTTGTGGGTAAGATCAGCTAAGGGAATCAAGTGCGTAGTATCCTGCTGGGATCAGAGACGTAAGGAGCGCAACTGTACCTTGGATCAGTGTGAGATTGATTTGGTTTCAACTACAGTCCAGACCGAAGTTAGTTTGTAGTAGGCTAGTGTCTGTAGTGGCTTAATACAGTGTGTGTTCAATTTGGACTAGCTCCTGGGGTTTTTCTGCATTTGTGGTTTCCTCGTTAACAAAATTCTGGTGTCTGTGTTATTTCTATTCCACATTATATTTTGTTATATAATTGAAATATCACAGGTTGTGCGTTTGAATCAATCAATTGGAAATCCGACCTTTGGTTGTTGATTGAAATTGATTGATCCTTGAACATTGGTCTTTGGTACCGTTCAAGTGAATTCTCTTGTATTCAATTAGACTCGCAGATTTATATTTGCTTGAGTGAGAATTGAATCAGGAAAGGGAGATATAACTCTTTGATATACTTTTGTTTGTGGGTGAAAACTGTTTATGCTAGTTTTTGGTAATTTTGGGTGTGTGGATGAGAAACTAGTCTATACCCTAAACAATGCACTGCACGGGAGTACTTTTGATTCGAGAGATCAATCTGTACAATCCTGACCTAAATTAAGAAATGGTCATTCCAGGCTTGCTTCGGTCACAAAGTGAAGGAGAAGGGTTGGTCTTAGGGGAGGGAAGATAAGAAAGTGTTGAGACCAGAATCGTTGATTCCGAAGGTGTGGTTGTTTATGACATGTATCATAAAATAAAACTGGCTAGCATAATGGAAATCTATCTGGTGATTTCTGGATACTGTGTTGTTCTCTGACCAAAACTTATCTTTTGTTGGAAATAGGTGAAGCCTATTTATTCAAGTCATATTGAAACATACCCTGGTCTCGTAGGAAGTGAAAACGATTAAGCAGTGGAAGAGTGGAGTACCGTATAACCGTCATAAACCCATGCTTCCATGATAAAGGAAGTGGATCCGTTTACACCCGTTACTTCTTGTCGCCACTAATTGTCCCGCTTCATGACACTTTCTTATAACGGGTGTATTATACGCCGCACACTGGAAAACTTTCCACAAGTCCATCAGTTCGGTGGCGAACTTGGATGGATGAGATTGCATCTCATGAGGAAGGGTAGCCTTTGATTATGGCTACCTTCTGTTGGCTCCTGGTAATGGCACAATGGCATTTTTTTGTGTATGCTAGTGGCACTATGGAATGACTGGTATAGCTCGTGCATGCCAGCGGCACGGTAGTATAAGTGGTGCCTGGCGTAGCCATGGCCACGAGATTTAAGCGGTTGGTCGCCTAAAACTTGCCACAAGTCCGTCAGTTCGGTGGCGAACTTGGATGGCTGAGATTGCATCTCATGAGGGAGGATGGCCATTGATTATGGATATATCTTGTCATATAAAAAAGTGGCGCCATGGCATAGTGGCATGCCAGTGACATAGTGGCATGCCAGTGGCAACTATTGTGGCGTATTAGTGTTAGGCCCAAATATGACTTCGGTAACATTGGCCATGTTGCTAAGTTAATCTTAAGGACTTAAGAGAGTCACTGAACTCAGTTGGCATGGCAACTTTTGGGTAAATTAGGGTTTGGCGTATCATAACACTATTTAGCATGTGCAGCATGATGGTGGCGTGGCTGGCATGGTTAGCACATGCCAGTGGCACGAAGTAGCGTCTGGCGTAGCCATGGCTGCTAGACTTTAGCACATTGGCGTGGAAACATTGGCCCTGTTTCCACATCAATCCCAATGCTCTAGGAAACATTACTCGGCTTGGTTGGCATAACAAATTTGCCTAAATTAGGGTTTGGCGCACCAAAACCCTAATTAGCGCAAACGGCGTGCGGCATGTGGACATTGCACATTGATGTTTCGTGCAAATGGTGCCATAGCCACGCCCAAGGAGCCATAACCAGGCCATCATGTGGAAATGTCCACAGGAGCAAGATTCCCACGGGTGGCCATGTCATGGCGCCATTATTAGGGTTTCTTGGGTCCTGTACGGTTCGTGGCATGTTGTGGGCCCGAAGTGGCATGATTTGTACCACGACTGGAAATTAGGCGTTTGACCATGGAAGGTCGCGCTTCTGGTTAGGTTAACTGTATTGAAGTCTGTTATGGCATTGGCCATGAACAAAAGGTGGGTTAACACGTTCGTGCACTATTTATGGTAAGTTTCCACGTTCAGCATGTTTCTGTGGTAAAGTAGCACGCCGGTATGTTGGGTATGCACGTTTGGCATGCCAATTGGCGCGTTGGCGAAACTTTGGGGAAATCCATTTGGTATTGGCGCGACTTTGATTCTCTTTTTTAATACTGCGGCAGGTTTCTAGCAACATGATTGGTCAAACAAGAGAAAGAGCCGGCCGAACATGAGAGGACACACTTCTGATGTGAGTGTGGCAGGTTTAGAGCGACCTAATTGGTCGAAAAAGCGAGGGACGACCAAGCATGGGAGTGGCTATACTTCTAGTGTGAGTGTGGCGACTTTAGAATGACCTGATTGGTCGATGAGAAATGGGGCCGACAAGTATGGGCCCAGCCAGAACTTATGTGCGTGTGGCGAGTTTAAGGAGACCTGATTGGTCGAGGGAGATAAGGTCATTTTAGGATGGGGAGTGGCCAATGGAAAATGGAGCCGGCTGGCTTAAGGCATGGCCCCGCCTCCCTTGTTTTCTGATTCTGGGTAAGATTTTGCACCTACGAATCCATGGCGGATTAATTACCTAGTTTGCCTAGGCCTAATTTCGACAAGCAAGGCCTGATATGCTGCGCAAGGCGCAAAACCCTAACTTTTGCAAATTAGTCAGGGTAATTGATTGAATTCTATATGTTGACACAAAATTCTTTAAGTTCATTTCCAGAGAGCAACATGCTTTCTGATTGAATACCTTATGTAGAAGACCTTATCCTTGATATTTGGAAATTCGTGTTACTCTGTTGCAAGTGAACATGAATTTTCATGCCATATCAACATTAAGGGTTCAGCCGTGGAACATAGCATATAAAGCACTCAAAGAGACTTATATTAAGTGAATAAAGGCAAGGTGCCAAAATTTACAGAATACCTGGGATTTTTGCTACATGCACCACTCTGGGTAAATTTCATGAGAAAATATTGAGTTGCTCAATAAGTGTACCAGTGAAGAGGTTGAACACTCATTACTTTTACATGGCTCTGTCTCATTGCAGAGTGACTGTCTATTAAATGCAGGGTTTTACAATTTTAGCCCTGAACTGAAATCTACCATCAACAAATTTATTAAGATTGAGTCTTGTTGATTCTCTTGAAAGTATATTGGAGTTTTTCCATACAGATTGCGAATCGAAATATTGGGTGAGGTTGTTATATCCCCGTTTTTTCAATTGGTATCAGAGCAGGCAAACATATTTAAAGACCTTACAAGTCTGTGTATGTGGCAATCTGAGTCTGAGGATAAAATCTCTCCTCTAGCATTTACGCATACCAAGATGTCTCCTAAAGCTTTTAATTATACCAAGTGTCTTGGAAACACCTCAAAGGATTACTCCTTAGTTGATTCTTCTGAATCCTGAAGTAGAAAGTGTTAGAGCATTGCTCGGTTGAACCCACTAAACGTTAGTATGTCAAGTTTGGTTGTCATATTTTAATGAACCAAAACTCATTTAAGAGTCGCTTGATTTAAATATACTAGAGTCAACTTCGTATAGGTTAGCTTGAAAGTATTAGGATGAGACATTACAAGTATTACGAAGACTTGAAGAAGTGAAGAAGAACGGAGCTACAACCACAATATCATCCTTCCAATTGAGGTTAGTGATATTTGACTTGAATTGTTTCATTCCCTAACATATCTTTCAAGTCGTGCATAATGAAAACATAAAACTGCGAAGCATGAACACTCTATATAGACATAGTATTAAGGAATGCAATATGAAGTTTCTTGCTTAACCATTAAACTTTATATATAAGACATCGACATAATTGTATGAATGCTACTGTGATTATGTATGGGTATGAGGTGAGTATTTCATCCTAGGGAACAATGTTTACATGTGTTCTAAGGAAGTAAGTTCATGATATGTGTTGTGAACCGAAAAGGAAATCGCCAGGCGTTATTGGGGTTGTTATTCATTGCATATATTATGAACGACCAATATGTGTGATTAGTATAACCGCTCATGACTTGTTTGTGTTCTTGGTAAAACTATTCACATGAGGCCTGACTTATGTATTGGTAATGACTTTTATTAGTGAAACCGATCTTAAGTAATCACATGGGGTATGATCGGGTTGTGAGTGTCTGAACTTATTACTGGGAGAAGGGGAACCGATCCTAGTAAGAGGTGCAATGCATCACAAGGGGCACCGATCCTTGTATGAGGTGCATCAAGGTTTATGGAAGAAAGGGGAACCGATCCTATGAACATGTGCAACACGTTTTTGGGAAGGGGGAACTGATCCTATGGACATGTGCAGTGCATACAAGTTATATACCAAATATATACGGGGAACCGATTCTAGTACCTAGTCAGCCGTATCTTTGGTAAGCTAGTGTAACTATACACAGTACTCACATGGAGGTAGAACCGAAACTTGTTTTGGTAGAACCGTAAACCCATGAGTTGTGATTGAGTGTTACTTGACCAATCACGTAGTTTTTGAAAGTCATATGAACCAATTCTAAACTTGTTTGGAAGTGTGGTAAATCGATTTCAAGTGAGTAAGTATGAAAAAGGACTTGCAAGAGTAAGATGTCGACACACTTTGAACACGGGGCATTAATGCTTATTCTATATTGTTCAAAGATATTCCTTAACGGCTAAGAAGGAAGTAAATCCCTAGATCGAATTTAAATAAGTTAAGAATCTTTTTAATTAAGGGTTCTTAATTATATATGGAAAATAAGAATTAGTAATGTGCATTTACTAGTTAAAGATTTTCCTAGGAGATTTCGATCGTATTTTTGGACAGTGCATTTACAGGAATTATGAAAACCGAATTTGGTGGAGTAATAAAAAATATCTTGAGAATATTTTCGGTTTTGGAAATTCCTTGGTGTCCAAACTTCCTTGTCTATAAATACTTTGAGTTTGCATTTCTAGCAAACTAATCCTGCGTAACATAGACTTCCTCTTTTGTCTTTGTTACTGGTGAAGCCGCCTATCGGAGAGAAGAGTAATCTAATTAGGTGAAATCCCTTACGGTGGATTGAGAAGCTCTAGCGCGACCCGTTGGTGGGAAACTAGATATTGCGGTTTATATTTAGTTTTCGTATTGATTTGATTGACTAACGGTGGTTAAACTTTGATTGCACCTAGTTTGTTTATGCTTGAGAATCTTCTCTTCTGATATAAGATTCACTCAAACTAGTTCAAGGTTTTGACAGGGATCTTTATACCGTTGTTAGATATAAAGACGATCTTGTGATAATCCATTGTTAACAGACTCCGTTCTGTGTGTGATTGATCATAAGAGATTCAAGTAGTTGTGTGAAGGTGTTTATTGAAGATCTAAGAAGATTTGAAGACAAAGAAGATATTGAAGATTTTGTTTTTATAATCTTTGGTGTGCACAATACTTGTTTGGGAAAAAGAGGATCCGACTATAATTGATTTATCCTTTTGGGTATTTTGATATAATAGTTGAGGAAGATCGACATCAATACGTTTCCTTGTGATTAAAGGTATTGATTGGCTTAATCTTAACGATTGCCTTTGGGTGATTGAACATAAGATAGATCTTGGAACATGGCAAAGGATTTTATGTTAAGATAAACAAGGGAACCTTTGCGCAACTCATATCACTTGGCTGAAAAGAGTTGATACCAAACAGATTTGTTGTTCCTTTACTGTCTGGAATACGAATTAAAGGAATTGGTCCAAGTACGTGACTTGTTTACAGGTTGGAGGCGTGGGAATACAGACGGAACTAGGTGACCTATAGGTTTAGTTGCTTGGTCACAATTATACGAAGTTGGTTTATTTTGTATAGCGGATTAATCCTGAGAGTATTCAATTCTGGACTAGGTCCCGGGATTTTTCTGCATTTGTGGTTTCCTCGTTAACAAAATCTGGTTGTGTCATTTACTTTATATTTCCGTATAATAATTGTTTTATTATAATTAAAGTAAATTGCATAAACGTTAATTCCTACTTACTTGATACGTGAATCCTGTTGAGTTTGGTTAAGTACAAACCTTTGTATCAAATAAATACACTTTGTTGTTGTATTGTCTTGATCTCGTATCCATAGACGATCACACAAAGTGTGAACCGATTTGTTGTATTGTCTCGACTCAGTCCATAGACAATCACTTTCGGGGAAATGACTTACAAGAAGGAAAAGTAATAGCTTGAGGTATATTTGGGGTACCCTCGCCTTTTCAGAAAGATTGTTCCATCATATGTATACATCTCTCCCTCCCATGAGGCATGTGACACTATGGCAAAAGCTAAAATGAAGCTCACCAGAATCTCAAAAAATTCTACTGAGATTGTTGATTTTCAGGATCATGCTCAGCTTATTGATGAATTTGAAAAGTCTCTTGGTCGAGAACATGAACTCTATAACATCATTGAGTTATTCTCTAACAATATTGAAAAACTCCTCCGAGAAACTACTCTACAACGTGAAAAGATTAGTGCTCTGGAGAATATTGTCAAGGAAGACTCAATTAGAGAAAAATGTTTGATCGAGACACATTCATCAGATATAAACAGTGCAAATCCTTGGAAAATAAAAACTCTGTCTTAAAGAGAATTTCTTCTGTGTCTGCTAATTTTCATAAATTACAAGACATGAAGAAATGTCCTCCAGAAGAAGGTTGTGTCAGAAAGGACGTATGTGACTTATAATCCTCTCGTATGGCTATGAAGTTAAAACAAGTGCAAGTTATTTCTCCTCCACGAACCTGTACATTATGTGGGAAAAAGAATCACTATGCTATCCATTGCCATGCCAGGAGGAAACGAATCTAAAATCTTCATAATTTTCTTCTTTCTACTATCAATGGAGTAAATAGTCTGTCGACTTCTGCTGTGAATCTCGTACCTATAGAAAACTAGACACCTTATAAAAATGATCTCTACGCTAAAAATCATCACAGGGAACAAGTTCATCTCAATGGTATAAACTAGTGTGCCACTAATGAACACATTCCTTGTGCTTATAAGAATGAGTTTGGTAAATCTAATTCTAGAAAATGGATCCCTATTTATTTTGATCCTCTTGATCCAATTGCAAGAGGTCCTATATTTAGTCCTCAGAGAAAGCATTCTTACGGATATGTTAAAAACGCCGTGTCTTACTCTTCTGGGATGAAAGTCAACCGAATAAAGGCGAAGAATACAAGATCAAATTGTCATATGAAATGTACAACTTCCTTTTAAATAATCATAGTGGGATTATATCTCACTCCACTACCTGATTCCAGGTATTCTTTTCCTTGTTTCTAACTTGAGAGGTGCAAGGAAGTTATTTGAGAAGTGCTCAAGTATGTTGTATTTTTTTTTTTTCTGTTTAAGGTTTTTTTTTGTGCTGGCGGTCCACAAACGTTCGCATCCTCCTAATGTGAGTTCTTAGGGTTTTTCTCGTAATAGGAGTTTCCGACTCGTGTTTACAAAAACATATATACTTGTATGTATTGTATCTCTCATTTCCTAACAAAAAAAAATGGTTTATATGGAGAACTCTGCAAAATCTTAAGAGATTGTGCATCTTGATATGGAGGAAGACAATCAGGGACGTGAGTCAATTCAGGAGCTGGTCCTAAAGTAGATGCTTGAAAGAAAGGATCACAACACCTGGATTAATTATTTTGTCAAGGATTTAACTCGTTTTTAGAACGATTCAAAGGTCAAGTTTGCAAATATTCAACTGAAAATAAACCAACTCCTAGATGGTCAGGCCAGAATCCTTGCTAATCAGAATATTCTGACACAGAATCAAAAGAAGCTCATCATGGACTGTGTCAAATCTAGACAACTTGCACGGGTTGTTGATCGCAAAGTTAGTGTTCTAACTCACGAACATGGTGTGTCTACGGTCAAGAGAATAAAGGAAATCAGTGATACCTTCTTTGATGGATTCATTGAAAGATATGAGGTTCTCAATGAAATATGATTTTTCTTTATTTGTCTAGTAAATCTTATATTTTCTTCTTTTGTTTATAAGAATAACTAGAGATTGTAATAGCTATTATTGTGATTACACATAGCTATGTCCAACATTTTCATCTTCATGTTTTTAGATTTATTGGTTTAAACTCTAAAATTGTTTGGAAGATGATTTTTTACAGTATTAATCTTTATGATTTTATATATTGCAATTTGTTATGGGATATGTGTGTTTTCATCCGTGAACTATGATTGCCCATACCTTGTCAAAAGTTAAGTCCTTTATATGTCTATATACATGTATTGATAAAAAAAGGAATGGACTTTTGACAATACAAAAGTTAAGCATATTATGTCAATTATTAATGGAAGATAGGTTAAAATCTTTTGTTTTCAAGGATTATGTCTATTATATGTCATTGTGCTAATGGTGATGGAAAATAAAATGAATCCTTGTATATTCCACAGTATTTGGTCGACCTCCGGTCTACAATTTTTGTGCATATATTGTGTTGTTCCATAAGGTGTCTTATGTTGAGCGAAATCGACTGAGTTATTCATTCGTTAATGATTAACTAAGTTGTTGCTCCGTGAGGTACTTTATGTCGAACATGATCAACTAAATTAATCATCCTCGGTTGGTTATTTAGTTGTTGCTCCGTAAGTTATCTTATGTCGAGCATGACCAATTAAATTAATTACTTTATGTGATTAATTTGGTTGTGTATTCCGATTAGATTAATTATGGGTTCTCTTGTGATTAATCTAATTGAGTATTTTTTAGTCAACATAAGTTCACCTATGTTGAGCATTTCCGATCAAGTTAATCATTGGGTTTCTCGTGGTTAATTTAATTGATTATTATTGTTTGGATTTAAATTCATACTCGTATGTGATTTGTTATGTCCAAAGAAATCCTTCTTTTCTTTTGAAATTAAGGTCGCTCTTGTTGTTCTTTCGGGATTGACATTTTATGAGGGAGTGTTCTTAATTGAACTTGTGCTTAATTTCCAAATCTTTGTGGGGAGTGCGGATGTGGAATATTATAAGGGTTATCTTGTATCCTAATAAAATCCTTGATGAATGCATTTAGCTTCAGCTATATGATTGCATCTAAATAAGATGATATGTGCTTTCTTTTAGTCATGAAATGTCTCTTTCGGAAATTTCATTAGGATCCCGTTTTTGTACCTTTGCCAATTTTGTTGACAAAAAGGGGGAGAATTAATATGTAGTTCACACTACAAATACATATGGTTTTCGGATCATTATGTAAGGGGGAGTGGTTCCCATGTGAGATGGAGTATTGACTAAGGGGGAGTGATACATATCACCATAGTATTGTTGTTGAAGTTGTGATACAACTGAACTTTGATACTATATAATGATACTATGACACTGTATAAAAATGATTGAGAACTCTTGTTTTCTCATTATTATAGCAACGGATTTTCAACAATGATGATGCTGAACTTACAACCTTTGGGATCATTGGAGTACTTGGAAGTGACGAAGATTTCGAGTAATGTTGAAGATTAGACATGTGGAATAGGAGCTACAAAAGTTAATTCATTTATTTTTGTATTCCATATGTATTGATAGTTTTGTCACTAAAATTGACAAAGTGAGAGATTGTTAGAGCATTGCTCCGTCGAACTCACATGCGTTGCTATCTCAAGTATGTTTGTCAATGTTTGTGATCAAAACTATAAGTCTTTATTTCTAGTCTACTATAGCTAAGTCTCGGACTAGGATAGAAAGTGTAGTTAAGCTCAAGAACTCCATGGCAATCATCATATAAGACGAAGAACTACTCAAGGAACTGGTGGAACTTTATCGACTAAAAGGTATGTGGAAACTTGAACTTATCTATCACTCAAAAGTCTATCTACTATATCTCCTATGTTTGAGACAAAGTCGTTTGGATATATAGACTTTGATTATACACATTTGCTATTTTGAGCCGAGTTTATCTCGCCTATCCATTTCTTGAAATATGTGTTGGTAATCTTTCGCTTCAACCAAGTTCATCTTGACCTAGTGACGAAAGTCATGTTATGTTTCAATCACTTTGAAAATTGCTTATTTTGACGAAAAATAGTTTGTGAATAACAACTATATAATAACGTCCTTTAAGAATATTTCAATGATTGAAATGAGAGTTTAGATAATATAACCATTGATGGATATAAGCATTGTGTGGCAACACATATATGTATTAGTCCTTTTTTCCTTGAACCGAAGTATGCGTACTTTGTTGATCAGGAGAACCAGAACAATAGCTGTGAACTCAGTCGGCGACTGGCGGAAGTCCTCGACCCGAGAAAATCTGCCAGAGTTTGAGAACTCCTCCCGGGAACTTAAGTCCGCGAACTAAGTCCGCGAACTTAAGTTAGTTATATCTAAAGACGATTGTTTGTGAACTTATATTTATATTAACTAAGGAATGCAAAATGCAAACCGTGGCTATAAATTTCATGAACTGATTGAGTGAATCAAATCGTTTTTGCTTCAATTGTGTCTTGTGTAGTTACATAAGATTTTCTTGCAATTGAACAACTCTCTAACTAGTTCATTTGAGTCATTTGAACTAGTTATGGTGAAGAAGAATAAGGTTGATATGAAAGTGATCATATGGCTAACCATTTGGTAACTATTGTTGAACCAACAAATGTACATGTTTGGGTACGGTTACACAAACCTAAAATCGTGCATTCCATTTGTGTGTAACAAGCTAAGTTTTCGATCAAACGGTTGAAAGATATTAGCTTGAATCTAATCAGGTTTTCATCTAACGGTGAATATTGAATGCTTTGTTACCGAGCTAACATTGATTTCATACCCTGATTTAAAAGACTATATATGGTTAATCCCCACACCTCCTGTATGATACTAGTTGTATTAGCTAGAGTTGATTCTCCTTTAACCTTAGGTTTCTTCTTGTAAACCAGGTTAACGACTTAAAGACTTCATTGGGATTGTGAAGCCAGACCGATACTAATTTCTCGTAGTTATGTGATCCGATCTTGCTGATTCCATCGTGTTGAGTACAATCATAATGATTGGATTGAAATTAATATCTCTGATAGGCAAGATATAAAAGTACTCACAAACATCTTCGTCTCATTGTTTGTGATTCCACAATATCTTCTTTCCCCGCGTCGATTAAGATTATTGTGAGGTGATTGATAATACTAGGCTGTTCTTCGGTATTATAAGTCCGAGTTATCAATTGGTTACTATTCACCTTGATTTATCAAAAGACGGAACAAAACTTGTAGGTTTATATGTGGGAGACAGATTTATCTATTACCGTAGACTTTTCTGTGTGATACAGATTTGGTTATTAAAGTCTTCGACTTTGGTTCGTAGCAACTCTTAGTTTTGGGTGAGATCAGCTAAGGGAATCAAGTGCATAGTATCCTGATAGGATCAGAGACGTAAGCAGTGCAACTGTACCTTGGATCAGTGTGAGATTGATTGGGGTTCAACTACAGTTCAGACCGAAGTTAGTTTGTAGTAGGCTAGTGTCTGTAGCAGCTTAATACAGTGTGTTCAATATGGACTAAGTCCCGGGGCTTTTTCTGCATTTGCGGTTTCCTCGTTAACAAAATTCTGGTATCTGTGTTTTTTCTATTCCGCAATATATTTTATTATATAATTGAAATATCACAGGTTGTGTGTTTGAATCAATCAATTGGAAATCCGACCTTTGGTTGTTGATTGAAATTGATTGATCCCTGAACATTGGTCTTTGGTACCTTTCAAGTGAATTCTCTTGTATTCAATTAGACTCGCAGATTTCTATTTGCTTGAGTGAGAATTGAATCATAAAAGAGACATATAACTCTTTGATATACTTTGTTAAGATTGAGCCTTGTTGATTCTCTTGAAAGTATATTGTAGTTTGTCCATACAGATTGCTAATCGAAATATTGGGTGAGGTTGTTTATACCCCGCTTTTTCAAGGAATATCTTTGAACAATAAAAGATAAGAGTTACTGTAGGATCAGAATATCGCAGGAACAACAGTCTTGCGAAGCTAACAACAACACTCTTGCGAAATTTTAACAACTCATTACAAATTTCGCAGAATGGTTAGGAAAGTGACATAATAGATGACGGTAGCATAAACATGAAGAAAGTGTGATAGTCTTGCGAATAATAGAGGTTTGCAAGGAAGTATCACTAACAAGCTTGCGAGAATATCGCAAGTCAGATCCGGAATTAAAGGATAGCTTAGCTGTTATGCACTATGTAAATCCCTATATAAAGAGTTGAGCAGGCGTAAGGAAGAGAGAGATCTTTTTTGAGTGTTAAGAAAGTCATTTAGGAGAGAGAAAGTAAAAAGAGCGATTGTATTCTTGTTTTATTCCATTACTTGTAACATTTCTGTGAATCAATTAATAAAAGTGTTGTTCTTAATCTTCAAAATATGTGTTGATTATGATGAATTCTTGTGAGGGGTGTAGAGTAGGATTTCATGCTACTACATATTGGCGCTAGAAACAGGGACTAATTTCCCTTGTTTTTAATGTGAAAATCAGTATTGAGATTTGGAAGAATTTATAATAGTTGGTGAGGAATTTCAGACGATTTCCAGTAATTCATTGAGGTTGAAGAGATGGCTAGAAGAAGGAATGCTTCAAGACAACCAACTACTATCAGGAGGAGTAAGACAGGAGTAAGAGACTTGCTGGAGAAAGAAGAAATGAAACTGGAGAATCATCAAGAATGAATGCAACAAATGATGGAGAAAATCAAATTCAACGTACACCTACGTAGAATAGAACTTTGGATTATGATAGAGTGAGTGTACATACTTGGCAATCAGATTCAGCGGAAGAAATAGAAGATGAGCAACAGTTAAGAAATGAAAGACAGGAGGAAAGAGCTGAAGAGGCAATTGGAGGAATAATTTATGGAGACGGAAGAATTGGAGTATTAGAGGCAACAAAGGCGTTAAGACAAATAATACACGAAGATAGGAGGTTAGAAGCGGAAGAAGCGGAAGAACACGCAAATTAGACAAGACAAAACCATGAATTGAGAACAGAAAACATGAGGTTACAAAATAGAAGACCAAGAAGCACTACAAGATCAATTTCAAGGTCAATCAGAAGAGGATAAGGACAAAACTCACTTGTAGAAAATGTTGATGGAAATATTTGACAGGGGGTGCAAAATCCAGACGAAGAATGTCGCGAAAATAGAGAAATGATTGAAGATCGTTATATACCACAAGGAGAAATTCAACAAAACAACAGAGGTCATGAGAATGAACAGTGTCAGGAACGAAATAACCAAGATGGCGAATAAAATCAAGAAGAAGGAGGGAGGATATTGCGTGGAAGAGAAATTCAAAGAAATCAACAGATAATTGAAAGAGAAATCGAGAGACATTATGCTGAACAAGCACGCTTAGCTTGCAAAAGGGAAATATTGAGAGCAGAGGTGGAAGAACAAGAATTCCAAGAGGCAATTCGCCAGAACAATCATGACAATCGAGAAAGAAGACGCGAACAAAACCGCAAAAATGTTAATATCAACGAAGAATATGATAGGGTGCAAAGAAGAGCTGAAAGGCAACAAGGAAAATTGATAAGAAATGAACAAAATAGCAGAAGATAAAATGAGAGATATAATGATATGCGAATTCATGAAAGAAATATAAGAGAAGATCGCAGAGAAAGACAAAAAGAAAATAATGGAGAAGGGAATCAAAATATCGCAACACAAGACAGGCAAGAACGTAGGATAAGATAAACGGAATTAAAGAGACCAGTGGGATCAACATCTGGGGTAAATGAACAAATCTTAAGAGAACTGGAAGAAATGAGAGGAATGATGAATAATAGGAGGGAAGGAGGTAGGAGAAAATTGGATGAAGCCATAGAAGAAGCTGCGAAAACTCCGTTCTCGCAAGAGGTACAATTAGGAGGAATTCCACCAAAGTGTAGCTTGCCTGCATTAACCAGCATCTTTGATGGGACAACATGTGCAATTCAACACATTAAAGCTTATGTGAGATGTATGCTACAATGGGAGAATCATGATGCTGTGTTGTGCAAGTATTCCGCATCAAGTTTAACAGGAGAGGCATTAAAGTGGTTCGAAGGTTTACCCAGGAATACTATAATATCTTTAAACCATTTGCAAACTACACTCTTAGGGACGTACATAACTAACAATTCCTCGCGGCCAGGCATAAAAGATGTATTTGGATTAAAAAAGAGAATTGGTGAAAGTTTGAAACATCTAACCATAAGGTGGAAGACAATGTGCAGTGAGACGGCTGTACGAGTGGATGAGAGATATCTTATTTTATCATTCATCAATGCAATGTTTGCAACCAATCTACTATACATTTAAATTTTTAAAATCAAGAATACCATCACAATGGCTGAGCTGCGAGAATTGCAGGAGGAGTACATTGCTCTTGAAGAAAAGCAAAATGAAGTAGAATCTTATCCAATTGCGAACACAAGCTCAAATACAACGAGCGCAAGCTTATTGCCTAAATTAATAAATACAGTGGCGAGCACCTCGCAGGCACAACAAGAACATAAGAATGATAATCAACAGAAGCTGGTGGCTATGGGAAGCATAGATCAAGAAGAATAAGAAAAGGAAAGAAATTTTTATAGTCGAGGTGGAAACAACAAAATTCAAAGACTTGATCAGCCACAAGAAAGCTATGGGGGACAAAGACAGAATTATCATAGGGGATCAGGAAGTCAAAAGATGATATGGGAAGAGACCAAGATGCCACCATTAAATGCTAGTGTGGAAATTTTTTGGGAAGCTATAATTCTAATGGAGAACATTCCGACGCCCTGGAACATGGGAAAAGAACCATTTTCAAGCAACCGAAATCAAGAATTTTGCTCTTACCATCTTTTTCATGGACATTCGACAAATAACTGCAGAAATATTGAAAGAATCATTATCAAGATGATAGACCAAGGAAAATTAAATCATTTTTTAATATGGCATCCTCAATCTCTACCCTTACCACCACCACCAGAAATTCGCAAAGTAAATGCAACAAAAGGAGGAGAAACATTTGACATATAAGTTGGAGCAAAGGCGAAGAATCTGTTTTGTAACTCTATTGTAAATTCGTACAAAACAATTGAAGATTTTCACGACAATGTTTTAAGTAGAGTTTTCACAAGAGATGCTGATGAAAGAGAGATAATGAACATTGTGAAAATCTCGCCGCTAAAAGAATGGCAAAAGCAGACTATCTCTTTTACCGCAGAATAAGTACCAGAGTCTGGCGAAATGCATGATAACCCATTAGTAGTGAGGATGGAAATAAACCCAAGACAAAAAGTAGATGAAGATAAAGAAGAGGATGGTGAGGCTGAAGATACATGGGTAATCAACAGAGTCTTAATTGACACGGGAAGTTTTGTGGATATCTTATTCTATCATACCTATAAGACTATGGGAGGCAGAGACGAGGATTTAATATCTTCAACCTAAAAATTTTATGGTTTTAATGGTACTGCCAATAAGCCTAAGGGGGATATCACAATGACAATTCCATTAAAGGGGATATCTTCCAAGATTCTATTATGTATTGTCGATGTAGAGTCACCCTACAACGCTCTGATTGGTCGACCTTGGCTACATGGGATTTTAGGTGTAGCACCGACTTTCCATCAGTGCATTAAGTTTCCACATCCTAATGGTGTTGGAATAATAAAGGGAGATTAGATTGAAGGAAAGAAATGCTATGAGATTGATGTGGAATCTTGCGAAGAAAGAGCTGCCAAGAAGGGGAATTGGAAGTATAACATCAAAGAAATACAAAGAAGTGAGAAATTGATGGTTGATTCAGTAGAACTAAGAGAAGAAAAAGCGTTGCGAAGCCAACGCCAGCTGAAAATAACAAATAATGAAAATATCGCAGAAGAAAATACTGTAACAAAAAACAACCAAAGAACAGAGGCAGAAAGCAACAAAGGTAAAAAATTCAAACTGTGAAGTGAAAGAAATATTGAGAACAAGAAAAAAGGTGTATAATTGATTTGTTACAAAAATTTCAAAAAATTTAAAACTATATTTTGTTTAATGGTAAAAATGAGATTGAGAAATTACAACAAAAATGAAAGATATGCAAAAATTTCGCAAGAAATGATCTTTAAGATCTAGAATGGGACGAACCTTTATGGCATACACCCTAGTTCGCGAATAAAATTTCGCAAGAGGCAAATGTAAGACCTAAAGTACGTCATATAAGGGGGTATCTGTAACATGACTCAGCGATAAGGTTACACCGCTGCTGAAACCTGAGCCATGGAGATTTGGGGTCAATGAAAGCCTATCCAGGAGAGACACCTTGGATCCTCAACTTGAGCATATGACTTGAGTTGGGAGACTAAGGTAATAAGAGCTCTCCTAAGGGGTGCAGAGTATGACCAAGGCGTCGAGGTACACGGTTGAGCCAAGAGTGCCCGGGGCATATGAAACTACCCTGGCCATTCTTGGTAAGTCTTGGCTATGATACTCGGACCGAAGAAAACCCCACTTAGGGTGCAGTCTCGTAACCATAATCCATATAGGAAAAAGGGATAAGAAGCTACGAACACAACTGGTTGTTGTTAAGACTGGATGGGAGGAGCTTGTCTTGTATGGCCGATGTACGTCTCCTTGAAAGTGCAACCAGGGGGGAGATAAGGGCGGCACCCTCCATTAGGGAGCTGATAAGTGTCTTAAGACGCAAATGTCATGAGACTTTTTACTCACGGGAGTATTAATACTTGTCATATTTGTGTAACATTCCTGAAGAGGCAATAATACAAAAGAAAAGATAAGACGAGATCAATGGGTCATTGCATGCAAGTGTAAAGACGTCATGCGATTTCGTCACAAGACGTCAATATCACGGGGCTTTAATTTCGAAAGAAAATTTAGGCCTATCATATTATCGCAGGAGAGATACAAAAGAACAAAAACTTAAGGCAAGATCAATGGGTTTCTACATGAAAGTGTAGAGATGTCCTGCGATTTTGTCGCAATGAAAAAAAGATGGCAAAATAAGACCTTTACTTAGGAAGGAAAAATAAGACCACATCAGAATACAAGAATAAATGTAATCTTATAGTTTATGGTTGCGAGATTATACAGAGGCAATTGCGATTTTATCGCAAACTACTTTACAAAAAAAAACAATATGCTCAATCATTCATCTGGACACAAATAACAAAGAAAAGTATGGGAATGCGTAAGATAAATTAAATGTTATTTGTTTCCATATGATAGATTTACGCAACTATATTTTGGTTAATCATATTGCAAGAGAGAAAATTTTGCTAACACATGCAGGGTGGAACAAACAAGAATTTATATTAAAGACTAGAGAGATTCACAAGTGACAGATTACAAGAATAAAAGATCAAAGAACAAATGTACAAATATTACAAAAGGTCAAAGAAGAAAAGCAGAGTTATTTCTTGGTTGATTCATCTTCTTCCCTATCAGATTCTTCTTCATTATCAGATCTTTCATCTTCAGATTTTTCTTCATCCTCACCAGCTTCACTGTCTGAAATCACTAAAGAAGGAACATTCTCTGGGACTTTTTCTTCAACGCAAGGATATGTAGAGAGAGGAATGCTGTGATTATTACAAACCATCCTGATAGTGTTATTGTGATAAGAAATAGCATCATTCTTAAAATTGGCAATAGTAATCTTCAGTTGATTCTTCAATCTTGAACACTTATCATTACGAGAAGAAAAATTCATTGCGAGATCCCCCTTTTCAACTTCTAATTCTTCAATTCTCTGGCAAAGTCTTCCTTCAGATTCTACGAATGTATAATGATGAATCAGTAATTTAGCGGAAATTTAGAAAGGACAAGAAGTTAATAGGAAAGAATAGTTAACAACCTTCTCTCTTAGAAAGCATATCTCTAATCAAGGTTGTTTGCTCGACTTGAAGACTAACATATACACCTAAATTATTTATGCATTATCAAGAATCTTCGCAGTCCAAGCAAATTCATCATCATTACTAATGAGAAGGCGGGAGTGAACTTGGTTTTCCCTCTCAATAAGAGCATTATTCTCGCAAATAAGTCTATCTCTTTCAATTTGAACTTCGAGAAGGGTTTTATGGAATTCCGCTAAGGTTTGAGCACCTTGTCTAGATATACGATCATTTTCGTCTATGAGGTTACTATTCTTGGTTCTTAAACTATTGATTTCTTCTTTGGAGTTAAGATAGCGACGTTTAGACGTATTAGCTACACTCAAACTAGACCTATGGTCAATTTCTAAAAGACGAAGTTTGGATCTGAGGTCATTTATGGAAAGAGATTCAATCTTGTCATTTGAATAACTATTTAAGGAGTTATTAAGGCGATCAAGAAGGGTATCCTCATCTATAGGCTCAGGAAAAGAACAGAGGAGTGTAGTCTCATCAGCAAGACCATAAATATCTGCAAAAATGGTTGCTTGAGTAAGCTAAAACAATAGGATACGAGAATTAAGGGAAAGAGGAAAAACTTTTTACCATAAAGTTGCTGATTGGATTTCTCAAGATCGGATATCTTGTGCTTGTTGATTAAAGCATCAATTTCTAGTTGTTTATTCTTCCTGCGAAGCTCAGCAATTTCAGCTTCCAATTCTCCATTATTCTTGCGAAGTTCAGCAGATTCAGATTTTAATTCTTCATTTTTACTGCGAAGATTTACATTCCTCTTTTCAGAAGCTATACGCCTTTTCTCCAAATCTGAGGCAACAACGAAAGAAGCCCTTCTAGCCTATGAAGAAAGGGCAAAGGTTACCAAAATAAACATAGCTAAAACTTTAAGTATGGAGAAGAAGCGAAGAAATGAAAATATACCAGAGTACTAAGTGAAGTTAAGAGACTAGGAGTCACTGATCTTGAAGCTCCACGAAGTGAATCGTTGTCAACCAGTATGGGAGCATCGCAGATTCTTGCGAGGGTCTAGCATGTACTAGTAAAAGCGTCATTCCCAATACTTTGCATAGTGTTAGCAAAAATGCCGGAAAATTGAGCCATTGAAGATTCAGGTTGAGAAAATTCTTTCGCAGAAGAGATATCGTCATTATCACTATTATCATCACTATCATCATCATCGTCATCAGTAGAACTTTCATCAGGGTAAGAGTTTGCAGGAGAAGGAGATTAGACTTTTCGTTTCTTTGAAGGAGGGCAGCAGATTTATCTTTGCGAGAAGAACTCTTGCTTTTACCTTTATTTTTCGCAACTCTGACATGCTGCTCTTCCACTTCAGCAATAACCTACACACACAGATGAAGATAAGAAATAGAGGCAACAATCTATTATCAAGAATTTTAAAAGAATATTTCTTACTTCATCTGTGAATGATCGAAGAGATGCTAAAGTACTGATTTTTCCAGTCTTGCTATAACTCAGTTTCAACCTTTTTACCTGATAATTTCGCACATACATGAAAATATTGGAATGATCAGCAAAATTATACATGAGAATAAAAAGAATAAACAACTCGAATAAAGTTTGGAAATATACCTCTTCTTACCTTTCTAGCCAGTTGAACACCCAGGGTAGATACACTGCGAGATTCGCAGGTAAAGGATGAGATCCAGAGATGTATGGACCCTTTAAGATTGAAGGATAGATACACCACTTATCATCATTGGAGTAACGCGAGGATATATTCTTGACAGGATGCCAATCAATATCTTGCATGAGTATCTTGTCATCACCAACATCATCATTTTTCCTTAAACGAACACCCCAACAAGTATTGTCTTTCTTCATAGGAATTATCTCATAATTCGCAAAGAAGTTTTCGACGGTATAGTTCGCAGGAACAATCGCAACGTCTTTGAACTTAGGATTTTTAGCTCCATCAGGATAACGAGATCCCTTTCCAGCACCACGACTGGCGAACTCAAGAAAGAGACGAATGCAATCTCCACTTAATTAATATATAGCTCGCGAGAATTTCGCATGAGAAAGGATTTCATAAAATAAAGGAAGTTCAGGATCATAAAGGGGAATGGGAAGGCCAGCGAGAAGCTGACCTAGCGAGACTATGACCTCCTTGTGACTGCAAGGATAATCAGAAAAAAAAAGGTTGATAGAAAGCTCTGATTTAGGGCTTTGACCAGGAATGAGAGATAAATCAAAACCTCTGGTTTTAAGTTTCTTTTGAATTTCTTTGAAAGCAATTTCATTTTTACGACCGGTTGGAGGCATTTTTAGTATGGGAATGGAGGAAGGAAGTAAAAATCAGAAGAAGGAGAATCATGAAAAATTACAGTAGCAGGAGAGGAATTTGCGGAAGAACAGTGAAGAAAGTTGCAAAGAAGATAACAAAGGAAGTAAAAAAGAAAGGGAGAGAAGAATGAAAAGAGTATATATAAAGAGAAGAATACTCGAGAAGATAAACATATTTAATGCGAAGATTAGACATGAACGATTGAAATACATCGGTTGAAAAGGACGTGTCAGAAGATGGATGGAAGAAGAGATACGTGTATTAAATTTGGCGAAGAATGCAGAATCGTGTCAGAATAGAAGAATATGGAAAGATAGGAGGTTGCCGGATGCAGCATTCTGAAGAAATAAGATTCTCATGATCTTCTCCCCTTCGCAGAGAAGATATGAGAAGGGGAAAGATGTAGGATCAGAATATCGCAAGAACAACAGTCTTGTGAAGCTAACAACAACACTCTTTCGAAATTTTAACAACTCATTACAAATGTCGCAGAATGGTTAGGAAAGTGACATAATAGATGACGGTAGCATAAACATGAAGAAAGTATGATAATCTTGCGAATGATAGAGATTTACGAGGAAGTATCACTAACAAGCTTGCGAGAATACCGCAAGTCAGATCCGAAATTAAAGGATAGCTTAGCTGTCATCCACTATGTAAATCCCTATATAAATCCACTATGTATAGGGATTTACATAGTGTTTTTTTTTTTTTTTTTTTTTTAAGTTTAAATTTTTTGACTTAAAAAAAAAAACACTATGTAAATCCCTATATAAAGAGTTGAGTAGGCGTAAGGAAGAGAGAGATCTTTTTCGAGTGTTAAGCAAGTCATTTAGGAGAGAGAAAGTAAAAAGAGAGATTGTATTCTTGTTTTCTTCCATTACTTGTAACATTTCTGTGAATCAATTAATAAAAGTGTTGTTCTTAATCTTCAAAATATGTGTTGATTATGATGAATTCTTGTGAGGGGTGTAGTGTAGGATTTCCTGCTACTACAGTTACTGAACATGTTCAATGTATGTCGACATCTTATTTATTTGTAAATCCTTTTTTTATATTACAATCTTGGAACCGATTATACCGCACTTTCAAACAAGTTTAGAACTGGTTCATATGATTTCCAAGAACTATGTGATTGATCGAATATCAATACACTAATCATGGGTTTACGGTTCTACCAAACACAAGGATCAGTTCTACCTTAATATGGTTACTGGGACCGGTTACATCAGTTACCATGATCGGTTACATCAATTACCAGGACCGGTTACCATATTCTCATGGTATTACTTGTGATCGGTCACACCAGTTACCAGGATCGGTTACACCAATTACCAGGACCGGTTACACCAATTAAAAGGATAGATTACACACTCTTTTGTGATTGGTCACACCAATTACTATGATCGGTTACACCAATTACAAATATCGATCATACCATCTTAGTAGATTACTTAGGATCGGTTGCACTAGTAAAAGTCATACCAATACATAAGTTAGGAATTGTGACTAGTTTTACCAAGATGCATAACAAGTTATGATCGGTTTTACTAACTCATACATATTGGTAATCCAAAGATATGCAATGAATAACAATACCAATAAGCCTAGCTAGTGATTTCCCTTTCGATTCATAAAACAAGTTCATGAATGTACTTCCTTTAAACGAATGTAAACATTTTTTCCTAGGATGAAATCTTCACCCATATCCATACACATAATCACAATAGCATTCATACGATTATGTCGATGTCTTATATACGAAGTTCAAAAGATAAGCGTTATACTTTATATTCTAATTCCTTAACACTATGTCTACTAGAGTATAATCATTCACAGCTTCGCAGATATGTTTTCAATATAGCACGACTTGAAAGATACGTTGGGAATGAAACAGTTCAAGACAAAATATTACTAACCTCAAGAGGAATGATGATGTCGTCGATGTAGCTTGTTACTTCTTCACATTCTTCAAATCTTCGAGTAATACTTGTATGTATCGTTATCCTAATATTTCTAGCCTAACCCATAGGAAGTTGTCTCTAGTACATAATCAAGCGACTCTTAAATTGAGTTTTGATTCACTAAAATATGACAACCAAACTTGACATACCAACACTTGGTGGGTTCACCCGAGCTATGATATAGCATATGGTCAAGATAATGGCATTGTTGTCATTTGTAATAATATATAACAATAGTTAAACCTGATATTTACCAAACACAAGTTGAACCCATCGAGTGAGGTTGTCCAACTATTGCAACTAGAGTCGTTCAACTAATTTTCTTATACAACACAACACATGAACGCACATCAGATAAATAATTCTATAAATCTCACAGTAATACAACACTGTGTTAGAAACTATTTTTTTTATAAGAGTTCATACAAGCTTATCATCTATTGTAAGGTCCCTCAAGCACGTCAACACTATTAGACCAGTCAAGAGATGATTAAGCCACTAATTACTCGATTAATTAGAGATGAACCTTGATTGATAGAAACTAATCTAACAACAATCTAGATACAAAAAGTTACGTGGAATGGACTACTCGAACATGTCAATCATGTACCGGACGAAGAAGATATCACTGGATTAGCATGAGGGGGGAAATAGTTATTCTTCATCTAAACCGCTTGGCTGCCCTTATCCTTATTCTGGGTGCCTTAATAATTATTCTTGGTCTTATCCCTTTTACCCATCGAACAGATAAACTCTAAACCCAAATAAAGAAAATCATTTTTCTCTTTTCTTCTTTCTCTTTCTTGTTTTTCCTGTTCTTTCTCTTTCTCTTCTCGGTCGATCTCAATTTGAAGAATTGAGTTTGTTATCATAGGAGTATTCATAGAAATGTGTTAGTAAGATGAATCTGAGGAGAATATGTTGGTTCAGTGTTTGAATCGGATCGGAGGAGAAGAATTGGTTGTTGATGTAAATTGAAGTTAGGTTTTGTAGATTTGTTTATTGGTTTGAGGAATTAAAAGATGAAGGAAAGAGCTACGGGTAGATGAAGAAACATGGGTTGAGGACCTTGAGGTTAAATTAAAGTTCTGAAGTTGTTCCAGTGAAGAATCAAAATAAATGTAATTTAGGGTTTCTATTTTAATTGATTTCTTTATGAAATTGAGTTTGGTTTGGTAGTCTATTTCATGGATTTGTTGTTAATTGAAGTATAGATAGGTTTATGAAGTTTAATTTTAGTTTCTTAGTTAATCAAATATGAAATTAGGGTTTGTGCAAGTTAGTTTGTCTGAGTCGGAGACAGATGAAGAAGATGAATTAGATTGAGGTGATTGGAGTTTGAAATGTTGTGTTAAGATTTAATAAGAAAAAGATGAAGAATGATTTGTTTTTGTGAAGTTGAGAATTTGGAGTTGTAGGTTGAATTACAGATATTGATGAAGTTGTTCTGCTGGTAGAGTTGGGTTCTGGTGCCATTTTAGATGTATGTTAGGTTATTGTAGAGAGGTTCAGTGGGGAAGTTATATTGATGATTGGAGATGGTTGAGAGGTATTAGAGGTTTCACCATTGCTGTTGTTGATGCTGAGATGAAGAACTGTGATGGAGTGAGAAGCTGATATGGTGATGTTACAGGTAGATGAGTTGGAAATGATGACGGGTTGAATATAAACACAACAGTTCTAAAGATTGTTGTTACAGGCTTGCATAGAAGGATGCTGTAATGGTGGTGCTGGGTGAGAAGAATTGAAACACAGTTCATGAATTGGTTGTAATGCCGATAGTAAGTTATAGGTGATCATAGTGGTGTAGTTACAGACTGGGAATTGGTGTTGTTCTTGTGAATCAATGAATATGGTCACTTGTGGTATTAGTAGTTGGTGTTGGATTAAGTCAGAAGATGGGTTTTGCAGTTGAGAAAAAAATGCTGGTGGTACTAGTTAATGCGTCAGAGGTATTCGTACTTGGTTGTGTTGTTACAGAGTTTTGGAGATGTTTATAGAATGAAGCTGGGAACTGTAGTTTAAGTTTGTGTTAGGCTTCATGGAGAAGGAAGTTAGGAATCCTGAGTTTGTATCTCAGATGCAGATGGTGACTGTTAGTTAAGGTTTATAGTAGATTGTCTATCGCAGGGAATGTCTTTTGAAGTATATAATGGGTGGTAGTCCTAGTGGAAACCTTGTAGGGTGAATGGAAATGTTATGGGTAATTTCAGGGTGCTAGAGTTGTACTGTTGTAGTTGAAAGATTGTTAGAATTGGAAATGGAAGATAGTTGTAATTCATAGAATTGTATATATAGAGTGTTGCATCATGATTGTGCATTAGTTTGTGGTATGAGCTAATGGCTCAGGCATTGTGTTTTAGCATGGATAGTTGATAGACTAGTCTGAGTCAGTTTATCTGCCTGAATCAGTCTTCTGACTGAGTTGACCCTATAACCAGACTTGACCCGATTTGACTCACCGAGTTAACCCGTTGACCTGACCTTGGACCAGTTGACTATTGACTTGACCTTTGACTAGACGTTGACATAGACTATAGACGTTGACTGCTAGTTGACCCTTTGACCATTAGTTGACCCATATGGACCAGGCTTTAAATTAAAGGAATAGTTTGTTGGACTCGGGCTTAAGTCTAGTTTTCATATTTTGATGTTTTGGACCCCTTATGGTCTGAATTGACCTTCGTTCCTTCTACAAAGTTGTAGATATTCATAAGACAAATCTAGTAGACTATAGAACCAACCTAATTGAATTAGTAAACCTGTATTTGTGCTAAAGATAGATAATGAAAAGGTGTAGAATCATAAGTGGGCATAGAACCACTAGATAGTTCACTTAGCTTATAACTAGAGAATTGTATGAGATTGTGTTATGAACCTTGTATGAGCCTTTTGGCTAATTTCTTAGAATGCTTGTGTGATTAACAATTAGTCTATATTAACAATGATCGATTCAAATAATGAACTAGTGGATCGTGGATCTCGAGGTAGGCGTGGCTTGTCATCAAAAGAGGTGGGAACCTTATAACCTTCTTGTAATCATTGAGTTCCTTTTCTTCGCGAGCATGATGTGCTTTGCTATCTGTATGAGTGAATATCATAATTACATTGAACGATGTCTTCATAGAATGTAATTATATGTGTGTGATATGCGTTATGTGGTTTACCTCGCGAGGAGTGTCTGTGTCTCCCCACAACTTCTTGCTAAGTTAAGTAGGGCGGTATGCCATCCGTCGACAATAGTATTAGTAGGGCGGTATGCCATCCGTCGGCAATATTATATATACTATTTTATTTAAGAGAAATCACTCGTGTGCATGATGTTCTTGTTTGACTAACCCGTGCTTCTTGATGCGTGAATTGATGAATGTTTCCTTTCACCATTATCTCTTTTAAATTAATGTTTTACCTTCAAAACTGTGGAGCATGTTAGTGATTACTTGAGAGTTATTTGTTTCCATTGGGCACCCCTTGGGATGATGTGCTCACTTGTTCCCACATCAGTATTTCAGTAATCTGAAGGGATGGAGCGCTCAAAGATATATGTTTCGTAGTCTAGAGCTCTATTGAAGCTAGTGTTGTTGTGCATCTTTTAGTACTTGTATTCTTTCTTATTTTGTAAACAACACATTTATATATTCTTAGAACTCGAAAGACTTCCATTTATATAATACCAGAGAGTTTAGGTTTTGTTATTTAGCATTTTCTATAGTTATGATTCTTAAGATCGGTAATCTAGTTTTGATGCTTCAATTAGGTTGTAACCCTATCAGATAAGCAGGTTTAGTATTTGGGGCGTCACATCTATAGCATTGAAATTATCATTCTTAGGATCTTCTTTCATTATTTGTGTATGATAGGGTTCTCTAATAATTTCAGTTTTCAAAATTATTTATACTTCTTCATTAACTTAGGTGGTTTTAATTGGAAAAAATGTATAACAAGAATGATTTTGTTTTGATTGTTTGCCTAACTATTTGATTTCAAAGGAGGGGATCGTTTGGTTGGCAATGATCTACAACATCTTTTCGCAATGAAGGTATTGGTCCAGATCCTGCAATATGGTATGCAAACCTGAATCAAAGTTATCATTATACATTATGATGCTAGATCCCTTATATTTGCCTTTATTAGGCGACTAGTGTATGTTGTTGTGTTGTTACAAGCATATATCTATTATGGGCGATAAGCAATTTTTGGCTAGTACAAACCAAATATTATAGATATTAACATGGTTCGATAAAAATGGCTTGATACATAATATAATCTTTAAATGTTAAGAAAACTAGCCTATCTGACGGACATCTTGGGTTATCTTTGTTCACACATACTTCCAAGGTTGTGTGCTTCGAATCTGTGGTTGACAAAATGCATAACAGGCTCATAGCTTGGAAGGGTAAAATCCACTTTCCTGCCAGTAGTCGTGAGCTCACTAAATCGACCACACTGTCGATGAGAACCTACCAGATGAGTTGTTTCATTCTTCCGAAAGATATTGAATAGATTGACAATAAATCTCTTTTAGGGGGAGGATATTGAGTCCGATGAAGACTTATTTCTCAAATTTCGGAAAGCGCTATGCACTACGAAGGATATGGAAGGTATGAATTTTAAACATTTTAGTTTTTAGTATTTCTAATCATTCGTTACTTGCTAAAACGGCCTGGAGGATGATTAATCAATTCGATGTGGTTTAAAATTTTGGAAGCTAAATACTTTCAAAATTTTGCTGGTTAGGTTTAGTAAAAGCTTAGTTTCTGGTTAAAAAATTTGGTGTTTGAAAATCGTGCGATGGGTCTTTAGTTAAAATTTGAAATCAAAATTAGTTGCATGGATTTTCTGTAACCCATGAACATTTGTAGATGCCGATGTTAGTCGAAACTTCAACATTGTTTAGGACCTTATTAATCGATAAACATGGTTTTGGAACATAGAGGTTATTCATAATTTCTTCTCTCTCAAGACCGGTCAAGATATCTTAGCTACCGACTTTAACATGTGAGCCAATAAATAACGTTTTATTTGGCCATAATCAGGTTTTAGATTGTTTAGTATAACTTCTATGTATGGGTTAATGCAATTTAAAGATGCTTTCGATGGCGGGTAGAACCAAATGCTAAAGCGTTCCATCCTAAAACTTGGTCTAATATTTGTAGACCCATTTGTAAATGGGGGTTAGGATTTATGGATTCCTACAAAGTTAAGCTAAGGTTGCCTGGAGAATAATAAATGAACTTGACTCACCCTGGGATACCTTACTATAATCTAAGTATTTTCGTTAGACATCTGCTTCAAGTGTCAAATTTTCCAATTATAGTTCTTGGATTTGGATTTGGATAAGCTTAAGTAAGAGTCCAAAATTGGTTGAACAAAACAATATTTGGAAAGCGGAAAATAGTCAGAGTATTTGCATTTGGGATGGTAATTGAATACTTTGACTAGGAAGTAAGTTATCCTTATATCGTTAGTCAATAAACAAATCTCTAACACTTGCGGCCTATCTTTCCTCTTTTTAAATAATTTTTTTCTGATTTCGTTTTAGCAAAATCCTGTAAGAGTAACTTGTTTTTTGATAGTCTCAATTCAGATTAGGAGAATTCACGATTGAATCCATGTATAATAAACTAAATGAATCAGGAATCAACTCCTCAAACTTACCTTTGACCGACTCTTTCTGGAAGTCCCGTGGAAGTTAGGAGTACCAAAATGAACTAAATGTTTTCTTTGGAAATATTTGCAAAATTCTTTATTAACCAACTCCAAATTATATGGGATTGTTAAATAGGTTTCTCCTCGCTACACCTTTTTGTGGTGAAGAAGAAGAAACTATAAAATATATTTTCTTTCATTGTTCTTATGCCCAATCGGTTTGGGCATTAACACCAAATCCTCCACAAGTCCAATTTAGTATTCCAACCAAACTTTTGGATGTTTGTATGAATTAGATGCAAAAGCCAAGAGATGAAATATCTATAGAACTTTCCTTGACCAAAATGTGGTTCATTTGTAAAGATAGATGTATTAAGGCTTTTCAGGAAAAAAAAACACTCAATCAATTAGCATGCACATTGGAAAGCACTAGACATACATAATCACAAAATAAATGTAGATGCAGCATGGGTTACAGAGAACAAACCTCAAGCTTTGCTTTAATTCTTAGAGATGATGCAGACACCTTTGAAAGAAGAAGATCATGACCAAGTTCAACAACAAATCCACAATAAGTAAAAGTTGTAGTTCTAATCCAAGGAAGAAAACTTCAATAATTTCAGCATTGAAGGTAATTGTGAAAGCCTGATAGACAGTCTGATTGGGAAACCGACGCCCATCTTGTGACGTATTTGGAGGAAACAATCTTACAAGAATTTTTAAGGTTTTTATTTTGTTCACAGAACTGGGAATACTATGGCTCAGAGTTTAGAAAAGAAGTCAATTTTTTTTATTATGATCGTAACTGTGGCGTTATTCCTCCACTATATATTTTCTTCAAAAACTCCCATTGGATAAAGGGTAATCAGTCCCTCTCCATATTTGATGCAATCCCGGACACACAGCTATTGTTTAAGTTTTCGTTTACAAAAAATAAAAAGTAAAAAAAATAATTAGTGTTCTCTCTAGTTTTCTTTTTGGGTCGTTGAAGTATAGTTTGGGCTCCGCCACAGCAACCAGGCAACGGTTCTTGTCGGCACTTCTGCAGAAACCTATTTTGAGGCATACTCAAAATGATTTGAGGCATATTCGACTGAAAAGTTATTAGCCGAACCTAGGCAAAAACCATAAGTTCGGCTGATAACTTGGTATGCCTCAAATATTTTGAGTATGCCTCAAAATAGGTTTCCTTATGCAAAACGGGTCTAAACACACGAAAGGGATGTGTCAACTTACCATCAAAACTTCCTTTACAACCCAAAAATAAGAATATACACAAGTAAGAATAAAAGTAGTAATCTTATGAGGTGAGTAATGTGGTATGTTATGTTCATGATTGTGAACAAATCTTATTTATATATCTAAAAATCTTGTTATGATGTCCATACAGTGATATTGAAATCTCAACCCTAAACGTATATCTTTATTATAAGTAACAAAAATCAAATCTTCATATGTTTTCAATCTCAATTCCCTTGATTGAATGTTTTGTCTATTGCATATTTAAATGTCATTTCAGTTTTGGTTTGTGATTGAGACTAGATTTTCTCAACAACATTCAGTGTCACCCTTATCTTTAGCTATAAAAACATCATCAGTTACAAAAGCACAAATTAAGGAGGCTAATTAACAAAGATTACCCTTTATTTTTCTTCTTTCTTCAAACTTTTTGATATATTCAAATTCAAAACATGGAAGAGGGAAGCTAAGAAAAGAAGAAAATTCTTGTACCCAAAGCTTCAAAAATCGCTAACAAACTCTGCCAAGTCTTGTCTTTTAAGCAAAACCCACAACCAAAAGAGGACCTTCTATTCTCTCCTAGTTGTCCACTTTACTTTGCCAAATGCAACAAAAGTGACTGCTCAATCGAAGACACTTATCAAGAAATTACTTATCAAATAGATAAAGGGAAAAGGAAATAAAGAAGAAGAAGAAGAAGAAGAAGAAGAAGGAAGAAGAAGAAGAAGAAGAAGAAGAAGAAGAAGAAGCTGTGTTCTGATCAAACCATCAGTCCACTTTCCACTTTGCAAGATGGGTTCATATGGAACCCCCCAAAAAATGTGGAGTAGTTCTGATTTGCTAGAAAATTCTTGTGGATATCTACTTCAAGAATTGAAGGTAAATGATTCGTGTTGAGCTTTGATATCTGCTTTAAAGATTTGCACAAATCTTTATTTTTTTGGGTACTTAAAGATTTTTATTGGTAAACATTTTTATGTGTGAAACAGTTGATATGGGATGAAGTAGGACAAGATAAATTGGAAAGAGAGAAGATCCTTTTAGAAATTGAACAAGAATGCTTGGAAGTCTACCGACGGAAAGTTGACAATGCAAATCTTTCTCGAGCACGTTTGCATCAGTTGCTGGCTGATTCTGAATCTGAATCGACTCATTTGCTTGTTTCTCTTGGTGAAAGATCTGTTCCTGGCAGGGTAATGCTCATTCTTTGTTTAATTCTTCTTTTTTTAATATGACAGAGATTATATTCATGTGCTTGATCATTTTGAAGAAGTGTCTGTATAGTTCAATCCTATCAAACAAGGAAAAAACTCCATGCGGAGCTAAATTATTCATGTCTATGGGTAAAACACATTGCACTCATATGTAGTACTGTTGGGTAAACTGTATTTAGACTTTAGGTACGAATATATCGAAAAAATGATCAAAAGTGTACTGCATTCAGATTTTGGGTCATAACGAACACGAACACGTATAACTCGAAAACTGTATGCCCTTTTGCCACATTGTTCATTTCTTAGACCAGCAATAGTTATGATTTTGAGAATTTAGAGTAAATGGTTATGAGCATGATTTTAGAATGGCGGTTTGAAAACAAAATGTAGCAATGAGGGGTTTATTGTTCATTATTTATTTCTAGCAGCCCCACAAAATCCATTGCTGTGTGCATAATTTTCTTACTAGACAAGCTTTTGGACAAATGGTTGATACCATGTTGGTTTCGAATCGGTTTCTATTGCAGCCAGAAAAAGTGATGGGAACATTAATGCAGCAACTAGATTCAATTACTCCAGCTTTAAGGGAAATGCAATTAAGGAAAGAGGGAAGATTGAATCATTTCCGCGATGTCCAAAGTCAGATACTAAAAATTTCTTCAGAAATAGCAGGACTATTAAAGGAGGCGGAGATTTCCTCTTCAGATGTCCAAGTGAATGAGGATGATCTTTCAATGAAGAAACTTGAGGAGTACCGATTTGAGTTACAACAACTACAAAAAGAGAAGGTATGGGCAATAGAAATTTATCTTCACCAATGATCCACATATGTTTAATCAATATGCATACTTGACTGATTTTTGATGTTTTTGGTTTTGTTTTGTTTCTTCGACTTCAAAAGAGTGATAGACTAATGAAGGTGGACGGATATTTACGTGATGTCAACAATCTTTCGGCAACTCTAGGGATGGATGCTTTAGAAATAATCAAATTGGTTCATCCCAGCTTGGATGGAACATGTAAACCAAATCAACAGAAATACATAAGTGATGCTACACTTGCTAGACTTAACAGCACTGTCGAATCTCTAAAGGAAGAAAAGCAAATCCGACTTGAAAAGGTAATTCTTTCACTTTCTTTTTCATTTTAGGACACACTACTGATGTACAATTCCATTTTGCAGCTTCACAAACTCGGCAAAGCACTAACAAACTTGTGGAGTCTCATGGACACATCCTACGAAGACCGTAGACTGTTTTCTCATGTAACCAAGTTCATATCAATCTCAGCAGCTGAAATATCAACTCCTGGAAGCCTGACACTTGACATAATCCATAGGGTACTGTTACAATCTACAAAAGTAAATTCATCATCAAGTAATTATACTTGAAACGCTAAAAGGGTAACAGATTTTTTTATCTTATAATATGTTAAATTCTAGGCCGAAGCTGAAGTTCAGAGATTGGATCAACTAAAAGCAAGCAAGATGAAAGAACTTTTTCATAAGAAGCAAGATGAACTGAAAGATATATGCAAGAGGACTCACATGGAAATGCCATCCCAGTCAGAGATTGACAATATACTGAACCAAATAAATGCTGGTGAGCGCAGGACTTGGTATACTTCTGTAAGATTCAATTTTATACTTTAAAATCAACTAGCTCATAAATGACTGGGCAAAATGCAGGGGAAATTGACCACACTGATCTCCTTAAAATCATGGATGAGAGAATATCGAAAGCAAAAGAAGAAGCTTATAGTAGACAGGTAATAATGGAGAAGGTAGACAAATGGATGCTATCTCGCGATGAGGAATGTTGGCTGGAAGAGTATAACATGGTAATAAGATTTTTCCTCGATAATTATCTTTTACACTTCGACATAATGATTCTGCATTAAGCAATTACCTCTTTGAGCTTACATGTTATATTCTACACATGTATCATTTCAGGATGAAAATCGGTATTCAGTTAGTAGAGGTGCTCACAAGAACCTGAAACGGGCAGAACGTGCACGAATAACGGTTAGCAAAATCCCTGGTAAGGACAAAGATTCTTGGTGGTACATTCTCTTACATTTGACTGATTTGAGTTTTACCCTTATTTTTAGCTAATAAGCACACACACTTCAGAACTAGAATGATTTCTCTCGACTAAATATATTACTCGTAATGCTGTTATGTGCAGCTTTAGTAGAATCACTAATAGCAAAGACTGAGAGTTGGGAAGATGAAAGGGAGAAGGTTTTTTTGTTTGACGAGGTAAGGCTATTTCAAATGCCATTAGGTTAGTAGTAATTATAAATTTCGCAGGAAGTAGTATAAGTCTGATTCTTTTGTGTTTCATTTCATTAGGTACCTCTACTAGCAATTTTAGAAGAATACAATTCATCCCGGCAAGAGAAGGAAGAAGAGAAACAAAGACAAAGGGTATGCAATATGTATATTAGTATACACATGACCACTATGGTTGTCAGGTATTATGATTGTTCACTTTACTGAGGTTTGTCCAATTTTACAGGAAAAGAAGAGAGTACAAGCTCAAGTTGAGCAAGAGAATTTGTTCACATCAAGACCAAGTACAAGTAATCGTCGTCTATCAATTTCAAGCAGAAGTATAAACGGAAGTTTTGGCAATGCTACTCCGACTACACCTACAAATAGAAGACTCTCTTCTGTGGGAATCGATCATTTAAGATCAAATAACATTGTTCCAAATGAATCATCCTTAACAAAGGAGAACAAGAAAGGACATGGACATTTTAGAAAATCTTCTCATGCTATCAATGAAGATACAGCTTCAGTTGTCTCAGCCATGCATTTAAGCCCGTTTTATCGTTGAATTGTTTTTTGGTTATTTGGTTCGAGTTGAGGTGATACTTGCCTTAGTTTCTGTAATAAGAAAAAGTTTGTTAGTTAGATTAAAGATAATAAGTTTGTTTCCATGGGACTGTAATCAAACTAGTACAAGAATAAGTTGTCAGTTTCTAACTGAGACCATGTAGCTTGCTTTTGCGAGATTAGACCTCAGGCTCAAAGAAGCACCACTGTGGACCACATGCACCTAACTTGGTCTAGCATCAAAACTGTTTTTACTTAATTACTGATAGTCTCCTCTCCCCGTATACAGCTACACATTGAGTGTGGGGATAGTTTTTGTTTTTCCAAGCCAGCAAGTGAAGCTAAATTGACATTTATTTATTACTATCTGTATGCTTCACAGTTTTTTGGTGATTAGTTTTTCATCTATTCAACTAGGTATCACCGGGGCTTACGCCCCCTCTGATTATTGTCACGTGACACGTAGTCTTTGGTAAATAGTTTTTAACATGACATATTTCATAAAAGCACATCAAAGAACGCAGGATGAACTAAAATGCGGAATCATTCGAATCATTCACCAACTTACCCTGAAAAATAAGATCCTTAGTTGTCTTAACATGTTTACTACGTATGGACAGCCTGGCTATGGAAAATTCTTGGATCAGTTCATACCTTTAGATTTAGTTCATAAGTAGTCTAGTGAGACTATAACAAAGAAGAATCGGTTGGAGAAAACGACGCTTTGGATTTGTGTTTCAGTATCCCCCAAATTTCAGTATTCTTCCCATTGTGTCCCAAGTCAAACTATATTGGCTGGACAATCTAGTTACATAAGAAACCGTAGACCTTTCATTAATCTCATCTGGGCCTGTCTCGTGAGTTGAGCCTATGGGTTAGTCGGGTCATAATAATGAATGATCTTTTGGGGACTACCCAAAAAAAGTGGGGGACTACCCATCAGTTTTTGGGGAGGATATTAGAAGTAATATTTGGTCACCCCTTATAAAAAATTTTTTTATACCCACTTTACCCTTGATGATAAACTTAGTTAGTGATTAGTTAAAAACTGATTAGTGATTAGTTAAAAAGTGATTAGTGATTAGTGTTTTATAAGTTGGATTTTTTTGTTTTTAACTTTTTTTTTGAGAGATAAGAAGAAGAAGGAAATTGGAAGAAGAAGATGGGTGAACCTCAAAAATTTTCTTTTGAGTTTAGTAATTATGATATGAGTGATTCATGTGATGATACCTTAGATATTTTTCTTTAAGAGCCACAACAAGAGTATGATGTTTTAGGTACTCATGGATACTTCAAATTTAGTTAATGGTGCTTGAATTGGCCAAAACATTCCTAAAAATGAACAATTTACAAATTGATTTCCGTTTGGTTTACAAAGTTCGGCTACAACATTTGAAGAACAAAGTTACCGAACTCATCTGCAAGTGTAGTTCGGTTAATGTTTCTAAAAACACAGATAGCCGAACTCAGCTTTAATGGAGTTTTTTTTGTTTCAGATACAAGTTCGGTTAGGAAAAAAAAATTACGACGTAGCCGAACTTTTAGTTCAGCTGGGAAAAAAATATGAAAAAAGTTGCGACGTAACCGAACTTTTCTCTGAAAGAAAAACCTCCATTAAAAGTTGAGTTCGGCTAGTTCGACAAAGTTTTTCACATAATTCCTAACCGAACTTCTCTCTGAAACTTATATTTTCAACTCATTTTAACGATTAATTCTCTTTTTTGCAACCAAAAACGAATGACAAATAATGGGTTTGTTATGATTTTGATTTTGATTTTGTTTTGTTAATAATGATTTAAATTAAGCTATATATTGTGGTCGGTGGTGGTGGTGGTGGTGGTCGGTGGTGGTGAGCGGCGGGGGTGATGAGAGGAGGTGGTGATGAGAGGAGGTGGTAATATATATATAGGTTAAGGGTAGGTTAGTCATTTCCACATTTTAGGACACCCCTTATCATTGTAGGGTGGACATTTGTATCACTGGGTAGTCCCCCACTTTTTTTGGGTAGTCCCCAAAAGATCCTTCATAATAATCCTCCCGTAGACCTTTTCCAATGGTCGGGTTTTCATTAAGAAAGAGGCATGAAATTAGGCTAAGGCCCAACCCATGGATAACCATAATATGAGGCCCTTAATTAAAAGAAGTTTAAATCTAGGCCCCAAATTATTAAAAGACAACCATACCCTTTTGTATATTTTTAAACCTCAAATAAAATAAAATTTAAATTTAAGCCCAAAATATTAAAATATAGAAAATATGAGGTCACAGCCATCTTTAACGACCGCCACCACCACCACCTCGGACGACCGCCGCCACCAACCACCACCTCCGACGACCACCACCACCAACAAACACCTCCGCCGGCGACCACTAGCGCCTCCGACCACCACCGCCACCACCAACCACCATCGCCGACCACCTCCGACGGTGACCACCATCAGCAGCAGAAACCACCACCGCCGACCACCACCTCCCACCAATAATATATGGATGTGTAATCTGAAGTTACACATGCAACGAGCATGTGTATCCAGAAGTTACACATGAATATGGCATGAAAGGGTTACACATGTGTAAGCAGAAGTTACACATGCATATAACATGTGTATCCAGAGGTTACACATCCATATGGCATGTGTAATGAGAAGTTACACATAAAAAAAAAAATAGACATAAAAAAGTAAACATAAAAAAAAGAGTGGGAATGTTAATTATGCCCCTACTATCCATGGGCTTTGCACAAGTACCCTTATGGGTCTTTACAAATACCCCTAATGGCATAATTGAAATTACCAACAAAAAAATAGTTCACAAAATCCCAAATTTAACCTTCATATCTTATATTATACTTCGGCTCTTCATTATTTCTCACTCGAAAAAAATTAACGGAACTCTCATCGTCTCCATCACTGCCACCACCATCTCTATCTCCGTCGCCACCACAAGGTCAGTTCCGTCTCCATCACTGCCACCACCATCTCCATATCCGTCGCCACCACAAGGTCCACACCCATGTAACCAAAACCACAATCGGCTCCATCGCCATCATCACCATCTCTCTTCTCTTTCTCTCCGGCAATCACCACCACCAACAACACCCTTATTGATTCCATCTTTAATTCCACCACCACCTCAAAATCCACCAATTCCATTACCAGATCCATCAACAATTCTCTCTTTTTTGTCACCTATTTGGAATCAAATCCCAAAATCCGACTATAAAAATCATCATAAGTAGCAGTCCATCTTCTTCTTCTTCGTTGAAGATTCAAGTGAGATCCCAATTTTAGGGTTTGATTTTTGGTATTGATCTCATTTTAAACTAAATTTCTGATAATAAACAGTTTAAATTTATGCTTAATTCGAAGTGAGATTGAGACTGATTTTTCGATTTTTAGTTTCGTATAATTTTTGAGATCGAGATTCAATTTCATTTTTCAACTAAATTGTACTTGATTCCTTTTTCGAACCCTAAACAATAGTCGATTCAGGTATGAATTCATTTTTTTTTTCTTTTTCTTTTCCAGTGCGATTCGAGAGAGAGATTCGAGTGATTGAGTGGTTCGATTGAAGTCATCGACCACCAACAGGAGCAGCAGAATTTGATAATTGATCTCGTTCCCAAATTTTGTGATTTGGTGATTTCGATTTGAAGATTCGTGGAGTTGTATAAGTTGATCCCGAGATTAACAAGTAATATTGATGTTTGTTTTAGGTGGTGAATTTTAATTCTTATTTTTTGTTGTATGTTCCAGTGAGATATAAGTGCAATTACAATCTGTAATGGGTTGAGTTAATGACAACATACGAGATTGAGTTGTTTTTGGCTTTTGAGATGAAGTTGTTGTTGGGGGTTCAGTGGTTTTGGACTCAATTGATGCAGATGATGGAGGATAAGTTGAACTGAAGTACTAATTTATATGATGTATAGAGCTTACAGGGAATGAGGATGAACTCATTAATGTTAGGTTGCTGCTACAATGTAGGAAAGTGGTGGTGATTCAGTCTTAGATGGTGTTGAACTGGTGATTGATGTTGCTGTAGTTGGAGGTGGTGTTGTCTTACAAGAAATGATGAGACTGAAATCAGCCTTGAATTGATATTTCATATGCAGTATTGGTGTGTGATTTAGGTGCTAACAGAATGGTGATATTGCAGATACGGTATTGGTGTATAGTGTCTTACCAACTTCTAGTTTTTTATGTGATCGCTGCATCGGTCGATAATGGCATGTGCTCATATATCAAACTTTGTTTATGCTTTTGCAGACCCCCCTAATATCAAGAACCAATGCGACCATTCTGCAAATTTTAAGGTTGAGAAGAGGAACATTTGTTCATATACCAAGGTAGAGTTGGTGAGTGAAGCTAAACAACAACTAGTTTTTGAAACAGGAGGGAGCTGCGAAGGAAAAATGGTTTTGATTAAACAAAAGGAAGTTGGTTATGATGATATATGCGAAGAAAAGAATAAAGATGAAAAAATTAGCAGGAAAATGGATGGCAGGATCAATGTTCCTACTCCTAGTGTGTCTCACTTGAGTGAAGTAGGAAAGGTTCTTAGTCCTGCTTTTCTATCCAGTACCAACTATTCTTCATTCCATGGGAATCTCGAAGATGCACATGTCTCAGGTATCTATATACAGTATTCTTTTTGTTAGATTTCATTTGATCATTTTTATTTATTTATTTTGGACTAATTTTTCCATTCTGTTTGTTGTTTCTCTTTGTATCCAAGTAAAATAGACCATGGATGTTTTATATAGAGTGTCTTATCAGATATTGTAATCATATAGTGCCAGTAGAAAATTTGTCTCAACTAGTATGTCAGTTTTTTCCAAACCAGGTAGATTTTTATATGCACGTTACATTGTGTTATGCATGAACCTATGGTGCAATGGTATCACAACTGATTATATGTCAGAATATGTGTGTTCGACTCACACTAGGTTCACTTATTTGTGTATAATTTTTAATTTCTAGAGACAATTTCTGATAGTTGCCTCCATATTTGGAGACAACTTGGGCTAGTTGCTTTCACTTTTGAAGACAACTTGTGATAGTTGCCTCTATATATGAAGACAACTTGAGATAGTTGCCTCTATATTTGGAGACAACTTAGGCTAGTTGCTTTCACTTTTGAACACAACTTTGTGCTAGTTGCCTTCACTTTTGAGGACAACTTGAGCAAGTTGCCTCAAATTCGGAGACAACTTGAGCTAGTTGCCTCCATTTTGTTTTGCAACTTATCCCCGTACACTATTTTTTGGAGACAACTTAAGTTAGTTGCCTCCACTTTTGGAGACAACTTGAACTAGTTGCCTCCACTTTTGGAGACAACTTGAACTAGTTGCCTCCAATATGGACATTAATTATTGGAGACAACTTGAGCTAGTTGCCTCCACTTTTGGAGACAACTTGAGCTAGTTGTCTCCGATATGGACACAACTTCAGCAAGTTGACTCCACATGGTAGTGGTAGTCGTCGGTGGTTGGCGGCGATGATGGTGGTTGACGGCGGCGGGTGGCGGCGACGTTGGTGGACAGTGGTGGTGGTTGGCGGCGGCGGTGGTGGCTATTGGCGATGGTGGACAATGGTGGTGGTGGTGGTGGTGGTTGGCGGCGGTGGTTGGTGGTGGTGGTGGTCGGCGGTGGTGGTCGGTGGTGGTGGTCGGTAGTGGTGGTCGGTGTACAGTGGTGATGGCGGACATTAGATGTTTTTTTTTTGTTTTTTTTTTGTTGTGGTTGAATAGTGGTTAGTGGTAATGGTTTTGTATATACATTACACAAAAGAGGGTATTTTAGTAATGTATTATGCTTAGGGGTATTTGTATAAGTTGATAAGGGTATTTTGGAAGGGGCCCTATAGTAAGGGTATTTAAATAATGTTCCCAAAAAAAATACATCTATTACACTTTAATATTTATTTACAATAATTTCTTAGCATGTGTAACTAAAAGTTACACACGAATTTGTCTAGTGTAACTGGGAGTTACATATGCATATATCTAGTGTAATTGAAATTTACACAACATTATGCACACTTTCAACAACATTTATCCTACAGCTACCACCATGGCTCATTTCATCATTCTCTACCAGCATCAATTCCTGACAAATCCACTGCAATAGCAACATACATTGGCAACTCTGCACCTGTTTATCCTAACATGCATCTAGCATGCAATATTGAGTTCTCAGACTCAGGCCATAACTTACCACATATCAATTCCATCGTAACCCATGTCCTGCAACTGCAACCAACACCAATAAACTGAATTATGTATCATTTCAGGTTTACTCAAACTTCTACACATATAATTAGCACATGTAACTAGCAGTTACACATTCAATTATCATGTGTAATTATAGGTTTATTTCAGGAACAATTGCTCTAAATTCTCAATCACTAACTGAACCTGGATCATTCAAAGTGGCGTTATTATACAAGATTACAAGTAACTACTTAGGTTTAATCATACACAATACTACTATTTCTGAAAGGCCTACTAATTTGGCAACTGCTTGTGTAAAAACTATATGTAAGTAAAATCTATGTAACCTGAAGTTACACATTCAATCAGCATGTGTAACTAGAAGTTACACATCAAATTAGCTTGTGTAACTAGAAGTTACACATACTTTTGCATACTACTGAGAAATGATGACAGAGTTAATCCATAAGTACATGTCTAGCTAAGGGTTCAGTGCAGGATGGAATCCAAATACACACTATGAATCTTGAAAAGCAAAAAAGCGTGAATTATTATGTATAACGTACCATATACTGAGTGAAACCCCTCAATCGGCTTTTTCATTCTTCGTGCATGAGATAAAGAGTGAATGTGGTTTGGTTTGCAGCTGATGAATCCATCTTCAACCAACTTCCTAATGTGTTTCTCTGCACAAGACATCACAAAACCAGTAAATTCAACCAAAAATAATCATAACCTAGATACAAACCACTAGATCCAATTAGCATGTGCAACTAGCAGTTAAATATTCGGTTAGCATGTGTAACTATAAGCTAAACATTCAATTAGCATGTGTAACTTGCAGATACACATGCATCTGAATTGTGTAACTAGGAGTTACACATGCATCATACTTATATATGTCGTCCTTAAGGGAAAATTACCTATGATGACCGCATCCACAACTTTCTAGCAAACAATAATCATGTGTAACTAGAAGTTACACATCAAATTAGCATGTGTAACTATAAGTTACACATCTATTTAGCTTGTGTATCTATAAGTTACAAATCTAATAAAAAGTTACACATGGATATAGCATTTGACTCGAGGTTATTAAATACAAAATACAAAGATGTGATTGCTAGGAATTATGAAAGCATACAATTCCAAACTCATATGATAATTTAGACTTCAATCATGCAAAGAAAAGAGTTTTATAAATGATCACAACAAAGTATAGACAAGAACATTTCTAAAGATGAAATTCAGGTAACGAGACATTTACCTTAAGGTTTGGAATGATCTCCATATCAAGTGCATCAACTTCCATGAGCCTTGCAATATCATTAAAATTCACCCCACCTGGATATGAGATAGGTGTTAATTTGGTATTATGGATAACAATCCAAATGTATCAATCAATAAGTACAAATGTTAAACACGAACTAGTCAGGAAAGAGTTGTTGGTTTTCAATTTCATCTAGAAGTAACAGGAAGCATATACAATCATTAACTCAAAACTCAGCATGTCTACATCATCAATTTGAAGTTGTTCTTCTGAAACAATATTTTTTATTCATACTCTTCTCAGTATCAAACAAAAAAACTCACAACAAATTCACAAAAAAACAAAAAACAACAGAAAAATACGAATTCCATGCTAAAAATACAACATGATATATATGTGTAACCTCAAGTTACACATACTGTAAAACAAAAAACAGCATGTTTACATCATCAATTTGAAGTTGTTCTTTTTAAAAAACATTGTTTCTTCATCCTCTTCTCAGTATCAAACAAAAAAACTCACAACAAATTCAAAAATTCTCAAAAAACAACAGAAAAATACAAATTCCATGCTAAAAATACAACATGATATATATGTGTAGCCTCAAGTTACACATACTGTAAAACAAAAAACAACATGTTTACATCATCAATTTGAAGTTGTTCTTCTGAAAAAACATTGTTTCTTTATCCTCTTCTCAGTATCAAACAAAAAAACTCACAACAAATTCACAAATTCACAAAAAACAACAGAAAAATACAAATTCCATGCTAAAAATACAACATGATATATATGTGTAACCTCAAGTTACACATACTGTAAAACAAAAAACAAAGATGTCTACATCATCAATTTGAAGTTGTTCTTCTGAAACAACATTTTTTTCTTCATCCTCTTCTCAGTATCAAACAAAAAACTCACAACAAATTCACAAATTCACAAAAAAACAACAAAAAAGTACAAATTCCATGCTAAAAATACAACATGATATATATGTGTAACCTGAAGTTACACATACTGTAAAACAAAAACCAGCATGTTTACATCATCAATTTGAAGTTGTTCTTCTGAAACAACATTTTTTCTTCATCCTCTTCTCGGTATCAAACAAAAAAATCACAACAAATTCACAAATTCACAAAAAAGAACAAAAAAATACAAATTCCATGCTAAAAATACAACAGGATATATATGTGTAACCTCAAGTTACACATACTGTAACAAAAAACAACGCATGTCTACATCGATTTGAAGTTGTTCTTATGAAACAAAATTGTTTCTTCATTCTCCTCTCAGTATCAACAAAATATAAACAACAAATTCACAACAAATTCTCGGATCGGACATGCAAGAACAACAAATAGTCGAAATTTTTTTTGAAAAAAGTTTAAAAATTATGTGAATAATTACTTTACATGATCATCTTGTTTTTTGGAAACAAGAAAATAAGAATCAAGAATCTCTACAGACTCCATAGATGATTTAAGATCTGGTGACGTTGCTTTAGTTTCTTCAAGAACGGGTGGAATCATCATCTGAGATGGAGAAACAATCTTCATAAACAAAAAAAGAAACAAAACACAAAATCAAATTGAAAATTAAAAGCGAATAAAATTCAATCAAATCTACGGGTAATAAAGATGATGATTCGTTGATATCGAATCAGAAGAAGAAACACATAAAGAATATCGTGAGTATGTTAATAGAAATGTACAGTGTAAAGAGATAATACTTTTAATAGCACATCGCCAGTGATTGTTGGAACAACAACTTTACCACTAAAATCGATATCAGATCTTCAGATGCAGTTAAAGATTCAATCGATCTCAGATCTGTTCTACAAATTGATATCGAATCAGAAGAAGAAACACAAAAAAAAAATCGTCAGAGCTCCGATCTTCAGATGCAGTTGATATTTTCTGGTTGTAATCGCATCAAATAAACAGAGAGAGAGATGAGAAACAAACAAACCCTAGAATTTTTTTTCTCTGCAACTTAGAGAGAGAGAGAAGAGAGAGAAACATAAATGAAAAATGAAAAATATCTTCTGGGATTCCTCTGTATATACTCTAAAGGGCAGTGTTGTCATTATTAAAATTCCTAATAATTAATTGTGGACCAGATCTGAAGAAATATTGGTATTCCGGGCCTAGTAATATCATTTTATGAAAGTATGGAGTTGACAGTGGATGATCCATTTGGTGGGGCTTCAAAATATTGAACCCATATAGTAGGGGGATTCTAGTATTTTTCACATTTTTTTATTGGTAGAGGTCAGTAAATGACGGGGGTTTTCTTTCCTCGTTAATTCATTCAAATTTTTCCAGTTTATTGCATCTTCTAGTAATGTGCATCAACCGTATTCTCAACTGACATATTAGCGACGAACCCAGTACATCCAAATTCAGATACTAACAAAAAAGAGAACAAATTTCCACAAAAAATCTACTAACACACCGACCAAATCAAGTAATGACTCCTAGAACTTTGAAGAATCAAAATGAAAGTTCCTAGCCCCACCCATTTGTAACTTTTGCATTACGTTTAACCCTTAACTTCATGCTCTGATCTCAAGATACATGTTCAATAAGACTATCAAGTACTGATCCAATGTCAACTGTTGTGTATCTAGGAGTTCAACCTTTAGTTTCACATAGCCATCATAATTACACAGATCATCTGAAGACGCCGATGAGTCCTATAATTAAATAAAACCTGTAAAACGATGTCAAAATATCTAGGAGTTTAACCGATTGTGCACTTCCATAGCTAATATATGTTCTCCAAAACATCAAAGAAAAATATATTTCTTCTAAAGTCGTTAAGTCATATCGTCTAAAACGTCTTTTGTAATTAAGGAAACTTGCGATCTCGAAGTGTCTGACTGGAAAACTCTATCCAAAATCACTGTGTAATCTATCATGAAATTCTCTATGGGACTAAATCCAGTAGATATATCAACATTGCATTAGGAGGATGAAACTCATATGACCACTAATGTAAGTTGTTTAGTACCCATCATGAATTTTTTCAACCGCTCTTGTAATCATATTATATGTATACCCATTGTCTTGTAATCCTATGATTTGCTTTTGCATGCGGCCGATGCTCAACCTCTTGTCAATTTTTGTTGGTTGTTTGGTCGAACGATCAGTATCTTACCATGCAATTTTAGTCTGTCGATGGTAGTCGGGAGCATATTTAGTCAGTTGAGTCATAGCAGAACGGTCCCAATATTTAGTTGACCATGTCATATTATAGTGTGCTAGTTAGTCGAGTCACAATAGCGTGTTTAATTAGTTGGACCATAGTAGCCGTATAGGGGCCCGGGCCCTACGGCCCCTGGCCTCGACGGTGGAGAAAATTTAAAGGATGTAGTGCCCACATTAAAATTAGGGGGAATTTTTTTTCTAGCCCAATTTTATTTTTTTTCTATATAAGAAACCCACCAATAAAATTGCATATATGAAAAATCCAAAATTAGTTATAATAAGATTTGTTTACAAAAATAACCTTTCATTTAATTAAGAAAATTAATTATTAATAAATAAATAAACACGCAGTTATATACCTCCTTAAAAAACGCCAAATTTGGTGAAGATTCTTTCAAATCAGGATTCCTAAAATAACTCCATGAGATATGCGAGATTTGGCGAAACTTTCGCAAATAATCAATAACTCTCTATGAACAAAAAATAATGAGAAGATTCAGTCTCATTTTTAATTTGTGAAAATTCCATCTTTTTTACAACTGTCATTTGTGAATATTTCAATTTTCACGGGTGCCATTTATAATAAATTCTAACTTTCCGGTATTAGTTTTATGAAAATTATAGTTTTCACATAAACGATTTTTTTAGTTTTCATCTGTAAATAGTGTTAAGTCGAGAAGATTCTTGTTTCCACCAGTCATAAGCATCATGTGCTATCGCTGAAAAAAAATACAGATTTTTACTTCTGCGATCAATGAAAATTTCCGTTATCACCTATAACGATTGATGAAAATTTAGGTTATCACCTATAAAAAATTAAAAATTGATGAAAACTTCAGTTATCACCTATAAAAATTTCAGTTATCACATGTATTAATCATCGAGTAACAAAAATTGCGATTCATGATAGTTACAATTTTCACTTTCAAGGCAAATGCTAGAATCAAAATAAGAAAAAATCTAACGCAAAAGGGAAGAAAAAGAGAAAGACAATGACTAAGGTTCTTCCAATGGTTAATCATGAAATAAATGAATTACGAAAGTTTAACAATTGCAAGTAAGATAAGAAGATATCGCATCATTAGATCAATCAAATAAATTAAGAAAATAAAAATGGTTAGGTTTACAAAACTAATCAAAGCTGCCAGGTTAAGAGAGTGCAAGAAGCCGATCAAAAAAGGAAGTGCAAGAATCCTTTTGAACAGGAAGAATTTAAACCCATGACATCAAAATGAGTTCACGACAACCGAAGCACAAAGAAGGTTGAAATTTTACGTTTACAATGAGTTTATAATGGTGCAAGTGGTGTCATAACGATAATGTTACACCACATCAATTACGTTTCTGTAAAGAATAAAGATGAGAGAAGAAAAAAAAGAAAAGTGAACCGATAAGTTAGTAAAGAGAGAAACTAAACGGAGGAAAGAGAAAATAAAGTTTCGGGATATAAAAGGATGCCTCAAATAACGCCTAAAAAAACGCCTATAACTACTGACTGATTATCAATGAAATAAAACGGGGTTATTTGGTTTTTGGTACTTACATTTTGACCAACATTTATCCAACTTAGGGTTTGGTACCTGGAAATTACGTTGAATATCTTTGACCATGTTTTATAAAACTTCAGTTAGATTTGTAATATAAATAATACAGAATTTACAGATATATCCCTGAAGTGGGACTAGGTTCCAATGACTCTGATGAAACCATATTTAGCCGACGTACGAGATCAGATACCCATTAAACATTTAACCCTAATTCTTCTTCCGCCTCATATCTGAAAAGAAACTAAAAATAAAATTTTGATTTCATTTGTTCAATCCCGACGGACCAGATGCTGCTAACAAAAACTTGAGATTACCTCTGCCAACAAAGCAATCAAGAGCTACGAACATGAATTTCAAAGGATCACCTCTATGAATGGATCAATCAGGAGCTAAAAAAAACTAATTGTTCGATCCCCTTTGTTCTCATATCTTAATCACATGAGTACCACCCATTCTCACTACCTTCATAACTCCAATTATATTTTCTTCATCTGCGCTTTTAATTCATCATCGCAATTATCATTATCCACAATCATTACCGAGAAGTGAATGAAGATGGAAGCCATCACTCCACGGAATGATATCTAAGGTTGCTGATCCTGTTCAACTCCTAGCCATGATTAACTCGATTGCTAACAGCAGTAACGGAATGGAATTAGGGTTTGCTGTATACTGAAATTAGGTTCGATTTGAGCATAAAAGTAGTGAAGGTGCAGATGATGATTGGATAGCTAATGAAATTGGGTTGGTGGATACCCTGGGATTTAATTGAATCTATAACGGGTTATGTCTAAAATTGATGCTGACAGAGATTGCAAATCAGTGAAGGCAACGGTGGGTAATTTCTATTGCAGCAACATCAACAGATCTGGGGGTTTTTGGTTTGAATTGTGAACCTTGGTCTCGATTCAGAAAATAATTGACAGTGAACTCGGCATCAAGGCTTGAGTGTGTTGTGGATTCACTGTCATGTTTGTTCGAGTGGCTGAGATACCCTTGACGGTGGTGATGTATTCTCAAAATTATTTTAGAGCAGTCTACATGTTCTCTAACTTTTCTTAAATTCTCATCAGAAAACTTAATAAATCCACCAACAAATATTCACTCCTCCAAATGGATCGAAAATCCCACCTAAAATCTCTTTATAGCGATTTAAGTAGATTTTATTCTCGAGGGGGTGTAGTGGTGGGGGCGATATACTGTTATGAACATGATAAGAAATGAAGTATTTGGGTATAGATATCCATGTAATTTTTTTTAACAAATAAGGGATATAATTGTAAATGGCTAAATGTTTAAATGGTTAATTTAGTAAATATTTGACTTAACAGAGTCAAAGACAATCAACGTTATTGTCATGTACCAAAGCCTAAGTTGGACGAATGTTAGACCAAATACTAACTTCGGGCAAAATGTAAGTACCAAAAAACCTATTAACCCAATAAAACGCCCACCAAAAACGCTCCATTAATTGACCACTAGCCAAAACAACAATTTTTTGTAATTAATTTTATTATTAGTAAACAACTAACGAAGGTTAATTAAGTCCATATAAACATGTAGAATTGCTTATCAAATCTAAATAATCTTAGCCGTACATTAAGCATTTTGGGCTACACATATAACCCATCTTAATGACGGGTTTCTAAAAGAGAGATGAACCAGATTTGGGTTCCTCAGAAATTTTCACTTAAAATTAGTGTGTTAGTTGATCCTGTCTATAATAGTCGAAAGCATGTTTAGTTAGTCGGGTCATAGCAGAACGATCCCAATATTTAGTTGGTCGTGTCATATTATAGTGTGTTAGTTAGTCGGGTCATAGTAGCATGTTTAATTAGTTGGATCATAGTAACCGGATAGACAGGACCACAGTAGCTGGATAGGGGGTCGGGGCCTACGGCCCCGTTGGTGGAGAAAATTTAAAGGCAAGTGTAGTGCCTACATTAAAATTAATGTGTTAGTTGGTCCTATCTATAATAGTTGGTCGGGTCATAGCAAAACAGTCTCAATATTTAGTTAGTGGTGTCATATTATAGTGTGTTAGTTAGTCGGGTCAGAGTAGCGTGTTTAATTAGTTTAATCATAGTAGTCGGATATGGCCGGCACCTACGGCCCCGGCCGTGGAGAAAATTTAAAGGCAAATATAGTTCCCACATATTTAGTTGGTCATATTATATTATAGTGTGTTAGTTAGTCAGGTCACAGTGGCATGTTTAATTAGTTGGACCATAGTAGCCGGAGAGTGCCGGGACCTTCGGCCCCGGCGGTGGAGAAAATTTAAAATGAGATGTAGTACCCGTATTAAAATTAGTGTGTTAGTTGGTCATGTCTATAATAGTCAAGAGAATATTTAGTTGGTCGGGTTATAGCAGAACGATCCCAATATTTAGCTGGACGTGTCATATGATAATGTGTTAGTAGCTAGTCGGGTCACAATAACGTGTTCAATTAGTTGGATCATAGTAGATGGTTTAAAAACAGATATAGTGTCCACATATATAGTTGGTCGTATCATGTTTTAGTGTGTTAGTTAGTCGGGTCACAATAGAGTGTTTAATTAGTTGGATCATAGTAGCTGTATCATATTAAAGGTTTATTTTTTAGTTTCTTCCATTGTTAGGTGTTTAGTTCTTTTATTCTTAGAGTTAGCCAGGATCGTAAGCTCGACATGCTTATATCATTGTTATAAAAAGGTATGAGGTTTATGTCCATGATGATTAAAGTTATCATACGGACGACGTTTAATTTAGGACCGATCCGAAGGTAGGGATGCTCCGGATGGAGGAGTCATTAGACAGATGAAAACGGCTGTCCGGACATGAGAGGTGTTTACCATAAAAGGTCTCCTTCCACTTATAATGAGAAACTTTCGTGTTAATTCTTCCGAATCTTTTTGTACCTTAAATCTCTCTCCTCTATCATTGTTCATCGACCCCATGGAAGATGTGGAGGTTCAGCTCCATTGCGATTCCGTTATTATAACTAACATATCTCAAGATTTGGGGTATATATCTCATTATCTCTTTTGAAACCCTAATTTTCCCACTTTGATCCATTTTCTATCATGAACTCAGTAACAGACATCACATCTCTTTTTACCAGGAAAAGAAAGCACAAAGGTGATTGAGAATTCCTCACATTAACCTTTCAATTCTCTCACACATTATCTAAAATAGGAAAGACATCATATTTTACAAGCATTACTCATTCTTATCAATACAATGAGTTATAGCAATGCGTGCTAAGAAGCTATATATCATGACCACATTATCTAATACTTTTTTACGGCAGGATGGGATCCGTGGATGAATCATGTTCGTTCTATGACTCTTTGATCTATTTTGAGACTATGTTTAAGCTTATTTTGATTATAATTTTAGATGGCGATTGATTTTTTATTTTATTTTTGAAACAGATCGGTAGAGGTGCTGTTGGTAACTTGAAGGTAAACATTGATGGCACTACAGATTACAGACTCACAGGGGTTCTATGGAGAACAAAATCTTATTCAGTCAAACCGCTTGAATGTTCGTAGCTATTAATTAAACTCAGCAGGAGGGGTACCGCCTTCTACTGCATTGTAAGGATAATCTGTGTTTTCCATTATCCATACGTGTACAATAAAACCGTAATAGAATTTTCTTCTACATATGATTCCTCTAATAAGCTACTAAATTCCTTAAGCAAGTTTAATTTTATCTCCGAACTAGATTAATTTATTATGTAAAATTTGCAAACAGAGTTCTGGAAAGAGGCAGAGAAATAAAGTCTATGCTACTGCTGTATCCAAAGCCATAATTAATGGTTGTTTATCTAGGTAAAATACCTTGGTCTTTAAACTTCACCTGATTATGTTTATCGTTTTCTATGCTCAACACGGATAGGAAAATTAGTAAAACACTTATTACCAAAACTAATTATCCTTTCAATCCTTGCAGTTTTTGTTAAAAGATGTATAGCTTAATTCACAACAGAACTTTAATCCTTTATCACTACACAATGTGGTCGGTAAACATATATTGATGTATGTGACATGGTTAGTATTTATATTTAGGAGTCAAATATGTGTTCATAATACAATTTAATTATCGGAAACAAGAAAAGTACCTCCTTAGCTCCAACCTACTATCGATTCACAATACGTAGCCGATTTAAATATTGATGTATGTCAAGGAATATATCTCAAATGAAGGTTTGTTAGGAAATTATGTAATAAATACTACATTTTAACATTTTTAGTAGAAGAACATATTGTTAAACGAAGCATTAAAAAACAACGCCTTTTCCTCGGATGAGTTGAGAATTTTAATAGTTAGGAATATATATAGGTGTGTGTGTATTAATAATATGGATTAACAGTAAACCAACGTCTAATAGTTTGGTTTTACACTCCATGTGTCTTCAGAGGTCTTTGAAGAGAAGTTTTGATGATTTGGCCCATTTGGGAGACCAAGAAAAGGAGTTTAGGAACAAGACACCTGAGTCTCGGGAGTTATTGGTAGTGGAAAACACGAAATTGCAGCTGTGGCCAAGGAGAACGCTTTGTTGGCTCCATCGAATTTTAGCCAATGGGATGACTTTCTTTTATGGACGACCTGATGATAAATGTGCAAAAGCAGAAGTGTCACTCAACTTCTGCAGGGGATTTCTCATTATGCAATCTCCTAATCCTTTTCGGTAGTAGGGTATGCATTTATGTATTGCAATCGTTTAATACAACAGTAAATTTCATTTTTGTGCGCTAAATCATTCAGTTCATCAATTGAGTGTTTGGAAGCATTCGATGTTCTTGGTTCAGTAATAGAGTTTTTGATTATTAAGTATTGCATTCTTATTGTGTTATAGGCGAATACTTGATACTATTTTTGTGTGGGTAGAAGAATCAGTTTCTTTTGATGCCTTATGAAACGATTAATCTGCCGGTGGCATTGCAAATACCATCGAATCACCAATCGTAAGTTTTCCTTGAACGCAGATTTGGAAACATTTTGAATAGGATTTTCAATTCAAAAAGGGCTTGCGGCACATCTTGTTGCTCGCTTGCCTGATATGTAAGAATACTAAAACTATTTTGAATGACGAAAGTAAAATAAATGGAAAATAAATGTTGTACTCCAAACAATTTCCATCTTTCCTTCTAGTTCCCACTATCTAAAAATTATAGTAGTAGTACATTTACTATTTTCTTTTGGTTTCTAAATCTTAAAAAATGCCGAGAAGAAGAAATTCGGAGAAATTGAAAAGAAAAATAAACTGGGAGAAAAAGTGTTGGAAGAAGATGATGAACATGACAAAGCAGTTTCAAGAATTGTTTCAAATAATTATGAGGAATTTTTTGCTGGTGGTTCGAAATCAAGGAGAGATGATGAAGGATATGAGGTATGTAATGTTGATTTTTGTATAGATGTAAGATTCAACCAATATCCTAACCATATAATGAGATCATGTGTTAGAGGTTTAAAGTTGGAGACTTTTGGGATCTTTTGCCAATTAGGTTGGTAATGATCCCATGCATTGTCCAACACTCCCCTGTATTGATTGCCTTTTGCTCCATTTTTTGTGAAGAATGTTCATGGTATCCCCATCTTTGAAACCTTCAGTTTATTTTGGCATATAAGTACTTCTCGAATCCATAATGAAATAACCTCTTATAGCATTGTCGTTGGCAAATTCACCATCTCCTTCATAAATGCAACCAGTTTACACCAACAAGAACATATCTGCAGTCATTGAGATTCGAGAAAGGTTACTATTCACCATTTAATTGATGCATTATATTGTAAATTCTACTATAATTTCGTTTTTCTTTAATCATTCATATATTTTTATATGGTTACCATAGAGTTAGTCTGATTTCCAAATCAATTTTGTGCCAACGTGTGAAGGCTGCTAATGTCTTCATGTGCATCGCAGCCGCTACCAAGAAATTTCTTGAAAAAAATTGTCACTATCTTGCCTGCCCACGGTGTAACAAGAAAGTAGGGGGCGGTGACTTTTGTTGCACTAAATGCTAGACTAAATTAAACATTCCCGTTGCAAGGTTATGTCTCACCATAATATATTACATCATCTCATCATCTAAGTTTGGCAGTACCTATCCACATACCTTTTTATTATCCAGCTGATCCGGTTGTATTTAATTTGTAAGTTTTTTTTTTTTTTTTGGTTTTTCAGAGATTTTTCAGTTAACAACTAGATATGGGTGTAATTCTCTAATTAAAATTCTCAGATTAAACCTACAAAGATTTTCAATTCTCAGATCAGCCGAATTGTTGAGTACAAGTTATTCGAATTGTTAACTAGGTAAAATTTGGAGTTCAATTTTCTTTATGAGAATTTGAACATTGATTCGTCTAATTTTGTGTTGTCCTTCTAGTTCCTTTGCATTTGGCTTTAGACCATTGGTCAGATTAAGGTAAATAGAAAATCACTATTCTGAGTTTTGTATACATAATTGGAGGATGCTTTTGCAATTATTTCTGGACCATGGTCAGATTAAAGTAAGTGATAAATCACTATTCTAAATTTTGTAAACAAGTACAACATCTTACTACATGGATAATTCCCTACTCTACATTATAAAATATCTAGCATGGCTGATTGTTATGGATTGGTTGCAATTCCTGCGGTGGTTGTCCAAAAAAACAGTAGGTTTGGAGTAAGTTTATATTTCCCCTTCAAATATGAACCAACGTGTTTGTATGTAATTTTTAGAATCAATGTATGAATGTAGCTAAATTCTTTCTAGATCTGTAATCATTATTCAGGTTTTTTTTTATAGGAAAGATGTTGACCTAATATATGAAAGGGGTGGTTTCTCCATCTCCGCTGAGTTTACGTAACAATGGAAATTTTTATCGAGTGAAAAGAAATACAGGTGTACGAATAACAAGTCAAGAATGACTAGGTTTATCGAGTGAAATTATATCCTTGGCTTATCTCATGTTATAATATTGGTGATTTTAATTTTGTTTGATTGAGATATTAAATTGGTGAATGGTTCCCGGACATTAACTTATTACAGATTTACAGTTTTTTTGTTTTCGAGCCGACAATAGGTTGATTCGAAAATTGGGTGGGTTCTCTGATTTCGTATGTTTTCACATTCTCTTAATATTTAGGGCTTATATAATTCCTAACAGATGTTGACACTATTTATTGGTTTTCTATTATTGACCCTGAGAAATTTTCTCCAGATTACCCATGTTGGTGTTTGTGTCAGCTCTTAGCAATAAGTTCTATCATGGTAGATAGAACAAATATGGATATTTTCCATGTTCTCATCCTCTCTCGGATTTCTATTTTTATGAAGCTAACAACTTAATTCCAAGATTAGATTCGCTCGCGATTACGTCTTTTCATACTACAGATTAATTGCAGGTGATTAGAGTTTCTTATTTATTCCTCTCAAACCTGTTCTCATAACCCTATGGTATTTTCTGAGTTTTTTATTTAAGCTGAAAGCAAAATCATTGAAAATTATGAAGTAATCGTATTATATGTTTTGGGCATTCTTAAGATTTTTTTCACATTGTATACAATATCATGAGTAGCTTTTCTTGCATCTTTTATAAGAGTTATTTGAGATTATTACTGAATTATTACTCCATTGGTGAAATTACTATTGGAGATTGTTGGACAATTACATCATAAAGATTCTATTATGTGAGTTCTTAGGCTTATTTTGGATTTTAGTTAGATCTTTTACAGGTTTATTATAGAAGGGTGATTAATCTGTTGCTGATATGCGTCAAGTCTTATTTTAGAAGTCATGTTTGACAAGATAATCACTCTGAATCATAGGTTTCACCGTTGGTTTTTTTGTATGACAGATCTTTTAAAGGCGGAAGTAGGGCAAGTAACTTCATTCGAACATGAGAAGTGCAAAGATTCTGCAACTGAGAAGAAAAAGATGTTGGGTAAAGAAATAGAGCATTTCCAAAGAGCTTCTTACATGGATTTTTAGATATGCCAGCGACACTGTAAGATACTTCTTTATCATTTCTATTTTTTTTATGGAATTACTTTTTATTGTAGTGAAGTGTTTCACGACACGTAGTATGGTTTGTTACTTTAATATACATTAGTCCAGCAAAGCATTATACAAGTGTAATGATATAAAGTAATGATTTACATGGCTTTAGATATGTTTCATTCTCATTTCTATGTTCTGCTTTAACAACACTTTGTGTCTTTCATCAAGTGGAGGATGTTTCTTTAGGAGGATGGGGTTGAGAGTTTATAATTTGTGTCTTTATGCTTACAAAACTTAAAATCACAACTGAACACCTTAGCACATGCACATTTATGGTAGGATGATTCTTAATTTGTGTCTTTATGTAGATGCACTTACGATTCTTCCTTCAAATGTGGTTTTTGTGAACTAATTTTTGAGTATTTTTCTCCCGCCGAGAAGGCAGAAGAAGCCTGCAAGTAGAATTTGAGGTGGTAAGAATATAATTTTTATCTTTGTTTCTTTAGATTTACTTTGGGGACAAAAAAACACATGGGGAAATGCGAAAAGGTTTGTATTCTACCATCGTGCTTCGTCCCTGGCTACTATGGATTCTTATATTGTGATTTATGTTCTTGGTTTGGTTTCTCATATATACTTTTGGTCTTTGGCTAACCTGAAATCTTTAGCTTTGTTTGTTATTTCTTTTATGATGGCTTCAATTATTTTCTATGTATGTACCCTCTAATGGTGTGTACACGTTAGAATCTTGCAAACTGGCATGCCTGGAAATATTCCAGTGTCACTAGAAAGGATAAAGTAATTATGAGGTTAGTAACATGAAGTGATTTAGAATGTTATTTTTTGGTATTGTTATAGTCTTCCTTATTTTTTCTTGATTATTTTTGTTATAGTCTTCATAATATCATGTAACAGCTATGCATCTTGGATTGGTTGAACATGGTCTTCCTATATTGTTAGTTGCGGGAGAAAGGTTAATGTAACTATGTTGGATCAATATTTTACGTGCCATTGATGTTGTGAATAATTGGATTAAGTGAATGTGTGTTTCTATACCTAAGTTGTACCAACAGGTCTAATACGCATTACTTGAATGGGATATATCTGCAACACCAATGGAATGGCCCAGAAATCTGAAGATTTAATGGAGACAAAGAATCTTTAAAAATGTATGTGGATAGAATTTATAGTTGTAATGCATGCATTGCTGCCATTGTTAGGAGTTGGCACTTCAAGTTGGTAAAACATTAACAATATAAGTTGTATTTTTTTTAGCAAGACGTATTTGTTTTATGATCAGTTTCGTTTGCTTTGGGTTTGAGAAATATTGGACAGAAAGACGGATTTCTTTGGAAAAGATTCAAATTGATGATACTGCTAAGTGAGGATAATCATAATAAGTTTGTAGGTTTGTAGGTTTTCGCAAATGAGAAAGTTTATGCGTAACTCATGAAATGGGTTCTTTATTTGTATGCCATGCCAATAATAGTGATACATTTGTTATTTTTATGGTGATCCTGAAATGAAATAGAACGACCAAAGTAGTAGTAAAGTCTCCGGGGAAAACGAATGCAGACCCGACACAAGCTTTTTGTGATGTGAAAGGTCGAAGATTTTTTAGTCTCATTCATAAGAGCATTGGTAGAAATATGTCTTGGATATTAAGTTGGTTAGCTCTTAACAACACTAAGCTCAAGTTCTGGTAAGCATCTGTTTTGGGATTGTGTCTTTACAAATCAGGAGTGGCCCTATTTTTTCAGTCAAGCTATTACTCTTCTCGCGTCCATTGTTTCTGATTGCAAAATTAGTGCCTTCTACTGGGCTACTTCCATGGTCCGGTATGGAATTATGATGTAATAACCAATTGGGAGACTCTTTTCTTCGAATATCCTAAGTAGTTTTTTTTTTGTGGGTGTTCTTTTTTTTTGTCTTTTTTCCCCTTTGCTCCCTGCCTTCCTTCTTAATACTGTATAATTTTACTTATCGAGAAAAACAAAAAAACAAACTCCAGTCTCTGTTCTACGGTTACTGTGAAAAAGTTATCTATAATAAAATTATATAGGCTACTCTGAGCACATGGGCCTGTTGGACCTCCTGAATCTACGTGAGAGTAGAGATCTTGGGCCAAGGAAGTTTCACTTTTTCTTTTGCTAAATAAAGGCCAACTTTAATGTCATAGCTTCTAAAGCAGTTAAGCAAATTCCATTTTTCGAATAAAACTTTTTTAATCTAACTTTTTTAATCAATTTTTTAAATATACATACCGTCTTCTAATGCATGAAATTCAACTTTTCGGAAAGTTCCTTATTATCAATTTATCAGAACACCCCATTGCAAAGTCTTAAGTGAGAAACAAGAACATATAAAAGGTGTGTTTTCCGGCATGTGGAGTGGGCTGGGGAAATTGTCGATTGATTTGAAAGTTGAACGAAATAAAAAAAATATTAACTGATAATGGTCCAACTAACTAAACATACAGACAATACTTAATGGTCGGGACCTACTGGGACCCGAGTGACTAAGCAAGCTATTGTGGACGAATAACTGAATTGTAGTGCTTGCGGCCCCATCTACTATGGTACGACTAACTAAACATTATACTATGACATGACTAACTAAATATTGAGACCATACCTAATAGTCAAGGTCGTACACCCCGACTACTATGTATCGACTAAAGAAACACAAATACCAAGACTTAACTAATTAAATAGCCCGGATAAATTCACCCGATGAGCACAACACCGGGGCTATAGGGCCCAATTAATTTAACTCAAAGAAAACAATACAAGGATCGGGCTTAACACCTTAGATTTCAACTTAATTGTGGCTAATTTTAATATGAGACTACGTTTAACCTAATATTTTCTAATACACGCTCTTAATTTTGTAATACCCCGATATTCGGCAGTGGTTGGCCGAATGGAATATAAGTAATGATTTGTCCTTTCCTAACACCGAGGCCTGATGAGTACACTTGATTGAGTTGCGGGGAAAAAACTTCTCAATTAAGCGTGCTCGGCCAGGAGTAGTCACAGGATGGGTGACCTCTCGGGAAGCTGCTGATGGATGTCCGCAGTAGTGCCGTTTAAAATCCCACACTGCTGGATAACCGCAATGGGTAAGTGGGAACAATATCGGTGTTAGTTGGGATACAACTAGGGGTCGTTCACTTGTGCTCGGGTGGGGGAGTATGCTGGGGGATTATGCCAGATATTGCTCTCATATGAGACAAGGAACGTCTACATTAAACCGAGGCCTTTTCAGCATAATTGGCTCCAGAGTTGGCAGAAAACTCTGCAATTAAGCGTGCTCGGGCGGGAGTAATCCAGGGATGGGTGACCATCCGGGAATTTTCTGCTGGATTACCGCAGCGATGCTCGTTGAAAACCCCACACTGCCGGATAACCGCAGTGGCTAAGTGGGGACAAATATCGGTGGAGGGACGGGTCATTACAAATGGTATCAGAGTCGACGATGGGTCACCTGCCGAGGGTGGGAAGGTACGCTGGACGGGGTTGGTCCAGGTGATTCTCATGAGGGGCAGGGAACGTCAGAGATCTGGGCTTGAGAATATATTCTGGAGCCGAGGACGGCTCCAATTTAAGGTGGTGGTATTGTAATACCCCGATATTCGGTAGTGGTTTGCCGAATGGAATATAAGTAATGATTTGTCCTTTCCTAACACCGAGGCCTGATGAGTACACTTGATTGAGTTGCGGGGAAAAAACTTCTCAGTTAAGCGTGCTCGGCCGGGAGTAGTCACAGGATGGGTGACCTCTCGGGAAGCTGCTGCTGGATGTCCGCAGTAGTGCCGTTTAAAATCCCACACTGCTGGATAACCGCAGTGGGTAAGTGGGAACAATATCGGTGTTAGTTGGGATACAACTAGGGGTCGTTCACTTGTGCTCGGGTGGGGGAGTATGCTGGGGGATTATGCCAGATACTGCTCTCATATGAGACAATGAACGTCTACATTAAACCGAGGCCTTTTCAGCATAATTGGCTCCAGAGTTGGCAGAAAACTCTGCAGTTAAGCATGCTCGGGCGGGAGTAATCCAGGGATGGGTGACCATCCGGGAAGTTTCTGCTGGATTACCGCAGCGATGCCCGTTGAAAACCCCACACTGCCGGATAACCGCAGTGGCTAAGTGGGGACAATATCGGTGGAGGGACGGGTCATTACAAATTTAACCCGACTATCCAGACAGTGAGGCCACATGCGCAAACTAATTATAGGCTTAACCAGCCTATATTTTGACTTTATCAATGATTATTTTAGAAAGAATGTCTTTGTTATCAATATATCTATCGTATAAGTCAAAATAATATACACAAAACAAACGTTAATGTTAAAAAAATGATTACAAACAAACCATGTAATAAAAAACAGTCGAAAGCTTTTGGAATCGAATATCTCCACAATAGAACTTATGATGTATAGATCACAAATATGTAATTTCAAAAGTTTGCTACACCCATCACACAGAGATTGCATTTAATCCCAAACACATCAAATTCCTCCAAGTTATGGAAATTCAACCCAATAGATTGCCATCCTTTAGTTGCAGCTATTTAGAATCACGGTTTCAATTTTCAGATAGTTTTGTTCACATAATTGACATATTCTTTCAATATATTTAGGAGAATGCTATGATAAAATAAATTCCAATTTCAATAATAAAAGGTTAAGTGGTTCTTAATTTGTCCTACAGGTACAATAATTGGTTGTTCATGTGGAACCCTGTTAATATCTCTATATTATTTGGTTGTGCATATGATAAAAATCGAACTTTTTGTAACTAATTCCATAATGAACTCCATTATATCTATGAGGTTTAGTGGAGTGATAATTTTTTTGTCATAAATAATTCCTGCTTCATATACATGTACTGATGAGATTCTATGCCCACATATAAGTGTGATTTTGTGCGCTGAGACTATTCATTATAATATTGTTTAGTGTTCTTTTCAATCAAGTTGCTTTCCTAATCAGAAATTCATCCCACTTTTGCAGGGTACAAAGTAGTTGAAACCTTTAAAACTATGGTATTGTATCATCTAGGAAGTGTTGTATCTTTGTGGAAAATCTCTGGCTAATTCTAGGTGCATCATTTTTTCTTTCTTTTCTTTCATAAAACTATGGCGCAATTTTCTGAATTTATCTTACTATAGGATCATGTAGTATATGAGGAAAGACCGTGCAGATCTTATATAAAAATGGTAACAACCACTAGGTTTTTGTTTTGATTTTTGATTTTATTTTCTCAGCAGGATTTTTAGTATTGCACTTACATGAGCATTCCTTCTCTTTGACACAGAGCGACTTGAACTGCACTCCTAATGTAGCACTGAATAGATTGCAAGTTTTTTACTCCATCCGTTCCATTTTAGATGATGTTTTAGGGTTATTTTCTTGTTCCACAATACTTGAAAGTTTTCATATTTTCCCACAAAACTACCAATAATACCCTAACACTTTGTCTTGGAACTATAAGTTTATTTTAAAATGCATTAATAGCAATTAATGTTTGAAGACTTTTCTTATGGGTATAATTGGAAAAATCTCCATATATCTCTCCATTTCTTAATCTACGTGATAACTCCTATAATGTCATCTAAAGTGGAATGGAGGGAGTATGAACTATTCAAAGTCAGCAAAGATGAAAGAGATAAACCCTTAGTTTCATTACAGGTACGTGTTTCTAAATAAGTTTGTTTACTAAGAACGCTCCAGTAATTGTAGTATTGGTAATTTTTTGCATAGATTTAGTTGTCGTTTGTTTTTTGACTAATAACTGCATTTTAGTTTCTTCAATGCCCACCATACTTTATTAATGGGATTGTTATTCATGGTGTGGAACTTTAAGAATATTGAAACTTAATATGTATAATTATTTAAATATGATTTTCTTCTTTACCTGTAAGCTAAATTCTTAGCCTAAGTTGAGAACAGAGAATAATATTACATAGCACACAACAGATGTAGTAAAAAGGTTAAGTACGACGAAAACGAGGAACCTTGGTGTAGCAATTGCAAAAATAAATTTCGAAGAGGACATATCATGGTGAGAATGAATTACGTTTTTTTTATTTTTTTTTTTATTTGAAGATACAGTTTTTAACATTGTGTGTTTTCTAGGGAAAATCAATTACGATTAAAATATAATGGAAGCCTATGTTTAGGTTATACTTTGTGATTTCTTTTATTTGTGATTTATTTTATTTGTGATTTTTTTTAAATTTTTATTCGATATCATATTAATGCAGATGCATTCAATGGTGAAGTATTGTGATATTACAATTTATTATGTGGGATTACTACATGCAATTGTAACTAATATTATTCGTGCTCTGTGACCTCATACTAATCAGAGGTTGAGCCAGGGCCGTAAGGCCCCGGTGATACCTAGTTATTAACCTAAAAGGTTTATTTTTTTTTCCACTTTAAAGGTTCTATCAAATGTTCTGGAAAATTTGTTTCTTCATTTTTTAAGGTTGGCGGTAAGGTTAATGTTAGCTATGGAATAATTTCAATCTATATATGCCATCCTCTATCCATATGGAAGATAGACATGAATAGATATCTCCCTGGACATATTGCATTACAGTCTGAAGCTTCACCTAGGTCTTTGATTGATTTATATTGTATAGTTTTTTTTTTTTTTTTTTTAACGTTTACAAAGACAACTAAAATTCTAGCTAGCAACCCACGTATTAGTTTAAATTGATGGACCACCATATTGTTTGTAGCACATTAGTGGGCTTGTATATCCTAATTTTTACAACTTGCAACAAAAAAGAATTTCCATTTTTATAAATTAATAATCTGTGACGGAGGATAATTAACTTTCGAAGTCTAGCTGCTTTGCTGTTTATTGTTTTCCTGGTGATTTTTATACTCTCCAAATGTGAAAAATTACTTCCAAGGCCTACAGTTCAGGTTCAAAAAAAGAGATGATATTATGAACGCAACCAAACCTAGAAGAGTACCTTTATTAAGTTTTTTGTTTTTCTTAGTAAAGTCAATTGTCTTCACATAGGGCAAGAGTGCATCAATGTTAAGGTAGTATAGATACAGGGCAATGAAATCACCCCCTATATTTCTGGCAATTTTGCCTTCCCTTGAGATGAATTTCTAGCTAGCTTTCCTCCCTTAGGGAAATGTAGTCACTACCATCTTTCTGTTAATTCTTGGCTTCCTTAAGATATATTTGTTGCTACATTTCCTTCCTTTAACTACAAAATACCTTTTATAATCATCTCTTACAATAGCCAAATTCTGAATTTTTCAACCAAAGTTGCAAAGAGAAGTATTTACAAAAAGTGTTGTTTAAATAGTTGCGTACATTTACTTTTTGAAAAGAACTTTACCACTGTCACTTCTCACAGTTCATTGCAGAGTTGTGGCGCAAGGTTACTCGAGCATCACCTCCTAAGTGGGAGCACGAATAGCAGTAGCTCTGGAATTCATTCGTACTGAATATATACATGTCAATTTTAGTTTATTTTCACACTTAACCTCTTGCACACAATGAAATATGGATATGAACCACGCTATACGGGCACAAATATTCCCCACATTACTGTCCAGTGCATCGTATAATGTCGACTTGATGCTTCTGTCGATGGTTGTTCATTAATTATGTAATGACTGTAGCAAGAATACACCATTGTAGCACTTCGGCTCAATGAACGATAGTGAATTCCAGCATCATAAAAAGACTGACATGAACCCCAGCATCATCATATCTACAACATAAACATTAAACATTAACATAGTCAATGAGGTATCCAACAATGGGAAAAAAAATGAACTAAGCCGAATTATTTTTTCTCCATGGTAATCACTCAAAATAGTGCATAATACCATTCCTTTTTTTCCACCATCAAGTCATGCGGTACTTATGTCTAACTATCATTTCCATGGAGAAGGAGATCCCCAAACAGAAATACGTTGATTTATCAATGCATAAAACACAATCAAACAAAACTAAAAACACCATATAATGGACAACACCTTTTTTGACTGGAAAATAAAATAAGTACATCACAGATTTGAGAAAAGAATGGACAAAATACACTCAATAGTAAGAAAAGATGTAAGTAAACATGTATTTACCTTTTAGATTCTATAAGCAATACATTATTCAGGGTTATTATATGGATTTCTGTCTAGCTCACTCGTAGTGCAGCTGCTGTGATATATCATTAGGAAAAAAAATCAGAAGTGTATAATAAATATCTATTACGCCCATGAAATCGAAATCATAATCATCAGCAAGTGAAATCACAGTTGAGTCAGCTAACTCAGCTGCATGCTGGCGATTATAAATATGATATGTCACGATAGTAATCGATATCCACACCGTGAAGGAACCCATTGTAGAACAAAAGTAGCATAGTGTACCTCCTTTCAGAAGCAACACGTTGTATTTGATGAAACTCGTTTAGAGCTGATTCAAGGTCCTTAGAAAGTTTAGCATCAGTAATGTTTCTGAAAGCCTGCGATAAGTTGGATTACAAAAGGTGTTATCCAATCAAGTGTGCCAGTACTGTAATAATCCTAAAAACATGAAAATGCCAATAAACTTATAATCGATCTCTCAATACCAACTCAGTGATATAGAAGTCACACTAACTTCAGGTACTGTCATCTATATCACTGCCTTGTTTGAGTTCAGCTGCAATATGTCAGTTGCTTTGGTAGCAATTTTTTTAGTGCAACACCAATGTCCACTTTAAACAAAGCTCGGTCAATTTGATAATTTATACCCTCTTGATTAATCCATCAATATACTTAAAACTGAGAAAGATATTGAAAAGGCGAGGGTACCCCAAATATACCTCAAGTAATAACTTTTCCTTCCTATAAGTCCTTTCCCCAAAAGTGATTGTCTATAGACTGAGTCGAGACAATACAACAAATCGGTTCACACTTTGTGTGATAGTCTATGGATACGAGATCGAGACAATACAACAACAAAGTGTGTTTACATGATACAAAAGTTCGGACTTAACCAAACTCAATAGGATTCACGTATCAAGTAAATATGAATTAACGTTTGTGTAATTTACTTTAATTATAATAAAACAATTATAATGCGGAAATATAAAGTAAATGACACAACAAGATTTTGTTAACGAGGAAACTGCAAACGCAGAAAAACCCTGGGACCTAGTCCAGAATTGAATACTCTCATAATTAAGCCGCTATACAAAATAAGACAACTTCATATGGTTGAGACCAATCAACAAAACCTATAATTCACCTAGTTCCCTCAGTATTCCTACGCCTCCAACCTGTAAACAAGTCACGTACTTGGACCAATTCCTTTGGATCATATTCCAAACAGTAAAGGAATAACAAATCCGTTTGGTATCAACTCTCTTCAACCAAGTGATATGAGTTGCGCAAAGGTTCCCTTGTTTATCTTAACATAAACTCCTTTTCCAGGATCCAAGATATAACTTACGTTAAATCACCCAAAGGAAATCATTAAGATTAAGCCAACAACACTCTTCCACCAAGTGATATGTGTTGATGCCAATCTTCTTCAATTAATCAATCCAATCTACCACAAGGATAAACCGATTATTAATTGGATCCACTTTTTCCAAAACAAGTATTGTGCACACCAAAGATTATAAAAACACCAAGTAAGAAATCGTCAATACCTTCTTTGTCTTCAAATGTTCTTAGATCTTCAATAAACACCTACACACAATCAATTGAATCTCTTGTGATCAATCACACATAAAACGGAGTCTGTTAATAATGGATTATCACAAGATCGTCTTTAGATCTAACAACAGTCTAAAGATCTTTGTCGAAACCTTGAACTAGTTTGAGTGAATCTTATATCAGAAGAGAAGATTCTCAAGCATAAACAAACTAGGTGCAATCAAGATTCAACCTTTGTTAGTCAATCAAATCAATAAGAAAACTAAAGATAAACCGCAATATCTAGTTTCCCACCAACGGGTCGCGCTAGAGCTTCTCAATCCCAAAGAAGACTTTAAATTGAGCGGCCGTAAGAGATTTCACCTAATTAAATTACTCTCCTCTCCGATAGGCGCCTCACCAGTAACAAAGACAAAAGTGGAAGTCTAGGTTACGCAGGATTAGTTTGCTAGAAATGCAAACTCAAAGTATTTATAGACAAGGAAGTTTGGACACCAAGGAATTTCCAAAACCGAAAATATTCTCAAGATATTTTCATTACTCCACCAGTTTCGGTTTTCATAATTCATACGAATGCACTGCACAAAAATAGTGATCGAAATCTCCTTAGAAAATCTAATTAGAAAATGCACATTACTAATTCTTATTTTTCACATATAATTAAAAACCCTTAATTAAAAAGATTCTTAACTTATTTAAATTCGATCTTGGGATTTACTTCCTTCTTAGCCTTTAAGGAATATCTTTAAACAAAATAGAATAAGTATTAATGCACCGTGTTCAAAGAGTGTCGACATCTTACTCTTGCAAGTCTTTACCATGCTTGCTCACTTGAAACCGATTTACCACACTTCCAAACAAGTTTAGAATTGGTTCATCTGACTTTGAAGAACTATGTGATTGATCAAGTTCCACTCAATCACATCTCATGGGTTTCCATGTGAGAATTGTGCATAGTTACACTAGACTACCAAAGAAACGGCTGACTAGGTACTAGGATCGGTTCCCCACATATATATGGTATCTAACTTGTATGCACTGCACATGTCCATAGGATCGGTTCCCCCTTCCCAAAACTTTGCTGCATATGTTCATAGGATCGGTTCCCCTTTCTTCCATAAACCTTGTTGCACCTCATACAAGGACCAGTTCCCCCTTGTGATACACTGCACCTCTTACTAGGATCAGTTCCCCTCTTCCCAGTAATAAGTTCAGACACACACAACCCGATCATACCCCAGGTGATTACTTAAGATTGGTTTTACTAATAAAAGTTATACCAATACAAAAGTCAGGCCTTATGTGAAAAGTTTTATCAAGAACACACACAAGTTGTGAACGGTTATACACATCACACATATTGGTCGTTCATAAGGTATGCAATGAAGAATAACCCCAATAGCGCCTGGCGATTTTCCTTTCGGTTCACAACACGTATCCTGAACTTACTTCCTTAGAACACATGTAAACATTGTTACCTAGGGTAAAATCCTCACCTCATACCCATACATAATCACAATAGCATTCATACGATTATGTTGATGTCTCATATAAAAATTTTAATGGTTAAGCAAGAAACTTCATATTGTATTCCTTAATACTATGTCTATCTAGAGTGTTCATGCTTCGCAGTTTTATGTTTTCAATATGCATAACTTGAAAAATTACGTTAGGGAATGAAATAGTTCAAGTCAAATATCACTAACCTCGAGTGGAAGGATTATGTTGTTGTTGTAGCTCCGTCTTCTTCTTCACATCTTCAAGTCTTCGCAATACTTGTAATGTCTCATCCTAATACTTTCAAGCTAACCTATACGAAGTTGACTCTTGTACATATAAATCAAGCGACTCTTATGAGTTTTGCTTCACTAAAATATGACAACCAAACTTGACATACCAACGCTTGGTGGGTTCAACCGAGCAATGCTCTAACAATCTCCCCCTTTGTCAATTTTTGTGACAAAACTCTTACAATCATATGGATAAACAAATTACAATAATTCATTACACATACGCTTGATTTCGAATCCACAACACATAACTTGCATTCATTCAATCCTCAAAAATGCAGCAGCTGCACTATAATAACAAAGATTATACTCCCCTTAAAGGTGAGCTAGGTAGATATTCAATCCTCAAATCTTGTTATCCCATTCATATGATATGTTACTCCCCCTTAGTCTGTGTTTTTCCTCATTCGTTAGATAAACGTTGAAGCACCATCGTCCTCTTCCCCAGTGACACCAATCAACCATAGATTGACTCTAGCATCACTTGTTTACTCCATATATTTCTCCCCCTTTTTGTCACAAAAATGAAAAAGAAAAGAACAAACAATGGACAAAACGAAAAGGATCTTACAAATCTCAAGAATATACTTGCAACCTGTTGAGTCAAGCAAGATGGTTTTACACATCATTTTTGATAACCAATATCAAAACCGAAACTACAAGTAATTACGTTTTGATATGTTATCATGGAAATAATTGCCCGGAGCAATTTTACCAACTAGTTTAGCAAATCGAAAAACAACTAAGCAACTTAGTTCATTTGCTAAACCGATTGTATAAATACAACCACTTCATTCGATAAGACCAAAACAAAGATAAACTCCATTTTTCTCACCAGGGTCTAATTATCCATATAACTTAGACCTTTAGATTTCAAACAAGCCAAATACTAGGTTAGTTAACTAGCATTTCCTTGTTTAGGCTTTCGATTAGACTTGAATAACCGAAACCTCCACTTTGATAAGTCTAACTAAGATCAGAATTAACTTAGCTTAGCTTATCCGGAATCAAATTGGACTAAACAACTCGTCCCGTCAATATATTCATTCGTTAAGCCATAAATAATTCATACAAACCAATAAATCAACTTGCATAATTATTCACCTCAACCGGATACAATAGAAATAACATACAAACCATAGTTTCACTATTGCACCGAAAATTTTGCAAGCTTAAACAATTCATACTACACAATAAAGCAAATTAACAATTGTTTTACTTAACTGGAAGCAATTGAATCAACATAATATTAAAGCACCGCAATTGCACCAACTTTTGTAAGTCTAAACTATTGATATCACACAAACAAAGCAAGATAGCAAAATTTTTACTTAACCGGAAACAATTGAATAACAAACACATCAATTGTACCAACAATTTCTTTTAAGCAAAAACAATATATATATCAAATAAAAATAGGCTTTTCTTAAAACAGGAAAACAATTAACTAACAAGATTGTTACCTGAATTTCGCATCCAACTTCTCCAACTATGATTCCATCGCTTTCTTATTCCAGGAGAATTGATATCGAAATACCACCATGTTGTCATTCTCATGCCAAAAACAAAAGAATAACAACAACCATCCTTTATAAGAGAAAGGTTGAAAATCGGTTTTAACAATTGCAAGCAAAAATTGAAAACCGTCGAAACACATATGCTAAACCAAAACCGATTCTACATATTATGACTTTTTCACATATTGTTTTTACAGGAATCCCTCATGATCCTCTGATAAAGCCTACCAAGTTGGGCTAGAACTTAATCCCGCTAAATCAAAAAGTCACCCAAACCATAAGGGTACACAACATATTATGGGATCGAATATCAAGGCATAAAACCAAAATCAAACATCCCATAAACATACATAACATATAAAATAAATCATTAAAGTACCGGCTATGTAAATCAAAAACTATCACAAGAAAAATTATAAATCAAATAACTTTATTCATAATAGTTTTATTCATTAGACTTTACATATAGTAGCCTAATCTCATATAAGAATTTAATCTTATTTTGGCTTTACATGCCTTGTTGGAGAATTCTTTTAAGTGAATCTCTATTTCTGTTAGATCTTTTTTACAGTATTCTAACTCCCTTTTGAATTCACCAAGGTCTTCGGGCCATCTATATTTTGCAATAGATTGTTCATAACTAGAGATTTCTCTCTTTGCTGCAATAATATCATTGTTGAGTAGATCTTTTCTTCCAATGAGTTCCATTATTCCTTCAAGCAAGTTCGGAGCTGGATAGGTACTGGAGGACATGCCTTTATCGGAAAAGAGCAATAATTGGAACACATTCCATATATTCTTTTCTTATAATATAATGAGCTTGATTCAAGAATGCTTACAATTTTGTCTACACAAAATTCACAGATAACATCAACACAACCTTGTCCCTTATCTAAAAACAAAATAGCATGAAGTATCTTAGATCGGGGTAAGGATTTGCAGCAGTTGATTACTTCCAGAAGACTCATAGTTAGGTCCTCATTATTTTCCTTGTATGGAGAAAGCATTATTACGGTACATAACTTCTTGTAAGCATGATCGGTCTTATTTATAGACCCCCCCCCCTTTTTTTTTCCCGAACCAAAAGGAGAAAAATTTAACTAGGAAAGCTTACCTAAAAACATACACTTACCCTAAATACAATCAAGTATATAGATCATGGAGTTTCGGTTAACTCCTTTCCGTTTCTTTTTATAGTAACAGATCATAGAAGGTAGTTTGCTCATTGATATCATTCGACACTTCTAGATCCCTTTTTAGTCTAAGCATTATACTTTCATAGTCATCTTTGTCTAAGGTTACAACAGGATTGTCTTTCTTAGAGTTTGTTTTATATGACTTCCCTTTTGATACCCTTTCAGATTTCGGTACCCATTTGTAAGTTGATCTGGAATGAAGATATTTTATGTCTAGTTCCATTGCATCTCTCCACTTTGAAATGTCAGATTTTATATCCTTATTGACAGAGATATCACCCTTCCTATTGTTTTTACTTTTAGGAATGTTTCTTTTAGGGAATTATTTCAAGTTATTGTAATAACTTGTTTGCCTTGCAGGATAATGATAATCTGAGAGTTTCTTGGAGACAAGACATCTCAACTCTTTAGAAACAAATGCAAGAGAATTTTGCATCTTTCGAATTTTGTAATTCCTTTACATATGACCTTTATCTCTACAATAAAAGCAATACTTATTGAAAGGTATGAAGTTTTTTGAATTACCTTTATGAGATATTCGGTTACTATGTTGTCCCTGATCTGTCATCATCTTCTGGTTGCTTCTAGGGATGGTTTTCGTTGGTATCTCAATAGAACACTTGGATGTCTCATGCGTGCAGACTTGTTCTGGAGTAATAGAGCAAACAACTTTAACGAATTTCACTTCCTTGTTGATTGATACCATATTAGATTCATTATATCCTAATCCATGTTTGTCGCCATGACATCTTCCTGCATCCAGCATCGATGATAGAGTGTTTGAGCTGTCATTGAGATTTCTTAGCCTCTCAACTTACTCTTCTAATACCTTGATTTTCTCAAGGGCTTCAACAAGTTAATCTTTTTCTTGACGGATTCAGACTCATCATGTTCATTCCTTGTTGTTTGTTGAGAATTAATCTTAGCTTCTGTCTCAACCAGTTTCTTGTGTAACAAGTAATGTTTCCTTTTGAGCATTTCAAACTCAAGGGTATTTGAGTATAGGCTTTCTTTATAATCTTTAAGAAGATATCTGGAGTTTTGATATCCATAAAAGAAACCAGAAAAGATTTTCCTTAGTTTCTTATTTTCTCTACAAAGAGGAGTGATGAGCTCAATGACATTTGATGTCATCAGTTTTCTTGTAGAAATAACATCCAGTAATGAAGAGTATTCTGACATGTCTTCTTCAACATCTTGATCGACTTCTGAGTCTTTTTCTTCTGACATTTCATCAAAATATTTGTCAAGGAAAGTTTTCCAATCACCAGAATCTACATTATATGTGTCTGGTTGTTCAGTAGGTTCATAGGGGACATCATTTAGAGATGTTGATCCTTCATCTTGTTTCACGTTAACTAAATCAGACATGGATTCAATTCTTATAGGATGGACCACACCAAACACAGATTGTTAGATCTTTTCGTGTTTTCCTGCTCTGATACCAATTGAAAAGGTGAGGGTACCCCAAATATACCTCAAGCTATAACTTTTCCTTCATATAAGTCCTTTCCCCGAAAGTGATTGTCTATAGACTGAGTCGATATAATACAACAAATCAGTTCACACTTTGTGTGATCGTCTATGGATACTAGATCGATACAATACAACAGTAAAGTGTGTTCACTTGATATAAAGGTTTGGACCTAACCAAACTCAATAGGATTCACGTATCAAGTAAATAGGAATTAACGTTTGTGTAATTTACTTTAATTATAATAAAACTATTATAATGCAAAAATATAAAGTAAATGATACAGCAAGATTTTGTTAACGAGGAGACCGCAAATGCAGAAAAACCCCGAGACCTAGTCCAGAATTGTATACTCTCAGAATTAAGCCGCTATACAAAATTAGACAAATTCGTATAGTTGAGACCAAGCAACTAAACCTATAGTTCACCTAGTTACCTCAGTATTCCTATGCCTCCAACCTGTAAACAAGTCATGTACTTGGACCAATTCCTTTGGATCGTATTCCAAACAGTAAAGGAACAACAGATATATTTGGTATTAACTCTCTTCAACCAAGTGATATGAGTTGCGAAAAGGTCCCTTATTTACCTTAACATAAACTCCTTTGCCAGGATCCAAGATCTATCTTACATTAAATCACCCAAAGGCAATCACTAAGATTAAGCCAACAACACACTTCAACCAAGTGATATGTGTTGATGCCGATCTTCCTCAATTAATCAATCCAATCTACCACAAGGATAAACCGATTATTAATTGGATCCTCTTTTTCCCAAACAAGTATTGTGCACACCAAAGATTATAAAAACACCAAGTAAGAAATCTTCAATAAGTTCTTTGTCTTCAAATCTTCTTAGATCTTCAATAAACACATGTACACAATCACTTGAATCTCTTGTGATCAATCACACACATAACGGAGTCTGTTAACAATGCATTATCACAAGATCGTCTTTAGATCTAACAACAGTCTAAAGATCACTGTCGAAACCTTGAACTAGTTTGAGTGAATCTTATATCAGAAGAGAAGATTCTCAAGTATATACAAACTAGGTGCAATCAAGATTCAACCTCCGTTAGTCAATCAAATCAATAATAAAACTAAAGATAAACCACACCAACGGGCCGCGCTAGAGCTTCTCAATCCCAAAACAAACTTTAAACTGAGTGGCCGTAAGAGATTTCACCTAATTAGATTACTCTCCTATCCGATAGGCGCCTCACTAGTAACAAAGACAAAAGAGTCTAGGTTATGCAGGATTAGTTTGCTAGAAATGCAAACTCAAAGTATTTATGGACAAGGAAGTTTGGACACCAAGGAATTTCCAAAACCGAAAATATTCTCAAGATATTTTCATTACTCCACCAGATTCGGTTTTCATAATTCATGTGAATGCACTGTCCAAAAATAGTGATCTAAATCTCATTGGAAAACCTAATTAGAAAATGCACATTACTAATTCTTAATTTCTATATGTAATTAAAAACCCTTAATTAAAAATATTCTTAACTTATTTAAATTCTATCTTGGGATTTACTTCATTCTTAGCCTTTAAGGAATATCTTTGAACAAAATAGAATAAGCATTAATGCACCGTGTTCAAAGAGTGTCGACATCTTACTCTTGTAAGTCTTTACCATGCTTGCCCACTTGAAACCGATTTACCACACTTCCAAACAAGTTTAGAATTGGTTCATATGACTTTCAAGAACTATGTGATTGATTAAGTTCCACTCAATCACATCTCATGGGTTTCCATGTGAGTACTGTGCATAGTTACAATAGCTTACCAAAGAAACAACTGACTAGGTACTAGGATCGGTTCCCCACATATATATGGTATCTAACTTGTATGTATTTCACATGTCCATAGAATCGGTTCCCCCTTCCCAAAACTTTGATGCACATGTTCATAGGATCGGTTCCCCCTTTCCAAAACTTTGCTGCACATGTTCATAGGATCGGTTACCCTTTCTTCCATAAACCTTGCTGCAACTCATACAAGGATCAGTTCTCTCTTATGATGCACTGCACCTTTTACTAGGATCAGTTCCCCTCTTTCCAGTAATAAGTTCAGACATACACAGCCCGATCATACCCCAGGTGATTACTTAAGATTGGTTTTACGAATAAAAGTTATACCAATACAAAATTCAGGCCTTATGTGAATAGTTTTACCAAAAACACACACAAGTTGTGAACGGTTATACACATCACACATATTGGTCGTTCATAAGATATGCAATGAAGAACAACCCCAATAATGCCTGGCGATTTCCCTTTCGGTTCACAACACGTATCATGAAATTACTTCCTTAGAACACATGTAAACATTGTTCCCTAAGATAAAATCCTCACCTCATACCCATACATAATCACAATATCATTCATACGATTTTGTTGATGTCTTATATACAAAGTTTAATGGTAAAGCAAGAAACTTCATATTGTATTCCTTAATACTATGTCTATCTAGAGTGTTCATGTTTCACAGTTTTATGTTTTCAATATGCACGACTTGAAAGATACGTTAGGGAATGAAATAGTTTAAGTCAAATATCACTAACCTCGAGTGGAAGGATTATGTTGTTGTTGTAGCTCCATCTTCTTCTTCACATCTTCAAGTCTTCACAATACTTGTAATGTCTCATACTAATACTTTCAAGCTAACCTATATGAAGTTGACTCTAGTACATATAAATCAAGCGACTCTTAAATGAGTTTTGCTTCACTAAAATATGACAACCAAACTTGACATACCAACGCTTGGTGGGTTCAACCGAGCAATGCTCTAACGGAGATGAATATAGTTATAACTTATTGATCCAAAGGAAGGTATGCAATATTGATCTCGCTGTGCACCTGAATTTGAAAGAAAAATATATTTGAAAAAATAAAAACATAATGAATCCAAAGGAAGGTATGCAGTACTGCAACAATTAAAGGAGTAGTCATCTTGAACTATTTTTGCAAACCTAAAGTCACATGTATTGTACTGCTCCTGTTGGTTGTTGTCGAATTCAGCTGGTGAGTCAGGAATGGATATGCAGCTGCAGGTGATGGATGGTGTTGCGACTGCAAGGTACTGGTGGTATTAGCCTAAGAAGGTGTTGTGTTGCTGATGGTGGTTGATGTGAACCGCGAGAAGGGGCTTTTGCTGTGGCTTGAAAACCAAACAAATTGAAAACCATGATTAGAAAAAGGGTCCTCGGTTAATCAATGGTCATGACCCTTAAAACACAACTTCCTATCCTAAGATAGTAACAGTTACACAAAAGAGTAAATCTTACCATATGTTATATGGGACATCCTCTTGAAACATGACTTCCTATCCTCATCAACATCACTCATCACTACCTACATCTTGATAATCTGTAATGAGCCTCTTGACATGTAAGAATTTATCAAACAAAGGTATTAGACCTTAACATTGAGCCTAAAACTAATTCAGTTTATTGATACAACACAATGGAAATATGTACATATTTCAAATACACTAATAAGTAATAACCCTAGCATTATCAACATCTCAATAGCTTCCATTCCGATAGAGACATAAGAGAGCCAAAAAAAAGAAGAGAACTGTAAAGTAATAGACTAAATATTAAGAGATTCAATATTAAGTTTCGATATTAACGTTATATAACTTGATATTAGTATGATTAACCACCTATGAATCTTCAAAGATAAAGAAAAACACATTAGTTATGAATTTAACCATCTACCCCAGTTGATAAATTGAACTCATGCATGTTGATATTTGTCTCTCTAGCACTGTTTCTTTCCACCATGCTTCCACTTATTCCTCCTCTAGTTGCCGAGATTTAACCTAAACCCAAAATATCATTCACCCATCATTCGATTCTTTGGTTGTAAATTTTCCTATTTCCTATAGTTGCAACAAAATCACAAACCTAACAACACAAACAAAATCACAAACCTAACAACACTTTTCAGTTCTTCAATTATCACAATACTTTCATCATCTTTATTACCCTATTAGAAAAAGAATTTATATTTAACAAAGAACAATAATAGTTTACCTATTTTTGTCAAGCAAAACATAAATTTTGTACAGTCCTTGAGCAAAACAAAAACCCTAATTACTTCCAATTTTTCTTGGAAAAATCTGTGAATGAACTAATTTAGATGTTGTGTTGTTTATTGTTTTCCATGCTTTACATTAATCAATCAAATTCCAAACAAAATTTGTTTTAATACCTAAATCGTTTCGCTCCATGAATCCGATTACAACAAACCTAAAAAGTTGCACATCGTTCGGATTCTACATTCCCTTTAACAGAAAATTTCTTTGTAGGTTTGTTTCAGATAATAACAAATTTTAGTATCGACTGATGTAACATAACTTTGACGTTATCTCAATTGTCTAGTTGTACGTGTGTATACTAATGATGCAGTTCAACATTAATTTCATCACTAAACACCCTTAAAATATTCCATGACGGTACCAGTGATCACCAGAGAGCAGAAAAACTCAATCCAGTGGGGCAATTCACGGTACTTATGAAAGAAAATATTAATATACATCTTATAATTTCACAATTAGCATATTTCCATGTATTGCAATTATGCCGCATGTATTTCAATATGCATCAATCAAATCCTAAGAAAAATCACTAATCCAATGGCCTTAACAATCATATTTCCTTCTGAATCATAGATTTACAATCTAATAGCATATGAACTTCGAATCTGAAACCTTAACATAACAAATACATTATTCAAATCCAATGGCTTAGTCAAAATTTGGAAATCTTATAATTAACAAAAAAGCAAAATAGCTAGAATTCCAATGCAAACAAAGAATAGTTGCATGATCAAGCCCCGCTAAAACCATACTTAGACGCGAGCTGAAGCTGTTATGTTCATGTTAGCAACTCATCAAGTATATTCCTTAAATTCTATTATTTTCCATCAAATCGACACATAACCATGTGAAAATTCAAACTAATTCTATCTAACTGGATCAACGTATCAAACTAAACTAATTTACATATTTGAAAATTTGACTTAATTTGCTAAAACAATACAAAATATTGGACATTATGTACCTACAAACGATCAGTTTAAATCCACTAACTGAGTATGTAGCACGCTAATGAATTAAAAATAAAAAAAGGATTTTCATATGTGAATTGAAACTTAGAAAATCGTTAGTGAATTAAACACCAAGGAAAAAAATAATCTACTTTAAGAAACTAACCCAATCTCGTTTGTCTACTAACATGTACAACCGAGTTTTCCATGAACCAACCTCAGCAATATCAATGAAACCACTACCAGATTTCCATGGGCCATCCCTGAGACTGCAGTTATACCAAACACTGAATGAGAACTCGAATTAAGAAGCATACAATTAAAAAATCAATGGAAAACACCTGGAGTACAAAGAAAAATTAAAAGAAATCAAATCGATAGAAAATGTCAGAAGGATGATGCTCTTGCACATCTTGATTTGTTGACGTCGTTTGATGATTAGGTTTAGGAAACAAATTAATAAGAATCTGTTTCAGATGCTTTTCCCAAAACCAAACCCCAGTTTCTGAAATTCTTCAGCTCTCTTAACTTAATCAACAATCTCAATTCTCCATAACCCTTATCTCAACAAACCCATATCAATTTCAGCTCCAGTTCCTCTTCAGTTTCATCTGCAATTTCTTCTTAAACCTTAAATCACCAAACATCGATCGAAACATCATCCATAAACTATCAACTCTTCAAACAAACACCATGGAGATCATCAAAATTTATGATTCACTTTTCATCTCTCTCTTTCATCGCTCATTCTCTGCCTATTTCTTGAATCAGAATCAGCCTTTTATTTATTTTCTTCTTGTTTCAGGTGAATGAGAGAATGATAGAAAATCTCATCGAGTTTTAACGGCGATACAAAACAAATCATCGATGAAAATCATGATTTGATGGCATATTTGGTAAACAAAAGGAGAGGGTTTATGTTAGTTATCAATCTTTGAATGTTTAGTGCGTAAATAAAAAAAAACTTGGAAAGGTATTTAACGTTTTCGATACTGGGAAATTTATGGTAAAAACCAAGAGTCTGTCGTAGTGGTGACTCTTTCATAGCCGTCTAATGAATTTCCAATCCATAGCTTCCCGGCCTTCGGATCGGGTCTAAATTAAATGTCGTTCGTATGATAGCTTTTGTCATCATGGAGACAAAGGCCATACCTTTTTATAACTATGACTAGGTATCACCGGGGCCTGACAGCCCCGGCTCAACCTCCCATGTTAGCGTCATTTTACATAATTTATTTCTCTCATTCCTAAGTATACTCATAAGTTGATAACATTAGTAAACACCTAATAATATCAGTACTAATCGATATGCATTTAGGCACTCATTTCCAGCAAAAAAAAGAAAAAAAAAATCAATCACTTGATTAAATTTCATCAATACTCCAATAATTGTTATTATTACCGGAGCATTTGTAATTGATTTTCGAGGTTAGTGGTCCGTTTCTAATTAACCAAGAAATGTGCCGACAATTGCATTTTTTTGTTACCTAACAGACCATTATCCCTTGCAACAGGTGCACTTGCATTGGAAACTACCAATGCCTCTTAGAGTATTGATCAATCTAGAGGTATGAAACAATGAATTGGAGAAGAAGTAAGTGCTCAGAACAAAAAGTAGTATGTACCATCTTTTTTTGACTGCTAAAACCACGACACATATTCACACAGGTTCAAATCCGCGGATAACTGGGTCACAATGACCGGCGTGGCAGAACCGGATGATCCCGATGAAAATAAGAAAACTATTCAGGAAGCAACTTAGTTTAGTTTAGAATGTAATGATGATAACGATGAGAGAGAAACAAATGAGATGTCTTTTTTCAATATATTTAGAGATTGATACAGAACATAAGTGCTAAAATTGGGTCAACTTCATGAAAGATTAAATTGCTCGTAATTTACTATGAAAGTACAATATGCTAGTCTTTTACTTAACAAATACATGTAATAGAGCGTAAGAGCTACGATAATGTGATACTAAAGCATCAATTTGGTAAAAAAAATGGTATCAACCTGCTCAATTTGGTAAATAGTATTTTTTAGCAGATAAGATTCTAATATGTTGTCCCTTGTTTTTCTAATCATCTGATTTAGTATGTGTAACCATTAATCCATGAAATATGGTATTTGTACCATAATTTATCGCTTAAAAAAGTAGAAGGAAATTATTGGGATTGAGATAACCATCAAACTGACAAACATGAAAAAACGGAATCCCAAATACTGTGTTAATAATTAATGGTGGCACAGATCTCTTTTGGTACCGTGTCTGGATAATGTTTAGCACCAAGTCGAATATTGAGCCATGTAGTTATTGTATCCATCGAAAAGTTTATTTTCCCACAAATGTTGCTCAAACTTTTGCACAGACCTACATATGATTTAGGAATCTAGCCTCAAAATCCCTACCAATTAAACATAACTCAGCATACTCTTAAGCAAAATCACCAAATTTCTCGTGGGATTTATGCACATATCCAGGTTAATGATCAGTACCTTTATAATCAAAGCTGAAGTGGAGACCATAAGTTGCGAAATACTTCCATGCCTTCAGAAATATGAATATCAGCTCACTTATGGAAATTTGGGTTTTTAATCTTCGAAGCAATAAAAAAGTTTGGGAGAGCATGATGAATTCGATAAAAAATTTCCCCATCGTACTTCACCTCTAAAATTCGAAGACTTGAGAATCTGCAGTGCATTAATGTTGTTGAATCCCTAGGAAGTCTAAGCTAGCACCAAAAGTGTACATATATAAACTTAACAAAGAGAAAGTATAGGAAAGATGGTTGTAACAAAATGATTATTATTTTTTGGTAACTACTGAATAAGGAAATTTTGGCTACACTGTTCGATTTGGTATCCATCCGACTACGGCATCTGGACGTTAACTTTACATACTCAGAAGAGCGTAGTGTTCCATCTAAGTGTCATTACAAACCAAAAGATAGAGCAGACCAAGTATGAGTGAGCAACAACACATAGTGTACCAAAAGTAGTCGTTAACCTGTCGTGAAGAAAACCGCACATGGAAATAGGAATATCTATTGTAGTTGGCGGGACAAAGCCGTGAATGAAACAAAGTATTTTTAGCGATTACGTACCCCGGCTAGCACAACAATTCCTTTTCCGGACCTATCATGCAATACAGGATAAATGAATCAGAATAGCCTATATGAGCAAACTTCAAACAACCAAAAAAATAGATTCAAAATACATACGCACCCCAGTATCTTTTTAATAAGAGAAGGAAAATTAATAAGCTAACAGAACTATGTTTAGAATGCTGTAGATCACTCACTTTATATAAACCCCTCAAGTAATCAAATATTTCTAAGTAAACAACCAATGGAAGTAATTAGGCTTAAAAATCCAGTGATAGAGAGAAAACTAAAGAGCTTCCAATTAAAATCACGAAAACTGTATTGCATCTATTATCCAAGTGGGATCACCAAGCACCAAATTGTGTCACTATAATTCATGAGAATCAATGAAGGATCTATGATACTAACTTAATACAGACATACAATTGCACTTCTGTGCAATTGTTTGCTATTGTATAAAGCTATATTTTTAAGGCACCCATCCATTTGACTACTTAATATGTGCCATATGGCGTCACAACGGCCTTAGATAGGAAAATCCATCTAGTTAACCACTTAACCGCTGTAATTTTGTGTCAAGCTAAAGGGCTATCGTTAGAACCACAGGGTGCTAGGTGTTCAAATGTAAGCAAAACAGATCTCATGAATGCAAAAAAAGGGGGACTCACCATGTTGAGTTCTGCGACAATTGGACCTGGCGTGAATCGAACATGTACCCTTATGACATGAAGTCAGATGCGCTACCATTGCACCACAGGTCCTTGATTTAAATACTTGTCTTAGTAAGATGTGTTTTTTGTGATCAATTAACTTTTGACTTGGATAATTTGGCACCTTCAATAACATAATAAGCATATCAGATATATATCAATAGGTCATAGATACAGTACATGCATATTTCATCTCCAGCTTCAAGTCCATAACATCTAAAATGGTAACGTGATCAGCAAACATAAAATCACATCTTTTAGACAGATGAGCATGGTCCAACAGTTTGCAGACTACTTATAAACTCACAAAATGTATCACATAAGTGTATCATAATTGGGAGTAGCCTGTGTTGTTGTCCTAATTTAGTTTAAGTGTACAAAATTGTAATAACTACAACATTATGGTAGTTCTTACCATAAGCCATAATCAGAAACAACAAATAACTAGGGTTGCACAAAACCAAACCAAAACCATGAACCAAAACCGAAACCGAATAATTTAAACCGAACCGAACCAAAACCATATTCTAATGGTTTATTTATGGTTGTCAGTCCCAGAAAACCGACACTATCGGTTTTGGTTTTGGTTTAGGTTTCCTAGAAAAACCGAACTGAAAACCATATGGTTAACCGACTGTTCCTAGCCATAGGATCGAAATGATATTAGCCACAGGATGTTAGATACTTTACCCTAATACTGTAATACATCACTCGAGTTTTTTCTTCCATATGTTTCTCAAAACTCCATCTTTTTGTTCCGTTCTTCCTTGAAGTGAAAGAACTACCACCATACTTCACTCGATCCTAAAACTACCACCACCAGGATCACCATCACCTTCTTATTCTCTTTGTTTTACTTCTTCTTTTACTTTGTTTTACATAGGATTGTAACAAACCTCACCATCAGATTGAAGCTGAGTAGAAGAGATAGAGTAGAAGTTTGATTATAAAGGTAAAGGTATTGCGATTGTAACAAACCTCACCATTCGGTTAACCAAAAACCGTTTGGTTTTTAACAAAATCGAGTAGAAACCGAAACCAATAAAACCGAATAGGCTAATATGGTTTCGTTTTAGGTTTTGCCAAAAACCGATAAAATCCGAACCATGTGCAGCCCTACAAATAACAGTCTTATCATTAGAAAGATAGAAGTTATAAAAACTGATACAATATTAGGGGAAGATAAGCCATACCCTGAATTAGTTATTCAAATGTGTTGTTGCTTGTCTGAAGTGGAATCAAGAACCCTATTTCTGCTGCTGTTAGGGTTACCTTGAAGTTAAGCACATCAACTTCTTCTTGTAGAGACACTGAGACACATTTTTCAAAACCCATACATGTAAGATTACAAATTAAAAATTCACATGGAATCAAGAACCCTTTTTTTTTTTTTATAGTTGTTGTTTGTTGAGCCTTGAAGTTAAGTGCATCCACTTCTTCCTGTAGAGATGCTGAAACACAATTTCGAAAAGTTTACATAATACCAAGACAGACCCAGTTCCATCAAATTTTAATTCTCTTCTCTATTCTCTGAATTTCGTAGCAACCCTATCAACAACATCATCATATCAAAGTCCACCAATACCCTAATTTGAGAGGACTGAATCTGTGCTTTCGAATTCATCCTTCCCTTGGAATGACCCCTGACTTGAACCTTTGAGGCCATCTCAGACCAACAACATGACAGATTTCGTAAATTGCAGCACCACCATCACTGCATCCATATTAGTTATCGTCTTAATTTCGTACCAAACACCACAATTTATCGGTTCATATCCAACCCCTGGATTCATTAAACTCATTATCACTGCCATCACTGTCTTCTAAAAAGCAATTTAAACAACAAATCCCCATTGAATCATTATCATCTTCTTAACAACATCTACAACATCTCGGCTTATAGCAGCTTGAATTTATTTCTTCATCACAATACCATTCTCCCTTCTTCATTCCTTTCTCATTGCTCCAGTTGGTTCTCCTCACCAGCAGCACAATATACTCAGTAGTCACTGATTATACTTGTCAGAAATAGTTAAGAATTTTCATTCATTTCTTTTGTTTTTCTTATCGTTACAGCTAATAAGTTCCTCCTGTCGACCTTGACATCCTCTAGAGCCTGCACAAATATGAGCAATCAAACCAAATCCTACTAATTGTGCTGTTAAACCTGTCTACAATTTTCTATCGATCTCCAACATAATAACTATTGACAGATCTCTCCTAGACCTCTCAAACAAAAGTGAATTTGGAAATTTTTAGTAACCTCTTTGGGTGTCCTAATCTCCAGCTCCAAGGCGTCCACGCAAACCATAGCACTACCAAATCGTATCTGCTATGCGCCACTCAACAGTGTGCTAATAGCAATAACAACACAATATAGCAGAGTAGTGACTTAGAGAGTATATAAATGACCAATTTTTCAATATATGTCGAATTCATGCTTTCCGAAGAAGGTTGACACTTTAAGAGTCTTACCAATGTCGGAGAGGGGTGATTTTGGGTACGACAACTACTGCGTCATAAATAGCTGGAGCAAAGCTGCATATTCTGAATATAGATGCAATAAATCACTGTCAATAAAGTATCAAAGATATACAATTCGAAAGAATATATCTAAACAAATATAAAAGACGTTCATGTATTAGTCTTACCAATGTCGGAGAGGGATAATTTTGGGTACGAAAACTACTACGTAATAAATAGCTGCAGCAAAGCTATATATTCCGAGTATAGATGCAATAAAGCACTGTCAACAGAGTATCAAAGATATACAATTCGGAAGAAGATTTCTAAACAAATATAAAAGACTTTTTTGTATTACAAAATTCCGTTTCAACATCGATGAAACTAACACGGCAGTTCTAATTCTTGATTAATGCCAGAAGCAGTGTAACTGCAGATTAATCGATTAAGGTTCTCCTAATTTAGTTAATATTAACAATAATGGAGGCGGTGTTCAGTACCAATAGTTAACAGTGGATCACGTTAAGAACAATGGGTAGAATTATGGTTTCCTTAGGAAGAAAGATACTCAAACAAACAAATAATCAAATCCAGTACCTGCAATCCAACTACACACTTCTGATTTCAACCAAAAATATTTTCTTTTTTAACTATAAAACCCTACAAAATAATGTTTAATTTGTTTTAGAAAATCAATGTTTCATGTTACATTACCTATTGTAAAGTGGCAATCCAAAATTGCAGACAAAGTAAAAATTCCAGAGAAGAATGAAAGTGCAACATTGATAGGGTTATCAGGTAGTACTAATATTTTAGTTGCGCCTGCATAACAAAAAAGGGAACAATAAGAACATGATTTTCAAGCGGTTTCCCATAAGCACCTATAATATTACAGAACCTAATCATGAAACATCAAAGGAAGAAATTACTGTTTAGTAGTGAACCACCTGGTGTACCTCATTAACCACGTGGATTGGTGTGGTTTCTACAAAAGTTAAGATACATATATAGGGGTGTTATGTAACATTAATTAACAGCCGCCATGAAAATCAAATATCTAAAGATGAAGCTTATGCTAGCAGCAAAGATAAAATCAATGCCATCAGGTAATATTATCTTGTAATTCTATCCAAAATAATTGACAAACAATTATCTTAGCAAAAATAGAATTATCTAGTTCATTGCACTTAGTCGAACATAGAGTTATCATGTTGTTAGTACTAACCTAAGCAGATTAATAAGGCACATATAGAAAGGGGGATAGATTGAAAAAAGTTCAACTTAATCATAGAAAGAGGTCATCAGAAAGTTTCCTATGCAGTCTTCATAGTAAATATTTGTTGTATATTATGACTGTCTAAAACTTCACTAAAGATCTATTCTAGCCTATAGAGGAAGTACTTTACAGGTTTTAAAGAGACACGAACCTCAGATTCGCAAAACTGAATCTTTGCAAATTGTCAGCTCAGTTCGAATAAAAAGGCCATCTAAAACATCTATCACAACTACCGATCTAGCTATAACATTCACAATTCACAAACGTTAATTCAATTAATTTTAAAGAAATCGAATGGTTTTAATTAAACACTGGACATCAGTTGTACAAACATAATAAAAAATCAATTTTATACAATCAATGTATCAATTCACCATAAGAAAACTATACGTCAACAACATCGTTCTCAAAATTGGGTTTTGCCAGAGTCGTTGCCTATCTCCGTTGGTCAATTTAAAACTTTCCCTTCCTCGGCATCGACTAATCAAAAACCCTAATCAAACCCAAAAAATAAACAAAAACCCCCAATTAAAACTTATCCAAAATAACAAATACAATCGGTTAATCAAAAACAATAATCAAACCCAAACTTATCCGAAAAAAAGAAACCTGAAGCATGAAGATGATGAAGAAAGGTTTCAACCCATTGTTCAAATTACCCCTTTACTTGCTTATCACCACCATGGAAAACATTGACACCATCATCTTGTGCAACACTATACATAAACCATAGACTCACGAAATTGTTAATCTAAATCCAGTTTCTGAATGCAGCTATTTTGCTCAAAGATAAGTTGTAAGGGCCAAGGAACTGCATCAAGTCTAAAGGATAAAAGGTGTTTAGTGTCTGAAGATTTCCAGTATCCAAAATGTGACGAATTGCAGGTTTCAGCATTTTTTTATGGATATACTATCGGAACTATTTTCCAAATTGTCATGGATTTAGAGCTAATAACTATAATTAAGCCTAATTTACAATATTGAACAACTAATTGACAAAATAAATTAAACATCTATGAAATAGAAAGAACAAAAGCATTACCATCATCAACCCTAACTTTCACAATCAAATCTAACTTAATTTACAAAAATCAACCATAATTTATCTCAACCGATAATCAATCTCTAATAGAACTTACCTAATTCATAGTATCACTGACATGGAATCAAACCCATTCTTCGAATTAGTCTCCCTTCACCTTTAAAATCAAAAAAATAATAAATCAAAGAGACGAAACAATCAAGCATTGTTAACTACATTGAACCGAAGGACATAAATTGAAGATTTTAGGCATCAGTTGATACCCTGAAAACAGAAATTCACCACTATTAATTCGAAGAAACCTAACCATTGTATATAGAAAAACTAAACTGAAATAATAACAAACTGAACTGGAATAGTAACAATAGCATGAGAGGCGATGAATTTACCTGGAATAATAATAATGTCTCGTCTCGCCCTGTCAAATTTCAAAAATTGGAATGCAATAAGAAAACCCCTAATTATAAAATCCTAAAAGTAAGAGAGTTTATAAAATCCTGAAAGTAAGAGAGTTTACCCAGATTAGAATAAGAGAGAATCAGGTCATGGGGTCCTCAGATTCTTTAAGTTTTGAGATGTTAATAGCCTCTCGAATTTGAATTCCAAACTTTCGATTAACAATTTTCAGTAATTACTAATTAGGGTTCGTAGGTTGCAAAAAGAATAGTTAATAACGAAGAAGAATCTGATCTTTTTAATCTTCTTAAAATATATGTGCAAAAAGATACCGTATATACTTGCTGAAATTGGCCAAAACAGAACCGACCGATCCTGGACACATGATCTCATCTGTACGGTCATGAATAAGTCTCCCGACTATTTTTTTCCCAGGCCACAGGATCTCGAATCCTACGGTCATAGAAAGAGATATGATTAGTATAAAAATGTTACCTGGCGTTAACTTCAATTTGTGGCAACGATTCAAAAAAACAGTAGTTCAACTAATTCCTGCGACGAAGATAAAAAGGTGAGGGAGAATTAAACCAAACAAATCAATTAGGGTTAGAGTTATCAGACAACAAATAGATGATAAACAAAATCAGGTGATATTACCGTTGGATAGTCTAACGTTGAAGGGGGAAAATCCACGCCATTCTAAGATGTTTATGTACCTTGTTGGTCATTCCCATCATCATCATTATCATCACTAAGTGAAAATTACACCCTAAAAAAAAAGTGATTTTAAATCAAACCAAAAGAGAACCCTAAAAATCCCTGCAAATAAAATCGAAAAAAACAAATAGAGCAATGGGGAATAGGTTTAAGGTTCTTTATGGTATCGATTTCTGTTGTAGAATAAAACGCGAGAGAGGGGTAGATGATTAGGGATGTAAAAAAAGATAGTCGAGTCTCGTATTTGAAGAAAGTATTCTCGGTAAAGCACCTCATAAACGGAAACACAGTTTTATTAGGAAACCCATCGGACACGATCTCGGCCACAGGAGAAAGTAGATTAAGTCCCTTCAAAATTCATTATAATTTATAACAATCACCTAAAAAGTTGCAGACACATTGCAAACTCAGTTCAATGCTCCGGGAGTAAGGATTGAGGTGAAAGTACAGGGTATATCGAAACTATATTCTGCAAGAGATTAATGGCTATGAATCAGTCAAAACTTTTACAAACCAACTTCTAAAAGCCTACCATGAAAATGCTCACCAAGCGTAAACATACCTGCACATTCCTTTGCAAATCGCTTATGCAGTCTTTGATTAAGTCATTTACTGATTCCTGATAGTTTCAAAAGATCTAGTTCAAATGAAAATATACAACAATAACAATTTTCCAAATCAATGACTTATGAATAGTTCGAGACCTTATACTTATGACATATGCGAGTTTAGATCTTATTCAAGATATAAACCAAATACAGATTCGAGACACAAACCACTACAAGATATGAGATTTTGGTTGGAATTGAGACTAAAGCTTGAATATTGTGAATAAGGGTTTCAATGATTTCTTCGCTGCAAGTATCCTACTAGGTAAGATGAAGAAACAATAAATCTATTCTTCGTCTATTCCTCTCAATCGCCTATATTTTTAAAATCTCTTACCTTTACACAATCCTAAAAAAGGAAACAATGAATTCAGAACATAAGCTAAAACCCTAGGATTTTTAGGCTTTGATAAATTGGATATACAAACCAAATTAAAAACTCGAATTAAAAAGATAAAAATCTTACCCGGCGTCAACTTTGATCCATGGCGAAAATTCTAATGAACAATATTGTTAGATGACCAACAATACCACAGCAAAGAAAATACGGAGAATTAAATTGGATTAGAATGGTTGTTATCTGATAATCCAAACCGATTTGATAAGATTATAACTAAAACATACGAAAAATATCAATCGAAAATTATAGGGTTCCTAAAATTATAGGGTTTGCATACGTTTACCTCTTTTCTTCTAATCCTCTTCATCGTCTTTCTGATTCGATTTCTGCCTCTTAAATCACAAATTCAGCCACAACAGCAGACATGAATCGCCACAAATAAAGAAAAATTAAACAGACCCAAACTTTATGAGATACGGCTACTCAAACCAATTGAATTTCTACTCCACACCATTATCAACAATAATAACTTCATCAAACAGAAAAAATTATCGGAACACAAAATCAAGAAAACCCCCAAAACAAAGTGATGGAATAAACTAAACGGATTTACCAGAATCTTCATACTATTTGTATTCCTAATACATCTGAATCTGAAATTAGATTCGAAATTGCAAACAATTAAGTTTTTCTATTTTGGTGGAATATCGATGGATAAGATGAAATCGAGATTGATATGAACCCTTGCTTTGAAACAATCAACACCAAACAAAAATAGGACCGATTTCTAGGTTTAAGGTTCATACCGAGAGCTAAGAGAGAATAAACTGGATTAATCAGGGAAACAACCGATTTTAAGATTCAATACAACTTCTTAAAAATAATAGAAAGAATTCGAACAGATGGACGGAGTGAAGGAGATGAAGAATTAATTTGAAATCAAGACAGAGCTAAGGAAACGATGAGAGTTATGTGGTTCATTTCTGTTTATTCTCGTGATGGTCATCATTAAGAAATAGAATCCACGGACCCGAATCACTGTAATCCATGGCTCTGAACTGTTTTATTTGTTTTTTTTTTCCACCCATAGTTTTAAATAAGTGTGCCCCCCTATCATTCTCAACCGTCCAAGTCAAACGAAATCCAGACGATAATGACCGCGAGATGACCCTTTTCGACCAATTCTGTCCACTCTTTGACTCTTTGATCAAGGAGTCAAAGTGCATGTCTTTTTATAACATAGACTAGGTATCACCGGGGACTTACGGCCCCGGCTCAACCTCTGGTTATGGTCTTAAGTGCGTACATTAAAACAGACTAAAACTTAGTTAGTGTATCAAAATACTTTTAAAAAATTACAATGTAGTCAATTTAATTACTCAAACCCTTATGATTTTCACATGTATTTCATGAAATACATGCCGATATGAAAAGAAAAAAAAAAGTAATACTGCCTGATTAAACACCTAAATAAAATACATACACTGAAGAAATAAAATGTAATTTATGAAATACATGTCGATATGAAAGATTAATGTACTATTACTTTTACTTAAGATTGCAGATGTAATCTTTAACCCTTACAATAGAGTAAATCAATAATCCCAAACACAAAAAGATTTAAAAGACATACATATATACATATTCATACCTATTACAATCTTCATTGGTACATATATCACGTGCAACCAAAATAATAAAGCAGTAATACATGTTGATTAAAAAATGACTTAGAAACAATCGAGTCCAAACTTGTGCATTCCTTATAAACCGGGTGCACATTACGACTTTATTTATTAGTCGACTATTAATCCAAATACTGCTAAGTGGTTTTGACTTTTCCATTCTATCTTAATAAAATATAAATCGAATAAAACTCCATTAAAATTTCCCTTCCTTTTGTTTCTTATGATGATCTAGATACTGATTCTTCTGGATAATAATACGATTGAGGTCATTGACGAAGAAAAACTTGATCCTCCTAATGAGATTGAATGCAACAACATGTCTATCTAATCCTTGAGTCTAAGTTTCATTTGAGAATTCAAGATAGTAGATTTTAATTCCCCAGCAAAGATCTAATCATTTCTGAATAATCGTAATCCTCTTAAACCTGATCTGAAATTATAATCGTCTTTTCTTAATCTTTAAATCAGAATTATCTTCAACACCACCTAATATCCTCTAAGAAAATCCCTTGTAAATAAGCCTTAAGCATTTACTATCACACGATAATATATGATAAATTTTTTCATGCATTATTGATTCGTTAGTGTTATCCAATTCCAAAAGTTGGCTAAACGTGATGTCATTCCATTGTTTTTCTAGTTTTTTGATCCTAATCTGGTCAAGCTAAGAGATTGCACAAAGGACATGAAGTAAAGGGCAGGGATTACACATGATAACACTTCGTATTGAACCGAGTTTGAACAATAAATCATATTTCTTCAACAAACAAAGGCTTGATATTAACAAAACAATATGACAATAAATAACCAACAAAAAAACTCAATGAGTAATATGATTCTCTATAAAAAAAAAATGCAGAAACTCAATAAAAATTTGCAGAGGAAAAGTTTAACCCATAAAAAAATTAATATCCCCAGATAGATATATTTTAGTTTAACCCTTATTCATAGATATTGTAGTTAAGCTAATGTTGAGCTACGATTTATGTCAAACTTTGTGGTTGTTTTCATATCGTTTTTTAATCAAAATATATCGTGTTTGCGTAATTTGGTGTGCATCGTATATAAACAAACAACTTGTATTATTCAATATCCATATGGGTATAGAACGACGAAAAGTAATCAACAAAAATTCTTTTTTATCGGCAATGTAAAAAACCGAGTTGATTCCTTTTCTCTTTTTTTTTTTTCGTGGAGAAAGCAAATTTGATTCATATGTTTGTAAAGAAGGAACGCATCCCCTTACAATGAAATTTTGGTAAATTGATCCGCAATAAATTAATAATTTCGTTAAAATAACGAAATTTTCTGCTCCGAACTAAACTTGCATAATCTACTGACATTTATGGAAGTTTTATTGTTGGGTGATTTCAGAAATAAAAAAGATTACTGACATTTTTATGAGCCCAAATATTATATGCCTTTTCCTCTTTTTATGTTAGAATTCTTTTTTTTAATGGAATTCCAACACTTTTCGTTCATCTTTGCAATAGTGTTTCCCGAATTCTCCTTTTCGTTCATTCTCTAAACATATTGAAATATGTTTGGTAGAGAAAAAAGACATCTCATTTGTTGTTCTCTCATCATTATCATCTTTAAAGTAAACTCAGTTGCTTCCTGAATAGTCTTCCTATTTTCACTGGGATCATCAGGTTGCGGCGTGCCGGTCATTGTGATTCTGTTGTCCCCGGATTTGAGCCCGTACAAATTTATGTCGTGGTTTTAACAGTCAAAAAAAATATATGGTACTACTTTTCATTCTGGGCACTTGCTTCTTCTTGAATTCATTGACTCATACCTCCAGCAGGGCCGTTCCTGAAGATAATTTGCCCCGAAGCTAATGATTTTTTTTTTGCCCCTATACATGCTAGGATTTTTTCTTGTGTACGACTAGAATGTCACTAATATTTGAGGCGGGCGAAGGCCGCGGAGAATTTTTTTGAACATATGGCATATTTATAATTCTGATTTACAAATAGAATACTACCACAGAAATGGACAACTAAAGTTAAAATGAAAAAAAAATAAAAAAAATAATCAAAAGTGATCATGAAGAAAATTTACATAGTTTATGGAAGAAAAATGGAAGATAATTAAAGTTGTAAAATATTCTTTTGCTTTTAAATAAAAGTTTATTTAAATAGTTTATTGGTCGTGGTTATTATTAAACTAACATATGGTGGTCGGCAATGGGAAGCAAAAGGAGGATGCATGACCAGGGAAGAAAATTAAAATGACGGAGAAAGAAACTAAAATGGTTTTTATTATAGTTAAACTACTTACATAAGTCATTTCTAGCCCTTCAAATTTATATAAGTAATGATTTAGTCCATCTTTTTCTTATTTAATGAAAACCCCCATCAGAAGTGGGCTTTTTGTTGGCCCCAGACCTGTGTTGCCTGCAAGTGGGGCTTAACCTGCTTACCTATCAGGACCGGCCCTGCCTCCAGATTGATCAATACTCTAGAGGCATTGGTAGTTTCCAATGCAAGTGCACCTGTTGCAAGGTATAATGGTTTGTTAGGTAATAAAATAATACAATTGTCGGCACATGTATTGGTTAATTAGAAACGGACCACTAACCTCGAAATTCGCTTACAAGCGTTCCAGTAATGATAACAATTATTGGAGTATTGATGAAATTAAATCAAGTGATTGATTTTATTTTATTTTTGCTGGAAATGAGTGCCTAAATGCAGACTGATTCGATTAATACTGATATTATTAGGTGTTTGCTAATGTTATAAAATTATGACTACCCTGAAATGAGAAATAAATAAATTATGTAAACTGACACTAACATGGGAGGTTGAGCCGGGGCCGTAAGGAAATCAGTTTATGTAAACTGAAAGTAAGTTAATAACATTTATGTGCCTTATTCAGGCCGTAAATAAATAATAATAATGTTACCTATAAATGAATTACTTTTATCATAGATGGATAATTGGTTGTGGCGTGCAGGAATCAATCGAATTATTGTAAAAGCCAATGCAACTTGAAGTTTAGGATTCCACCGGGTGGTACTATTTTGGGATGCAATAAGTGCACGACTTAAGTGGTTGGTTGGATATAATTTCTAATAGATCCACTACAAATTCCATTACTGTTGTGTTGCAAGCCAGCATCCATCTGAGGTATGTATTGATTGAATTTCACCCGATCTTAATAGTTTTCGAATGTATTGGGCCATAGTTTTAGTGCTACGCCAATTTTTAAAATTAAACCATACATTATTGCTTAATTGGTTTGTTGTTTTCCATGTGGTATGTTAAGATTTTGAAAACCTTAAGTTTGAGGTTAAGTGATCCAAATGTTTCAATTTGAAATCTAATGGCCTGCGAAGTGAATCAATGATTTTGATCTATGAATATTGGTGAATACGATTTGATATATATTGAATCAAACCCTTTTTTTTTCTTAATAAAAGGTGGGGTTTTGGTTTGTTTGGTTAAAGTATGTCTTTACTGTACATGAAAAAAATGAATCGTTTTTCCTTTCTATATTTTACAAATATTAATTTTCTCTATATATTTATTCAATTACTTGTTTTCCCATAAATTAAATAACTTCTCAATTTATTTCTTTAGTATTTTCTTCTTCAAAACAATATCTGAAAAGCTAAAAAAAATTAATTTTTTTAATCCTACAAAGATGTTTTTGTAGTTCATTTGCATCCATCCCTTCATTGGACTCTGAATCTTCTTTGAAAGTTTTCTCAGTGAATAAGCCTCATGCATTTTACTGTCAGGCGAAAATAGATGGGTTGTAGAATTTTTTTCCTACATTGTTGATTTCATCATGTCATCCAATTAAGGCTATATTTTGTCTTCTTTTTGATTTGGCTCCGGCTATGTGAATCCACGGATACATCAATGATTAATCTGTTATTTTTTGATTGGTGTGTGGATATTATCCATTTATACTTGATTTACCAAACCATTTAAGTGCACATAATTATCAATCCAACCAAGAAATACATAGGTTGCTAACTTAAAGTGTGTTAGTACTGATATACCTTAGCACAAACCCTCGAGTAGTAAAGATTAGGCGCATCAACACAAACCCATTGATGAAGCTAAAGCTTTCGCTCTCTTGTATGCATCCCATGTAAATCTGCAAGACAAATTGTGAAGATAACAGATTTATGTATATCCATATGTCTCGAAGTCCATTTCCTGTAATTACAGTCTACTTTGGCACCGTATTAATCAGCTGGCAATGAACTTGGAGATACATGGATTTACATGTACCTGCCTGTAATTATAGCCTAATTATGCACTATTTCCTCTAACTTTGCACACTGTAAATAAAATTTATTATATTGTTTCATACATTATACAGTGCAAGCACCAATGACACGTTTGAGTCATAATACAATTGTGGATTTTAATGAATCGGCACCAACGGGAATAAATTAGAGACAGTATATCAATTTACATTGGTACCTTTCTCTCTATGGGGACATTAGTTACGTATGTTGTAAAATGAGTTGGTAAATATATGAAATCTCGCCACGACAATGTTTGTATGGATTAGTTTATATTTTGACTTTTGCACCACTACACAAATATTAGGTATCCTATTAGGAATTCAGTAAGAGCGTAAAAGTTACCCAATCAATAATATGTGGATTCACTGTAAAATTGGTTTATTCATTCTAAGTTATTTGAAGGTTTTTCTATTAGTACTTTGATTTGTAATTGGGGGGATGTTGTTGATTACAATTAGCTCTGCTTTCTCTTTTTTGTACTCTTAACATTTCATCATTTTGATGAGTGTTAATTTTTAATAGAATTTACCCTTTCTCTTTAAAAAAAAACACATCTGAAAATAACCAACACAATGCTTAATATGGATATCATAGATTCACGATGAACAATTGATTTGAATTCACAGAGTTCAAAATACCTACAAACTTATAAAAAACCTAAAAAGATCATAGCGCTAAACACATAGTATTAACCAAAAGCAAAGCTCGAACTTTCATTAAACCCACAATTTCTCTACACTGTATGAATCGATTAACATTAGGAAATCAGATTGGTTTCCCCAAACTCTATTCATTACTGCAAACATCAAATAAGAAAAGATAAATTAGGGCTTTATAGAGAAAAAATATAAAAAATACAAACCTCAATGTAGACGATAAATTAGGTCTTTTTAGGTTCTTTGTTGGATTTCAAGATGTTGAGACTTATTTTTCTTGGATTACCTTACAAACTTTGCTCTCTAAATCAGTGTTCACTGGCTGCAGTTTCTTTCTTCTTCCTAGATTCAAGAAGAGAATTTTAATAGTTCCAGTTTGTGAACCAAAGGAGGATGTGAAGCTGGTCTCTCTTTTAATTATAGAAATAGATTTTAAGTTTTCAATTATTGTCTCCATCTCAATTACCTCAAATGCACACTGAATTAACTTAGAGCTCTGGAAGAATATTTCCATTAGAGGTAAAGAGTAAGTGAGAGTAGCAGAGGGAGAGAAGGGTTTCTCAGAGGTTTAGGGGTTCAAGATAACTAGTTTTGGTAATATTTTTAAATTAAATTATAAATATGGAAGATGACCCATCCCCTCTTTTTGGTTCTAATTACAAAAAAAAAAAACCACTCCAACCACACGTATTAGGCTTCGGATCCCATGTCCCCTTATTCGTTGTGCCCCCATGTCCCACCAACCAGATTTTAACACATGGCCTATTTTTTTTTCTTAGGTGGGAATTATGTGTTTGACCCTCCCCTCACTCTCTCTTACTCAAATGGCCTTTGGATTAAAACTCAATTTTAAAAAAATTAACCCATTTTATTGAAGTGACCCTCAAAAAAGAAGAAGGGTCATTTGGATAAAGATGTTTGATGATATTATCAAATGATAAACTATATCCTTTAAGGGTATAATCGTCATGGAAACTTAAACATAACATGTCTCACGAATCATACGTAAGAATTCGACAAATTGTATATATTTGGAAAGTTTTTTGAAAGATCTACACAACGAGCATAAATACAACTATCAAAATTTCATATAATTTTTTTTATTCTTTAAGTAATTTTTTAAAATTTTCTTCATATTTTATAGTGTGCAGACAATATGCACACTGATTTTATGTGCTGGAAAAAATCCACACTGATTTTTGTAAATTTTCTTCATATTTTATAGTGTGCAGACAATATACACGCTGATTTTATGTGCAGAAAATATGTACACTGATTTTTGTAAACAATTTATTAAATTTTCTTCATATTTTATAGTGTGAAGGAAATATGCACATTGATTTTTGTAAACAATTTTTTAAATTTTCTTCATATTTTATAGTGTGCAGACAATATGCACACCGGTTATAATATTTCAGGGCCACTAGAATAATTTGCAAATTTTATTAAATAGTTCTGGGGCCAAAAGAGTAAGATCCATAATTTTCAGGGTCATAAGAATAAATTTCTCTTTTCTTAGTTTGGTTTTCTCTTTTACAATCATTGATAATGAAAAATAAGAAAGAATATGTACTGTTTCCTTTTATATCTCCGGTTAAAAAAATTACGACTCCTTTTTCATCAACAGAGTTGGAGTTTTTCCATCAAACAAAAAATATTTTAACCAATCAAGTTTAAAGAAAAAACTAAAAGTAAATGGAAACCTAATATCTAGTAATTTCCTTTTTAAAATAAAAATCTAGTATTCTCGTCTTATTTGTTATAGTTAACATGCCATAGATGTTGGAATTGAGATTTTCTTTTTGGATTAAGTTGAGTCGGTTGACTATGTAGCTTCTTGGAGTCAATTATACCCAAATACAAACATCCTAGTGCTACAATCAGAGCTCCTAGATTTTTTTTCTTTCTCTTACTTGGTGTGATTCTACTGGTAATAGTTGTAAATATGATGTGTTTGGAACTCCTATCCTTCTTGTAATCATGGTTGCTCCTAGGATAAAAGCTGAACGATAATTTTTCTTTTTACATGGATAGGTATTTAAAACCAGGGGTGGAAGCACATGTTGACTAAACTTGGTTGTAGTCCCCCCTTTTTTCTACGAAACCTCCCCAAGTTAGTGATTTAGCCTTTGTAAAAATAAGAATAATCAGTTTAGTCCACCAAGCTCAGCAATTTAGTCCTAGTTCACCATGTTTACTATCTGTTGTTTCCTTTCAGCAAAGTAAAGAAGAAGAACTGAAGAAGAATAAAGAAAATATAGGGAGGGAGAGTGAGTACAAACCGTGCAGTAATAGAGTTGCTTAGTAAGTGTTTGTTAAAATTATTCGAAGTTGTTGTGTTGGGTATTTGGATAGATATGTTCATTAAATATGTGTATACATCTGTATATTATACAAGGCGATAGTCTGTTTGTGAACATTTGAGAGCCCAACAACATACAAGGCCATCAACTATAAAGCTTTGCACAAGACACATGTGACTGCTTGGAAGGGGAAATCAGTTCGTACCCGTTTTCTCCAATAGTTCTCACGTTAATCATTAACCTACAATTACCAGCTCATGGAGCCACGACGATGTAAGCCCATACCATATGGCGATGGGATTAAAATTGCAGCAACGGAGAGCAGCAAACACGCTTAATGTGTGAACCACAACCAAAAGGCGCAGACCTCTAGCACCTGTTTCAGAACCATAGAAAGGCATGCTTTCAAGGTGAAGCGGTATGTGTTTTTCCGCATTGATCTGGGTGTGGAAAAAAATAATTAGCCCCCTCATTTTGAAAACCTGGTTCTGCCACTGTTTAAAACCAACAAAGAAAAATACCTAGAAAGTTTACTACGCCATGTGAGTAGGGTTGATAGTATCCTCCCATACTACTTAAAAAATATATATATACAGTCACTTTCAAATCTAATTAAATAATTAATCAACCATTCTTGATTGAAAAACCTATAAACTTAGTTTCTCAGTTGATTGAAAAACCTTAATTGATCAACGAGGGACAACATGTTTTAATTTTGGTTCTAGAGAGATAAAAGGAAACAAAATATACTCTTTATTATTTTTCACTTATCTTTAGTTGTAAAAGAGAAAATCAAAATAAGGGGAAAAAATATAAGCCACGTGTTAAAATCTGGTTGGTGGGACACGAGGGTACACCAAAGTAGGGGACATGGGATTCGGAGCCTACGTATTATAGTAGATCGCATTCAACTTTTTGGCAGGCTTCTAACCATGACCTTTTCTTAATGCCGATATATAAGTAGGATGAGCTTGACAAATAACCACCTCAGGCTATAGCAATTGATGATTCAATAAATAATCTCAGATTAATAATTCTTTACCACAACTGGTAATTAAGTAAGTGGTTGCCAAAAATAATTATGTATTTTATTTTCGGATGTAATTATATAAAAAATAGTTAGCACTTAGAGCAACTGCAGTCATACGACTATAAACCAAAGACTAAAGACTAAAAAACTAGTAAAATAATTTGGTTTAGTCCGTTGAACGACGCTACCGTGCAAGAGTAAATATGGTGGAGCGGATGTATAAGAGTTCGCCTGATACGGGGCGGTGTTATAGGTTGCGCTCGAATGGGACGTAACTTTAAATTACGCCTGATATCGGGCGTAACCTGCGATTACGTTTGTCGCGGGACGTAATATATAAAACCGCCCGATGAAGAGGCGTAGTTTGAAATTACGCCTGATGGGGCGCTGTTTATAATTACGCCTGATGAGGCGCAATTGCAATATTCCGCCCGATGGGGCGTAGCCAGTGTACACCGCTTGATGGGGCGTAACCCAGTACAAGCAAAACCAATTACGCCCGATGTAATCATACACGAGAAGACGAGCACCAGGGGGTCCTGCGTAATATCCTCGGAGAACAGTCAAATTCCTATGTTTCACTTTGCCCAGTAACTCAGCTTCTTTTTTAAACAGTCCTTCATTGAGTGACCCATCTGGTAATCGCCGAATTGATAGAACTGTTCCATCTAGGTAACATGCCTTGAAAACTAATCCATATCTCCCTCTACTTAGTACATTTTCCTCATCAAATTGCCTTGTTGCTTCAACTGTTTCTGCATAGGTGATTTTGCTATTGAACATGACAAGCTTTGGACCTCCATTTTCTCCACTACCACAACTTTCTGTTCCTGAACTTCCACGTGCAGGACTTTTCTTCTTCTCTCCTGTTGCTGCATCTCTAAGCTTTTTACGCCAACGTAAGAGACTGAAGATGTAAAAGCAACAGCACAAAGAAACAAGAAAAGCTCCTGCTATTGCAACTACTACCAACACAAGCAGCTTCTTCTTCCTTTTGTGGACGATTTTTTCATTCTCACATTCCTTCTCTAACGGTATTCTTATACTGATGCCGAACGTTACAAACTTTCCAACGTTCAATTTTACCAACGGTATTCTTATAAATTCAAAATTTCAAAGAAAACATGGAATTACATATTTGAAATTTTGAAAAACATACGTTAACTGGGTGAGAAATGGGGCGTAAATTTAAATTACGCCCCATCGATATCAGCGTAGACACAAAGTTGCGCCCACTATGAATCAGGCGTAATTTATAGTTACGCCTGGACCCAGGCGGTTTGTATTGATTACGCCCAATCAGGCGCATCCTAAAGTTACGCCCCAATGGGGCGTAATTGATTTATTCCGCCTGCTATCAGGTGTACCTTTCAGTTGCGTCCCGTTGGGCGTAACTTATGCTCCCGCCCCAACTAGGCGCAAGTATTATCTCCGCCTAATACTGAGGCGTAACGTGCGAGTCCGTCCCAAACAGGCGTAGGCGTGAATTACGCTCGACTATAACTAAACCAAAGACTAAATATAGTCCGTTTTTTAGTTTTAGTCTGTCATTTACTCTTTAGTCCGCCCCGTAGTGATTGGTTTTTCGACTATATTTTCAGTTTTAGTCGAACGCTGTGGTTGCTCTTAGGAGTCCAACTTTGTGCACCCCTCTGAAACCGGGAAAATTTAAAAGAAAAGAGAAAAAGAGGTGGTTTTTAAGATTTTCGTTAACTAACCAGGAGAGCCGGAATGTGCACCCCGGTTTTAGAGGGGTGCACAAAATTGGACTCGACACTTAGCATCCCTAAACCTGATTATTAAAATTATTTAACTTGGATATGTGTATGTCCACCATGCAGTTTCTGATCATTTCCACATGGATTAATTCATCTTGTCTTGTTGTAAGTACTTTATATAGTGTGATTAATGAGAAGAAAAATATTAGTGGTGTGTTTCCAAACAAAACATAAAAAGCTAATTGTGTTTCCTTTCCCAAGTTTTATAAAGGCAAAGTCTTCAGTACTCATTTGTTACTGACAGTGAGACTTATTCTAGAGGGGTATTATGATACCTGATTCCAAAGGGGTCGAGTCAGGGGTTGAACTTGACTCAGATGCCCAGTCAGGGGTTACCAAAATTGGAAACCAAACAGTCTGACTGCTGATTCGGCGTGAGTCAGGGGTTGACTCAGACTCAGATGCCAAGTCAATTGCACACAAACAGTGTTGGTCTAAGGACCACACTCTCATCACATATGTAGAGTTCAAAAAGTAGTTGGATATCAACTAATGAAAGATAGTGGGAACCAATTTATACAAGGCTGCTAATGGGGTATATTGCTTGGGGGTGTAATAATATACATATAGGACAAAAAATCATTTGCCTCTGGGTTGGTACACCCCGAAACAAAATGGTACCCAATTAGCAGTCTTGAATTTATGAATCAACTAAAGAAAAAGAAAAACTCTTTCAATTTCTACATTTTCAATGTCCAGTGTTATCTATGATACACTCAACCACAACTTGTAACTGAGGTGTGTACAAGTGAAAATTCTACAAAATGTATTGAAGATCGTCAGACTCCCAGTCATATATTACTTCAAATTGTTTTTTGCTGCTGATAACGGTGGTGGTTTTTGAGGACTGAATTTTAACTTCATCTGGACTTAACCCCCACGCGGTTGTATCTTTCATTCTTGCTTTGGCCTAAACCTGCAAATAAGAATCAGAAATTTTGTAATCGAGTTGGTCCATCTGCTTTTATGGTCTCTGTACAAGGAAAGCAACAATAAAAAATTCGTGGCATATCGAATGCAGGTGTGATACAAAGCCGGATTTCCTGGGCACATTTTCAAAACATTGTTGCTGGATGAAAAATCCACTTGTACTGCGGTCAAGTTGTTTAGACAGTATTTTTTAACCCTCGGGTAAAAACACTAATCAATCACTGTTATAAAAAAAGGTGGTATTTGTCTCCTTGATCAAAGAGTCAATCGGTGGACAGGATTGGCCGAAAAGGGTCATCCTGCGGTTGGGATCGTCTGGATTTCGTTTGACTTGGACGGTTGGGAATGATAGGGGGCCATACTTATTTAAAACGATGGGAGAAAAAAAAAGCAAATCATTGTTCGTTATATTACGTGGTTCGTACGTGGGTGAACGAAATAAGTTGGAGTGACGATTTTTGGTTCACATAAAGCTTTTCTCTTCCTCTTTTTCTACTACTATGGTTTTTCTCGAAGAAACTCTTGATTTTTGGGTTTGTGGTTTTTTAAGTTTATGTAAATTATAGTATCAGAGATATGTTTTCGAACCCTAATTTTGGGTTTAAAAAATTAAAGGAGAGCATGTTTTATTGGTTTCGAGGTGATGTTGCTGGTGTTTTAGGTGAGGATTCTTTTTCGTTTGCCTTTTTTCATTGTTTTAGAAAAACAAAATAGGTATAGCTATGTTCTGTTACATTGACTGGTCCCTAACCCTATCCATTTTATTTTCATCTTCTCTTTTCATGGCTTCTTCTCCTCTCCCTGTTTTGAATCTCTTTGAGTTTTTTATAAACTACATGTTCTAATTTTATTCTCTTTTTTTTGTCCAGTGATATGAACATAATTGCAAAATTGGTCATCGGATCGGAAATTGATACGGGTTTGATCTGAGATTGATGATTAAGTCAAAATATATCAAGGCATCTTCTTCAATTTCGACATTATCTCCATGTTCATCTTCTCTGCCGAATCTGTGGATACCTAACGAATGTTGCACTTCCATTCATCTCTGCAACTCTAAAAATCGATTATTGATTAATATTCTTTGGGTTTTTCTTTCCTTCGTACAATTTCTTTATTGGTTAGAGCACGTTAGATTTAAATTTTGGATCAAATTCTCATATTTGCAGTTGAATTTTTGTTAGTTACTGACGTAATTATTCATCATCAATTTATTTTTTTCACCTCCTAACACTTTTGTTAAAATTAGGGCAAATTATTCGTCGACATAATAAAGAATGGGTAAGTCGATATCTACCGTAATTATTCCTCTGAGTTACATTAACAACGACAATTCTCACCGCCAGAAAAGTAAACCAGGTGTATGATTTTTTATGTGAAGATAAAGAGATGTGAAGAACAAAGATGAGAGATGTGAAGGTGTGTATGATTTAGTTGAATTTTTAATTAGGTAAAGTATTTTGATAAATTAATCCAGTTAGGTTAAAACAGGTCAAAACATGTTCAATAATTTTGATAGTGGGTTTTGTTATTCAGCACATCCCGGTCTGCAAGTAGAGCTATTTGGCCATCTGCATTATGCTAATAGAGAACCAATTGAACTGCCAGCACATATTTCTTTGGTTAATACCCTATTTTCTGCTTTTGTTTGTGTTCAATAAATTTCGTTGCCTAATGAAGTTTTTTCATTTTTGATGAATAAGAAAGCCAATTGAAATCTGCAGAAAGAAATCCATAGGGAGGTTCATGGTAGGTAGTTCAAGTTCTTGAATAGATGTTAACATTATTATTTTTATGCTACAATTTTATTGAAATTTGTTGGAATGTTTAGGAGTTTCAGTTACGTTGAGGGAGGATAATAACTGTAAAGGTGATTACTTAGCTACGATTCAAGGTTTTTTGTGTAACACAACTTTCATAACTGTAATTGCTGCTTAAAGGTAAAAGTAAACGTTTTTAAAAGGATTGTTGCTTTGTATAATTGGTTTACCATACTATTACTACTTCAGATTTCAGGTAGACACGAGAGTGGTTACTACTACTTAAGATTTCAGAACTTTAGGCTATGTATGCTGTCAAATATGGATACTTATGATTTGTAGATTCTTAATTATGACTTGATATTTATACATTTAAAGATCTTCCCTTTTTTTGCAGAATGATTACTTTAACACATGAACTTTCTGCTGCTAACCCCTACAAGAATGGGAATGGGAATAGTGTCGATAAGGAGATGAAAAATTATCTACGAGCAACTGAGAAATCCACAACAAACGCATCATGGACCTGATTGCGCAGAGCTGCATGTAGAGGGGATTTGCTTAGTCATTAAATATATACAAATAATTTGTTCCATCACTCTGGGTACCTTTATCATCTTCACTTTTTTTTTCTCTCGTAAGCTCTTTAATGAGAAGATAATAGATTCTTCAAATTAGAAGAAGTTGGTTGTTTTCTGTTGGTTGGTACTTTGTGTTCTTCAAAATAAAATTACACACTCACCGTAATTATAGTTTCAGATGAGCCTGGAAAAGAAGAAGGCTGGTGGTGTTGGTCTTAAGTTGATTTGGATTTTTCTGTTGAAAGTTTCCCCGTAGATGAATAGCTATACTCAACATAGGTACTAGAGCTTCCATGTGAAAAACAGATCATGTCCGAAGGGAAGAAAAATAGACTAGGACTTCCGTGTGATGTGAGCAGTATTAAAATAGCTTACCGAAGGAGGATTATCTATTAATTGCAGGTGAAATATGACTTCAGTGAGAATAGTTGTAAGGACCCTCAAGCTCGTCAACGCTATTAGACCAGTCAAGTGACGAATTAGCCGATAATGACTCAATTAGTTTAACACGAACGATAATTAATAGGAATTAATTTAACAACGATCTAGATACTAATCTAGTATCACTAGATAGATCTCGAAAAGTTATGCGGAATGGAATACTCGATTGTGTCAATCGGACACTGGACAAAGAAGAAAATCATCTGGATAGTTAGAAGGGAAAAATACACTTTTGCAGTGGACTGACATGGATGCCCTTATCCAAGTTGTGGGTGCCTTAGTAGTTTTGGTTTGGTCTAATCAACCCCAGACCGAAAAGATAAATTCTTATCCTTCTTTATTCTTTTCTTCTTATCTTTCTCTTTCTTCTTTTTTCTTCTTATCCGTTCTTCTTCTCTGTTCTTCCTTTGTAAGTGTCGAGTGATGAAATTGAGAGCGGGTTAGAGAGATTTAGGTTGATGAAATTATTCGTAGGGTGATGGAGGTGATGTCGATATGACTCGGGAAGGGGAAGATTAAGGATTGTTGGGGTTTTATCGTGAATCAGGGGAAGAGGAATTAGGGTTTTGAGTTAAGGATTGAGTGTAACTGATGATGATAAGGAGTTGATAAATATGAAAGATTAAGAAGGTTTTGGTTAATCGAAATTGTGGAGTTGTTTTGAGGATTGAATTAGGAGTTAGGGTTTTCATAAGAAGTTCAAGGAATAATTAGAAGATGAATATGATGTAAAGGGGATTGAATTAAGGATGGGTATTGATCAATTGATTGAATTAGGATCAAGGATGAAGAGTAATTCGAGTTTCGATAAGTTAGGGTTTTGATGTGGATTAGAGCATTGATTGAAGCTGAGTTGTTTTAACAATGAAGTTAGGTTCGATTTAAGAGTTGGGGTTTCTCTGAGTTTGATTCTGAGATGAATTCAATGATGATGGTTGAAGCCTTGAGCCGAGGGAGATGATTCTGGTGGTTGAATTAAAGATGTGAAATTATTCTGAAGAAGAATCGAAAATAAAGGTAATTTAGAGATTTTGGTTCTTGAATCTGTTTTACCTATTTTTGGCATAGTTATGATTCCTATATGGGTTGTTTAAAATGAAAGATTAAATTGATTAAATAAAGTTTTGGTTGTGGTTTGATTGTAATGTTGGAATGTTAAGTTGTAATAAATTGAAATTGTAATGTTAAATTGTACTAATGTAAAGTAATACTTATAATTGAAATTGGAATGTTAAATTGTAACAAAACACCATAAAACACAAGTAACCAACCTTCAAATGATGCTTCTTCTACCCTTGGAACAAGGAAGATGCAAAGATTTGAGGTTCTTCTCTAATATGACTTCAAATTTCTACCCAACTCTAAGATTGGAAATTAGAAGATAAAAGAGGCATCTCTTTCAAGTTGCAATTTCTACCCAATTACAAATTGGAAATAGCTAAGTGATGGAGGCTCTTCTCTAAGGAAGGATCAAGGTTCTCACACCTATTCTAAACAACTCAAACTTTGCTAACTAAAGTAGTGCTAGGGTTTTACATATATAATGGAAAAGCAAGGAAATAAACCAAAAGAAGTGGGGTAAAATTGAGAACATGAGTAGAAGGGTTGAAATGGTATTTCATAAATACCACTATGCATCAGATACCAAATGATGAGAAGTAATATCTTACAATGAAAATAAATTGAAATTGTAACTTGAAATGGATAAACAATCAACCAAATTAGTTTCTTATACCTTTGAATAAAGGAAGAACTTAAAAATGGAGATTCTTCTCAAATAACTTATAATTTCTACCCAATTAAATTGGAAACTACAAGACTATGAGAGGCATCTAGTTGATACTCTAGAATTATATGATCTAATTCCACCTAGAGAACACAAATAGGGCTGAAGAAGAGAAAACTCTCATTCTCACAAGTATGGTAAAACCAAGCTAAAACTCTCCCTCTCTAACCTTATCTCTTCTAATTTATAACACTACTAAGGACATATTCGGTATTTTGGTAATGCTATAGGAATGGGACACAAATGGTATTTCAATGTTGGTTGGCAACATCCACAATGCATCAGTATCAGAGCTTTGGTTTGATTCTCAAGGGAAAGTGGTGGTGGTGGAGATACTTGTTCTTGAGGTAAAAATCTACTTTTTTCATCATCAAGTAGTTTTGGTTGTTGATTATTTTTATTGATAGTGATTTCAAAGTGGGGTTTTCAATCTTATGGTGATTTTACTATGGGTTCAAAAGGAATAGTTAATTTGGATATGATTCATTCAAAAGATGTGTTTATGAAAGTTGTGCATGAAGTGTTTGATGATATGTATCTAAGAATGGGAAAAATTTGTATAGAATATTATTTAAAACTTGTAAGTCTCCGTAACCAAGTAAGGATTCTACCTAATGATTGTGATATAAGTGAGCAAGATGTATCAATTTTGGTTGGTGGATATGAAGATGAAATAATTGCCCACAAGATGTTTGATAAAATGTCTCCACCAAAATTTGATAGTAATTTGAGTCATGGGGAAAGTAAAATAGTGGGTGATCTTCCAATCTATCAAGAAGGCATGAATGTGGATCAAATCTTTGATTATTTTACTATTATGGGCCAAGTGCTATCAAGTAGATATCAAGAGAAAGATGAACACAAACCATTGTGTCCAACATTTAGTAAGGTAATCAATGATGGTAAAATAGAAGACTTCGGTGAGTTATTATATGATATTGAATTAGAAGATACTAAATTGGGGATATCTCGAGAACAATCTCAAATAGGTGAACCGATGATTACCGGAAATAAGTTCTCGCTCGAAGGTACAACAAAATGGGGAATCGGTATACATATTGATCCAATTTGGTCGTTAATTGAAGACAAGATTCATGGCTCTAGTCACCATGCAAGATTAAGAGAATTACTTGATGTTTCTTTACTACTAGGGGATGTTCTTAACTATAACCACAAAGTGCTATATTTGGTGAGTAACTACAATGGAAGGTGTAGAGGTAGAATCGTCTACAAGCAAGGAAGAAGTTCAAGCACAAATGGAGCATATGCTTTGAAGAATTCGAGGGCGAATTTGTTTAAATAAGGGGAGGATGATGCATTGTGGATGTTGACAACCAACATTGAAAAACCATTTGTGTCCCATTCCTATAGCATTACCAAAATACCGAATATGTCCTTAGTAGTATTATAAATTAGAAGAGATAAGTTTAGAGAGGGAGAGTTTTAGCTTGGTTTTAACATACTTGTGAGAATGAGCGTTTTCTCTTTTTCAACCCTATTTGTGTTCTCTAGGTGGAATTTGATCATCTAATTATAGAGTATCAACTAGATGCCTCTCATAGTCTTGTAGTTTCCAATTTATATTAGGGAGAAACTATAAGTTATTTGAGAAGAATCTCTATTTTTAGGTTCTTCCTTTATTCAAAGGGTAGAAGAAACTAATTTGGTTGATTGTTTATCCATTTCAAGTTACAATTTCAATTTATTTTCATTATAAGTTATTGCTTCTCATCAGTATTGCAAGAGCTGTAATTGTGTTGGTGGTTTTAAATGAATGGATTATGAAGAATTCAGTTAATATGTTATTGAGATGGGTTTGGGATTATGGATATGAAGTGTAGTTGAAATTGCATAATTGGAGTTGTTGTGCTAATTCAGTTAAGCAATTAGTATTGCAAAAGAGGAGTTACAGGGAGGTATGTTGAATGTTGTTGGTGGTAGTGATTGGTTAGTACTACTATAGTATGGAAATGGAGTTTGATGTTGAACTGAAGTGAAGGTGGAAAGATCTTTTGAAGCTTGGTTTGGTTGTTATGGAATGGATGTTGGTAACAGGGGTTGGCAGTGTTGTTAGAATAGAGTCAAGTGAATGTGTGGAGTTGAATTTCTCTTGTGGAAGCTTAGAGATGCATTTGAAGGTAAGCTGTAATTTTATTTGTATCTGATTCTGAAGTTTGTTTAAGAATGGTTGAACTGAAGTTGTTTGTAATGTTGTTATAGCAGTGGCCTTAGTGAAAGCCTGCAACTGCAGATCTAGGTAAGCTTAATTACAGTTGCTTTGAATTGTAGAATAATGTTTGAATTATTAGTTTCTATTTTGATGCATTAGATTATGTCTTGTGTTTGGCTCTGTCTGAGTCAGTTTTCGACTCAGATATTGTCCTGCCTGACTCAGTTATCTGACTGAGTTAACCCTTTTGACCCGAATCAGTCTTGTTGACTGAGTTAACTCACCGAGTTCCTATCTTGACCTGAGTTGACTTAGTGACCGATTTAGACTTTAGACTTTGACTATTTAACCCTGGATGTTGACCCGACCTTGGACGTTGACTGTTAGTTGACCCTTGACCGCTTGTTCGACCGTTAGTGATTGTTAGTTGACTTTGGTGGAGTTGGGCTTAGGGAAGTTTTCTTAATTAGATGTTTTGGACCTCTTGTGGTCCGAATTAGACTTTAGTTCCTTCTACAAAGTTGTAGATATTCTTAAGACTTAGCTATTGGACTATAAAACTAATCTAATTGAATTAATAAACCTTAAATTTGCTAAAGATAGATAAATAAAAGGTGTAGAACCTTAAATGTGCCTAGAATCATTAGATAGACCTATATGATTCTTGTGTAGACCATTTGTCTAGATTCTTAGAGTGCTTGTATGATTAACAGTTAGTCTATTAACAACGATCGATTCAAAGGACGAACTAGTGGATCGTGGATCTCGAGGTAGGCGTGGCCTGTCAGCAAAAGAGGTGGGAATGCATTTGACTCTTTTGTATTCATTATTGTTGTTTTTATAAAAGTTTATGCTTAACAAACTCATGCATTGTCTGTCCGTGCTTTTCATGCTTTGTTTAAAATGCATTATGATAATCCTGTTCATTCTATGAATCTTTCCACGATTTGGAAAGGACTTGTATTGTTTGTTGTCAGTATGAATTGTTATGGGAAATGAGAATTTCCAGTTGTGGTATATAGGATACGCTCCTCCACATTTATACCTACTTTAATTCAGCTTTTATTGTTTAGAGTTGGTCATCATGGTCTTGGTGGCATCCATAGCTAAATAGGTGTGTAACTGGTTGACACCATATTATACATTGTTTCCAAGAAAGAGTTTGTCCATATACATGTTTGTTTATTTGAGTGACTTGGTCACTTTTTAATGCTTGGAAAAAAATTATTGTTTTCCAAATCTTGCCTATGGTTACTTAGAAGTTAAATGTTAATTATTCCCACTTTCAGTTTCAGTGACAGATCAGAGTTGCGCAGCGAAAGCTCCGAGAAGTTAACTTCGTTAGTTGATTATATTCTGATATGTTTATTATGTTGTATATTTTATTTGTAAACCAAATTACTATTATATATGTATCATTAGAGAGGAGTTCTTGTATATATATTTCTGAGCGGGGTTAGCTTTGGGTTAAGTTTTTGTAGCAGATTTCTTAATTGAAAGTTTAAGCGTTTAATTTGGATTCTTAGTGCCTCTGTTTTTAGCTAATTTCTTGGATTAGTCAGCTGCTAGCTAAGGGGGGTGCAACAATAGTGTCAGTAGTTGTTCTTGCCATTGCATTGCGTGTGAGTGTGTTTCATGAAGGAGCACAAAATATGAGAAATTGGTTGCAGAGATACAAGGATGGATGCTGGCACTGTCAAATTATTGCCGACGGACAAATGAATGTACAAATTTGGAATAAGATTCTCGAACATTGTACGACTGATTAATGAAGCATTTATGGAACGACGTCAACAGCTAATTAAAGATTCGATATCTACAGGTAGGTGCAAACTCTCCTTAACCTTATGAGGCAGTTAGAAGAGCAACCGTGGCTCTCTTACATTTGAATATCAAGGAGCTGCAACTACATCGAATTCTTACAAAATGATAAGATATCTTTCATATTATCAGTACGCTGGACAACGTATACACTTTCATATGAAATATCCACTTTTTATATTGGCATACCATTTTACAGGAAGATATGCTATTCGACCCGCATGTTAGGCACATATAAAATTTCAAATTGACATACCATGTCAAGACAAGGTCAACTTAAAATCGACATGTCATCTTTTTAGTTACAATTTTTTGAACTGTTGTTTCTTAGTGATGTTTGCCAGAGACTCAGGAGGCAGTGTTTAATCTAATACGAGGCAGGGGAAAGGAATTAGAAGGTAAAAATGTTGAAACCCTCGAATTTTTAGTATTTATTTATTTTTCCTCTTTTTTATCGGTATTGCTTGATGTTTGCATGAAATTTAAGAGGCAAGTATGTATCTGTGATGAGTTATTGATGCCCCATATTCAATTTTGACTCTTCGTTGTCGTTGAATGATTTAATGGTGGTTGATCTTTCCAGGAAATTTAGGAGGTAAAATTTTTCAAACCCTGGAATTTTTAGATTTGTATTTCTTTATTTTTCCTCTTTTTTTATCGATGTTGCTTGATGTATGCAAGAAATTTAAGATGCAAAGTTTATGACATTGATTTAATTTTGTCTCTTCATGATCTTCATATTGATTTCTAGGGAATTTAGGAGGCAAAGATTAATCACAGAAATGATACATAGGAAATCAAGATTGGCGTAGGTATGCTAATTCTTTTTCTTAAGAATTGGAATAGAATCATTGTTATAATTCCAATTCACTTTGAATTTCTCTTGTGAATTCACTAGCATACTATATACCATCCAACCCATGTTAAAATGTTCCTAGATTCATTTCTCAGACAAATTTAACTGTGTGTGCATGTAATGCGAAATTGTAATATAGCATATGACCTGTGAAACATACAACCATGTTGTCGGTGTACCAAATGTTGCGGGTGTGGTAACCAGTCTGAGAAATGATGCAAGAAGCCAGACAAACCCCTGGACAAATGTGTATTAGCGCGAGTTCGTTCTCCAGTCCTTACTATTGTTGTATAGCCTATTGTTGCGCTCCATCCAAACTGTCCCCCAAATAGCAAACGGTAGCATCCCCCAAATCTTGTTTATCATCTTATTGCTTTTCTTATTAGACTATTCCAAGATATTAGACTTAATATTATCAGAAAAAAATCTAACTTACCCCAAAGCTATCAAAAAAATACTTCCAGATATTTCCTGTCTCATCACAATGGAGAAACAAATGACCATGGGTCTCTTGTTCTCTAGAACATAACAAGCATTGATCAGAGTTAACTAGACTTGCCCTATGAAGCTTATGCAAGGTTGGAGCTCCATTATGACAGAGTTTCAATACTAAAAATGAAACCTTCAACGGTATTTTCGGATTCCAAATTTGTTTATGAGGAAACGAAATAAAACCATCCACATCCATTGAAGTGTAACAGTTTGCCACAGAAAACTCTTGGCCAAAGCCCCAATTTCGATCATCCTCCTCTGTAAAATTGTGGATTGAAGTTGCGAACCCTTCTAGCACTTGCAACAATTTAGCGACTTCACCAATTTCAGATTCATAAAGACTTTTACTGAAATTAAAATTCCATGACCTATGGAAAGATAACATCTCCTTCACAGTTGCAAGTTTGTTTCTAGAAACCTTGAAAATAGCAGGAAATCTATTCTCAAGAGTATTATCCCCTACCCACTTATCAGTCCAAAAACATATGCTATCACCATTATGTACTATAAGTGTAGTGTTAGACTTAATATACTCTCTAGATTTTAGAATTCCATCCCAGAGACTATGGCCCATAGATTTTGAAGTTGCTTTAGGAAAAAAGGAATTAGGATTACCTCCAAACTTTTCGTGGACTATCTTTCTCCACAATGCATCTTTTTCTCCTCCATATATCCAGATCCACTTACAATGGAGTGCTTTATTAACAAGTTTCAACTTTTTTTATCCCAATACCTCCATTATATTTAGGCACTTTAGATTTAGGCCAAGACACCCAACTCCTCTTTTTATTAGAAGTAGTAGATCCCCAAAGAAAGTTGTGCATTATCTTCTTGATTTCTTTGAAAACTGAAACGGGCATTTGTAACAAAGAAAAATGATAAATCACATGCTTGCAAGAACACAGTTAATCAGAATTACTCTTTTTCCTTTAATAAGACATCTTCTTCTCCGTGTACTTAGTTTCTGCCGACACCTCTGAAGCATCACATCGCAAACAACTTTAGTTCTCTACTTACTGTCTTATGGGATTCCCAAATAGTTAATAGGAAACTCCGCTAATTGGCACCCAAAAATATCTGCACAAGCCAAACCATTATGATCTTCCCCAATTCCAACTATTGCGCTTTTCTGAAAATTTACTTTCAAACCAGAAACAAGTTGAAAAGCAAACAAGACATTCTTCAAGGCAGTCCCTTGCTCTACTGAATCATCAATGAACACTATCAAATCGTCCGCAAACTATAGATGGTTGATAATAGTACCATTTGTAGCTACTTGAAAACCCGACAGAAGACCAATTGAAGCCGCTTTTTTGATCATCTTAGAAAGAATTTCAGCCACCATAATGAATAAGAAAGGCGATAATGGATAGCCTTGCCTAATCCCTTTTTGACTCTTAAATATTTGAGTTGCCTGCCCATTTGGCTGAGGATGATTCTACAACATCCGGTCTCGATGATGATACTGGTCCAGCTCCTGCAATCCGGTATGCAGGTGTGGATTAAGATTATGATTCGAGATTATGGTGCCAAACCACTCATAATTGTCTTTCTTAGGCAATTATTTTCTGCTATTGTGTTGCTACCAGCTGTTTGTAGGTGAAAATGGTTTCTGCTGATTTCGGTAATTTCAGGTGTACGGGTGAGAAACAATTTAAACCCTAAACAATGTACTGCAAGAAAGTACTTTAGATTCGAGAGATCAATCAGTACAAATCCAGCCTAAACTAAGAAATGACCATTCCGTACTTGCTCCGGTTACAAAGTGGAGGAGAATGGGTTGGTTTTGGGGAGGGAAGCAAGGAATTTGAAGAGACTAGAATAGTTGATTCTGGATGAGTAGTTGTGTTACTGCGACTTGTATCAGAAAAGTGGGAAAGCTAACAAATGGTAAGCTAGCAAGTATTTTTTGAGTGTTGTATATTCCCAAATGAACTTGTTGTTCTGTGGAAATAGGTAAGACCTATTTATACAAGTCGAAGTGAAACATACCCTGGCCTCATTAAGGAATAGAAAAATGGGTAAGTAAATGGGAGGAGGTGGTAACCGTATGCATGGTATTGATGTTCCATAAAATTATTAACGTATGGAATTGATGTTCCATAAAACCATTAATGTATGGAATTGATGTCCCATGAACATTTCACCTTTAACTCACTGTATTTACTAACCGCCTCATCCTTATGATACTTCCTTATGACGGGCGTAGTGTACGCCGCACGCTATAAACCGCCAAACCAATACCCAAGGAGGATCCCCCAGTTTGTGATATGTGTTGATGTCTCGAATGTTTTTGTGGAAAACATGTGGCATATAGTTATTGCCTGGAAAGTCGGGCTTGAGAGACTTGGTAGCTTGGTGACCTTCGACGGTCGAGATTTTGCATCTTAAGAGGAAAGGTAGTCGTTGATTGTTGCACGCTTTCATTTGTTGGTGGCCTCATAGGGAAGTCCAGCGTGGTCGCGTGGCTAGGTTGGCATGCTATGGTGGCGCGGCTAAGTTGGCACGGCTAAGTTAGCACGTTATTGGCGTGGCATGTCCTGGCGCGGTTCGGTGTGACCAAACTAGGGTTTTGGGTCAAAGGTTACCATGTATGGTCTGGTAACCTTGGATGGCTAGGATTTTCTCATGGGATTGAAGGGAAACCGTTGATCGTTGTACGCCTTTGCTTGGTTAGCCGTGTAGGGAAGGCCAATATGGTGGCGCGGTTATGTTCGCATGGCATGGTTTGGCGTGGCCAAACTTAGGATTTCGAGCCAAAGGTTACCATGCATTGTCTGGTAACCTTGGATGGCTAGGATTTTCTCCTGGGATCGAAGGGCAACCATTTATTGTTGCACACCTTCGCTTGGGTAGCTGTGTAGGGAAGGCCAGCATGGTGGCGTGGCTATGTTGGTTAGGGCCAAGGCAGGGTGTAGTTTGGCTTGGCATGGTGGGGGCAAAGGTTTGCCATGGGCACATGGTGTGTCTAGATTGGCTAGGGACAAGGAAAGGCAAGGCGTGTTTGGCTTGGCATGGCGGTGCCAATGGTTTTCCATGGGCGCATGATGCGGCTAGCTTGGCTAGATGCGGTTTGGCTTGGAATGTGGGGCCAAGGGTTTTCCATGGGCGCATGGCATGGCTAACTTGGCTAGGTGCAGTTTGGCTTGGCATGTGGGGCCACGGGTCTGCCATGGGCGCATGGCGTGGCTAGCTTGGCTAGGTGCGATTTGTCTTGGAATGTGGGGCCAAGGGTTTTCCATGGGCGCATGGAATGGCTAGGTGCGGTTTGGCTTGGCATGTGGGGCCAAGGGTTTTCCATGGGAGGATGGCGTGGATAGCTTGGCTAGGTGCGATTTGGATTTGCATGTGGGGCCAAGGGTTTGTCATGGGCGCATGGTGTGGCTAGCTTGGCTAGGTGCGGTTTGACTTGGCATGTGGGGCCAAGGGTTAGCCATGGGCGCATGGCATGGATAGCTTGGCTAGGTGCAGTTTGGATTGGCATGTGGGGCCAAAGTTTGGCGTGACCAATCTAGATTCATGACCAAGCTAGGGTTTTGGGCCAAAGGTCGTTTGGTAACCTCGGACGGCTAGGATTTGCTCCTGGGATTGAAGGGAAACCGTTGATTGTCACATGCCTTCGTTTTGGTAGCAGCGTAGGGAAGGCCAGCAAGGTGGCGCGTCTAGGTTGGCATGGGGCCATGGAAAGGTGCGTTTAGCATGGCGCGGTAGGTGTGACTGGCATGGTTTGGCATTGGCACAGGGGTGCGGCTAGCATGGTTGGAATGCCTTAGCGCGGTAGGTGTGGCTGGCATGGTTTGCCATTGGCACATGGGTGCGGTTAGCATGGTTGGAATACCTTGGCACGGTAGGTGTGGATGGCATGGTTTTCCATTGGCACAGGGGTGCGATTAGCATGGTTGGCATGCCTTGGCGCGGTATGTGTGGCTGGCATGGTTAGAATTAGGGTTTTGGCTTGTCGAAAAGCTTCTGAAGATGAATCATGTGTTGTGAAAGGTCTGATGATGAAGCATGGTGTAAGGAAAGGTCTACTGACAGCGAGATGCATATTTAACACTAATATTAATTAATGGAATTTTTAGAGTGGTAATCGTATTACTGAGTTTGATATTTTAACTTGGCCTATGTGATGACTTCCGGGGTTGAGAGTTGGGCTTATATTGTACTGCACTTGATTAGCTCCCAATTTAGACGTTTTGAAGGCCATCCAGTTGTTTTATGGTCTTTGTCACTCACTTCACATATTATATTGTAAAAATTATCTCAATAAGCAAAGTTCGATTCGGTTTATCGTGGAAGAGTTTCATTATAATGGAGTTTGATTGGAAATAAGTGCTGCAATACTAAGATAAATATGCTTGGGGTTTTTAACGAGTGTTCACTTATACGTATAAAAATGTATTTGTCCACTTTATGTTCCTTTACAATTAGATTTCAAACTATGATCCAAGTTACGAAGACATTATCTATGCTTGCCTGCTTGGTATCTGGAGACCATAAGGCAGAGTATCTTTCATGCAAATACAATTCTGTTCACTTTGGATTATGCTGTGTTGAGTTTTGAAGAGTTGGGATAACCAAATTGACACCGTACAACGCATGGGCGCACTACTAAATAAGTTGTTTGACATATTTTTGTTATTCTCTTATTGAACATTTTTTTTGATCGGGTATTACTATCAGTAGAGATGCACGCTACTGATATAATTTATGATTTTTTTTTTAAAGTTTACAGGTTACCATCTTCATTGTCTACCACAGTAGCACCGTTGTTGCCACTACCAAGGGCCAAGGCCATCTCAATCACCTTCATTTGAGGTCTTGGTATACCCTAACTATATACTCATTTTATATGTTTCTTTTATTTTGAATCCAAACTCATATTCTCTTTTGATTTGAATTGATTTTAGTTAAGTTTTTGATCTTCTATATTACCGAGACATATTTAATGAGGAAAACATTAAGAAAAAAAACATATATCAAATCCTTAGCACTTTCAAATGTATCCATATATTCTGAAGTATGCCAGGAAAACTCATTTAGAATATATACAAAATTGACGCAGCATGTATTTTACAATATGTTTGGATGTATCTGGTAATTTTTAAAATATGTTTGTGGTTTCTTATTATTTTATTTTTTTTGCTAAGCCTAACGTACACAGCTTTATTTGATGTCTTACAAATCCTTAAATTGTTAATGTACACAGCTGTGTTTGATGTAATTTACCTTTAACCTCAAAATCCATGTGTCAGCTACATTAACCATATTTGACTGTTAATCAATGGTTGGTTCTGAGTTCAGGCTTAATTCTCTCATGTCTTCTCAGTAGTTTAGAGATGAAGCTGCTTCGTACAGAGTCCGATTTTCCTGAGATCCATATTGGTTGATGGATAATATTCCTATACGGAACTTGATAGGTTTCTCACTGACTTGATGTTTCATTCAGTGATATAGTCGGCTAGATCAGGCTTCCCTTTTAGAAGGGTCATAAGTGGTAAGTACTGCCTTATCCATAAAACAAGCATAGGATGGTTCACTTGACGTTGAATGCTACATTTTCAACACACATATTCTTCAATTAACTTAATCCCATGCAACACACGGGGAAGACACTAGTATTGATGATTATAATAAAATTCTTTTGGATTTGGAAAATATTGATGTCAAAATTGAAGACGAAGACCAAGCTTTGGGTTTGATTTGTTCCTAACCACCATCTTATGATAATTTTGTTGATACCGTAATGTATGGAAAAACCACAATTTCCATGGAAGACGTTAAAGCGGCTTTGAACTCTAAGGAGTTAAAGAAGACGGGTATTGATGGTAAAGATAATTCGGGAGATGGGTTGTTTGTTAGAGGAAGAGGAAACCAAAGGGGCGGATTTGATTGGAGTAGATCAAAGTCAAGGTCTAAATCAAAATCCGGTAAATTCTATTGTTTTTATTGTAAGGAAAAGGGGCATTTCAAGAAGGATTGTCCAAAATTGAAGAATGTTGAGAAGAATTCTAACCAAGGAACCGCAACAAATGTTGAAGTAGAAAGTGATGATGGAACGGTTCTCACGGTTCATACCGAAAGCTCGGAGAATGGGTGGATTCTTGATTCAGGGTGTACTTTTCACATGTGTCCTCATAGAGAGTGGTTTACTACTTATCAAGCTAGAGAAGGTGGTAAAGTTCTTATGGGAAACAATGTCACTTGTAAAGTGGTGGGTGTAGGTACAATTCAAATTAAGATGTATGACGTTATGGTGAGGACTTTAACTAAAGTTAGGCATGTTCCAGACTTGATAAGAAATCTGATTTCTTTGGGTTCGCTTGATTCAAATGGCTACAAGTATCAAGGTGAAGGTGGAGTTATTCGTGTCTCAAGAGGAAGTCTTACAATTATGAAGGGAGAGAGAATTAATGGTCTTTATACGCTGCAAGGTACTACTGTGACGGGTGATGCAGCTGTATGTTCTCCAAGTTCTGAAGATGATACTACCAAGTTGTGGCATATACGTCTAGGGCATATGAGCGAGAGGGGATTGGCTATTTTGAGCAAGAAGGGATTGCTTTGTGGTCATAAAACAGGCAAGCTTGATTTCTGTGATCACTGTGTCTTTGGAAAGCAGGGTAGAGTCAAGTTTAGTAAAACTATTCATAACACCAAGGGTATTCTGGATTATATTCATTCTGATCTTTTGGGTCCTTTTCGGGTTGATTCTCATGGTGGTGGTAGATATATGTTGACATTCATTGATGATTTCTCAAGGAAAGTATGGGTATTCATACTTAAACACAAAGATGAAACTTTTGTCAAGTTCAAGCAATGGAAGACTATGGTTGAGAAGCAAACCGGAAGACAAATCAAGTGCTTGAGGACAAAAAATGGTTTGGAATTTTGTGGGGGTGAGTTCAATGAGTTCTTCAAGGAGCAAGGGATTGTGAGACATCTCACAGTTAGAAAAACACCACAACAAAATGGTGTTGCAGAAAGGATGAACAGAACCATAATGGAGAAGGCACGATGCATGCTCTCCAATGCCGGGTTACCAAAGTAGTTTTGGGCAGAAGCAGCAAACACATCAGCTTATTTAGTGAACATATCCCTATCGACTGCTATTGAATGTAAGACTCCAAATGAAGTTTGGATAGGTTCACATGCTAACTATGAAGACTTGAAGATATTCGGATGTCCAGCCTATGCTCATGTGAATGAGGGGAAGCTAGAGCCTAGAAAAAAAAGTGTATATTTCTTGGGTATGCAAAGGGTATGAAAGGCTACATGTTATGGTGTCCTGCAGAAAGATCAAACAAGTTTCTTATCAGCAAAGATATGAAATTTGATGAGCAATCGATGTTGAAGCCAAAGATTGGAGAACTAGATGGAATAGTTGAAGAGGGTGTTAGTGATAAGGTGGAGCTCGGTGACAAGGTGGAACTTGAGGTGCAAGTTCAAGGAAACAATGAGACTGTTGTTTATGATGATGATGATGATCAAGATATTGTGTAAGAACCTGCCCAGGAAGAAAAAGCACAAGATCATCAGTATAATCTTGTAAGAGACAGGGAGAGGAGGAAAGTTAGACCACCTCAGAGATATGGCCATGCTGATTTGGTTGCGTATGCACTTGTAGTAGGTGAGAGCATAGATAGGGATGAGCCAAGAACCTATGAAGAAGCAATCGGTGGTGAAGAATCAGCAGAATGGGGGGCTTCTGCAATTGAAGAAATTGAGTCTCTTGACAAGAATGGCACTTGGGAGATAGTTACAAGACCAAAAGGACAGAAGATTATTGGAAGCAAATGGGTTTTCAAGAAGAAAGAAGGTACTTCAGATGGTGAAGGAACAAGGTACAAGGCAAGGCTTATGGCAAAGGGGTTTACACAAAGAGAAGGCATTGACTACAATGAGGTATTCTCTCCTGTTGTTAAACATAGTTCTATTTGAACATTGCTTGCTATAGTTGCTTTGAAAGATCTAGAATTGGAACAACTAGATGTTAAGACGGCTTTCCTTCATGGTGATTTGGAAGAGCGTATTTATATACAACAACCAAAAGGGTTTGAAGTTCTTGGAAAAGAAGACCATGTATGTTTGTTGAAGAAATCTTTGTATGGTTTGAAGTAATATCCAAGGCAGTGGTATAAACGTTTTGATACGTTTATGTTGGAAAATGGCTATGATAGGAGTAAGTATGATAGTTGTGTATATCACAGGAAACTCCAAGATAGTTCATTTATGTATTTTATCTTGTATGTTGATGATATGTTGATTTCTTGCAAATACATGTCAGAGATACAAAAGATGAAGGTGCAGTTAAGTAGTGAGTTTGAGATGAAGGATTTGGGCGCAGCAAAGAATATATTGGGCATGGAGATTCATAGAAACCAAGCTGAAGGCAAGTTGTATTTGTCCCAGAAGGCTTACATCGAGAGGGTGTTGGAGCGGTTTGGGATGAAAGATGCAAAACCAGTAAGTACTTATTTGGCAGCTCATTTTAAACTTTCTAGAAGGCAATCACCTCAAACTGCAGATGAGGCAGAATATATGTCTCGAGTTCCATATGCAAGCGCAGTTGGTAGCATCATGTATGCTATGGCTTGTACAAGGACGAATATTGCACAAGCTGTGAGTGTGGTAAGTAGATACATGGGAAGTCCCGGGAAGGCTCATTGGTAAGCTGTAAAGTGGATTTTGAGGTATCTAAGGGGACGTAAAAATGTTGGTTTAGTGTTTGATAAACACTATGGTGATTCGACGAATGTTGTGGGCTATGTTGATTCTGATTATGCAGGTGATCTTGATAGAAGAAGGTCATTGAAAGGTTATACTTTTACATTGTGTGGTAGTACTATCAATTGGAGGTCAGTTTTGCAAAGTACAGTTGCATTGTCTACAACTGAGGAAGAGTACATGGCAGTCGCGGAAGCAGTGAAGGAAGGTATATGGTTGATGGGTCTGGTTGGTGATTTGGGTTTCAAGCAAGAGATTGCAACTTTTTTCTGTGACAGTCAAAGTGCCATTCACTTGACAAAGAACCAGATGTATCATGAGAGAACGAAGCACATCGATGTCAGGTATCATTTTATCAAGGATGTAGTTGAGGAAGGTAGGATAGCGATGCTAAAAGTTCCTACAGCGGATAACCCTGCAGACATGTTGACAAAGCCGGTTCCTAGTATCAAGTTCAAGCATTGCTTGGACTTGGTTGGTGTCAACAGGTGTTGAGAGCCCTTGAGGGGCTGAGCGAAGACGATGATGATGAGTGGTTATGGTATTCAAGTCAAGGTGGAGATTGTTGGAGTTGTGTGGCTCAAATACACATATGTGAGTCACACATGGGGTTGCTAAGGATAGTCCCATATGGAGGAGAACAAGTTCCATATGGTGATATATAAGCAAGGCATTCTCCATACATAGTACTGAGGCCTTTTGGATAAAACCCCACACCTAACCTCAAGGTGGTCAAGTGGGGACAGTATCGGTGCTATGTGGCCGTGTCAGGAGAAGGTGCGGCAGTCCATGGAGGTCCTAAAAAATGGTATCAGAGCAAGGTGGAGCTGTCGAGAATCGGGATAAAGAGTGGTTATGGAATGCCGGTAGTCAGAAGGTCGCAGGTGGATTCGGGAATCTCAAAGTATGAGTAGTGTTCCAAGAACATCTGGTGGCAGTAATCATTGTCCGATTGGTAGCATACAGACGTAGGTGGCGAGGTGGTGTGTATTCTCGCCAAGGTGGAGATTGTTGGAGTTGTGTGGTTCAAATACACACAAGTGAGTCACACATGGATAGCTAAGGATAGTCCTACATGGAGGAAGACAAGTTCCATATGGTAATATATAAGCTAGACACTCTCCCTACATAATACCGAGGCCTTTTAGATAAAACCCCACACCTAACCTCATGGTGGTCAAGTGGGGACAATATCGGTGCTATGTGGCCGTGTCAGGAGAGGGTGCGGCAGTCCATGGAGGTCCTACAAATTGGTATCATAGCTCCAGGTGGAAGCGATCTACAATGGTGGCAAATATGAGATTGAGAAATTTGATGGAAGGAATGATTTCAATTTATGGAGGCTAAAGATGAGGGATGTTTTGGTGCAACAAGGTTTGGTGAACTTTGAAGGGGAAAACGAGTCTTGGAACAACATTAAAGGATGAGGTCTTGGAGAAAGCACATGGATTAATTTTATTGTGTTTGAGCAATGAGGTCTTGAGAGAAGTTGCAACGGAAACGACACCGGACGGGCTATGGAACAAGTTGGAAAAGAGGTATATGACTAAATATGAAGAGACGGAAATATTGCTTCTCCAATGGGCGTATTGACGGAAGAGACGCACCTGTTCACTCTGAAAGGATTCCTGTAAAGATGAAAAGTCATCTTCAAAGGGTGTGATTCCTCTTTAAATATCAGACTTGTTTTCATTCAAAATGCATCTCTCAACTTTCTCTGTTTTCCTTCTAAACAAGCATCATCAGTTTCAAAACCAGTGTGTTCCTGGTTGGATCAAGGTTGCACAAGCTTTGAATCCAACATCTGTTGTGGGGCTTCAAGTATCCTGACGGCAATATTCTTTGACCTATTTGTACACTTCTTCCTATTTGGGAAAGGGTCGAATAATTGTCGAAAAAAATATTTTCATAAGAGCCTTGAACCCTAATACAACATTCTTTTCTTCACCCTCTTTTAGTTCCAATTTTCCAACATCATTTTCACCATCCAGCCTCGTTTTAGACTTTTAGTATCGCTATTATCAGTGATTTTTGCTAACGAGCGTTTCTATGTTAGAGGGTAACTTCAAACCTATTATGTTTTTGATTTTTGTTATAGGGAAAGTTAAAAGTTAAAGGGGGAAGTGTCATGTACCAAGGTACAATGACAGGATAAATACTTGATTCAGAGAACCAAGTTTCCCTGGTTCCGAAGAACACAGCCTAAAATCGTTAAACGATTGATTTTGATTATAATTGGATTAAACTCCTCATTACAGACTCATTTCTCTTATAAAGTTACAGACAATCTAACCTAGCATCCAACGGATACAATGCTATCATATGTTTACATCTATCTCACTCTTAACAAATGATAAAGACACCCAATTAATTACTACTAATTAGCCTAATACTAAATACTGACACTGTATAAGATATGGGACACTCTCTTCCCATCATAGTGGGTACATGACATTCCATCCCCCTTCAAACATTCTTGTCCTCAAGTATGAGAACATATATGGAACACCCTCTTCCCATCATAGTAGGTACAACAAGGTAGTTTCTTTCCACTAGAAGAAGATCAGCAACCATAATTGCAGTGACCACCCTTGTAAGGCTCTTTGGCAGGTGAACTCCAAGCCCAGCAATCCAACATCCACAAAACCATAGGTGATTCCCTAACAACCAAGCCCATCAATCCAATGTTCCTACATAATATGCTTAACATAGCAGCTGACCTAATGAAGATTGGAGTTTTCAGTAGTTTCTCTTCTCTGCAATTTGCATTATCTCCGCTCTGAATCTGGGCAGTGCTTATTACCCTTCGTGTAAATTGCCGAAGATCTGGTGCCACCAATATCCTTCCAAGAGATATAACACCTTCCATACTAAGAATACTTCCAGTTGCAAACTCAATCCTGGCCTCGAATATAAGAAGATAGGCTAGCTTCCCCATCATTATGCTAGCTCCCAGAAGTTTACCAATACAACCACTGACTGTAAGCCATGGTGTAACCTTCAATAATTCGAGAAACTCAACAGATCTCGGCATTGAGCAGATATAAATTTTAGTGACAAGAGAACTGGATGCAGTCATATGTAACATTCTATCCTGACCAGGAATTCGCACCAGTAATCATTGAGATGAGCTTCATTATCTACTGCAATTGCAAACTTCCATCTCCAAGTAAATACCCTCAGTGAGGCAAATAGAAAGTTGGCCCTCGTAGTGTAGAGAAAAATTCTTACGATCCTGACGAGAACACAATCTATACAACAATAATTCTCTGTTGTTTGATGTGTTAAACCCCACAGAGCAGTGTAACAAGGATAATAATATTTACTCCAATCAAATTTGTATAAATCTGTCAGTTTCATGCAATAAGGGTAAAAATACCAGGCAGGGTAACACCAATGTAGATAACTCCAAAGGAACTGCCTAACTTGCAATATAATTATCTCACGAGTCTCAAGTCTTTCACATACTTCTGATGGAAGCCACAGAAAATGCAAGTATAAACCTATCCAGTATCTAGGACAGATAAAATGATTGCTCATATTGTTAGAAACTGGTAGGACCGTCAACAAAATTTCACATTGTTCCGAAAGAATATGTAGCACAAGAATATGTTCCCTTGATAATCTCAACATACAACCTATGACTACCACTATTATTCCCAGCTTTAGCAGACGACAACACAATTAAAAACATAATTAAGGCTGCCTGTAGCAATTCCAGTTGGAATCCATGGTCTAAAACAAACTCATAAACAGATTTCCCATTGTAATAATCCAGAATAGATCGAGCAAACCCTTTTCCACGATCAAATAAGTAACAAATTTAAATATAGTAGAGAGAAAAACAATTAGCACCTTTCAAACTCTACAGGTGATGACAACCATATAATGCAGGTTGAGAAGAGTGTAAGTAGCAAGGGCCAGTGCTTATGATAAAGTTCAGAATTACCTGGACACCTTCAAATTTAAGCATTTGTAAAAAGGCATTGCCATATGAGGTAGTATATGAGCTCACAAGCCTGGCAAGAGAGAAGTAAACTCCAACAAACACCTTATGAAGCCTCACAAAAGGAGAATGCAGACACACTCCTCGGACATTGCTTGCACTCCAGAAGGCCATAAGAAACAAAATTAATTTCCTCTGTAAGGAAACCACAAACTCTAATGGAATATGAATCAATGTAAGCAGTAACTGTAATGGCATTATCTATCTGTAACCGTGCTCAACCATCCCTTTCGATATAAGGAACACCGTGACCCTAGAAGTAATTGTCACCACACAAAAGTCACTAGTAGCAGGAAAAGAAAAATACCCCTGACTAGGGAACAACTTGCCTCAATCATATATCCAGCGAGTAGGCTGAATGAGAACTACTACTTGGTCACTCGAAGTATCCAGGTGATTAAGCATTTGATAAATTCTGAAGAAGCTAAAACAACTGCTGGAAGGTGTAAGCAGCAATATCGAAGTATAAACATGAATTCCAACAAGAAACTTTAGCTGCATAAGAAAAATTGTCGCTCCCCACATCTCAGGACTTCTTCTGAACTTCATCCATTCACAACCACCATTATCACCAAGTGTAGACAACATAACAAAGTCCTTCATCCAAACTTTCATTCGATTCACAAACTTAGACTCGAGTGTAGGAAAACAAGAAACACCAGTTTTAACCCACAAATCCACAATCGCAGACTCAATTACCGCTTCGAAATGGAACCCAAGTTCCGGATTCAACTCATACACAGTTTTGTCATTGTGAGTATCCATGAAATTCAATCCATTATGAAAAATCAAACAAGGATTAATAAAGAATTTGGAAATGTTTCTGACAAACGAATAGTTGATCGCTGTCGTATGCGTCAAAAATAATTACACTTCCTCACAACTCAAAATATAAATATAACAAGGGCAAGAAATGATCGATCCCACAGAGAGGTCTAGGTTGTCAATATATTTTCGGTTCCTTATATAAAACACCGGGTATTTTCTGATTTTTATAAGCTAAAATAAAATAAAAACAAAACAAAGAAAAGTAAACGAATCAAGGTAGTGAGAATATTGGTTAAGGATTCATCTTCATTCACAAATATGTTTTCTTCACAATAACTAGAATTGATATTTTTAATCTCTACGTTTATCAAAAGCCCTAGGATACCTTGATCACAAGAATATCCCGCAAATCTCCTTTTGTTATCAACAAACACATTAAAAGATGCGAATATGAGTTCTATCTTAAAGAACAACCTAACGTGTAAAAGCACTAATCAAGTTTAATTCCCTAGATGCATTAAGTTCTATGAAATCAGGCCAATCAAAGCAATCGAACGTGGAACGCACTAATCCGATTTAACAAAGGTTATGGTTCACATATGATTATAAGGATGCATCACTACAAGCTATAACCATATTCATGCTACTTGTAATCAGGAATCTATCACTTTTACGTATAACAAACTCTAATCTAGCAATAGAGATGAACACAAACTCAACCGATTCATGACTCGATCAAACAAGCATTCAATTCATGTAACAATAGAAACAGTGAATCATAAACGATAAAGTATGGAGACAAAACTAATTTATCATATCAAAAACCATATTGTGTGAAATCCAATTATTCCATAACCAATAATAAAATCAAGCACTCATGTTAAAGGAGTTCATCATAGAAAGTAAAGAAGAAAACTATCATGAAACCCTAGCACAAGAGTATGAGTCTCCCTAATGGAGATATCTAGGTTTAGAAAAGAGTTTTCTATTTATATGCCTCCAATTCCAAAAGGATACTCTCTTCTCAAAACCCATCTCCAAGTGGTCCACCAAGCCCATGAGTGAAAATAAGTCTCTGGAATTTTTGGGTCAAAAACGGGTCGCCGGATTGCTGACATCATCGTCGGAATCCGGTCACCGGAAAATTTATCTCCGGGCACTGAACCATCGGAAACTATCACCAAGTAATTCTGCACTTCCAGTAGCTCAACTTTGCTTCTCTGCAGTCCATACATTCACAAAAAATCATTTTAGCCAATTCCTTATTTCTTGCGAAAACGTACCCAAAAGCGTGACTCGTAGCTCATATGTGTCGCGGCCAACTCTTATATCCAACACACACCCCCTTCACGATTCACTGAAATATTTCAATTCACATTTTAACTTCCGAAATCCGACATCCCGGGCTATGCTCACCGGTGCACCAATCTCGCTGCGTTTTCGCACTGTTTCTGCATTCTCAGGTCTGTAGTCATCACCATCTGTTAGTTCTTAACCACCAAACTTGCACCATTTCCTTTAAGCGCAGCCACAACCCTTGTAATTCCTTTATGCACTGCCACCAAGTACCATCACTTCAACAATCCATTCTGCAGTTCAGTCTAGCCTACAACACAGCATCACCACCTATTTCCCCTATTCCGAACCTTGAAATGCAGCTTCAATCATAACTCCCACCAGTTCCGCGTTCCTGCGACTACCTAGGCTCCACTGCCACAACCATTATTATCATTGCATTTTCCATTTCAGTTCCTTGCTCAGCTCGGAGAGACACATACACAAACAACCATTTCATTGCTCAATTCGGCACTAACAAAACCACTTCAACTCCCAACATTGTTCTCTGCCATGTTCCAGATTTTTATTGCATCTGTAACTGTAGCTAGCTGAACCCATATATCAACACAGCAACAAACCAGAACCACTTCACCTGCAACTCAATGTCACCACCTCACGAAACAACAGCAACTACACCAATTCTCCATGCCTACAATGCCTGCAAAACCACCTGCAAATTCAGCTACCATTAGGACCATCTGCACAGCAGCAGCTTCCTGCTTGCAGTCACCAATTAGTCCTCCTACAATCCAGGCCTGCAACACCATCTCTGGTAGTAACAACCCATCTGCACAACACCATTGTCAGGTTCCATCATTTCCAGGGCCATAAGGATCAAGCCACATCAACAAATCCCAAAAGATCATCACCACCAATTCAAAGTCCTTAGCCAGTTCATCAGTCCTCATTCTGCAACTGCATTCTGATCCATTTCTTACTGGCCAACTTCCCTGTAATTCAAGCTGCAACTAAGCATCACCTGCAGCTTCAAGTCCCTGCTAAAACCACTACCATCATCAATTCTACCTGAAATTTCCATCTCCTTGACCCCCTCTATCACCAGCACAATCTGCAGTTGCAATTTCAACATCACTAGTTCCACTACCAGCCTTCAACTTCAACAGCATGACTAACACTGAAACTGCACCACCAATCTGTAACCCTCTTCAGTTCAAGGCAGCAACAACTTCATAACCTCTTCTGTTACTCTCATCCATAACCACAAACCCATGGGAATCATCCACAACCCTCAGCTATGCCTGCACTATCATTCCTTAAACATATCCAACTCAGCTGCTTCTCTCACAGATAGTAAACTGTAGCTGCAAACCCCATCTGTAACTTCTTACTCATTCTTATGTCAGGCATAATTACAAACACCCTGTATGCACAAATTCATCACTCCTTCTCTTCCTTGTAATCTCAGCTCCCAAGTCAAGACTTCATTTCAGATGAACAGAACCCTAAATCAGTACCATCCATTCTCGAATTCAACTCAAACCCCTTTCAGCTGAAACCCATCTTTGCTACTACTCGATTTCTTCTCTATCGAATCCATCTCAGCAGTAACTCATTATCTCACCAATTTCCGAGTCTTCTCAAGCACAAATCCAACCAGTATTCACTGAAATTTCATCTGACTTCGACAACCCCTACCCAAATTCCATCTCAATCATATCAGATCCCCTTTCTCATAATTTTGGCTGTAGGGGATGAATTGGGGAAGAAAAGCAAATGCTGATTTTCTCTTATTAGGATAGAAAGAGTTGGACGGTTGTTTACACCCCAATATTGAAGTGCCCCTTATAATTAAACGCCTGACTTTAGTGCTTTCTATGAGAACTCCAGCTGGTCGCCCCTTATCCGCAGACGAGCTCCCAACATCATGTCAAATGACGCTTTTGCCCTTCCTGCTCAAAATACACAGATTCTTCTTCTTTTCCTCCGTGTGACTCCAGAGTACCTAATAACTCAAAAAATATAAATAAGATACATAATTCACATGAAAATTCGCAAAGAAAGCATAAATACTAGATATAAAATTAGGTGTTTATCACACCTATCAATAGCACACCCCAACAAGTTCAATTACTTTACCACGATCATATACTGTATCAGCAGACTTGAAACAATGGCAAGAAAATATCACAGCAGGCAGTGTGTGGTTGGAAAAAAATTTGTTCTCAAAACCTAAAATAACCATTGGAAGCATTTTAACAAACATCTTCCAGGCGGTAGTAGAAATACCACCATTAGCTAACATACACACAATTTTATCTCTGAACCATGAATCTGACCAATACCCATGTTTATAAAGCAACTCTTGAACAAAATTCCAATCATATTTATCCATTAGAATCGAACACACAGTAGGTAGCGAGGAACCATAATTAGTTGTGACAGAATCAAATACATAATCTCCGACACAATCATAAGAAACCTTCCTAATGTCAAACTCTTTTCCACGGTCATATATGCAACGAGAAGAATTGAGAAAAATAGAAAAATACTCACCAATTACTGGTTTAGAAGAATGCTAGATCTGATTCTTATTATCGAACTCATTCACTGCAACATTTACAACCTTGGTTAGAATTGATTCGACTATTGAATCCTCTTTGTCTCCATCGAAAAAAAAATGAAGGAATCAAATACTCTTCAACATCAGTGGTTGGAACCTCTTGTTCATCGAAGAAGAACGAAGGAATCAACTCATCAAGTGAATCGATAGAATCAACAATCAATTCTTCAGCCACACACATCTCTTCAGTATATGTGTCTTCTGGAACCCGAGCTTCTTCCACTTTTTTTTCTGCAGAGTGATTTTCTTCCTGAATTTTTTGAGCTTCAATAACCTCATGGATTGACTCTAGATGCTTCACAAATGATGGTGGTAGGTGAATTGATTCTCACCGAAGCCTGGTGAAGTTTATTTGAGACTCGAGTTCCCAAAGAGTATAATTTCGATTGAATGAAGGTACCTCATTATGAAGATCTTGATGCTTTCTCTTCAAATCAAGTAAATGACAATATGATGCACATTTCGCCCTAGATCGATAAAACAAATCCCCCATGGATCGAAACGAGTCTGATACCAATTGTCATGTACCAAGGTACAATGACAGGATAAATACTTGATTCGGAGAACAAATTTTCTCTGGTTCCGAAGAACACATCCTAAAATCGTTAAACGATTGATTTTGATTATAATTGGATTAAACTCCTCATTACAGACTCATTTCTCTTATAAAGTTAGAGACAATCTAACCTAGCATCCAACGGCTACAATGCTATCAGATGTTTACATCTAGCTCACTCTTAACAAATGATAAAGACACCCAATTAATTACTACTAATTAGCCTAATACTGAATACTGACACTTTATAATCTATGAGACACCCTCTTCCCATCATAGTGGGTACATGACAGAAAGCTGACTTTTGGGTTAAAGGTATTGACTTTCGTTCAAAAAGGGTGGAAGCATGAAAGGATTTCTCTTCAGTAAGCCAGTTTGGTTCTCTTTTAACAACAATCATTTGGCGCTTAGTAGTCCTTCATATTGTATGCTACTGTGGTTAACTGACATGTAATCTAATAAGGATTTCTATTCTAGTGGTGTTCTTGGCCTGTTTTCTGCACTATTTTTCTCTTGTTCATTTGGAAGTCTATGTGTGACAAATTATTCAAAGTTTGTCACATCAAGCCCGGTCCTAGTCTCCTCTCATTAAAAAGCATATCTATGCATGTTATAAATATTTTTCTTCTTGCAACCATAATATAATTATGCTTCCATTGGGGATCAGTCGTTGAATAAAGGAAAAATAAATTGAAATTGATAACTTGAAATGAATAAATAATCAACCAATTTAGTTTCTTCTACCCTTTGAATAAAGGAAGAACCTAAAAATGGAGATTCTTCTCAAATAACTTACAATTTATACCCAATTAAATTGGAAACTATAAGACTATGAGAGGCATCTAGTTGATACTCTATAATTAGATGATCTAACTCCCCCTAGAGATAACAATTAGGTTTGAAATAAGAGAACAACTCTCATCCTCACACAACAAAACCTTTTTTTCTTTAGCCTTATCTCTTCTAATTTATACTAGCACCAAGGGCATACTTGGCATATTCAAAGTAATTCTAGGATGGACTATAAATGGTGCTTCAATATGGATATGGGGTATCCACAATACATCATCCTCCCCTTCTTTAAACAAATTCTTCCTCGAATTCTTCGAAGCGTATTCTCCATTTGTGCTTGACTTCTTTCTTGCTTGAAGACAATTCTACCTCTACACCTTCCATTGTAATTACTCACCAAATGTAGCACTTGGTGGTCATCGTTGAGAGCATCCCCAAGTAGTAATGACATACCAAGTATTTCTTCGTTTGTAAATACATCATCCTTCCCTTGTTTGAACAAATTCATCCACGAATTCTTCAAAGCATATTCTCCATTAGTGCTTGAACTTCTTCCTTGTTTGAAGACAATTCTACCTATACACCTTCCATTGTAGTTACTAACCAAGTGTAGCATTTTGCGGTCATAGTTAAGAGCATCACCACAAGCACCAAGTAATTCTCTCAATGTTGTACGGGGTCTAAAGCCATGAAATTTGTCTTGAATAAAATCCAAAATTGGATCATCATATATAGATTCCCCATTTTGTTGTAGCTTGAGTGATGTCTTATTGTGGCCAATAATTTTCTCACTTATTTGGAATTGTTCCCTAAATCATCCCAATATAGTATCTTCCAATTCACTATCATATAATGGTTTACCAACATATTCCATTTCTCCATCATTAAGCATCTTACGAAGTGTTAAACATACTAATTTGTGTTCTTGTTTTTCTTGTCTTCTACATGATAGTACTTGCTCCATTGTAGTAAAGTAGTTAAAGATTTGATCCACATTCATGCCCTATTGATAGATTGGAAGATCACCCATTACTTTATTTTCCCCTTGGCTCAAATAACTATCAAATTTTGGTGGAGACATTTCATCAAACACCTCATGAGCAACTTCACCTTCTATATAGTTTAAAGAGAAATCCAATCCTGATGGTGCCATTTCTTCAAACACCTTTTGGGTAACTTGTTGATGCTCATACTCATCAAAGAAAATTGATCTCTTTAGTTCCATCATATCATCATAATCATTAGGGACAATCCTCTCTTGGTTATGGAATATTTGAAATTTCCAATAATATTCTTCAAAAATTTCTCATACTCTTTGATACATATCATCAAACACTTCATGCACAACTATCATAAACACATCTTTTGAATGAATCATATCCAAATTAACATTCCCTTTGAACCCATAGTGATATCAACATAAGATTGAAAAACCCAATTTGAAAACACTATCAAAGAACATAATAATCAACCCAAAATACTTAATAAAGAGATTAGTAGTATTCACCTCAAAAAGGCAAGTATCTTCACCACCACCACTTACCCTTGAGAATCCAACCTGGCTCTGATACCAAATGATGAGAAGCGGAATCTTACAATGAAAATAAATTGAAATTGATAACTTGAGATGGATAAATAATCAACCAATTTAGTTTATTTTACCCTTTGAATAAAGGAAGAACCTAAAAATGGAGATTCTTCTCAAATAACTTACAATTTCTACCAAATTAAATTGGAAACTATAAGACTATGAGAGGCATCTAGTTGATACTCTAGAATTAGATGATCTAGTCCCCCTAGAGATAACAATTAGGTTTGAAAGAAGAGAACAACTCTCATCCTCACACAACAAAACCTTTTTTTTCTTTAACCTTATCTCTTCTAATTTATACTAGCACCAAGGGCATACTTGGCATATTCAAAGTAATTCTAGGATGGACTATAAATGGTGCTTCAATATGGATATGGGGCATCCATAATACATCAATATTGTATGATGCTGTGGTTAACTGACATGTAAGCTAATAAGGATTTCTCTTCTAGTGGTGTTCTTGGCCTGTTTTCTGCACTATTTTTCTCTTGTTCATTTGGAAGTCTATGTGTGACAAATTATTCAAAGTTTGTCACATCAAGCCCGGTCCTAGTCTCCTCTCATTAAAAAGCATATCTATGCATGTTATAAATCTTTTTCTTCTTGCAACCATAATTATAATTATGCTTCGATTGGGGATCAGTTGTTGGACAACACTTTAACGGTGGAGAAAACCTTTAGTTGTTTCTAATTTTATAGTGTCTCTAACTTTACCAGTTCATGGGTGGTATTGGATATTTGGGTGGAAGACGAAGGACAAGTTGCAATTAGAGAGACTAAAGAGTATTGTGTCCGAGTGGGATCATTAGAAGAAGGTGAAGCCTTGGTAGCAGTCATTTCTTTGCAATGTGCGAAAGAGAAGGGTTGTTTAAGGAAGGGTTTGATAAACATGCCAAAGCATAGAATTTTAAGACTTGGGTTTTCTATTTCGTAAATAATTATCTTCATGTTTTATGTTTCTTAGGAATGTTAAGTAGTTCCTTTTATTCCCAAGTACACATAGGAAGGATTATGATTATTTTGTTTCTACACTTGATAAGTTTGTTGAGTGGGGTTTTCATCACGTCATCGAATGTCTTCTTTGTGGTAATGCTGAAGATACTGGCAAGCATATGTTTTTTGATTGTCCTATTTCTAGTAGAATTTTTAATATCCTCCTACCCTCTTCCGGTATAAATGGTAAAAGGGCACCCTCTGTTTTGGAATGGGGACTCTCAAACATAGGAAATTGATAAAAGGATATGGTTACTCATCCTTGTGGCAACATTTTGTACAAATTGGCGTGAGAGAAATAATAGAACGCTTGAATAGAAATTCATAAGTGAACATCAACTTTTGTTAGAATGCCAGATCACTTCTTATGACATGGATCCACGGTAGTGTTATTTTTCTCCGACTTTGCTAGGGGTGGACCAAAATAGACGGACTAAATTGGTGCACCTTTCTCCACCATAGGATTCGGTAGGGTGGGCATTTTAAAATCAGAATGGGACCCTAACATAAATTGGTCCATCAATTTTGATCCACCTTTAGTTTTTCGCATTTGCATTTTTAATTGGGATCTTATCGTTCTTTAAAACACCTGCAATTTGGTATTTTTATATTCAATAAAGGTAGATTCTCCAGAAGAAGAAAAAAACACTGAAATGAAAAATGGGACCCACTCTGCCTATCCGTCAATTCCCATATCAGGATAAATAAAAGTCGGCATGCTAGCATCGATAATTTTTATTTTCCTTTCTTACAACTTGTAAGATTATTTGTACATTCTTTGTTGTATTTTCTTCTTTTTCAAATATATATATAACCATGCCGACTAACTATTACCAGACGTCTTCACGTTTATAATTTCAAAAAATATAACGACTAAAAGCAAAAATAGACATAAATAAATTGGTTTTGTTGGTCGTTAGGGTCGAAAATATGTCAAAGTGACGACCATAACCTAGTCGGCAAATTAGGTTTTGAAAACCCCAACGACTAATTACAAAATGGAATACAGGAAAATAAGTTTTTGGCAATATCGACATGATTTAATCTTCATAACCTGACGAATAATCGTATTGGCAAACTAGTCGTCAAGGTTTTGGATGAATATCATGACGACCATATGAATGTTACTTTCAAAGATGAAAAGTTGTCACGATATTCATCCCAAGAATATGACGACCAAAATAAAACTTGAAAAGTCGTAAATGTCATGAAAAGATACCCTGACGACTATGTAACTGCAAATCAACAATTTCAATTTTCCTGACCTCATTTGACATTCTAGATAACAAAATAAAGTAGCATTTGTTAGGTTGGGAAGGAGAATGGATTTATTTTGAGCTTAATAAAAGCAAATAGCTACTTTTGATCGACGAGTTTCGCTTGAGACGAAATGATGGAGAAGGAGAAGAAAACGATTGAAAAACAAAAATAGTGATTGTTGTTAGGTTGGAAGGAGAATGAAGTTGTTAGGTTGGAAGGAGAATGAAGTTGTTTGAGGACGGGAAGATTTTTTTTTTTGATAAGGATAGTTAGGTAATTTTATCCCTTTGAGATACCCTAAGCCTTTCAACTAAGTCCACTTAAATTTTTATATACCCCGATTAGTTTGGATATACCTAATCCGGCTGGTTAGAAAAAGCCTTATGATTAAAGAGTCGTGTTGTGATGAGGTCACCCTCGTGACAGTTTATCACATCATAGATTATGTACACTACCATATATTCCTTACTTCTACATCCTTAAACTTAATTTAATGTGCTTCTTAGCCCATCTAGAAATGCACTTTGTGAGAACGAAAGTATGTCATTGTTAGTATATTCACATTATTATTAAGGGATTGTTGCAATTGGATTTAATCATTTGATTCTGACGCTAATAGAGAGATGAAGGCAATAAACAACAATTAAGGTGGAAGAGAAAACAACTAAGACTAAGCGAATATCCGCCAAGATATGCAATAAGAAGCTATAACATTCATCATCTGGATTTCTGATTAGAAAGATATACTCCCTCCATCCCAAATTAAATGAGCTAGTTGTAGTTTGCACAATTCTTAAGGCAAGGAGGATAGGGAAGTATGTTTAAGTATTTTTTATAATTATACCCTTATGAATAATAAATAGTAAAACTTAGAAATGATTTATCTCTTAAACTATACCACGGTTTTTCGAAAACTTTATACCGTTGAAAATCATTTTAAAACACCTACGTAACGAATATAAACATGGCTATCAAATTATGCATATTTTTTTTAATATATTTTTTTAAGCATTATACATATTTCTTATGACTTATAGTAACAATAATCAATTAAAATGGTAGTTTTAGAAATATCCCCTTGATTAAAGAGATATCTCATCTATTTATGAGACAAAATTTAAAACCAACTATCTCATATAATTTGGGACGGAGGGAGTAGTTGCTAGTCCAGACAAAAGATGATTAGAGTGATGTGGGTATAATTTTATAACTAAAGACTCATACAAATTTACCTCTCTTGTTTTTGGTGGACGGAAGAACCAAAGATATTCTTGATCGAATACTTCTGTTTAACCAAGGTGCCAAAATGAACTAGCTAAAACACATTTGAAACTACCACACCATCGCTATTTGAAGCAAATAATATTTGTGTGTGCGTTTTGAGTTTTTGTAATCGGCCGACCAAAGGGAGGCCTTCTATACGATGAGAAAATATTTCCCTATCTGTCACAACAAATGTCCAGAAAAGTTAAAATCAGTTTATTTTGAGATACAATTTCATGAAATTAAGATAGAAACTTAGAGAATCGAACAGATTGATTATAAGATTCGATCAAACAGAATTAAACAAACAAATTCGTTGTTCAGAGTTACTAAAAACAACGATTAGATCGATCTCAATGGGTCAATTTCAGGATCGTTTTCATTAAAAAAAAAAAGACAAATTTGGTCACAATCCTATCAATTTCATAGAATTTGCAGTCACGATTTGGGAATGGTTTCAAATAATCAACTGACTTATCTTAATTGATTGATTGAAGCTTTTAATTATTTTGATTTGAAGAATTTGAACCGATATTACAGAGGAAAAAATTTCAAACAGAGCAGTTTCATAATTCCACCAGGAACAAGTGGTAGCTCAAGTGTTAGATGAATGGTATGTGAAAGAAAACAACAAAGTAGAAGGTATGTAAATTATCCTTTAGCAATTAACAAGTTCACTATATTCAACTGTTTCCATGTACATACAAATTACAAGGCATGTGATTGTTCAATTTTGTTCCAGTGTATTTATTTATGTAAAAAACAACATAGACCCGATGATTGCTTCATTTGGGTTGTTTGAACTTTTAACAACTTCAATTTTAGGTTGTAAAATGTGTCTGGCTAGACAAGCATGTGTACAATAACAAACTTTAGATCATTTGTATATATATTGAAACTTTGTCGACAATTGACAAGTTCTATTCCCCCACCCACCAGTCCACCTCTTCCTTCTCCTCCCTTACTTGGTCTTAAAGTATTAACGCATATTTCCAGCATGTTCACGTTTAGAACAAGCAAAGCTTTTGAGTTTTGAAAGACTGTTTTCTCTTTAGAAGATTGAAATTTCATAGTTGAAATCCATTTGGAAGATCTGATTCAATTTTATATCCATATCACTATCAGTCAGTTATGCGCAACTTGGTTATATATGGGTGTACAATATTGTAACATAGACTGTATAATATGAATATGTCGGTGTTGGACACTAAATGTCTTAGTACAATAATACATAATGCTAATCGCAGTTGACTGCTGGAGAAGTGAAATTTGATGTTTTTTGCAGCTTGCATATCTAGGAGGCACACGCCGCGCACCCACTCATAAAGGATACATGGCCTTGGGATGATTTAAAATATTTCATTTCAAAACTGGTAGGCATGTGTCTATGTACACCCTTGTGAGCAGTATTCAGCACAAATGTGGAGTGTGTATCCTGTAAGAGTTTAAGGGAATGGTCGACCGTTTGTTCCTTCTTCGGCCCCACTGCTGTAACAGTCATCTAGTTATTTAACCACCACAATGATTTCAACAAGAATACTAGTGATTCAGTAATTTATCATGATTAACCAAGTTTGAATTGAATTTTTTTTTAATCATGTTCACGTATCCAATTGCAAACTGATTTTTTTTTAGAGAAATAGTAGAAAAAATAAAACTAGATTTAAAGATGCAAAACATAAATAAAGAAAATCAATAAAAATGTACTCCAATAATGTATACACATGTTAGAGCATTGCTCGGTTGAACTCGCATGCGTTGCTATCTCAAGCATGTTTGTCAATATTAGTGATCAAAACTATAAAATCTTTGATTTCTAGTCTACTATAGCTAAGGTCTCGGACTAGGATAGAAAGTGTAGTTGAGCTCAAGAACTCCATGGCGATCATCATACAAGATGAAGGACTACTCAAGGAACCAGTGGATCTTCATCGACTAAAAGGTATGTGGAGACTTGAACTTATCTATCACTCAAAAGTCTATCTACTCTATCTCATATTTTGAGACAAAAGTCGTATTACTATATAGACTAAGAATATACACATATGATATTTCGAGCTGAGTATATCTCGCTTATCTATTTCTCGGAATATGTGTTGGTAAAGCTTTCGCTTTAGCCAAGTTCATCTTTATCTAGTGACGAAAGTCATGTTATGTTTCAATCATTTCGTAAATTGCTCTGACGAAAAATATTTTGTGAATAACAACTATATAACGCCATCTGAGAATGTTTCAACGATTGAAATGAGAGTTTAGACAATATAACCATTGGAGGATATAAGCATTGTTGTGGTAACACATATATGTATAAGTCCTTATTGCTTGAACCGAAGTTTGCAAAATTTGTTGATCAAGTGAAACCGGAGAAGTGCGTGAGCTTCAGTCCGCGAACTGGCGGAAGTTATCGACCGAGAATTTCTGCTGGAGTTTGTGAACTCCATCTGGGAACTTAAGTCCGCGAACTTGAGTAGGTTATGTCTAAAAACGATGTTTGTGAACTTATCTTAATAAACTAAGGAATGATATTGCAAACCGTGGCTTTATAATTCATGAATCGATTCGAGTGAATCACATTATTTTTGCTTCAATTGTGTCTTATGTAGTACATAAAGATCTAAGCAATTGAACAACTCTCTAACTAGTTCATTTGAGTCATCTGGACTAGTTATGGTAAAGAATAATATGGTTGATATGAAAGTTATCATTTGGCTAACCATTTGGTTCACTAGTGTTGAACCAACTAATGTACAAGTTTGGGTACGATTACACAAGCCTAGAAACGTGCATTACATGTATGTATAACAAGCTATGTTTTTGATCTAACAGTTGATAAATATTAGCTTGAATCCAATCAGGTTTTCATCTAACGGTGAATATTGAATGCTTTGTTACTAAGCTAACATTGATTGTGAACCCTGATTTGGGAGATTATATAAGGGAGAACTCTAGCAACTGGGAAACCTAATCCCCACATATTCTGCGTGATACTGGTTTGCTAAGCTAGAGTCGATTCTCCTTTAAACTTTGGTTTTCTTCTTCTAAAACCAGGTTAACAACTTAAAGACTTCATTGGTATTGTGAAGCCAGACCGATATTACTTTTATCGTAGTTGTGTGATCTGATCTTGCATTTTCCATCGTACGAGTACAATTATAATAATTGGCTTGAGATTTATATCTCCGATAGTTGTGTGATTCCTCAATAATCTTCTTCGCTGCGTCGATTAAGTTTATTGTGAGGTGATTGATTAAACTGAGCTGTTCTTCGGGAATATAAATATGGTTTTATCAATTGGTTCATGTTCACCTTGATTTATCAAAAGACGGAACAAAACTCATAGGTTTATTCGTGGGAGATGAATTTATCTATCCTTGTGGACTTTTCTGTGTGAGACAAATTTGTTTATTAGAGTCTTCGACTTTGGGTCGTAGAAACTCTTGGTTGTGGGTGAGATCAACTAAGGGACACACATTACATTGTATATATCAACACCTATGACCAGGTAGATTTCCAACTCTTTCATTTATGATGGGAGCTAGAATTACATCTTAGCTTCATCCCATATTCAGCTGATATTTGTACTTTGGTGTCATTACTACTGGGAAAAAATACATCTTTGTCTCATGATATATATGTCCCTTTTCACATTATTTATATGAGTCATTACGTCTAACCCTTATTAATTCGTGGTTCTTTCCATTTTCAATTTTGCTACATTTAGCTTAAATTGAGAAATTTCTTTATCTCAATAGGCCAAGAGAATCTCACTACACATGTCAACCAATTACTTTAGGTTGAATAGATTACTAAAGATAATTATCTTGTTGTCATATTTCAACATATACCGGTTTGTTAGTAACATGGATGAAGTAGAGAAATGGAAATTTTCTGACTCATATAATTTTTTGTGAGTTCTTCCACAAAATTTGGAATTGAGTTGGTACAACCAATTGAACAAAAGACACCATTCAACTATAGCCGATAACATATTCAAGAGTACAATATAACATTAAGACCACAATTCTTAATGATCGATATCGGCACTCATAATTTAAATTAACTTTTTATGGACTCATCTTAAGGAAAAAAAAAAACAGAACTAGACATATTCTTAAAATAAATAAATAAATAAGCTCACAAATATCCAATATTAAAACCCACAATAACATAAGTTACATACCTCAAGTCTCATGCGAGCTTTAGTTCCCATTGTACAGTACACATGCAAAACTAAGCTTTGGCAACGATGAACAATATTATAGGTGAACACCCAAGAATCAAGGAAAGACTCAATCTGACACATCATGATCCAAGAGCGTTATAGGTGCTGCGTTATCGTACATAGGATCGATTTGATGAGGTGCAACAGACGAAGTATAAGTCACTCGGCACTGTCCAAATCACTCTCCCAACATTCTGTTGACCGGTGTCATCATCTCCCGAGTAAAATGATTTGGACTTGGTTCATGAATTTTGATCCAAAGTGGAAGATAGTGATACTGTTTGAAAAACGATGGGTAATTAAATCTCATGCCTCAGTAAGAGAATTATAGGTTCTCGGGCTAATTAAAAAATGAAGTAAACCATTAACTTATCTTTTATATATAGAATGGAAACACTGATGCTAATAAAAACTGGAATGGCCTTAATCGCGCACTCCCCAAAACCCGGCTGGAACAAGATCGAGTTAGATCAGCTGGAACATGACCGAGTTGGATCATTTTGGATCGTCCGGGTTGGATACTTTCACGCCTCTTCTTCTCCTAGGAATGCAAACACACAGGTTCTCACCCCCAGATTTTCCAATGATCTAAATCTAGATCCGCAAGCACAAATCGCACAAGAGTACAAAAGCTTAGTTGATTAGTACATACGCTTGTACAGTACCAAAATAATCAACATAATTATTGATTCATACACACACAGTACGAAAATAACAACCAAAATAATTCTTGATCACAAACTTTTATTAATAATCAAAATAATATTTAAATCCTGATTAAATTAATTTTCGTTGCGAATTTAATATACCCAATATTGTATATGCCAAAATCAAAAACAATGAAAAGAAAAAAAAATATATGGGAAAAAGAGTAGATTCGACTTATCTTATTTGATTCCAGCGATTTCAAAGTAGCTTGACGACATGAGTTATCATCCATGTAGAAAAAAATCAATCAATCCGATATAGCTCCGCGATATAGCATCGTGTATAATAACATGATTGAGGAGAATCAGGAGTAAAGGAAGGAGATGTAGAGACAAGAAGAACAACCATGATAGTAGAGAGATTAGTAATCATATTTGTTTATGGGTGAAAACTACTCCTGCCGATTTTGGTAATTTAGGGTGTGTGGATGAGGAATGAATCTAAACCTTAAACAAACGCACTGTGCGGTGAGTGCTTGTAGATTCGAGAAATCAATCTGTGCAAATCCGGCCTAAACCAAGAAATGGCTGTTCCAGACTTATTTCGGTCACAAAGTGAATGAGATGGGATTGATCTTAGGGAGGGAAGCGAATAAGGTGTTGAGAATGTGAAGGTGTTGGTTATGTATGACTTGTATCAGAAAGCTGAACTGTCTTGCAGGATGTAAGCTATCAGTTCTGGTGTTTGAATACGATTGTATCAACACTTGTTTCCGTTGTCTTGTCTTGTTCGAAAAATAAGGTGGAGAACCTATTTATACAAGTCTTTAGCCTAACCCTCGTATCTCGTGGGAAGTGGAGAAAGTGGAGTGATGGAGTAGTGGAGTAGTGTGTTAGTGTCACACGACCAGTCTTTCCCACTTTTCCCATCATCACTAACCGTCCATGACTTCCTAACACATTCTTGTGATGGCGCGTTGTGTGCTGCACACTATAAACCGCCAGACCAATACCCCAGTATGTATCCCCCAGTTTGTGACATGATTGATGTCTCGAGTGTGTGGATCATAGGAACCACAGTAAGTAGCATGTAATGCTAGATTAAATAACTAAGTTATTTAGGAAGTTGATACTTGTGAAGTATCGTGTGTATTCTATGCAGGTACCGCATCAAGTATACTCTAATGTATGAAGCATCTCTGTTTGAGCGTCTCAAAATAGCCTCATGTACAGACTACTTCATGTGATGGTTTGGAGGTTGAGCAAGAAAGTCCTTCCTTGACCGACCACATGGTGTGGTAGAGTGACGGGTGGTGATCACCATGATGCCGCACTGACCAATTAACTCATGACCAGGGATGTATAACCAAGCCGGTGAAGTTGTACGGACGAGATGATCTTTGAGACACTCATCTGCGACCGTTGGTGAAATTAGGGTTTTGGAGGAGGTGTGCAAGCACCACTCTTCAGCGTGATCGAATCCAAGATTGGGATACGATTTTGGCTGGCCGATCATACATGCGTGTAGATGGCATGACGGTGTAGGCGCCCATACCCCATTGTCTCACGAAAGTGTGATCTGGGCCACTAAATTCGTCTGGCGAAGTTGAGTGGTCGAGATCAATTTGTGACAGAAAACTGGTTCCGCAAAAGCCGCACATCATGCCACCTTCGGGCACGCATTCCAAGATGACCAATATTGGTCGGTCTTGGCCGATTGGTCTGGCGTGTAGGTGGTAGGATGGTGTTCACGCCTATACCTAACTGTCCCATGAAAACGTGATCTAAGCCACTCAAATTGTCTGGCGAAGTTGAGTGGTCGATATTAGTTTGCAATTGGGAAGTGTGACCACGCTAGTTTGGGCGTGCGATTTGGGATAAACTGGCATGGTATTCCTTGGACGATCATGTGAGGGGATAGTTGGGTCCACGGTGGTCATGTTGGTATGACCGGACCTGCTTAATCTAATCTTGGACCCTTCATTCGTGCCGGAGAAAATGGACGCTCGTGATGTTCAAAACCCTAATTTTGGGTTTCACGGCCGTGCGTCATGCTCTGTTCGGGCGCACGAATTGGGATGACCAACCATGGTTGGTCCTGACTGATCAGTCATGTATGTTGGCGGGCCCACAATGATTTTGTTGACATGTTTGGGCCCTTTGAATCTACATCTACACCCTCCATCTATACCTGTGAAGATGGATGGTTGAGACTGTTTTGCAACACATGTAATGTGACGCAAACCCTAATTTAGGGTTTTTCGTCCATACTGCTCTGGCCTGGACGTTTTGGCAAGCTATGCCAATCTTTTGGGGAGGCCAACCATGCAAGGCCCGCGTTGGTTCAGTAGTGAATATTCCAATACCTTCTTGGGGTCATGGATCTGATCTGAGCTATCCAATTCATGCTGGTGAAGTTGGATGGTCGTGATCGTTTCTGAGACTGACATGGTCAGTCCAGATTTGAATATGCTCAATCGGGCTAGTATAGCACACCGAGAGTAATATGCTCAATGGGGCTAGTATAGCACACCGAGAGTTGCAGCATGTACGGGTATTTCGTACATGCTTCATTATAATGCTTGGAGGTTTGTGTTGCTCTGCTGAGAACAACACTCAGTCGTCATGCCGCACTGATAATGAGTACAGGAAATACAAGGCTGGTTATGCATTAATTAATAATGTTGTATTTAATTCACAGAATACTGGGATTGTTGCCACATGCTCCATTCTAGGTGAATTAGTAAAGTGAAGAAGTATTCATCACTTATTAATGGCTTTATCTTTTACAAGATGTTAATGCATAATTTTTTGGCTTTTACAATTTTAGCCTTAAATGAAAATCCACCATCAATAATATTACATAGGTTACAATATATACATGTAAAAGGATAAGTGGATGGACCGTACATCCACGGACGGTAGGCCTTGTAACAATTATAACATTTTATTTCAATAGAGGAAGAAACTTCGATGGTCTCTTGGACAAGATATTACCTTACGTCTCACCAGGTATATTGTCTCTTGATTACAAGATATTATCTTTCGTAGTTCCCTGTATCATGATAATAAAGATAAACTCTCGCAATGAAGACGGAGTCCCCTTGAACCCAATGCCCAGCTGAGTTATCGTACCATGTCATAAAACACCAATACAGTGTCCTACCAAAAATGTCTACCTTAAACTGCCAACTGTAGTCTTCCTTATAATGGACCCACCTTTCATCAACGTATTTGGTCTTCGATTTGCAGTGAATCTTGAGATCAACATTTTTACCCAAATCATTGACTACATGCTCATGTGTATACTTTTCCAACTGTGATGAACAATTCTGAACTAGCGCCAAGAGAACAATCATGTAAGCAAGAACAACTTTGGTCTTTAAAATACTGCCCATTCCGAACAACTTGGATGATCCTAAAGATGGTTTACGAAAATGCAATAATGACCAGATAGTACCAGCTTTTGATTTCCAAACCCAAATGTTGACGCCCCGAGTCTTTCAGGTATTTAATTTTGAACACACACAAAATGTTTTGGTTATTTTATCAACAGTATAAATAGATCACCTGTTCAAAATTTAGGTACCCAATGCTTTATTGAGAAGCATAAGTATGGATAGTAATGACACAGTACCAGCACCTCCATATGTTATGGCGGTAATACTTTCAAGCAAATATTGGTCATTATTTCTATGAGTATAATTTTCTAAATGCTAGCACATTAGGAATTAACACTTGGTTGGTTATGAATGGCATGTGATAGCAATACTATACTGGTGGTTGTGTTAGAAGTTATCAACAGCGCCCAAATCTTAGAAGTTATCAACAACGCCCAAACGAACTGGTCGGAGTCTTACAGGTAGTTAGCTGATATTTTTCTTTTTGGAAAATGGGTCATTTGTCCAAATATTTTTAAAACACGGTTCAAATGGACGAGTAAAAATATTTATGGGTGAAATAGACACAAAAAAATAGCAAGGATGAAACTGGATTCATCCTGACTTAAATTTAAAAAATAGCAAGGATGAAACTGGATGCATCCTGCGTAAATTATAAATAATAAAAAGTATTTGAAAATGGGCAGGATAAAACTGGTTACATCCTGACTATTTTTATATTTTTGTCCATTTAAACAGTATCAAAATCTAACTGTCCTTTTCACCCAGGAAATGTTGATTTTGGTCTTTTTAACCATTTTTGTGTGTTTCTTTATAATTTTTTTCTTTTCTTAAAGTTGAAAAATACATAAATTCGATTTTGCTATGTTATGTTATGTTATGTGTACTGTAGGAACAAACACAGTTACAAGTTGGGCAACATTTATATACCTCACATCCTCAAGATTACCCATGGGGGTTACACTATGGACAAAGTTCAGGAGAATAAAGAAGATAACAGGTGTCTAATTCAGTATCTGCACATTAGGATTGTCACGATACCAAATGCTAGTGATGTTGATGGTTGCGAAGTACACAAGAAATCCGGACCTGCTGCTTAGGCATGACCTATTCTTTTGTGATTCTTTGTAAACAGTAAGTCTTTAGCATGCAGTATGAACACCTCTCCTTTGTTACGGCATGAGCTTTGGATTCTTTATAATGGATTTTATGTTAATGACTTTGCATACTGATAAGTTAAATGTTTCGTTGCTATCTATATTTGTCCTTCATCTCCTTGGCTGGTAGTCTTTTATGCAAGTAAAATGTGCCAACTTACATCCTTCATTGCAGCCAAATGACTTTGGAGCTTTGGTTTTTCTGTCCATAGTATTGGAAGAAGTGTTAGTTGAATATTTGTCCCTACTTTTTATGGTCTATCCAAATATCTTTATCACATAATAAATATGTCCCTCTTCATCCCTAAGCCCATCAGGGGTCCAATAAGATTTTTATTTCTTCCAAACTTGCCCTCTTATCTATTGTTTTTATCTAGGTCTATCCCTACTTACTTCTTCTTCTTCATTTAGCAACGAACCCCCCATTGCTCCACCACCACCACCAGCATATCCATCGTCACCACCTCTGCAAATTCTCCTACCTTCGCCGTCGACAATCGAGATATATCAGCAACATATGAAACCTTCTTCTTCTTCTTCTTCTTCTATAATCGATTTTTAAAATCATACCCAAAGAAAACCAGATCTGATTTTTTTGGTTTTGAAATCAAGTTTTGAGCAACGTTTATGAACGATTTGGTGGTTCGATTCGATTAAGAAAAGGGGATCTGAGAGCTTCTGCGATAAAATTGATTTCGAAATGGTTATGGTGTGTGAATCAATAGGATATGTTGGAGATAATGAACTTGTTGTTGCTGAGAAGTAATGGGTGTGTTCGAATCTGAAGTTGCTGATGTTAATGGATTAATTGTGATTAAAATGAATAGATAAATGTGTAGGAATTACAGGGAATATAGAATTATGAAGAGAGAAGTAAGGATGATAATGGTAGCGGCGACGGTGGTTCGAATTGGTGTTGAAGCTTCATAGAAAACAGTGACGGTGGCTGCTATGGATTATAAATGGTGGTCGATGGTTTTGTTGGTGGATCTGAAACTGCAGCTGGTGAAATGGTAGCATTTTTCCATCAACATGGATAAACATCCATTGTTGATCCAACTAAAATGGATAAACTTGTAATATTGATCCAACTGCAATGGATAAACTTCTACTGTTAATCCAACTGAAATGTATCAATTTCAATTTTATGCAACTTAATGTTGATCCATCATCATGGATAAACATCCACTGTTGATCCAACTGAAATGGATAAACATCCATTGTTGATCCAACTGAAATGGATAAACTACTGTTGTTGACACAAAATTATCTGAACAGATGGTGGCGGCGGCGACGGTGGCGGTGGTGGTTGCTGCTATGGATTATTAATGGTGGTTGATGGTTTTGTTGGTGGATCTGAAATTGCAGCTGATGAAATGATAGCATTTTTCCATCAACATGGATAAACATCCATTGTTGATCCAACTAAAATGGATAAACTTATATTGTTGATCCAATTGCAATGGATAAACTTCTATTGTGAAATGTATCAATTTCAGTTTTATGCCACTTATTGTTGATGCAACTGAAATGGATAAACATCCATTGTTGATCCAACTGAAATGTATCAACTACTGTTGTTGATACAAAAATATCTGAACTGGCGGCGGCGACGACGGTGGCGGCGACGACGGCGGACTAGTGGTGATGGAGGACTGTTGGTGGTGTAATGGTGGTGGTGAAGGAGTGGTGGTGGAATATTGGTGGTGGTGGCGGTTGGTAGGTGGTGGTTGTTGAACGGTGGTGGTGGAATGGTAGTTGAATGTTGGTGGTGGTGGTGGTGCTAGTGGTGGTGGTGAAGTGGTAGAGGAAGAAATTTGTACCATTTTGAAATAAAGAAAAATATTACATGGGTGAGGGTATTAAGGTAACGTAATATTAAATGGATAAGGTTATAAAAAAGTAGGGACATATTTATTGTTGAATAAGGATATATTTGTTGGGTTTGAAAAGGAATGACATATAATTAATATACCCTTGGAAGAATGATTTTTAGCAAACATTCGTTCGCATTATCAGTACAGATGTTCATAGTTACGACTGAAATTAAAAAAAGAATACTATGGCAGTTATGTAAATCAGAGGCATCAATAATAACAGGCAGAATTTCACACAACCCGAATAAGCTCAGTGATTTAGTCCTTACTCCATCATAATCATTCGGAGTCATTAAGACCACGTTCAATAATTTGGACATAACAATTTTACAAAAAAAGGCCATGCATATCCAATTCTTATTGCATCGAAACTGATTCACAAAAGCATAAACTGATTGTCTTCCGCCATTTTACTGACCCACGGGCAAGAAGCATGGGGTACATTAAGAGGAGCTAGACTAGTATTAACTATATCCATTTGACAGACGCCCCTTCAGATTAAAGAATAGTCACCAAAGTGCAAACCACATTTCAAAATTAAGAAAGTAACACATTACCAACTTGGGGAAAGAGCTGTTGCAGTTGTTATTTTAGTTCGTCATCATGAAAAACTTGAAATTCAGAGCAGTCTTGCATCCATAAAGAACAAAGATTCACGTTATGGTTATGGAGTAGTACACCCAGCGGGAAATATATCAGCTCTGGAGATGTTCGTATTGTATAATTCCATTCCTTATAGGAAGCAATGCTTCCCAATTTTGACAATCCTGCAGACATAAAGGTAGCTTCTCTATCACAGGGAAGGAATCAACATAAAATGAAGGAGGAGCAACTCATTCTTACGGAAGTAGAAGATTTAAAAACATGTTTTAAGATGAAAAATAATTGTGAGACCAGATTTCTTGGCCCATGCAAAAAAAAATAAAAAAAAAATTGATTAACGGACCAAAAACAAAAATTAGTTTAAGCCATGTGGTTCATATTGTTAGGACAACATCTGTAACGTAGAGTTTTTGAATGTTCTAGAATGTATTGTAAAGAGTCTGTGCATTCTAGGAAGTCTTAAGTTAGGAAATACTTGCAATGCAAGTCATTCTCATCTATATAAATAGATGTTCTTACTGTACGAATATACACAAAAAAAAGATTAATAAAATCATTTTCTCTCAAATCCTTCTTTCTATATCTTAACCTAAACCTAAACTTTACTTGGTATCATCCTTGTTTCGATTCATCATGTTTTCTGCAGATTCCTCTGTTTCTGTAGTGTCAACCGTTCTTAATTCATCTCAATCCCTGATGGCTTCTTATGTTTTCTCTCAACCTCACCATATTATTACTGTTAAACTTGATGAAACCAATTATTCTCTATGGCGTGCTCAATTTCTCCCATATCTTCAAGGCTATGACCTATACGGTTATGTTACCGGCGCAAACCCTTGTCACTCTTCTACTCTTCCCAACAGTGAAGAACCTAATCCGACCTATGCTCCCTGGCTAAAACAATACCGCATTCTTATCAGCTATATTTTCTTATCTTTAACTCCTACTGTCCTACGGAAAGTACATCACCTCACAAGTTCTAATGATTTTTGGTCTTCCCTTGAATCTCTTTTTGCTTCAAAATCAGATGCGCATATTCATCACTTGCAATGTGAACTTAGGGATTTACAGAAAGGGTCTCTTTGTATGCGAGATTACATTTATCGAGCTCGTAATATTGTTGATAACCTCGTTACTGCTGAAACTACAGTTACTGAAACTGAATTTCTCCACTGATGATGCAGTGCACGAGATGGCCTTATGTTGGCATGAAGAAAGGGAGCGCCGAGCATGCGCTCGGAACTGATATTGGTTATTTAATCTATGTTTGGTTAGTATTGAGTTATTTTTAGATTGAGAATAAAGAATATATTCTTGCTTTATAGCTGGAAATGATATTCTCTTTAAGTGTTTAGATTTTTGAGATCTTTATCTTTAGTTTTTAGGATATTTATTGATTTTTGAAGCCTATATATAAAGGCTGCTTCACGTATGTTGGTGGTGTGAATTAGAGATGAATGAAAATACTTCTAGTTGAGAATTTTTTATAATAGTGTGTTGATTCGATCGTTATAGTACTAACATCCTACACCATTTGGTATTCAGAATCTGGGTATCGATCCTTCCAACATGGTTCGTGGTAGAGGTCAGGGTGGTCCTCGCGAAGCTTTGGTTGATGAGGTGATGGAGAGAACTAGGTATGATGAACTCTCACGCGCGGTTGAGCTTATCGCCGGTCAAGTATCTACGTTGCTGCAACGACATGAGCGCCGTCGGCTTCCTACTGATGAATCAGACATCGAGCGAACCGATGATGATGATGATGTTGAAAACCCATTTGCTGATCGTGAACGGGGGAACTTGAATCATGAACGTGACTCTATGAGGTGGGAATCTGCATTTCGTGTGGACATTCCTGAGTTTCATGGTAGTATATCGACGCCGGAAGATTGTATCGACTGGTTTTCTACCGTGGAAGAAGTGCTTGAGTTTAAGAGGGTACCGGCTGATCGTGTGGTTCCTCTTATTACTACCCGCTTTCGAGGAAGGGCTGCTATTTGGTGGCGGAAATTGAAAGCAACGCGTATACAACAAGGCAAACCAGCGATTTCATCTTGGGCTAGGCTTGAAAAGTGTATGCGTGCAGCATTTTTACCTTTTAATTACACTCGAGAGATATATATTCGTCTTCAAAATCTTCGTCAAGGTTCTCGTTCCGTTGACGAATATACAAAGGAATTTTATGATTTGGTTACTAGATCGGGTATTATGGAGCCTGAAGAACAACTTGTATATCGCTATATAGGAGGTTTGCGTCAAATATTTCAAGATACTCTAAACTTGTTTGATTATTTTTCTGTTTCTGAAGTCCATCAGCATGCGTTACACTTGGAAAAACAATGGACTCGTCAGAATGTTACGTCTGCTGTTAGTCATCCTCCTATGGTCATGTTACAGAATGTTTCCGTAGTACATGATGTTAGTTATTCGTCAAAGTTTGGTGCTAACTCATGTTATCGTTGTGGAGAGTCTGGTCATTTTGTGAAGGATTGTCGCAAAGCTGGAAGGCCTAACAAGTCCTTATTAGTGGACGGTGATGCAAAGGATGAATCTATCGCTGACACTAAAGAGAAAACGGATGTGCCACAAGAAGTATTTTTGCCTGGAGATCAAGGTGAGTGTTTAATGGTTCTCTGTCGTTCATTTTTGACTCCAAAAAATGATGAGCCATGGCTGCGAAAGAATATTTTTCAGACAACTTGTACTATTGGTGGAAAGGTTTATCGTATGATTATCGATTCCGACAGTTGTGAAAATGTCATTTCGGAGGAAGTCGTTCGTAAGTTGAAGCTACCTACTGAAAAACACCCCCATCCTTACTCTCTTCATTGGCTTAGTAAAGGTTTAGAGGTAACCGTCTCTAAATGTTGTCTAGTGAAACTTTTTAAGTGGCTCTTTATATGAAGATAGTGATTGGTATGATGTTGTCGTAATGGATGCTTGTCATCTATTGCTGGGAAGACCATGGAAATATGATAGAGAAGTGGAGCATGATGGTAAGAAGAATTCTTATTCTTTTACATTTGATTCCACACGCATTACACTGGTCCCAACAAAAGAGCCGTTCTCGGCAACTACCACTACTGTTGCTTCAAATATGCTTTTGGGACGTAGTGGTGGGACTGAGTTATTGAATATTGATTTGCATACTAACCAATGGGATCAAAGTTTGTTCCAACTTGTTCCTGACATACAACCAATGCACACTACTGACGAGAATTTAGTTCAGAAGCCCCATGAATTCTCAGTCCCACCACTACATTTCAGTTAGTTCAGAAGCCCCAAGAAGATGTGACATTAGCCACAGGTTGAGTACTTAATAGTTTATTTTGTTGTTCAACACGTAACTCGAAAGTGGGACGATACGTGATGAAGTCTTCAAGCTTCATAGTCCCCATCGAAGTTGTGACAGAGGTAACAATGGAGTCATAAGAAGAATCCAAACCAGCTAGTATGCAGTTGGTATAGGATGTTAGTACTATAACGATCGAATCAACACACTATTATAAAAACTTCTCAATTGGAAGTATTTTCATTAATCTCTAATTCACACCACCAACATACGTGAAGCAGCCTTTATATATAGGCTTCAAAAACCAATAAATATCCTAAAAACTAAAGATAAAGATCTCAAAAATCTAAACACTTAAAGAGAATATCATTTCCAGCTATAAAGCAAGAATATATTCTTTATTATCAAACTAAAAATAACTCAAAACTAACCAAACTTTGATTAAATAACCAATATCAGTTCTGAGCGCGTGCTCGGCGCTCCTTTCTTCATGCCAATATAAGGCTATCTCGTGCACTGCATCATTCTCCCATGGAAGGAGGAAATTCGCCCTCGAATTAGGCGGGTCGTCAAGCGAATCTACATAAGGAAGAAGGTGACATACATGAAAGACATCTCTAGCTTGAATATGACTTGGAAGCTTCACACGGTAAGCATCAAGATTAAGATTTTCAATGATTTCCAAAGGACCAACCTTGCGAGGACCCAAGTCATGGGAAGTTTCAGCTAAAAACTTACCTTCGAGCAGCACCACCCAAACAAAATCACCAAAAGCTTACTCAATGCGGTGAAAATGACATTCCGTAGTTGACTTATACTTGCTGAAAATGTCATTCCAGTTATGGAAGTATGCATGGTTCCATCAGTAGCATTAGCAATGGGAACCAGTGGGGACTTCTCGATAGCTGACATAAGAATTCTCAGTCCCACCACTACATCCCAAGTAGTGGTGGCTAATGTCGCATCTTCTTCGATTTTTTCGGCAACCAACTCTAACATTTCCTCAAGGCCTAGTGCAGGAAAACAATCTGGTAACACTCGTTCTTCTGTACCTTGTCAGTTCTATGATAAACCAGGACATATAGCTCATTTCTGCTGGAAAATATTTGACCATAACTTCCGTCCGCAACCACCTCGACGTCAACCTTTTTCAGCTGCTCCATCCTCGTTTGCTCCTCGTGCTTACCTGGCTCAAAAGAATAAGTCAACTTCTATTGCACCTTGGATCCCTGATAGCGGAGCAATGGATCACATCACCAACGACTTATCACAGGTGCACCTTTCTTCAGAATACAGTGAGCCTGATCAAGTGAAATTGGGTAATGGTTCTTCAATACCAATATCTCATATTGGTTCTTCTATTCTGGGTACCCCTGATCGTAAGTTGCATCTTTACAACACGATTTATACTCCTCAAATTTCTCATAATTTTTTATCTGTCTCTCATTTAACAACCGATAACAATGTATTATTTGAGTTTCACCCTGATTTTTTCCTTGTGAAGGATCGATGTACAGGGAAGGTTCTTCTCCACGGCATTAGGAAAGGTGGTCTCTATGAACTTGACGCTTCATCAACCTCTCCAACAACCTATGTTGGTGAACGTACTAGTTTACACAGTTGGCACTCTAGGTTAGGTCATCCTATGATGCGTACTGTGCATCATATTATTTTTAGATTTTCTCTTCCTGTCTCTAGTAATACTATCAGTTTTTGCTCCTCATGTCATGAGCATCGTAGTCATAAATTACCTTTCTCTTCCAGTACGACTAAATATTTGAATCCTTTGTATTTGATTGTCTCTGATGTTTGGGGACCTTCACATACTCTGTCTAATGAAGGTTATCGATATTATGTTATTTTTATTGATGCTTATAGTCGTTTTACTTGGATGTTTCCTATGACTCATAAGTATGATGTCTCTTCTATTTTTCTTATCTTTCAAAAGCATGTTGAGAATCTGTTTAATGGCAAAATCAAAATATTTCAATCTTATAATGTTGTTGAATATCGTAAGCTCACACCTTACCTTCAATAACATTTCATTTTTCATCGTTTCTCTTGTCCACATACATCTGAACAAAATGGTTTAGTTGAACAAAGACATATTCATATAAGAGAAACTGGTCTCACTCTTTTGTCTATGGCATCTGTCCCGTCCTCTTACTGGTATGATGCTTTCTTTACGACATACTATTTGATGAATCGTGCTCCATCTTCTTCTCTTAAAAACATTTCTCCCTATGAAGTTTTGTTTAGAACTCCACCAGATTATACCTCGTTACGTGTTTTTGGATGTTTATGCTATCCCCATCTTCATTCCTATCGTTCTCATAAGATGGAACCATCATCCTCTGCATGTGTTTTCATAGGTTATAGTCCTTCACATAAAGGTTATAAATGCCTACACATTCCTACTGGTCGTATTTATATTAGCCACCATGTGACCTTCGATGAGACTAATTTTCTCTTTGCTGCGCCGACGACACCATCTATGTTGCCTAATGATCAGGTAAAATCCTCACATTTACATGTCATTCTGGTTACTGTTAGTACATCACTTGAGTTTTTTCCTTCAATTGTATCTCCCATGAATGACATACATCAATCCTCATTTAACGTGGAATCTCAAGTTGTTCCGGAGCATTCATTACTTCGGTCTCCAACTGAATCACTTCTCGGCAATTTACCAACTGAAGCTACACGTTCTTCAGCTAAACCATTGATTACTATCTTGTCGTCTGCTACATCACCAACTGCACATACTCCAACTATTGATACTCCACCAACTGCAGCTACTTCACCGACTATACCTTCTACAGATACTACTCCTTCGACTACGGCAGTTACTGGTCAACCCATGATAACTAGAGGAAAATATGGTACTTACAAGCCTAACTCTAAATATGCACTTGTAGCAGATTTTGAGCCAACTTGTTATTCTCAAGCTCAAATTGATCCAAACTGGCATCAGGCATCCGACACTGAATGTAATGCACTACTTCAAAATGGTACGTGGATTTTGGTACCTTATCATCCATCCATGAATATTATTGGGTGCAAGTGGGTTTTTCGTATCAAACATAGAGCTTATGGAACTATTGAACGTTATAAAGCTATGTTAGTCGCCAAAGGTTATAATCAACAAGAGGGTGTTGATTATGGAGAGATATATAGTCCAGTTGTTAAACCTTGCACAATACGTATTATCCTTACATTGGCTCTTTCTCATAATTGGTCTATTAATCAGTTCGATGTTCAAAACGCTTTTTTGCATGACAATCTTGATGAAGAAGTTTATATGAAGCTGCCTCCAAGATATGTTGATCATAATTATCTTACACATGTGTATAAATTAAATCGATCTCTTTATGGCTTGAAGCAGGCTCCTCGTGCATGGTACCATCGACTTAGTACTTTCTTGTTGCAGAATGGCTTTGTTACTTCAAATTGTGATTCCTCTCTATTTATTAGAAGAGATGACAATGTTGTTGTTTTTCTACTCTTATACGTGGATGATATTATTCTTACCGGCTCTAGCACAACAGGATTGGCATCTATTCGCACCTCCTTGCAAAGGGAATTTGCCATCAAAGATCTTGGTCCTTTATCTTATTTCCTTGGAATTGAAGCAACACGAACATCTTCTGGATTATTTCTTACTCAAAGAAAGTACGTTCATGATCTTCTTGTCAGATTTAAAATGGATGGTGTAAAACCAATTCAAACTCCGTTACGTACTACTGGTGATATGTATTCTGATCAAAGCACACTACTTACTGATGCTACTGAGTATAGAAGTATAGTTGGCGTGTTACAGTACTTGACGTTTACTCGCCCTGGCTTGGCTTATGTTGTTAACAAAGTTTGTCAATTTATGCACAATCCTACTGAACATCACTGGAGTTTAGTAAAACGTATTCGACGTTATCTGAAGGATACTTCTACATTTGGTATTCATCTCCGTCCAGCGACAAGTTTACAATTATCGTTTACTGCATATACAGACTCTGATTGGGCTGGCTCTTTGGATGATCGTCGATCTACTAGTGGATATTGTATCTTCTTAGGAGGTAATATCATTTCTTGGAGTGCTAGAAAACAAAAAACAATATCTCGTTCAAGTACCGAAGCTGATTACCGTGGTCTTGCTATTGCCACTGCTGAGATTATGTGGATTCAATATATTCTTTCAGAATTACAGGTATCCACTAAATCTCCTCATGTGTTATGGTGTGATAATCTTGGAGCAACCTACCTTACGGTTAATCCCATACTCCATGCTCGAACAAAACATATCAAAATCGATTATCATTTTATTCGTGATCAAGTTGCTTTAAAACAATTGGATGTTCGTTTTATCTCTTCGAAAGATCAAGTGGCAGATATCTTCACAAAGCCTCTTTCTAAAGATAGGTTTATTCTTCTCAAAAACAAGCTTACAGTTCAAGATGACCCGTTGCGCTTGCGGGAGGGTATTAGGACAACATCTGTAACGTAGAGTTTTTTAATGTTCTAGAATGTATTGTAAAGAGTGTGTATTCTAGGAAGTCTTAAGTTAGGAAATACTTGCAAAAAAAAAAGAGGCTCGAGGGAATCGATCCTAAGCATCCCGTGTCCATATGGTGTATTCCAACCATCCTTCCAAGTTTAGATACCTGATTGTATTTTACATCTACTTTTATATATAAGTAAAATTCAAACTGAGCCTTAAAAAGAATACCATCAAATGTGCCACTTTGCCTGAACATACAAGGCATTGTTGATCATAACAAACAAATATTGTTATTGTATACATAACAATTCGATTTCTTAATCACAGAAAGACAATAACTCAGTAGTGTACCAAAAAAAGCAAAAGCAGAAACAAGAACATGAGAAAAAGAACAAGAAATGGAAAGAAATATAAGCCACAGAGATTCAGCGAAACAACTTACTAGAATGGAGTAAAGTAAATGATACAATAACTGCTCCAATCCATTCCACAATCCCCTTTTCTCTTCTCCTTTATCCGGGCTTGAGACCGGATATGAAATGATAAATCATTTCAATGGCGGAGTTAAAAAGGGGGTTTCTCTCAAGAGAAACAGACAACATATCATACCAATAACAGCATAAAAAGAAACAGATCATACAAACAAAATTAAAAGTCACCCAACATCAACTATACTACATAATTTAGTTAAAAACCATACATAAAAAGACAATACACTAATGACATTCGCATTCTTGGTTCTTCTTCGGTTGATCCTGCTGCACCCATTTCACCTATTCCCCGTTGATACACAAATATACAATCAGAAGCAGAATGAAAGAAGAAAAAAAAACAGTAGAAATAAAAAGAGCAAACCCACCATCAGTTGCATTTCTTTTTCTTTTTCTTATTCTTCTTCTTCTTTGTCAGAACCACTAAGATAGGTTCAACATCGGCTCTTGCATAACTCTCGGTCAGGTCATCCATTTGCAAGGCAAGAGTTAAAGGTTCCACTGGTTGACAACGTGTGTCTTCCATTTTATTGTATTCCTCTAATTCATGGAAACCCCTAGGAAGTGGTTTCAACATCACAAACCAATTATATGTATCTGACTCTCGAGAATAGAAAACTTGTCGGCTTGTGACGCTAAAATGAATGGATCATTCTGAAATTGGTTCTTATGCTGACGTAAGTTGACCAATGTAAATCCTTTTTCTAACTTGACACCAAAATAGGTGTGAGCCCAGTCACATTTGAATATGGGAATTTGAAACATATGATTATAGTCCAACATGAGAATTTGATCTAAAACACCATAAAAACTACTCATTTGTGACCGTCCTTCAACTAAAGATTTTGATTCAATTGAAACACCACTATTTTGTGTGACTCTTTGAACATCCTTCGTAATAAACCTTGATCCATTTATTTGCAAGCCTTTATATGATACACAGTTTTCTAAAGGACCATATGCCAACCACTCTACTGTATGTGATACTGATATGCCTTGACGAATTTGCATTTTAACCTATAAATATAATTTAGTTAGCAGAACACAAGTGACCACTGTAATGGGCAAAAGCTCTTTGGTTTGGTAAAAGTTAAGAAGTGAATGACAAAATCATCCCTAATAGTGAAATATAACTTGTTTTGTGGCTTATGCTAAAAAGCGGTGATACTCGGGAAAAATGAATCTAAACTGCAAACATCTAACAAATGACCAAGTGGTGGTGCACGTACCTTTTGCCGTATCCAATCTACAAATGTGTTCGAGTATAAGGAAAGGAGTAGGTCTTCACTAGTAGTACCAAAAGATCTTAACTCATCCATATGAATTCTAATAAGAAAAAAAGTAATATGGAAACGATTAACTGATGACAATTTGACTTTAGCATTAATTGATAACAATTTGAAATGAAAATATAACGTCACTTACGTTCTATATGGGTCAATTACTGATGTGTTAAAAAGTACGTATCTATGAGCGATCTTTAGCATTTCACTATCGATACACACTGGAACACCTTTAGAAAGAGGACGCCATGTCAGTGTGGAATCATGTTGAATGTCTTCATCACGGATCTGATTTAATTCTCCTTCACCTTCTTTGTGCGAATGAACATCAGAAAACCTGACGCTCTCAATTCCAAGGTAACACTCTGCTATACATGCTTCAGGTTGTGCGTAATTTTTTACATATTCTTTGAATGTCTTCATATACCTGCGACAGACCAAACCTTTAATTATTAGCACCAAAATGAAACAAGAAAACATAAGTATTAATGCTAATGAAACAAGTAATACCTTTCAAATGGATACATCCAACGATATTGTACGGGTCCACATAAACGCACTTCTCGAGCTAGGTGAATTGTCAAGTGTACCATCACATCAAAAAATGATGGAGGGAAGTACATCTCCAACATACACAAAGTCTCGGAAATTTCTTCTTCAAGTTCTACTAATCTATCAAGATCAACTGTCCTTTGGCATATTTCGTTAAAATAAGAACACAACCGATAAATCGCAGTACTTGGCCCATCAGGTAAAAGTCCCTTCAAAGCGACAGGTAGTATTTGTTGCATAATAACATGATAATCATGAGCCTTAAGGACACCCAAGCAACCATCTTTCGAGAAATGCCTCCTAAGATCAGAACTATACCCATATGGAACCTTCAAATTTCTCATCCTATTATAAAATATAGCCCTTCCCTTTTCACTTAAGTTATATGGTGCTGGTGGAAGCCACATTTTGCCATTTATCTCTTTGGATGCAATTCTTCTCTGATTCCCATACTTTTCAGATCTTTACGGGATTTTAAACCATCTTTTGTTTTGATCTTTATATTCAATATAGTACCAATGAGACTCTCACATACGTTTTTTTTTCGTATGCATAACATCAATATTATGCCGTAGTAACAACTCCTAAGGAAGAAACATAACATAAAAAGTATGAGCAAGGCATGTGCATGGAGTGTAGTTAAAAATAATAGGTTCATTATCACTGCATCTCTGGCATAGAGTCTATTTACATTTCTAATTCCACTCAAGATAATGATGTCTAACCTTATCTAGCTCATGTGATAATATAGTTTACGCATAAACCATTAAAACCACTCTTCATGATCTGATCACACTCTCTTAATGTTAAAACATAGAAGAAACATACAACCATACTATTGTTATCATACTCAGTGACATCCCAGCAACTACTGTGTGAAAAATGATGCACTTACGATCTATCTGAACCACGGAGTTTAAAAATGATGCCAACAGTTATTCATTTATTGTTCTATAAAATGTCACCAATATCATAGGGTTTAATATGTTAACATGGAGTTTCCGAATGAAGAAAAGATAATTTGAGGTTAGAACTTACCTTCCAATAAGGCAAGTCGAAAAATATGGACCGTTTGTTGAATATTAGATGGTCGTCATCCTGTGCACAAGAACTAGCAGCAGCACTCGTACCGGCATCATTAGCAACTGCCCTTTTCCGCTTCACTTGCTTAGAATTAGCAGCAACACTGGTAGCAGCAGCATTTTCACTTGTTACTGCACTACTCTGACCCTTTTTCTGCTGCTTTTTCTTATACTTCTTCTTTAACTCTTTATCATTATTTTTCTCCACCTCGTTCTGCTTCCCCTTCCTAAAATTATTCACAATACTACTCTGACGTTCAAAAGACATAGCCCCGGTCATAATAGGTGGCTTTCCTTCCTCTCAATCTCTCCATTAAAACATGCTTTCTTATTACGAAGAGGATGCTTTTAAGGTAGAAATCTCCTATGATTCATGTAAACAGATTTACGACTAAAAGGCAACCAGTTTGAAATAGTATTATCACCATAAAGAGGGCAGGCTGCCTTCCCTTTATACGTACATCCAGACAGATTATCATAAGCAAGAAAATCGTTTATCGTCCACATCAATAATGCCTTCAAGTTGAACATTGTCTTTGTAAACGCATCATAAACCTCTACGTCGTTTTCCCACAACTCAATCAAATCATCAATCAGTGGTTGCAAGTATACATTGATGTCTCTACCTGGTTGTTCCTTTCCTGGAATCAGCATGCTTAACATAATATTTTCTCCTTGCATACACTGCTGAGGGGGAAGATTATATACCACAATCAACGGCCAACAACTGTGGGTTAGGGAAAGATCAAAAAACGGATTAAATCCATCGGCAGAAAGCACAAGACGCAAATTACGCGATTCTGAAGCAAACTCTGGGTATTTTGTGTCTATGTGATTCCAAGCCAAAGATTCTGTTGGATGACGCATCTTCCCATCTTTACTCTTATACGTTGCGTGTCATCTCAACTGTTGAGCCAGCTCTATTGATTTATACATTCTCTCTAGTCTCGACACAATGGGGAAGTATCTAAGCACCTTCATCGGTATCTTCTTTTTGGGCTTGTCTATCATGTCAGCATCGTCCATATTAGATGTGTCTTCCTTCCATCTAGAACGGTGACAAATGGGACATTCATTTGCATCTTTCAACTCCTTTCTAAACAAACAGCAATCAAGCTCACATGCATGTATTTTCTCATAAGTCAGTTGAAAAGCCTTCAACAACTTCTTCACTTCATATGTTGATTTAGGAAGACAATTACCTGGGGGCAAAATCGAACCAGTTGTCTTGAGAAGATCATCAAAAGCTTGCCGAGATACACCATTTATCGTCTTGTGCGTATACAACTCAATTGTAATTGATAGCTTTGTGTGTGTTATACAACCAGGGTATAAAGGGTACTCATCCTCTGCTATCTTCTCTCTCAAGTCCTCGTCCTGCCTAGTTTCATGACCCTGCCTAGTTTCATGACCCGAATCAATTGGAGAATAACCTTCAACATTAGCTTCTATCCATAGCTGATAAAAATTGCGTGTTGCTTCCTCTGCAGGAACATCATTAGAACTTCTATCCTTCTCCTCGTGAAGAACCCACTCTATGTAAGTAGGATCCATACCTCTTTATAGCAAGTGAAGATGTATTGTACCCGGAGGAAGTGGCCCAGGAAGATTCTTACAATCAACACACGGACAACTAAACGTAGGAGGATTTCCAAGATTCTCAGAATCCATATCTACAAACTTTTGCGCTGCATCCTGGTATGTACAACTTCCCCTACATAAAAGATGGATAAATGTAAACACGGTGTAAACAACATAGCACATAGCATGTAATGAAAGCCTGAAAATCCGGCAACTAGCTGGAGAACACAAAATACATACAAGAAAATCATTAAGTTTCAAATCAAATGGGAAATGAAAAACATATTTACAATGAGCTAAACTTACTCCCAATAACAGAACAGTTTATACATATATGTATTTTCCCATTGTCCTTAACAAATTTGAACAGTTGACACTTAATAACAAAACGAAGCAAACAATTCTTGCATACATGAACCATAGATGTTGTTTTGGGATCAGGAAAAAACTTCCCACTGCTCCACAACATCCTAATCCAAGAGCATAGATGATAAATTACCCAGCACGTTAGTATCTCATTCTTCCTTGACTGTTCATTTAGCACCTAACTATATTATATCTTTCGAAAGTGACATTATCATTTTTGGTCCAAATGGGGACTTTCTGGGCAGCGACAACCACAAGAGTATCCTCTGCCCACTTTCTTAAAAAGCACAGTTCTATTCACTTCTCACGTGTACATATTGCCCAAGCTCATTATCACTTGCAAGTTATGCAAATACTATCATTATATTCATAAGGCATCAGGCATTCTATCATTATATTTATCAACATTCTAGAGTGACAATATAACATAGCAAATAAAACTTAGAATGACATTAACCTTGGCCAATGAACCCAATCTTTATTCATCATTTAGACTAAATCTACCGACCACTTCAATCTGCAACAGAAAAAAGAACAGTTAGAGCAATATCACCTAGCACTAAAGGTAAATAATGAATACAGATATCTAGAAGAGCAAAAATAATAAAACAGAAAAGAGAAAGAAAAAAAACAATGGAATCATGTTGAGACCAAATAAACAGGGAGCACAATCCATCCTCATGAAGAACCCACCCAAGCCATAGGTCTGGTATTATCGAAGCACAAATTAACAATCAAGTAATGGTAGTTGAATGGCTCTTAAGCACAGCTACTATTTCAGCTACATTTTATGTCTAAATATCAGTTTTTAATTCATTATACCATCCTGAGGTCTTCTATCGAAATAGCCCAACTATACAGATTCAATTTCAAACTAATCCGAAACCTAGGAAAGTCGAAATAATAGCTTATGAAATTCATATGGAAACTGGACAAGGGATAACGCATGCAGTACTTCGAATTTACTTACCAAAATGATATAAATAAAATCAATCAGAAATGTCTAGAAAATTAGCTTAATGCCTATGGCAATCATTCCCAAATTGTGAACAATTCAAAAAGAAAACGCTCAATTGGGAATGACCTAAGCAAACTCTTCCACCGTATACAGATTGTTTTGGCATCACGATTATGATACACTAAAAATGCTAAGCCAAAACAAACCTACTTCAAAACCTCAATCAACCAAGTTCCAGGCGACGTAGGGAAAAATCGTCGCATATAGAGGTACGTATATTTAGTTTCTTAACAACTTTATACTTATCATCAGCAGTGACGAAACCCTCACATACTACATGGAAAATGATTAGTACTTACAGAACAAGGATATAGTTAGAAGCATATTAATAAATGACCAAGTCACGAAATGCATTGCAGATAGAAGTGTATATATATTGAATAAAAACATTAACTACTCACTTGCCAAGACTTTATAGCACGTTCAGTATCACTTTCAAAGCTAGAAAACTCGACATCTTCTTCACCGGAATAAAAGCCTAATTTTTGCAATGCATCCTGGCATGATTACAAAAAAATTCATAAACGTCTCATACTTCAAAAGTTACATTACATCAAAATCTAGATTTCTTCGTGCTTTATAGGTTTAGCCAATTCGTCAAAGAAAAAACAGCACCAAACAGACAAATAATTCAGTAAGCTAAGGCAACGAACATAGTCATTAGAACCTATCAAAGCAATACCAAAATCAAAATAAGCTATCCCAACATTGAATATCAGAAAAGTTTGACTACCATAGACTACATAATAATGGAAGATGTAGCAACAACACACATCGAAACTTCAGTATATCACTTATCAACTGGAAAAATTTAAGCTATAAAAAGCAAACAACACAATACTCAATATATGACCAACTCCCACCTAATGGATGCCAAACAAATGGCATCTTTTACCAACTTTTCCTAATTCCCCATTTTAAGTAAAAAGAACCAAGCATCCTCCCTCATGGTGACATACATTGCTATAAGGTTGCGTATTTTAGTAAAAGCTCCACATACATTTTCTGATTTATACAGCCCCCTCTATCAATTTATATCCTTTCTTTGCATATATCTTTGCATTTAACACAATTCATATCATGTTCACAACAGAAAAATCCCTAATTTCAATTTCCCCTAAAAGATATATTTTCATTTCATCATCAAATTAAATCATTCAAACCCTAAACCCCAATTCTCAATTCAATTATAAGCCCCAATTTATATACAAAACAGAAAAATCCCTAATTTCTATGAACCCTAAATATAAAATTACAGCAGATTATCTAACTAACACAAATAAGCATGTAATTTGGGAAATAAGATGGTGTGGATTTGATTTTACTTACAAAATCGCCTCTTTAACGAAAGGAAAACCTAACTTCAACTGCTCCTTTATGCTTCTTTAAATCACCAGCAAACTCTCTTTGCTTGTTTCATTAAATCGACAAAATCATCACCCACTCAAACTGTAAGTAATCATCGTCTCGATTTAATGAAGAAGACAAAAAAAAGCTCGCCTGTTCTATGATGGTTCGTTTGCTTTTTTCGCCTCTTGGTTCAATGAAAAAAGAAGAAAATAGAAGAAGGAGCCGAAGAAGATAAGAAAAAAATAAGAAGAAGAAGATTAAAAAAAAATGTTAAAGGAAAAAAAAGGACGGGTAGGATATAGATTGGAAAAAAATGGACGGATATGATGGAGATTGAAAATATAAAAGTAATAATATTAAAAATAAAATAAAAATAATAATGACAATTTAAAAAAAAAATAATAAAAAACAAAATTAATAAGAAAATGACAATTGAAAATTATTAATAAAGAATAATAATAAAACGAAAAATGTATAATTTTATTAAATAAAATAGGATAAAAAAATGGACATATATGATTGAGATTGAAAATATAAAAGTAATAATATTTATGTAAAAAAAAAAAAATTAATAAAAAAAGTGATTGTTGAAAATTATTAATTAAAAAAAAACCTGTATCATTTTCTTAAATAAAAAAAATGGAAAAATGGACAGATATGATGGAGATTGAAAAGATAAAAGTAATAATAATATTTAGTAACCTTTGAACCTGTGATGTTCAATTCTGATATATTTAGTCTCCAGTTTATCTGAAAGAGAAGCTCATGTCTAACTCTAGTAATCTTTGAACCTGTGATGTTCAATTCTGATATATTTCGTCTCCAGTTCATCCGAAAGAGAAGCTCAGGTCTAACTCTACTAACCTTTGAACCTGAGATGTTCAATTCTGATATATTTAGTCTTCAGTTCATCTGAAAGAGAAGCTCGGGTCTAACTCTAGTAATCTTTGAACCTGTGATGTTCAATTCTGATATATTTCGTCTCCAGTTCATCAGAAAGAGAAGCTCAGGTCTAATTCTACTAACCTTTGAACATGTAATGTTCAATTATGATATATTTAGTCTCCAGTTCATCCGAAAGAGAATCTCAGGTCCAACTCTACCAACCATTGAACCTGTGATGTTCAATTCTGATATATTTAGAGTTAGAAGAGACACATTTAAAGTTAGAAGCGACACACGATCTCCACTTTTACGAGTTTTTCTGATTTATTCTGCTAACTTTAGAGTTTGAAAACCACTTCAGAGGTACACTTAGGGTTCAGGGTTCGATCGTATAAGGTATAAACACATTTAGAGTTAGAAGCGACACACGAGCTCCACTTTTACAAGTTTTTCTGATATATTCAGTTAAATTTAGAGTTATAACCACTTAAGACGTACACTTAGGGCCCAGGATTCGATCGTATAAGGTATAAACACATTTAGAGTTTGAAGCGACACATGAGCTCCAGTTTTACGAGTTTTTCTGATATATTCAACTAAATTTAGAGTTAGAACCACTTAAGACGTACACTTAGGGTCCAGGATTTGATCGTATAAGGTATCAACACATTTAGAGTTAGAAGAGACACACGAGCTCCACTTTTACGAGTTTTTCAGATATATTCAGTTAAATTTAGAGTTAGAACCACTTCATACATACACTTAGGGTTCATGGTTTGATCGTATAAGGAATAAACACATAAAGATTGTGTGTTACAATGATTTTTTGGTAATTATTTCTAATCCAATGAACCAAATTTAAGGAAATCAAATCATGGCCAATCTAACGGTTGGAAGCTGTGTTTGGTTTAACTAAATTTCTCAATCCGTATGCACTTTTTAAACCAATGGGATTGTCTAAAATTTGATCTAACGGCTACAGATAAACTCATACGGATTATGTGTTTCCCCCTAAACACCCTGCCTAAATTTTGGCACATTCTACTAGAATTTTTTTAGTCAATACCCTAATGTAATCTAACGGTTTCATAAGAAAAAATTTCTTTTAACGGCCACAGATGAACATCACGTGTCTCCTTCCCTACCAAAAAAAAAACATTCACCTTCCTTAACGAGTTTTATTCACCTTCCTTTTCATTTCTTTCTCTTCTTTCTCTCTTTGTCTCTGAGAAAAAAAAGCTCTGCAAGTAGGGTTAATGAAATCAAACCCAATCAAGCAATAAGAAATCAAACCCAATCAAGCAATAAGAAAACAAACCCAATAAGAAATCAACCTCACCTCAAACCCTCCGCCGATTTCTGATTTAAACCTCAATCTCAGGTATAAATTTCCTGATTAGGGTTTCTTTTCTTCTGTTTTGTTTGATTTATTTATGATTTAGAGTTCTAATTGATTTTTTTTTTTTTTTTTGAAACTAGGGTTTTTGTTTGATTTGCTGAGTTTTTCCCTAAACCCAAAATTATGGGTTTTTATTTTGATTTTACTGTTAATCTTATAGAGTACTAATTTGATTTTTCCCTTAATTCGAGTTCTAATTTAATTTTGCCCTTTAAAGCTGCTTCGTTTTTCTACAAAACTGGTTTGCTTTGGCATGGATTGAAGAAATTTGATCTTGCTGCTATTTGTTTCGAAAAAGCTACGGACTTAACATCAAAAATTAGGCTTAATGATGTTATTGTTTCTAATGCTTGGGATGTTCCGGAGAGAAACCTCGCTCTTAATTTGAGTTAGTGGGTATTTATTTCTACAAATTACCTCAGTTTGGGTTTTTATTAATGGCATTAACAACTTCTAAATGATCTAATGGAAATAGGTTATACCTCTCTGACTGTCTTTACCTTTAGCAGTTCGTAGGGATGTTCCCAAGTTGCTTAAATTTATTTGGTTGTGTTGCTAGGATGTTGGTTTAGCAGATAATTTAGATGTTAAATGTGAAATGAAGTATTTAAATGTAGAAATGTATCATATAAGTTTCCATGATTTTTATATTAATTGCAGGAATATATCATAATAAATAGCAAATTTGTTCTTAACAAAATTAGCTTAGGATTTTCTATATTAGCTTATAAAACTGAAGGCTGAAGATCTTCAGAGAATTTGGAAAGATCTTTTTTCCTTTTTTTGAATCACAGTATTAACAAAAACAGCTAGCAATAATATGTTTCTTAACATAATTAGCTTAGGTATTTTCAAATATTAATTTATGACTTAATGACAAAGATTTTGAAATATTAAACCCTTTCAAGTATAGTTCTCATATGAGAAATTGATTATGTTACTTTGATATAAGTTAGTGTTAGACTATTGATAAAGATTGATCAGTTCTTTTCCTTTGATTCTCTTTGTACCTTGTGTGCATACTTAGCTCTTTTCATGCTTTAAAATTTACAAGTTCAAAATCAAATATAGGCATTAAGCCTGAAGTTGCAGGACACATAAACACAAACACGAGGACTTCACTATGTAGTTCAGCTGTTAAGGTCTAGTTTGAATTTCAAAACAGAATGTAATGGTCAATGGTAGTTGATGTTACTATGTAGTGACTTAACTTTATACCTTGGATGAAGCTGGTTATGTTTATTCATGATGTATCTACTAATTAAGCCACAATGCCTGCTTTAATACTTTTGGATTAATCATAGAAGAAATTAGGCCATAGCATTTTGCATTTGTTAAAAACTGCAGTTATTGTTTCTAATTTTGGACCTGTTTTTGTAGTTGTACGTGTTCAAAAATGGTGAGGACCGATTTGTCTGTGAAGGAAAAGAATAAAGTAAGTGCATGCTTATCTTTATGGTTCGGTGTTTAAAATTTATAAGTGGTATGTGCTTACTTATCTTGAAAGTAGCTTCTGTAGATACGGAGATGTGATATCGTTTTCATATATATCTTGCGACTTAGTTCTTTACTTCCAACTATATAATTTTTAGTTTCTCCATTACATTGATGCATCCGTTCAAGTTGTCTGCATCATTGTCTTTTTATTTTATCTGAGTTCTGTATTTTGTGTTTAAATTTTAGTTTCCCGTGTGTTATAGTGTAATTTTAGGTTTATGAACCACTGTCTAGAAGTTTTTATTATACCTTTGAAGGATTTGTTGAATTAAGATTGTTTTGAAAGTTTTATATAAACTGAATGTTGCAAAACCAAGTTTTCTGACACATTTTCTGCACCTTGTTGTCTGCGGAACTGACACCAATACGTAAGAAATTAGCCCACACTTTCTTAACGAAAAACGTTCCTCCATGCCTTGTCTTTAATGAGTTAAAAGGGATTAGCATTTGGATTTATCGTTTAGGAGATCTGTCCCCTGAAACATAGCTGGCCTGAACTGAAATATGTAGCTACGCAGTTCTGTGACCTACTTGGCCCATACTTTTCAAAGACCAAACAAACTCCGAATTTGGATTTTTTAGATGCATTTGAAAGCTGGTCCTGTCTAGTTTTAGAATTGAGGTCGATCTCCGAATTTGGAATTATTACGAAGTCTGTGGAGCCTCGACAACGCAGGCTATTGAGACGCCAGTTTTGCGACGTTTCTCTGTTTGTTTCTTATATCTTTGTTCTTTGAATTTTACACTTATTAGTGAGGTGCAGATTAACTCTCTAATTAAATTATTTTAAGCCTGGATATTGAATTGTAGACACAAAATGTAAGCCAAAAAGTATGTTTAGGCTTCGATACTCGCTTGTAACCTCTAGAATTTGGGCTAAACCGAGATCTGAATTTTGGGGTGTCACATTTACTTAAATGGTGGAAACAAATTACTGTTGTAATTTAACATGTATAGACCTTGTTTATGTGTGAAAACGATATGCCGTAAATGTTCTTTCTGATTAACCTATTTTACTTTATGTTTCATGTAAGCAAGGCTGCCAAGACTAAGGCAGTCCCATCACCAAATAATAAGGTAGTAATACAATCTCTTGATTCAATTTCTTTTATTTGTTTAAGTCAATTTATTTACCACTCTCTTGATTAACTTAATTTAGTTGCAGATAATCTTGAAAAAGAAGAAGAGTGTAGAGCAGACGAAGTCTTATAGCAAGAAAACAACACCTAAGAAGACGAAGAGTTTGGAGACACCTGCAATTGAAAAGACTCCAAGTGAATCACCAAATGATCCTGAAAAGACACCTAGACGGTCATCACCTACTGTTGAGAAGAGTGCTGCAACACGGTCATCACTTGGAAAACGGAAAAGTTTAGCTGAACTGGAAAGTATTGCATTCCACATCAGGAGTATCTCAACCATTACAGTCCACATCTAAGGAAGCTATTAAGAAGCAAAATACAGCGAGGCGGAAATTGTACCAATCAACAGTCCTTTGTCCCAATGTACAACTCATAAATCCGAATGATAACTTCGCTGATATGGTTGAAGATGATGAAGATGAAGATGAATATGAGACGGAGGATGTTGTTGATGTTTAAGAGGGGGAAGGTGGAGACAAGGAAACTGAGAATGATGGCGACAATGACACCGCGGCGAATGAAAAGGAAATAGGAGATGAGGTATAATTCCTTATGTTGCTGCTTTAAGTTGTTTATTTATTTTAATTTTTCAATCCTTGTTTAATAACTTTTTTGCTTAAAATGCTTAGGTTTCGAAAGGAAAAGAGAAGACAAAGTATGTTCCACATGGCCCATCAAGGATGGCTTCACTAGGGCTAATAGTGAACCCAACACAAATGCCCACGGTTAGCTTTAACAATAAGGATCAGCCTATTGGTGACGCTTCCGTGCAACTTGCAAGTGTGTTGGGAGTTTTAGTTAGGCGAAACATTCCATTAACTTGCAAGGATTGGAGAGCGGTCCCTAAAGATGTCAAAGATAATATATGGAAGATTGTTAAAGTAATTTCTTAGCTCTTCAACTTTTCAACTCTTTACCACTTTTGCTCTTTTAACCTTTAATCTTAATCCCAACTCTTTCACTGTTATTTGCATATGAGGTTTATTGTTGATGATCTTTACAAAGACTATTATTATGAGAGGATGTGTTGTTATCTTAAAGAGGCTAGGTCTAGGAAATCCGATAGGATACTCGCCCTTGATGAGTTAGAAGAAGAAGAAAGAGAGAAGAAGATTAAAGCACTTAAACCACAGAACATGTCAGATAATGAGTGGGAAGTTTTCGTAACAAATGTTTGCTCGAAGGAATTCCGAGTAAGTGTTTATATCATGTTATCTTTTACATTAATTCTTTGGACAGTCAATGTTGTTGGTGATGTCTTGTTACTTAAAAATATTCCATTACTTTTTCAGGCGAAAAGGCTCAAAATGCAGGAAATTCGGAAGAAGCATACCACCCCACACACAATCAGTAGACAAGGTTACGCTCGACTCGAGGAGGCCATGGTATGTTCTACATAACATACTTTAGTTCATTATGTGTGTGTTGGTAATGATTGATTAAACCTATTTGTGATTTTTTTTAACTAACTGGATTTGTCGGTTGTTTGCAGCAAAAGGAAAAGAAGACAGTTGAAGAGATTGACAGAGTCGAAATGTGGATAACGGGTCACAAGCATAAGGAAGGAAAGGAACCAAATTCGGGGGTTGTTGAGGCTTTAGTGAGTACTCAAAAGACTTATTCTTTCTTTGTTTTTATTTATATGTGTTCGACTAATTCATAAATGTGACTAATTCTGTTACACACTAAATGCAGGAGAAAATTGCAAGAGCCGCAGAAGAGCATGGTAATGTTGTTGGATCATCTTTAACAGAAGATCTTCTTGTCAAAGCTCTTGGTGATGACAAATCAGATCGACTCAAATGAGTAGGGTTTTGGGCAACAAATACAAAGATGGCTGTCAAGTCCCATTACAAGAAGATTATTAAGGAATGTCGGGAAACTATGTTGGAAATGAATGGCAGACTTAATATGTTAGAGGTAAGAATCTTATTATTGATTTAGTTTTCTTTTCTTAGTTTATGAGTTGTTTATGAGTTCAAACTTGCCCCTTATACTGCCGTTTTGGTATTTGTATAGGAACGGTCCTTGAGATGTGTCTGCTGCCATGTTGGATCGCACTTGCAAAAGTCCAGTCCTAAAGTAAGTCTATTTACATGTTTATGCACTTGCAATTTTTGTTGTATTTTGTATTTTTTACATGTTTACATGTTTCTACACTGGCCAGTCCAAAAGTAATTCTGTTTACATGTGGTAATTTTTATTTTTTTCTGTAGTATGGAAATGCCAGCAACAACAATGCTAGCACCAGCATGGTCCGTGAAAATGGCATCCCATTGAGAAGACTAAATGTGGTGCAAGAGCCAGTGAGAGTTCCAGAGAAGAATACCCCTTGAAAGCTACTCAGTTGGTATGTTCAGGGCGAGATTGTGGCAGATGCATTTATTGCTAAAACGGATCCAAATCAAAGTGTCCATGGAAGGCCAATAGGTTTTGGAGCATACAAGGTAGGCGTGAAAACTTCTTATGTGGATGATGATGTTGTCTACAGGGAAACCAGTGAGTGTACGACTATCATTGAGGATGTAGGAAATTTCATCACATGGGGCAAGGAATTTATAGTGCTTGGCTAGCCACCTGACTTGATCTTTATTGTGACAGTGTTTCAGGAAACTTACTTTTTTTTTGGTTGTTCCTCTGTGGTCTGGATATTTTGAATGATGTAAGACTTGTTTAAATGTTTGGATGCTATCACATTTTTGATGCTGTCACATTTTGAATGAATGTTGGTATAATTTGATTGAATGCTGCTCTGACCAATTTCATTTATTTTTTTTCAAAAATGAATAAAAACCACAACTACTATGAAATATTGTCAAAGAAAGTTAATACAACTATAACCTGACTTGTCGAAGAAATGGAATACAACTCAAACCACGGTTGTCAAAGAAACGACATACAACTCTAAACAAGATTGTCGAAGAAACGTCATACAACTCTAAACAGGATTGCCGAAGAAATGGCATACAACTCTGTTATGGGTTGTTGAAGAAACCACAAACAACTCTGATCAGGGTTGTCGAAGCATCACATTACAACTACAACCAAAGTTGTCAAAGAAATCACATACAACTCTAATTATAGTTGTCAAGGAATTCACATACAACTCTTCTCACAGTTGTCAAAGAAATAAAAATACATCTTGAACCATTGTTGTCAAAGAAATTTCTACCACCTCAACAAGTGTAGTATAAGAGTTATTTTCACAACCCAGGTATGAGTTGTGTTAGGCATTAAGATCAAATTTCGAAATACTTTGACAACTAAAAAAACATTGTACAAAACTAAACCATAACTATGTTTATGACTCTATTTGAAGAGTTGTATAGATTTGAGGACTTTCTACAACCTCCCCCTCCTATGGAGAAACGTTGTCGTACATGTACGACAACTAATTTTTGGCGTTGTAGATTAATGTTTTTCCTATAGTGAATGAAGCTCAGATTCCCTTTTGATGAACACAAGCAGCTGCTCGAGATTTGGTTCTGTACTGATGAAGAAGGAAATACTCACTCTGTACCTACATTATATCGGCGGAATTTTCATTTTTCCTTGTACCACTATATAGGCGGAGTCCAAATTTCAAAACGCTACCCTTATTTATTTGCTAGGGAATCATCACAATTTAGTGTATGTCTCTAGCATTGGGAATATAATTAAGGATAAAATAGGAAAAAACATATAAATTTATAAATCAAGAAATATTTTTAATATAATAGATTTTGACTACTCCGCCTATATATGTGGTACGGAGGGAGTATGCCTTAATAACATTCCTCATAGAAATGTGGTGGTTAAGACTTAAGAGTGAGGCCACGTCTACCATTACCCACTAGACACTAGGGGGTCGGGCTTGGGTGAATACGGCAAATAAATGGTTCTCATGATTGCCATTAGCTGACCCTCACTGTCTTAGGATCTGTGTCGTGTCTGCAGCGTGCTTTTGGCTGCAAATGCCATTTTGCTTCATTTAGCCACTTATCATTTCGGTGATCGGATTCGCATGTAGTTCCTGTAAATACCTTAAAACAATGTTATTAGCTAATTAACGAGACCTAGTTAGTATAAATGTGGGTATAAAAGCTTCGCACTTACGTTCTTATCAAGATAGTCTGACCGGGATTTACAAATCCTTAAGCGAAGTCTTCAAAGTCGTAACCTAATACAGTTCCATAAACAAACCTAGGTTATATATAGAGTGTTAGAGAATTGCTCGGTCGAGCTCACAAGTGTTGCTATCTCAAGCTTGTTGTTAAATTTAGTTCAAAATTATATTTTGAATTCTAGTCTACAATTATTTAAGTCTCGGATTAGGATAGAAATGTAGTTGAGATACGTACATCGTGGCAGTCATCATTGCATTCTACCGTTTGAAGGCGAAGATCAATCGAAGCTTTTGGAGAACTTCATCGACAAAAGGTAAGTGAAGACTGAATCACCTATATCTTAAGTTATATTCATCTTTCTATATATGAGATGATGTCGCATAACTAATTAGACTATTACGCATAGACAAGAATTTCGAGTCAAGTTTATCTTGGTAATTAGTTCTCGAAATATAATGACTAAGCTTAATGAACATTTTTTCACACTTGATGAATTTCGATTAAGAACAATCTATTGTATCGGACTTATAGGTTGAAACGAAAAGATTGTGGTGTACTTGGGTACCCTTGTCATTTCAAATATAAATAAGAAACTTTATGCAAGCTAAAATCAGCACTTCTGTGTCCTAGTTGTGCCTAAACTCATCTTTTAAAAACCTAAGTTTCCTCTGGTGAAAATGTATTGGGTTACAACTTAGAAAAAATTTACTAAGGATTTGTGAAGATCGATCAAACTATATTTTAAGTACCCGATATTTCTCAGTTATCCGGATCTTGTTCTTATTGATTATTGTAATTTTCGGACTATAGATCAGGAACAAGATAGATAGAAATCACAAAGTACTTTTCGTCTTAGAATTTGTGAATCCACAAGATAGATATATAAATCACTTCTAATTTAATTTGTTTAGATAGTTATTGTGAGGCATAGTCGATTAGGCATCTCTATAAATTTCGAAGAGAGTAAGTTGTCCTAATTATTGAGATAGGTTGATATCTTTTTTTTTTAAAGATCCCTCATAAGCATATAGATTTCCATTACCTTGATTGAATATCTTTCTGAAAGGAAAATCAAACAGGCTATCTTTAGAGGTAGAATAGTTAAAAAGTCTTCACTTAGTAGGATAGTGTATATAGCGGCTTGATACAATGTGGTGTTCAAGTTCTAGACAAGGACTCGAGTTTTCTTTTCTGCACATTAAAAATTTTCTCGTTAACAAAATTTATGTTGTCTTTTGTTATTTCTTCTCGTCATTGTATTGTTCATCATTGTAATGGAAATATCACAAGTAGTATGTTAAACAACCTAGACATTTTTTAAGCCTAAAAAAATGCGTAGAACTTACAAGATTTATTATTGAGAATTTGTATCTTGAAAGAAAGATTACAAGGATTGTTCTTGTTAGAGCTTTGCCCGATTGAACCCACTAGCGTTGGTATGTAAAGTTAGTTGTCAAATTTAGATGACAAAACACATTCTCGATTTAGTCACTAAAGTTAGTTTCAGACTAGACTGGGTTTAAAAAGTAGAGTATAGAATCAAAGATATCTTTGAAGAATTGGAATTTAATACTACACGAAGACATCTTGGAGAACTTCATCAAAGGTTAGTAACAAACTCTTGATTCTATTATTTACTCTACCTCTATATCTATCGAAACAAGTGCTCACTCTATGGAACAATTCCCATTAAGATAAATATATATTTATATATATACTCAAGGATATTGGAGCCCTTGACTTTTTTGAGAATGACCTTTATCACTAGAAAGGTCCTCATGTTGTAGTGAATGAGAATATTAATGTAATGAGCCAAGGATCGCTCAATTCCGAGTTAACACGAAGAAATTATGAGTGATTTATTAAAGCAACACTTATAAATGTCGCTAAGGTTGATTTCATGAATAGTAAATTGTACACGAATATTTGAAAACAGTTCGCGAACCAAAACCATGAACACGTGACTTAAAGCTTATTTTGGTCAAGTATTTGGGTGTTTTCTTTCCTGGAAAATGTAGCTTTGTTTCCAAACAACGTAGCCGTGATCATTCACTATAAATAGGGGTTTACATGTAAATACACAACCTATCACTTGAAATATTGTGTGTGTTGCATAAGGTTGTTTTTCATATCTTTGTTCTTCACGAACAAGAGTGAGACTGCTGAAGACTTTACTTGGGGGTCGTTAAGAAGATACAAGCTATTTTCTTTGATAGTTACAGAACCTGTCTCTAGGTATTTTTGATAAACCCTAGATTTGATTGATCAAGATATATTTAGACTTTTCTAGGTGATCTTGTGAGGAAGAAACAATTAGGTTAAGGAACTGATAGACACATTTTTGTGTGGGATTTGATCTCAATTGTCTATTCTGTTAGTACAGTAAGAACTCCATGTATTAATAAACTTTTTAAAGGGATCATGCCCATGGGTGTGCGGTCCAGATTTGGTGTCTTTTGGTTTTCCCCTTTCCATGTATACATATGTATTATGTCCATGTAACCAATAGAATACTTATCAATATAGAATCCTTCTCCATCTTTTTCTTTTTCCCTATCTTTTATACTAAAACACGTTATCATGCACGAGCTCTAACCCTGCGACAATGGATTTTAATTTTTTTGGGTTGCTATCAAATTCATAAAGGATTGATTTGGATCCGTATTTATTATTATTTTATTTTCAATCAAATACATTGTGTTGGGATCGTTGGAATCATTGGAATCATTATCGTCAAATCAGATAAGTTGGATTTGTTTTGCCCTATAATTTTTTTTTTCTTTCCCCTAATTTTTGATTTATTTTCTATACTATTTTTGGGTCGTCCGAGCGAAGCGAGGGAGGACCTTTATATGGCCACTTTTTTGTAAAATGTAAGTGATCAATTGACACAAAAAGATTGGAAATAGTTAGGGCCGAAAAACCAAAAATGTCCCTCCCTTTTAGTCCAATTACTATAACTCCTTGTGTATCCTATCTTTTCAGGAGTATAATTGGAAAGAAAACTTGAATATAACATATATCTAAAAATCCGTGCCTTGGAATTTTACAAATTTTATCTCGTTGGAAAGCTAATAAAAATACTTATCCAACGAGCACAAACAACAATATCAAATTTTGAGTTTTTAGGAAAAATTCAGAGGTATTTATCATTTTAGGCACAATTTTAGAAAATTAAGTATATATCCATTATGCAAACCACCATAAAGGATACATAATAGTTTATGTAGTAAGATTTTGGTTTATTCATCAACTAATTTTCCGTTGCAACTAATAAAACGATGTACTCCTCCGTTTCAAGAAAAATGATACTTTTAATTTTAGGCTTAATTCTCGAAAATTGAATGCATAGCCATTATGCAAACCACCACAAAGGATGCATAACACATCATGCAACCATATTTTGGTTTATGGATCGACTAATTTTCCGTTTAAGAAAAGGTGATACTTCCACATCTCGTTTCAGGAAAAGTGATACTTTCGCTCCGTTTCGGGAAAAGTGATACTTTCGCTCTGTTTCAGAAAAAATATCACTTTTTATGAAACAGAGCGAAAGTATAAACGGGACGAAAGTAGTCACAGACAAACCCATCTTCAGATTCTTCTTCGGTCGGCCCTCCCACCGTGGAAACCGTCGTACTAGTTTTAATGGAGTGATTATATTTTAATTTATAATATATATTTATATCTTAAAATTAAAATTAAAATAATACATCTGTATGTTTGATTGGAAACTTGATTCGAAACTTTGTTGTTCCACTACACCAAATTTAACGTTTAGCAACAGCTTGAATCTATTGCTGACTAGGATTGCAACAGATATTTGCCGTTGCTAAACATCAAAAATATAGCAACAAGAAAAATCTGTTGCTACTCTGTTGCTAATTTTAGAGCTATTCCGGGATATTTTTTACTAGAACTGGATATAGTTGTTCTGGTTCATATTTAGCAACACGTTTATGCCGTTGCGAAAAGTTTAGCAACAAGCAAAAAAAAACACCAAATCCCCCCAACCCAATTGTCCTACAGTACTCCAGTTCCCTGCAATTGTCCTGATTCTTCCTGCTCTGCTAATTCAATCAAATAACCCCCACATTCAACATAAAATTTTAATTAAACTATGAAACACAACACAAAAGTCATCATACAACAAGAACTGTCATTTGGATATATCTACTAACTTAACATTACATCAAGGAATCTTACAAAATATTTTAAAGGGAAAATGAACTTTTACATTGTTGGATTTCTGTAAGGCAAAATAAAATAAAATATCTGAAATACAAATACATGAAGTACATGTTCATACTGTTTAATTAAGCTGAAATACATCAACTCTTTCATTGCACAGATGAAAAGACATGTGAACTTTTAAGTTCGTCCACCCCAGGGTCCATTAGTACTGCAAGTGTAAAGTTTGAGGATAAGGCTATGAGGCCGTGAACTTGAGTCATGAAATGAATGATGCATTTGGAAATAATCTCAAACTATTTAAGATTTGAAGGTATAATACAACTAAGATGGAGTGAATGTATTGACATTAGAGTTTCAGTAATCGCACCTCGTGCTCATGGAATGGAAGGAAGAAAGATGTATGCCCCGTGCTTTGTGTACGCGGGTGAAATCTTCATTCATTTGGCTAAAGGTAAAGAGTTGGATTTCTGCGCAAGTATAAGAAGAAGTATCAAGGAAAATCCATGAATCTCATTTAATCGAGTATTTAACAATACCTAATAGCATACTATAATAAGAACCGAAGAAGGGAGATTTTCCATAATTATAATATAAGTTATAATATTATCACCTTAGCAAGCATATCTTTCAATTAAGGACACCCATTAATAGTCCATGTCTTTTGGAATAACAATATTAAACTTTTAGTGGAAACAGTACTGTACCATTAATAAGTTTGCATATTGGTAGGTTGATGGCTGCTTTTATTGCAGACTTGGGAGCCTCCCATGACTCAAATTGTTGGCTTATTCAGCAGAGGGCACTAGTTTTTGTCTGTCAAAAATAAAAACTCGTGTCAGCATCTCTTAGTAATGTAAGTTGAGATGAGCCCATGGGTGGTAAAAGCAAGGATGTGGAAGATAATTCAATTAGTAAGATGGAAAAGCGACATGAGAATGATACAAAACAATTCTAATATGACAGTTAGCAAGAAATACCTTCTTCCTCAGCTTCCTCACTGGAGTTGAAAACCGCAAGGTAATGTTACGATCACTGAAAACCCCCCAAAAATGGAAACCAAACGTGAGTAACTCTTTTTTTCTTTCTTTTTTTATCTACAATGTGACACTAAATGAGATAGTTGCATACGAATTACAGTTTGCATCCTGAATGGTAAGTGTCAATAGTTTTACCTATACTTCTTCCCTAACTCCAGATAAATGTCGTCCACATGCTGCAGTACTTCATTGCAAACCTGAATAGCCCAAACTGCAACGAAAACCAGATATGCCAGATCGTCAGCTTCAACACCTGGTAGCTAGTTTACCAAGATGATTCAGGGTCAGTTTCAGTTTACAATCCCTTCCAACCACAATCTATTTTAATTCAACAACACAAAGATTCAAGTTAATTCTAATGTTCCTTACAATACCTATTCAACTCGAAAAAAACATCTTCATTGCAGTGCAACACCTTCAAGTTCATAGTTTTCTTTCATTTGGTTGTGCATGTATGATGGTAGATCAGAAGATAAAGTAAATTAGCAGAAGAAACAAAAATGCAAACACTCCCAGATAATACAGAACTTAATACCTTGCCTAACAACTTCACACGATCGGAGGTGATTCCAATAGCATAATGGTTCATCTCCTGTAATAGCTTTTGAGCACCCTCATTAGATAGTTTCGAGCGAACGATTCTGCTAATTCTGTGACAAGTAGTTGGTCAACATAGTAAACCATAATCTAAATTAACCATAAAAAATTATGTATAACAAAGCATGAATAGCACACCACATATTTCTACCAGTTGCATTCGTGTATCCTTTCTATTCCTCGAATGGTTTTGCACTCTTGAAGTTCATCTCATTGAAAGACTGAAATAAAATACAAGTTCGTTTAGGTGCTATGGAATAACATGTCCAATACTAGAAAATATGAAACTAAGAAAATGGAGTGATCTTGTTCACATTATTAAAAAAAAAAAAAAAAGGCAATGGTGGTAAATCATTGCTACGCAGATTAGTCTGTGCTGACAAATAGGAAGCTGACTGAATAATTTCCCGCGTAAATAGATGTACTGATCAGAAATGAAACATCAAGGTAAAGGCCTGTGCAATGATAAGATATGACAAGTGTTGACTTAATAAACAGACATAACCATTATAGCACAAGACAACAGACATTAGAAAAATAGTGACAGTGGCATCTAAACATGTATAAAGAAGGTGATTAATGATAAACCATGAAAGCAGGAATGCTAAGGTGCTCAACATTCCCTGTGGAAGCTGTTGCTGGAGGAGGCGTAGATTTAACTGCCTCTTTCCATGATAGATTGATCTTCTTATCACCAATAAACGAATGTGCTTTTAAGTGCAATGGCTGATATATAGCACATAAACAATCAGGTGTAAGTTTCACTAGATTTCTATGACTACGAGATATGAACAACTTGAACTCTCGTTAACCATTGGCATTAAGAAAATATTGTTGCAGGTTCACAATCCGGAGGTAGAATTCTGCTGCTTTGCTTGATGTAAAGAATGGTTGAAAAAAATAGTAAACCCAATTATCATTTAAATGTCGAACCCACTTTGCCAACTCCAAAAAGTCAATGAAAAACTTACAAAGCTAGCCTTGTCCTCCTCAGTTGTAGCGGCACTCATTGTCTTGATGAGTTCTGCCAATCGCTGAGTGAATTTCTTCATTGTAGTCTTAGCTAGCTCCTCCACATTAGTGAATCTGCATTCATATGAAGCAGATCATGTTTTCATGTAGGTTTTGTACTTTAACCTAACATTTGTTAAGTAAAAATTAGTACACAACAAGTGGGTGGTCTAGCTTCACAATGGACATATGCTTGATTTGCAATCTGAAAGGCTTACATACAGCATTACTTATTTTAAGGATATTTGAAGGTTCTTCTACACGATTAATGCATTCAAATTAATCAGAAACTTATGCAGGAAATATAATTAGGTTAACAATTGGGTTCCAAGAAATAGCACCAAACCATTAATATAAACAAATAATCTGCAGGAGATGCAAAAAAATATTTTGATTTTGATTTTGTAATAAGCTCGCGAAAACTCAAAATCACTAATATGCACCAATGAAGAGAGAAGAGAGCATGTTCAAAAGGGTCTCAATGGTTAGTATTAATTCCATGTTTCAAACAACACCACCAACATACCTCTATCACCACTAAAATTTTCCAATCCCTTACTATTAACCAGCACCACCAATATATCTCTCCCACCACTAACAACCCATTCAAACACCAAAAAAAAAAAAATACAGATTGCTGAAAAACCCCAATTTCAAAAACCTAGAGTTCTATTCCACTGAAAACCCCCAAATTGATTTATATGTATGAAAGAACTAATTGTAATTAAAACAAAATCCAAACATTGAACTCAAAATGAGATGAAAAGAAATCAATACATGTACGGCTGTACCACTAAGTTTTTCGAGTCTGCTGTTGATGGTGATTTTTGTTAGAGAATATAGAGTGATGAATATTATTGTGGGAGAAGAAGACGAAGGTGTTGGTGATAGTGGGTACCAGTTCTCGTGGTGATGGAAGTGGTGGAGTGGGATTTTAAAGAAAACAGAAGAAGAGATATTCTCTCCCGATCTGGTAAATAAACAAATGAAAGTGAGAAACAGCTGGAAAAAAAGGTTTAAAATATTTAGATCCGGTTGAAGGTGTAGTGGTCATTTGGATTATTGATGATGATGGCGACCGGATGAGAGACTTCTGAACTTGAAGAAGAAGATGAAAAGAGAGAAGAAAGAGAAGCAAAAGAAAGTGAGAAGGAGGGAGGCGAAAGAGAAGCAGAACTAATCTTTAGAATCTAGGGTTTTAACTTTAAGTAACCAAGGTCACAGACGAGACTCGAGTCAGGGGGGAATAATCTTAGAGTTTCAAAATGATTTCAGTTGACCGGGTGATAAAATACTATAAAGTGTTACCTGCCACACATTAAAGTCGCACGCGTAAAGTCTCGAAGGTTGCTAATAGCAACAGAAAAAAGTAGTAACGAATTTAGAGACAGAATATAGTTGTTGCTAAAATTTAGCAACTGCTCTTTCTTGTTGCTAATTAGCAACATAATTTGCTCTGTTACTAATTTGGGTTGCTATATTGAAAATTTGGTGTAGTGTTTATGTGCATTTCGTTTCCTGTGCGCCGTTTGTAATTCTCCGTGAAAGGAGAAGAAGGAAAGACGATCCAGTCCGGCCCACCCAGACCAACCCGGTCTTGTTCCACCCAACCCAACTGTCATGTTCCGGTCCGACCCAGCTTAGTGTGCGCAACCAAGGCCATCCTGGTTCTGTGTATGTAAAGTGGGAACCGAAGCTTATGGTTAAGGTATGTAACCAAAATTGAATACCCCGTTGGGCTTATTATTTTTAATTTTTTTAGAACATGCCTAGTTCTGCTTTTTATCTTTGAATTAAGATAAGTCCATATATACCATATAAACGGTCAACTTAAATTATGATTGTTGATCTCGATCATTAAGAATTTTGATCTTAATCTTATTTTTTTCTCTTGAATATGATATTGGCATTCTTGAATGGTATTTTGTCTAATTGGTCAAACCAACTCGATTCAAATATAACTCATTTTTTTGTTGAAAGGGCAAGAAGTACTTGAATACTTATTTGATGCGGAAAAGGTGTATATTCCATATAAAACTCTCTACCAATGACAATGTACCATCTAAAAGATGAAGCCATATGCCCCTATGCTATGTAGAAAATTTAAACACTCATTGTTAGAGCATTGCTCGGTTGAACTCGCATGCGTTTCTATCTCAAGCATGTTTGTCAATATTAGTGATCAAAACTATACGTCTTGATTTCTAGTTTACTTACGACTAAGTCTCGGTCTAGGATAGTAAAGTATTGTTGAGCTCTAGACTCCATGGCGATTATCTTGCGAAGACGAAGAACTACTCAAGGAACCAGTGGAACTTCATCCGACCAAAAATGTATGTGGAGACTTGAACTAATCTAGCACTCAAAAGTCTATCTATCTCATACTCTTGAGACAACAGTCGTATAAGTATGATAGTTTTCATACATACACATTTGTTATTTTGAGCCGAGTTTACTCGCCTATCTTTTTTCTCGAAATATGTGTTGGTAAGCTTTAGCTTTAACCACTTTCATCTTTATCCGTGATGAAAGTCATGATGATGTTTCAATCTTGAAAATAGATTTGATGATGATAGTCGATTCTTTATGTCTAACGACTATTATAACATTATAGAAGAATGTTTTAATGATTGAAATATAGAGTTGAGATTACGTAACCACCTATGGATATAAGCATATATAGTGTGTTCGCACATTAGTGTATAAATCCATGTACCGGAAACCAAGTGCGTGCATACGTGTGCATGTGGTATTGGTGAAGGAGACGGGTTAGGTACGCGTAGTGGCGGAAGTTTATGTCCGTGAATTTCTACTGATTTTGGAGTTTACGAACTTACAAACCAGTCACCTTAGGTACACGTACCCACGGAAGTTTTTAACCAAAATTTTTTGATGGGTTTTCAAACCCAATTCCGGTATCTAGAGTACGCATACCCGTACGCGTACCCAAGCTGGTTATTTCTCAAATCAGTTGTCATGAACTTAAACAATAAATCAATAAGGAATGCAATCTTTGAAAACCGTGGCTATATTGTTCATGAATTGATTCAAGTGAATCAAACCGATTTTGCTTCAATTGTGTCTTGTGTATTTACATAAGATTTCCTTGCAATTGAACAACTCTTGAACTAGTTCTTATGAGTCATTTGAACTAGTTATGAGAAAGGCGAATATGGTTGATATGAAAGTGCTCATATGGCTAACTACTGGTTAACTATTTGTGAACCAACCAAATGTACACGTTTAGGTATGGTTACTCAAACCTAAATGAAATACATTTCATTTTTGTGAGTGACAAGCTAAGTTTCGATCTAACGTTTGAAAGATATTAGCTTGGATAAATCAGGTTTTTCATTTAACGGTTAATATTGAATGCTTTTTTACCAAGGTAACTTAGATTTCAAACCCTGATTTGAAAACTATATAAGGGAAAAACTAATCCCCACACCTCCTGTGTGATACTAGTTGGTTTTCTAAAGTCAATTCTCCTTTAATCGTAGGTTTATTCTCGAGACCCTGTCGATTTACGACTTGAAGACTTCATTGGGATTGTGAAGCCAGATGAAACTACTTCTCTTGTAGTTGAGCGTTTTGATCTTGCCATTTTCTATCATACGAGTTCAATTGAAATATTGGCTTGAGATTGTATTTTTGATAGGGCAAGATAAAAAAAGAAATCACAAACATCTTCATCTCATCGTTTGTGATTCCGCAATATCTAGTTTCACTACCATACGATTTAGATTATTGTGAGGTGATCAATAATTCTAGGTTGTTCTTCGGGAATATAATTCCGGGTTATTAATTGGTTCATGTTCACCTTGATTTTATCAAAAGACGGAACAAAACTCGTAGGTTTATCTATGGGAGACATATTTATCTATTATCGTAGACTTTTATGTGTGATACAGATTTGTTTATTCAAGTCTTCGACTTTGGGTCGTAGAAACTCTTGGTTGTGGGTGAGATCAGCTAAGGGAATCAAGTGCATAGTATCCTACTGGGATCAGAGACGTAAGGATCGCAACTGTACCTTTAATTAGTGTGATATTGACTAGGGTTCAACTTCAGTCCAGACCGAAGTTAGTTTGTAGTAGGCTAGCGTCTGTAGCGGCTTAATACAGTGTGGTGTTCAATCTGGACTAGGTCCCGGGGTTTTTCTGCATTTGTGGTTTCTTCGTTAACAAAATTTCTGGTGTATGTGTTATTTCTATTCCGCATTATATTTTGTTATATATTCGAAATATCACGGGTTGTGCGTTGTATCGATCAATTGTGAAATCCAACCTTTAGTTGTTGATTGGAAATTGATTGATCCTTGGATATTGGTCTTTGGTACCATCCAAGTTTATATCTTTTGTATTTGATAAAAACTCGCAGATTTCTATTTGCTTGAGTATATATCAAATCGAGAGATAGAGATATTAACTCCTTGATATACCTTTTGTTAAGATTGAGTCTGACTGTCTAGTTGATTCTCTTAAAATTATATTAGAGTTAGTCCATACAGATTGCTAATCGAAATATTGGATGAGGTTGTTAAACCCCCGCCTTTTCACTCATGATATTTTTCCCGGAGCATGAATGTCTAGTGGGATGAAATCCACTTATTAGATTATTATATTATAATCAGTAGCTCCAACAAAGTTATGTTGTAATTAAAAGCACATGAATCTCAACTTTTGTGGAAGGACTCACAGAAAGTGACATGAGTCCGATTTATTTTTCTTCCATTTTTTCTATTCCATTCATAATACTAACGAACCAGTATATGTTAAAGTATGCAAACAAGGGATCCTCTATTTTTAGCAAGTTATTCAACCTAAAGTAAACGGTTGACATGCAAAATGAGATTCTCTTGACCCTTTGAGATAAAGAAATTTCTCATGTTAAGCTAATCGTAGAAAAATTGAAAATTCAAATAATCCCTAAGTAATGAGGGTTCAACCTACTGACTCATATAAAGCATGTGAAACGGGACATATATATCACGGGATGAAGCTAAAATGTAATTCTAGCTTACATCATAAATGAAAGAGTTGGAAATGCACCTGATTATATGCGTTGGTATATAAAATGTAATGTGTGTAACATAGTAGCAACCAATTTTCACATCAACTTTAATGGCAACAACAACTTTGTCTGGCCAATTGACTATCTTATTCAGTTGAACTAGATCCAATGTCTGCAGTTATGGAATGAAAACACAAGACATAAATTCTCTAAAGCACTTTATATATATTGGGTGAAACGTAATATATATTCACTCTGAAGTACTTGAGTTGAATCCCACTTTTGTTACGTAACAAGGCCACACCACTTATTAAAAATCGCAAGACCCAAATGTCTACCTGATAGTTATTTTTCTTCCACTAATTTAAGGAATTTAAGCTAGTCGTTGAACTATTTCCTTATAATATGACTACGAGGATTGGATCATCGAGCACAACACTGCTTAAAATTTGTTTTCAAGATAAAACAAAGACGTCGCAAAATATCTAGAGGTACCGAGAGATAATCACACCTTGTTAAATTCCAAATTAACTCTTGCAAATGGATATCATGTGGAACATCACAATGATGAGAACGTAATTGATTACATCTTTTATAGTCTCTAATATATTTGGAAGGAAATATATTTTAGAGAAAATAATGAGTCAATCTAGTGAAATGTAATTCACTATAATATTTGGATTATTGAATCCGACGATGAAATGTTGGGAATTGAATCATTTAGGCTTTGACATAACCATAAAGGCACTTTGGTTGTGACATGATGTTTCATTTTGATAGGAATCATACGTACATCACTGTGTTTGAGTGGACAAGACATTGGGAAAAACATTGACAAAATGCGAAGTAACGGTATATCTCTCAGTTAGTGTTCTCTAAAGTACTATTTCCCAAGAAATTTGCATTTGAAAACTCCTAGCACATATTACACAATGCAAAGTGCAAAGGCTCACCACCCTTGTTAATGTTAGAGAATTTACATTGAAATGACTTGATGAATATTGCATGTTTAATAGGATCAATATAGAGCATCTTATACCCAATGGTCTCACAGGGGCTACCATCAAAGGTTACATATGGTGTCTAAGGAATAGGTTATGCGTACCAACCTACCTTTTATTGCTTTGGGGATATGCAATATTACGCGGATCTTCACTTAATTCGTTTTAGAACCCAATATTAGTCAACCTTTTCTGCGTACCAGTTGGTAACTGAATTTAAGCTTGACATCTGTGTTCTTATGCATTTTTGGTTTCACTATATATGTGCCATTAAGAGTCCAGATCGTACTATGATGGGTCACGAAAATAATTAAATAATTTTGTTGGATATTTACTCTCAACAATTATCCGCATTTTAAAACATTTGGCAGGAGATCTCTTACTGCTAGATTTGCAGGTTATCACTTTAATGAGACAATCTTCCCATCGTTAGGGGGAGATAAGAAAAAGTATTTTCTAAGGGAATGACATAAATTGTCTTGGTGTGTTCCCACTATGTCTCATTTTGATTCTTGTACTCCAAAAATGTAAATGTGAAGTGACAAAGAATAATCAATTTTCAGAATGTACACTGATGTCGCTAAAGTGACAAGATCACACATACCAACTGCAAGTATTCCTGCAATGTTAGAAATCCTCATTATGGGTTACACCATAGACTAAGGTGTTGCAACTATACTTGGTGGAAGTGTAGTTGAGGTCTTGGCTCCATAAAGGAAGATGGAGAGACCACCAGGTTCGATCAATGCTTACCTATAAATGAAATAGATGAGTAAGGCATAACCTAATTTGTATCATTAATGAAATCATCTCATTTTATTTTCTCTGACTATGTCCATAAATCAGTACTGGAGGGCGCTCCGAAGTTTTAAATGATTCTAAAGAACAATGAAATCCTGACTGATTATGAGAATGCACATGAGTTAATGGAAGGATCATGCATGCACAGTGATGATATAATCCATAAATAGTTTCTCCAGGAGTAGAGCACAATGAGATCGAACCATGCTTTATTTTGATTAATTTTAAATAAATAGCATATTTGGCCTACACAATCCAGGTAGAACTTAGTTCTTTGGCAAATATAAGGGTATTTGGTGTGGTAGTGCTAACCAACCAAGTGTAAAGCCTATTGGACATACATAATTAATTTTTCATAAAACATAATGAGAAGAAAGTAGTCTTAAAGTACAAAGACTCGCCTTGTGGCGCGAGGCTTCTCACAAAGCCCTAGAATTGTTCTCTTGTAATGAATGTTATAGAGTTCCACTACTTAGTTAGCTTGGTAATTTCAAAAGGACTTGAAATGCAGCATATGTATGTGATTGTTACATATCTCTGAAAGAATCAAGAGATTGAAGATATTTACAAAAGTGCTTGATAGACTTTTGTTGCCCAAATAAAGTAACTGTAAACCACAGAGTGCGTTTACAATTAGATAGAATGTTCACTTATAGATTGAAGCAATCAGGTAGAAGTGGTATACCCGTTGTTTATGGGTAAAAACTATTTCTGCTGGTTTTGGAAAGTTTGGGTGTGTGGATGAGAAATGAATCTAAACCCTAAAAAATGCACTGCACGCGAGTGCTTTTGATTCGAGAGATCAATCTGTACAATTCTGTCCTACACCAAGAAATGGCCGTTCCAGACTTGCTTCGGTCACAAAGTGAAGGAGATGGGGTTCATCTTAGTGAGGGAAGCTAAGAAGGTGTTGAGATTGTGAAGGTGTTGGCTGTTATGACTTGTATCAGAATGGTGATTTCTGGATACTGATGACTGGTTTTTTCTGTGTTTTATATGTGTTGTTTGGAAATAGGTGAAAGACCTATTTATACAAGTCATTGAGCGCAACCCTCATCTCATAGGAAGTGGAGGAGGTGAAGTGATTGAGTAGTGGGGTCGTGTAGGATTACTGATTGTTACACGATCACACCTTTTCCCACCTCCCTTATCACTGTTAACCGTCCACTCTTCCTGACACGTTCTTGTAATGGAACATTGCGCGCTGCACGCTGTAAACCGCCAGACCAATACCCCAGTAAGTATCCCCCAATTTGTGACATGCTTGATGTCTCGGATGAGTGGGACGAGTCGTGGGACCCGCCATGGGAAATAACATACGGTGCTAAGTTAAATAACTAAGTTATTTAAGAAATTGATATTCATGAAATATTGTGTGTACTCAATGTATGCAATGCATCAAAAACAATCAATACATATGAAGCATCGATATTTTAAAGCTTAACCAAATGAGTCGCGGATTAAGCGTCTTAAAATAACATCACATCCAACCATTTTCGAGTGATCATTTGGAGGCCGTATGGACGGGATATCCCTTGGTCGATCACTCCCTGTGGAAGAGTGGTGGACGGTGATCACCGAGGTGCTTCATTGGTTGTCTAGCTTTCAACCTAGGTTGTCCGACCAAGCTGGAAAGGTTGGACGGACGAGATGGTTTACGACATAAATCTGTGACCGTTGATGGAATTTTAGGGTTTTTAAGAGGTGCGCAAGCATCACTCTTTGGCTTGACCGAATTCAAGCATCGGCGCCAATTTTGGTGGGACCGATTGGTCACGCAATAAAACGGCCCGTTGTTGTGCACGTTTGTACCTCTCTGTCCCATGAAGGCTTGATCTAGGCCACTCCAGTTGACTGGAAAAGATGAGCGGTCGTGATCGATTTGCGATAGAAATCCTTTACCGCAAAGGATTTGGGAACCGCGTGACATGCCTCCTTTGGGCAAGCGTTTCGAGGCGCTCGGCCATGGTTGGCCTAGGCCGGTCGGTCACACGCATAGGTGGGCCCATGGTGATCACGTTGATTCTCTTGGTACCCCTTAAGTATATATCTACACCCTCCATCCAAGATGGCGAAGATGGATGGTCATGATCAATCTGCGACACATATGCCATGCCGCAAACCCTAATTAGGGTTTTGGGCCAATCACGTGTGCGTGACTTTAACTAAGCGGTTTGGCAGGCTAAACTTCTCCTTTGGGGAGACCGACCATGTGGGGCATACTTTGGGCCGACGGTGAACATATGTGTACATGTCCAATAGTCCTATGCGCGATCTAGGTCATCCAAACATGCTGTCTAAGTTAGATGGTTGATATCAATTTAAGACGCTAGTGGAATTTCCACGACCCCTTAAGCATCACGCCAGCCTCACTTCGAGCAAGTGTTTTCTGCTCTATGGGTGGGATGTGATAGATTCGATCGGGTAGGTGAGGAGTGGGCCCGACAATGTGTGCATTAGAGCCTCATTGATCAATCGCGGGACGATCCAAGCCGTCCAACTAAGCTGGCGAAGTTGGACGATCGTGATGTTTTTTGAGACTGTATTTGGCAGTCTTTGCTCGTGTGAGCCACTCCAAGACAAAATGAACCAGCTTAACCACCCTACTTCAAGGATGGCGTTCGATGGGTGTTTTGGGAGTACAACATGTGTTCGACCGGCTAGGGCAAAAACGGTCCCGCTGGTGGTCATTACGGTGATCGCCTGCTCCTGCTAGGGTTTGTCTAGGCTGGTTAAATCATGCGTCCAACTTGCATGGTCGGGATCGTTCCTGAGACTGATTTGAATACACCAAGTTTTCCTTAAGGAAATTAAATGTGTTCTATCGAGCTGAGAGTGCATCGACTCGAAATTTTCTTTGTCAGAGAGCGGGTATTTCGTGCATGTCTCAAAATTGGCACTTGGAGATTCATGTTAATCTGCTGAGAGTGAACACTCGGTTGTCATGTCATGCTAATAATGAGAGCTCAGCTAGGAACAACACAGGAAACACTAGGAAAATCATGCATTAATTGATAACGCTATAAATTCACAGAATATTTGGGATTATTGCTACATGCACCATTCTGGGTGAATTTTGTGTATTTATCGAATTGCTTCAAATAAATAAATAAAGCGAGAGGTTTTCTGCGCTCATCACTTATCAAATGACTTTATCCTTTGCAGGATGTCAATATATTAAAATTGGTTTTACAATTCTAGCCCTGAACTAAAATCCACCATCAATACCCGTCTAAGTGGCTATTTGATTTAGAGGGGATAGACAAATAAGTTATTTTTTCTTGCGTACTCACAAGAAAGTTCCTAATTTGGAATTATAGCTATTTATGTCGACGGTACTGACATGATGGGTATTCTTGATGTAATAAGAGACCTTAAAAGCTATTTAAAATCCGAATTTGAGATGAAAAATCTAGGGAAAGCTCAACCGAGTACTGAGCTTGTGGGATATTATTCCACCAGTTTGCATATGTCAAAAGTTATCAGGCAATTTAACAAATACATGCACCTTATATCACTCCCATGATTAGTAAACGTTCAAATGTAAATAATTGACCATTTCGTCTAAAGGAAGATGATGAATATGTGTTGGGATATGAAATTCCCATATCTAAGTACAATCGACGCATTGTTGTACTTAGTATAATAATGTTCTCGATTAAATTTTACATCCTCAGGGAACTTGTTAGCTAGATATAGCTCAGCGCCAACGCAACGTCATTGGAATGGTATGGTGAATGTAATCATGTACTTAAAAGTAACCATTGACATAAATTTTTTTTATCATTACAAAGACATTAAAAGGAATGCTAATGAAAGTGCAATCCAAAAGTTGTTGATTATGAAGGAACAATAATCTCTTCTTCAACGAAAGTAATCAGAGGGAGATATGGTAGATTATTTTCTATGTTATCACCGATATTCAGTTACGAAAAGTACATGACTAAAGGAACTGTCTGGAAAAACTCTGAAAGTAATCAGAGGGAGATGATGACATCAGGGGAGGATCCAAGGATATGATGTCGACATATTTTACTTGATATTGAAGATGTGTTGTACTCTTTTTCCCCTTCGATGGAGAATAATTATTCCCAAAGGGTTTTGTTACTCGACAAGGTTTTTAGTGAGACAACACTAAAAACATCAAGTATGTTGAACGTTGAAGAGATAAAGATCGCGTTCCTGATCCAGCAATCAGATGAGTATTGTGGCTCATGTTTCTCACTGAAGCATGAAAGTTCATGCCACAAAAACCTCTAACTGAGAATACTGTCTCTCAGAGCATATGTAGATGTGTAGTCTCTCAACTGAGGCAATGACATATCTCATGAATACTGAGCAATTTCAGTAATCACTTTATATTGAATCGAACGATTGGACGGCTCCTAGACATCTTGCCTACTAGTATAGAGCAATAACGTCTTCAGGATGTAACAATGTTTTCCTTGACTATATAAAAGACATGTATATAGAATCAGTATGATTGGATGGCTCTTAGACAGCCTGCCTGCTAGTATAGAGCGATAACGTCTTCAGGATGCAACAACGTGTTTTCCATTACTATACTATACGTAATAAATATGACGCTTCAACTAGCTCATATCGCTCGATTCTCGAATAATTAATGCTCCTAGACGATTGTGCTAGTATAGAGCCATCAATTAATTATTTCTAAATCACTAGATTCATTAACTGAATCCCTAGAAAATATTCTACATTCTTCATAATATTTCATTACTTCAATTCATGGTATTCCCAGCAGAATTCCATGGGTTAGTGATAAATATTCAATGTACGGGCATCTGAGTTACCTTTGAGTAAGCCCCGACCAAAATGGTGTAAATGTATTCGACAAATAATGCATTAACAAACACCTTAATGAACAAACAAGTATTTCAAAATACGACGAGACGATGAACCTATGCAAATAGGAAAGCAAATAATAAAATATTCACCAAGGCGCTGAGGGAATGGACCCACCGACTGGCCAGTCACGCCGTGCCAGTCCCACGCCCAATTTTATATTTTATCATATTTTATCTATTTTCTTTGATCTCATGAAAATCCTTTCAGTTGAACAAATATCCTTCGTTTTAAGGAAACTCCTCAGTTTCATGGTGTTTCCTTCGCATCAAAGAAATAATATAAAATTAGGAAAGGTGTCATGGGACCGTGTCTACTAGCCAGCCGGCTATGCCCTAGTTGTGGCCGGTCTCACACCTCATGATTCCCCATTATTTTATTATTATTTCCCTAATTTCATGAAAACTCCTTAATCTCATGATATTTCCTTGATCCCATGAAAAATAATATAAAATTAGGGAAACCCGTGTGACCGGGCCCTAGCTGGCCCACACGTCCCATTTTTTTATTATTATATTTTTTATGTTTCCATAATCCCATGAAATTCCTTGATTTCATGATGTTTCCTTCAAATTATGAAAATTCCTTTAAATCATGAAAAATCACGGGACCGGGCCCTAGCCGTCCAACCATACCCAAGCCGGTCCCACATGTCCCTTATTTTATTATTATTATTTTTTATGTTTTCCTCATCTCATGAAAACTCCTTGATTTCAACAAAACTCCTTGATTTCAACAAAAACTCCTTGGTTTTATGATATTTCCCTAAAATCATGAAAAAATATTATAAAAATAAGAAAAATGACGTGGGACCGGGCTACTTGGTCATAGCCTGTCCCACACTTCATGATTCTCTCATTTTTTATTATTTTCCTTCATCTCATGAAGGTTTTTGACGGTTTCAGCAAAAATCCCTGATTTCTTCATATTTTCTTAAAATGTTGCTCAAACGCACACTAGAAAATATCAAAATTCTCAGAATTGAGACACGAACAATTTGGTGACGTGAGCATGTTACCTTGACCGAATAAGGTTGGCTCTTTGGATTGCAAGAAGACGGTCCCGCGTATTTTCACAATTTGACCTAATTTGCGTAATTGCACGTATTAGGTCCAAAACTCTTCCAAACAATTTGGAACTTCATAGAATGATCATTATTTGATCCTATGACCACCCAGGGCCAGTTTCATGACCCCTTGGTCGGTCCCTCATCTCTTCATAATTAATTAGGTTTTATCACATAAGGCTCAGACGAGCATTACTTTAATAAATGATTAAAACAACATTTAATCATCCTTTCATCAACAAACCAACTGGTCTTCAGGAGATCTTGGTATTTGCTTACGTGAGCATCTGGGCGCTACATGGTTGATCCATAATCCCATGTAGCCAGTCCCTCTTCACTCCATGGTTAATTTTCAATAAACCGTTAGTAAATCATCAATTGATCGAATTAGGGTTTTGAGTCCAAGCACTACACCATATTCAGCGATTAGTAACTAAAATTCGTAACCAACATGTCACCAATTTGTGACCAAAAATTTCAATTTCGAAAATTTAGTGACACAACGTGTTCGGTTACGAATTTTTACTAGTTTAGTGACGGCCCCTCCCGTGTCACGATTGGTGACTGCTGAAGAAAAAAAACATGTGAAAGAACCGTGTGCAGAGTAACACTCAGTAACACCCTCCTGAGCAGCGTGTGAGTGAACCGTGTACATTCTATCAACTTTACCCTATCGTGTGAATGAACCGCAGAAATCTTATCCCCTTCTTCTATCTTCAGTCGTCTTCTGCTCTGGGTATGTTCATGCAATAAAACTAGGGTTTAGAGAACTTTCAATCATCGATCGATTTAGACGAGAAACATCACAGAAATCTCCTTAATCCTCTCCATACCTTTCAATCATCAATCTGTGTAAGTGTTAATCCATGAATCTTAAATGATCTGTTTCATTTTATTTTCAATCGATCTGTTTTATTTCATTTTTATTTTTTCCATTCTTTAATCTGTGAATCTAAAATGATTTGTTTGATATGACTTATGTTTTGATAATCTTCTTCATATAAATCTAATTGAAGTTTTTTTCTTCAAATTTCTTGTTAGGGTTTGAAGAATTTTGAAGACTTGAAGATTGAAGAATTTTGAAGGTATAAATCTTCTTCATATGAACTGATTTTAGGGTTTTATGTTAATTTCGAAAATTTCTATTTTTTAGGTGATTTTAGGGTTTTATGTCTCAGTTCTGTATCTTTTTGATGATTGAAGTGTGTTTATAATAGCAACACCATGTTTGTAAATATGAATATCATGACATAATTGTATTTGTTGAGGGATACCATGTTTGTAAATATCATACTTGTATGTTCAAGTTTTTGATCCACTAGTCCTCCTGTGTAAAGATGCATACTGTTGTTAGACATGGTATAGTTTTTTAGGCCTTGGAAGCTGATACGTGTCGTAGGTGCACTCAAATTAAATTACTTATTTCCACACAATTAACTGGTAATATAATTGAAGTAAGGATCGTTCCCACGAAGAGCAGGGATATTTAGTTGTAAAAAAGTGTCACAATGGGGGATTTGTTTTAGATTCAAAGTAAAATAAAAGCAATTAAAAATAATTAAGTTGCAAGCAATTGAGAGAAATATGATCAGGGAATCCTTCTTCGTTACTTAACCGTCATCAAGTTATTATATTCATCCATTCATACAATTAATCACAGATTATTACCAACCGTGGAATAACAGCTAGCTCAGTGATATCCCCTAAATTCCTTATATCACTGGGTACGGAAGCTCTCCAATACCAGATTCTATTCGTCGAAACCACCTAGTAGTAGCTCACTAAAGGTGTAATTTGTTCGAATGCTTTATCTTTTGTGAATTATAGATTGATCCTAGTAGTTAGACTCTTAGATCAAGGTCCACTTTCTAGTGTTGTTTATACACACAATCGCTACACAGAATCCCTTTGCAAGGTCTTGTGTTCTCTACTTTTGTATGAATTATTCGACTATTACTTATCTCCTAACTCAATACTAGCATTTGATTGAATCAACAAATTAATTCAGTTGGCCACCTAAACAATCTATCAATTAATCATAAATACTCTAATTAGTATAAACAAACAATAATCGTGTGAAGAACTTCAAAATATATATAGATAATAACTCGAATCATTGTCTAGAACTTAGAATTCATCCCCAATCACTAAGAAGTTTAGCTACTCATGGTACTAACAAAACCCATGAGTTTCATATAATAAAATGGTAAAGAAATAATTACGGTGATGAAGAATGCTCCAAAACCCTAGCTTTTCTCCCTTGTGTTCTTCTCTCCAAAACTTGATTAAAGATTATAAGATTGATCCCAAAAATATTAGAAGTTCTCTTAGGTGTCCCAATTGTAGTTGTGCCCGTGCTCAAATCCCGTGTCGAATGGTTTCCAAAACTAGCCGAAATTCCACCAAAACTTAGCCAAATTCGTGTAAACTAACCAAACCCACGTCCATATAATCTTCATGGGCTTCTCATGAACAGTAAATCCCAGCCCATTATCAAACTTCAATTGCCATTTGGCTTGTCAGTTTTCCAAAACTGACAGGCATATTTTCTTCTTTAGTTACGTATGGGATATCCCATACGAAAGTTCTCCTGGAAATTTTCATATTATTCTTGTTTTCTTCTACGGATGGGTTTCCTAGACGAAACATCTCCTGGAAGTTTTACGGAATTTCTTGCTTACTATCACGGCTGGGTTTCAACCCGTAAGTTCTTCCCATCGTTCCATGATTTAACTCGAACTCCAGCTCCAATTGTTGCTCATACTTCTCTCTCTCGGACTCGAACTCAAACCATTATGTTCTGTTGAGTTCCTTCTTCTATACCAAACCCAATACGTTACTCCATCAATGATCTCTTTTCATTTCATCGATCACCGTACACTGCCATGCACGATCATCAATAGCAACAACTCAACTTCTCTGCAGCTCAGCTTCATCCTCCCAGCTTCCATGGCAGACTCGAGCTCGTCTTTCCCGACTCCGTTGAGACTCGAGCATCTCTGTTAATACTCATGACCATCATCAACACCTCCATCGAACTTCCATGCACTTCCATATCGCCATCGTCGATGTCGATCAAAATCACCATTATCTTCCCATATAGAAGCCAACTCTACTCTTCAGCCATCTTTGTCAACTACCAACGGAAGTAACCTCAGTTCCCTGAAAACTTTCGAGCTCACGTTATCCAGCTCAATGCAATCACCAACTCTTCCATTGCTGCTTTACCCGAGCTCTCTCAGTTCCTCCCGTCAGCTGCCAACTCGAGCACCACCTCCATTTCTTCACAGCTGATAACTTCAGTCCATGTTCTGTTCAAGACCCATTAGCAGAACCTCCTTCGATCACTCCCATCATCTGCTGCTATCATCATGATCACCACTCCATGTTAATGATATCATCGTTTCCATGAGCTGATTTGCATGGGAAGAAGATATAGGTGCCTTGAGTAAATTATCCGAGTGCTTTTAGTTCATTTTGAATTCTGGCTTCCCCCTAAGTAAGAGATCAGAATCCATTTAGCAGCCCCTTTGTAAATGTGTGTGCCCCTTAGTAAAGTGGACACCCCTTAGTAATTTTGTGCGCGCATCTTTGCTTGCTTCAAATGCATCTAGATTCTTCATACGATGTTGGATTGACTTCATTCTTTCGTCGTTGGCTTCGTATTTTCGTCCTCTTCGATATGATAGCAAGAACTCCAAGATTCGAACGAGTTCCACTTGATATTTGATAACTTCTTTTATGGCACTTTAAAGTGCAAATTCACTTCTTTTGGATGATTCACCTAGCAAAACACAAATAGAGAAAAACAAGAGTAATATACAATAATTCACAAGAATATATAGCAATTACTAGCATGGATTCGACACTAAATATATGAAAAATATGCACTTAACAAATTCCCTCACACTTGGCTTTTGCTAGTCCTCGAGCAAACTATCTAAAATACAAAAAATCCATGTCGCCGAGGATACGGTTACTCTTAGCATGAATAACATGCCTTTAAACCCCTATGTGTCCCTAGTGGACGAGTTATAGTCTCGTGAGGGATTACGAGAGATATACCCACAAAACCTACTCCAACTTCAAAGCGTTCCATCTTCCCAAGCATCCAAAGAGCTATGAGTACATAGAATTTCTGCATGCTAGTAATAAAAAGTTAGAAATACCAAAGAACATATTCATTCTTTAATCTTGAGTGAGAAATAACCACACCATAATGAGAGAAACACGTGTTTGAGTACGATCAATAAGCATTTCGCCTCGACTTCTGCCTCACTTAAAAGGTTTTTATGATAATTTCACTCAATAAGATGGCTTTTTTATGGGTCTCACATGTGTGTAGGTAGGAATGAAGAGAGAAATCCTACACACATTGAATGGTGGGAAGGTAACCTTCCGAATTATTTCTGGAGACTCCACAAAATCGTGGAAAACAAAGATATTTTTCTGATGATCTCTAAGAAAGGAAATCAACCACTATATAAAGGATGGGAGTACTTACCACCTTCACATCTGATTGCAATTATGAAAGCACCACTGTCACAACATCCAATATAAAAGTCTTCCTTCCTTCAGCTCGTCTTCTTCATCTTGGTCTTCGGTCTTCAATTGTTGATGATAAACTCTTGAACTTGTAGAACTTCGACAATTTTTACTCTTTTCCTCAATTCCTTGTTGCTTGAAACTTCATTATATATTTTTCTTCCACATGGCCTTATTGAACAAATAACAACCTAAATGCAAATCTCTTTGTATATATATATATATATATATATATATATATATATATATATATATATTTTGGAAGAGAGATTGCAACTAAAACAATAAATATGAAATAAAATTAACATGGCCATGAAAGAAGTATGTTACCACTTTGATCTTCACAACTTGTATTGTCTTCGTATCATAAACTTCAATAACTCTCATCTTTTGATTTTCTTCACTCTTGTAAATAAGTCTTCATACTTTGATATAAAATTCTGCTCATTGTATGTTGCTTTACTTGGATATGAAAATTTTCTATTACTTGTATTGTTGCTTGTAAACCTCAAACGTCTTCAACTTTCCTTGTAGATTTTGATGTTGCTTCATTGTTGATGATGATGTGTTTCTATGGACATGTTGTTGTCGAGAGAAAGAATGGTGCTAACTGCAAATCAAACTACAAGAAAGTGGTTTTCATATATAGACGTCACCCTTATGATTGAAAAAATTAGCACTCAAGAGATCAAAAATAGTGCTGAAAATGGTGTGAATTTGGGTAGCTCACCATTCTACCCATAATTAACGTACGGTGACACACACTCAAAAGAAAGCTCTTTAGTCAGCAATTTGGTCTGGTGCCTTGGTTGATATGAAAATAGGTAGTCTCCACTAATAATTGATCAGTAACTCTAATAATTCATTTATCCCTTCTTCTAATTTGCGTCACCGACATGATTAAATCCATTATTTAACACTCCAATTCGTAAGAATATTCCGAACGTAGTTCCCTAACACTTCCAAGTTCAGTTATGTCGGTCAGAATCTCCATGTAAACATACCTAGAAGTATGCTAGTGACTCTAAAATCTCTACAATTTGAAGGTTTTTAATGCAAAATTTTGAAAAATTTATATGCAAAATACTCCCCCACACCTAAACTTCACATTGTCCTCAATGTGTAAAACCGAAAGTTCTGAATTCCGACGTAACAGAAGATAAAACGCAAAACCTGTGCAAATTGGTAAGGAATTTGGAAAAACTCCATTTCACAAAAGTTGTTCATCTACGTGTTTTCTATAAAGTATCAAAAGGACACATTGTTTAGATAAATTTTCTGACAATTATGGTCTCTGTACTGAACTACGCGCAGTCTGAATTTTTCTGACGAAAAGGTATTCATCATAATTTTCTTCTAAAATAGATTACGGACTGATAGGTGTCTAAAACACTGTATTATTTATCTATTGTTTATGCTTTCTCTGCTAGTTTTCTTGTAAACTATGTATCTTATGTTTTGTTTTTGAGTATTTAGGTGTTTTGGAGTCATTTGGAACAAAAGAAGGAGAAACATTGTGAAAGCCTCATCTCATGTGCAATGGCTATTGGAGGCAGATTATTTCATATTATTTGCTTTTATTTATTCATCTCTGTCTGAAAAGTATGTCGGCTTTAGTGATGCAAATTTCTGTCTGAAAAACACGACAACTTTAGTGATGACTCTCATTGAAGGGCAAAAGTGGGTATGAGAAATAAGAGGCGGCTGCTGTTGGTGGAAGAATTCCAGATAGAAAAGAGCAATTATTTGGAGCAAGGAGGGCGAAGGTGTTCAACCGCGTGTGCTATGTGGAGTCAAGCCAACGATAAGGGGTCTCTGTTTTATTCCAAAGGAGGATAAAGGGCAGCCACCTGCCTACAACAACACTTCTGGGTGCCTATAGTTTTTCTACTCATTACCTCAGCACAAGAATTCAAGAGAATGTGTTCTCTTCTTCATTACACTCACCTAAATTTCAGATGTGACAGACAAAAAATTGGCTGCGGTTGTTCTTCGAAACTCAGAGAAGATGGGTTGAAATTTGAAACAGAACTCGAATTCATGATTGTCAAGGTGTGGAATTTAAGGGGTTTGTTGTTGATGTTGTTTAGACAAATTAGGGATCTGTTGAGAGGGTTTGGTTTGAAGATATAGCTGCTGATGGAGTGACTTGAGATGCAATCGATGGGTAGGAAGAATTAGAAGGAACTGGATATTGGGTTTATTGACTGAATTGATTCTACAGATTATGGAGATCAGGGTTCCTGAGAAATCAGAGAAGGGAGATTAATATTGGGTGGAAGATGAGATGTTGAGATTAGGTCTTGCTTCTACAAATGGGTTGAGGAAAAATACAGGAAATTGCATCTGGTGGTTTGTATGTGAAATCTAGAGTTCCATAGTGGTTGAGTCAATGAAGAATGGGGAACTGGTGTTCAAGAAGTTGTTCTGTTGATGTGAAGCTATGGATTAGATGAATGATAGGAAAGGAATTTGCAGGTGCAATCAAGGGGAAATTGCAGCTATGAGCAGCTGAAATGGCCTTGAGTTGATATTGTTGGAGATACTGAGAAGAAAATACAGGAGGCATTTGTGAGTTTGTTCCAGTTTTGCTGTGTGTTGTGAGTAATTTTCACAAAGTAGTTGATACTGTTGGTGGAGGTTACTGAGAGTTCAAGAAGCTGTTGCTGTTCTTGAGAAGAGAAGTGATGCAGCTGCAGGTGGAATCTGAAGCCTGCAATGGAAGTTACAACATTTTGGACAAGGGCTGTGAAGAATGGAAAGAAGCTATGTTATAGGATGAACAGGTTTTGATGGTCCTGAGTTATGTTCTTACTGTTCTGGTGTTTGCAATGGAGGGATTGAGCTGAGTTCTAGGAGCTGGCAAAACAAGGAAAATGATATGGATGTATGGTAGTGATACAGATGCAAATGGTTTGAACTGAAACAAGAGAGGTAGTAAAGTTAACTGAACTGCAGATTGGTGTCAGGTGGTGGTCTTTGTTGCAGTGGTAACTGGTATTGGAATGGCTTCTCAGTTTCACAGTTGTTTCCAGTGAAAGATGAAGAATGAGAGAGCCAGCGTACAATGGATTTGGTCTTGCAAGTTTAGGGAATGAAGAAACTGAGCTGTGGTTTGCTGTCAAGGGGTATGAACTATTGCTCGAGAGAAGCAACAGGGAATTTGCTGTGCTGGTGATTGTCATAGGTTTGGATTGAAATCTGAAATGGTTTTGAAGATGAAATGCTATGTGGTGTTAGAAGGTTGCAGTTGACAGGGTATCAATCGAGTATTACAGGGTGAAATGGTTCCAAGCTGGAGCTGGTTGTTGCTGTGTGTATGGGGGTATTTTAAGAAGTGGAGTTCGAGCAATTCTATAGCTTGGCACTGAGTTGTTGAGTGAAGGGAAGATAAATGGGATATGGAGGAAATTTGATGGTTCAGATGGTGGTTAACAAGGCAGCTGAAACTAATAGAACTGTGTACCAGAACTGGGTTACAAAGAAGCTGCAAAATGAGATGCATGACATAGCCATTTTGGCTGTGAAGCACGATGATGGCAAGTTGGGCCATCTTGGCCGTGACTGGAGTTGCACAGAAGAAGCTACAACCAACATGGCCGTGCAATGACTGCAACAAACCTGGCCTAGACCTGACTAACTCAAGTCAACTGGCTTAGTTGACTCCGAGTTGACTCACTGAGCTTGACCCGGTTGACCGTTTGACTTTTCATGTTGCCGGCGGCGACCATCCGGCGATGGATTCCGGCCAAATCCCCAGTTTTCCGACGACCACTTTTGGGACAGATTTTCTACATGGGTTTCTCTCACTCGTGGGCTGGGTGAATTTCCAACTAATGGACTTTGAAGACAAAACCTAGTTTTGGAAGGAGAAAAAGACTACAAAAGAAAGGATTTCTACAACATTTTGGAAATCACGTTTTTATTCTATCCTTGGAGCAGAGAAGAGAACTACAACTAGGGTTTGCTTTCGTATTTAATATTCATCTCCTTTATTTGATTATTGATTATGATGAACTCCATGAATATGTGTAGCTAAAATTAATATTATTGGTTAAGGATGTAGTCCTATTTCTAAAACTTGTGCTTGATTAATGCATTAGTTTTCTCTCTTTGTTTTCGTTCAAATCTCTAATGTTTTTAATAATCACATGATTGATGTATTGTGATAGGATTTAGATGTTTGGTTAGTTGAGTGGCCAATTAATTGAACTTGCATCTTGTCCATAGCTATATTTTTTTCATCGAGCGATAACCCCAAATACAAGTAGCATGATATGATTATAGTTTGTAGTGATACACTATTATAATCATATGTAGAGTTCGACCATTGTCCGAATTGTTATGCGCAATGTATGACAATTGCATTGATTAACCTATTTACAAAACTTAATGCTCCTGGGAATTGAACTTGATTAGCGCAAGGCGTTAGGTTATTCTTTAGGTAGAATTCACATACGCAGCTCTAATGTGTGTGTTGATTAACTTGGGAAATTATTAGATTATCTTGCTCTCTTGATTTTCTAGGCTTTTGATAATAAAAGAGATTAAATTGTAATTCTAATCATATATGCAAGCACATGTTTAAGATTGAAGATGAATTCCTTGACCAATATCTTTCTTTATTGATTACTTTCAACTATTTACTTTGCTTTTATTTTACTTTTATTTTACAAAAATCAGAAATCCCCATATTGGTTACTAAGAAACTAGAAATTGATAATTACAATCGCCTCTCTGTGGATACGAACTCTTCCTTACTTTATACTTCATTCATATTTTATTGAGTAAGAAAGTGAATTATTTTTGACGCTTACGACAACGATCAAATTTTGGCGCCGTTGTCGGGGAGGCATTCAACTAGTTATTAAGTTTTTAGTTTCTTTTTATTATTTCTGCTTGCATACTTGCTTTTCGTTTATTGTCTTGTTTATCACTTGTTTGCGAGAATTGTTTTTCAGGTACCTTATCCCTGGCTTCTAAAGATTGGAATTATCCAAGGTGCGAGATAGCTACTCAAAAAGGCACAATACTCCAACCAAGGCAAGGCACAACGGAAGAAGAAAACTTGGAAGTAAAACACGATACCTTCCAGCAAGTAGAAGAAGAAGTTGTAGAACAAGAGGTTCCGGTTGAATAAGAACCACCTTTTGAAGAAGAAGAAGAAGCAATGGGTGACGCTGCAAATCGTACACTCAAGTACTTGGCTTCTCACAAGATGGATACACAGCAGGGTTGTATTCAAACAAACTCTACCTTTGATATCAAGCCGGGGTTTCTTAGGTAATTGCCAAAGTTTCATGGCATGGTGAATGAAGATCCAAACAAGCATCTTATGGACTTCCACACCATTGTCACGGCCATGCTTCCAGCTGATGTTGAGGCGGATGGGGCTATGTTGAAAGTGTTTCGATTCTCTTTGATGGATAATGCTAAGGATTGGCTATACTATTTGCCTCCCGGAAGTGTCACAACGTGGAATGGGTTGAAGAAACTCTTTTTAGAGAGATATTTTCCTGCATCTAAGGTTACTCAAATTTGCAAGGAGATTTGCGGAATGAAGCAAAATGTGGGAGAATCCTTATATGATTGTTGGGAACGATACAAGAGGTTGGTGGCAAGCTGTCCTCATCACCAATTCAACGACGCTATGATTATCCAATACTTCTATGAAGGACTCCAATCAAGCGATAGGAACCTTATTGACGCTGCGGGTGGTGGTGCACTAGTGAGCAAGACGGTGGCACAAGCTAGAGAGTTGATTGAGAACATGACAGCAAACTCCCAACAGTTTTTGAATCGTGGCTCGGATGTGCTTCTTAGGAGAGTAAATGAAGTGAGCGAGGTCGAGCAACTTCGTCAACAAATGGGTAACATAACAGCAATGCTGCAACAAGTTTCAGCTGCGGTGATCCCAAGTTCTTATCAAGGGTATGAAGAAGCTAGTGAATAAGCTAACGTGGTCTTTCCAAGTCAGCAAAGACGGTATGATCCATATTCAAATACATACAATCCAGGATGGAGAGATCACCCCAATTTTAGCTATGCCAACAAGCAAGGTGCAGTCCAACAACCTACTTTCAACCGTTCGAGTGGATTTCAACCACAACAACAACAATTCCAGGCGCAACAACAACAATTTCCACAACCACAACAATCAATGCAAAATCAAGGTTCCGATATCGACTCAAAGCTTCAAACAATGATGCAAGGCATTTCTTCTATGTTTAATGTAGGTACCGAATATTGCAAGATATTAGCTTACGAACATTGTAATAAATATAAGAGGAAAGAGTTACAAAACGATGCGATGATAGAGGAAGCACGGGGAAGTATAAAGATTTGCGAAGATAGAATAATCTTACGAAGATGAATTGCGATACTTCGCAATACATAAACAACTGTACAAATTTCACTATAAATAGGAGTTTAAATGTAAAATTCGAGAGGTTATTTTAGTGAGTGTTAGAAAAGATCTTAGGAAAGAGAATAGAGAAAGTTGTAACTATTCTAGTTCCATTTAGATACTTTTATGTAATCAATTGAGAAAATTAATAAGAAAATTGTCATTCATCATCAAGAACTTCTTAAGTTTTACAAATTCTACTGAGGGTGTAGTTCTAGGTAATTCTGCAACTACATAATTGGCGCTAGAAACATGGATTTGAAGAATTCCTGCATCAGAGAAATGGCAAGAAGAAGAAATATATCAGAACCATTAACTGTAGTAAGAAGAAGTGTAAGACTCGCAGGAGGAGAAGCAAATATGACAGGAGAACCTAGTAGGAGAGGGAGTAATCGAAGAAACCAAGCTCAACAAACAATAGATCATGATCAAGTGAGTATACACACTTGGAGAACTGATACACCAACAGAAGAATATAGAGCACCACAAATCAGAGAAAATGGGAGACTGATGGGAGGAACAATTCTTGAAAGAGAAAGAGAGGTATTAGAAACATTGAGACAAGGAATTCAAGAAGAGCGAAGGTTTGAAGCTGAAGAACGTGCTAATTTAACAAGACAGAATCAAGAATTGAGGAGGGAAAATGAGATGTTACAAAGGAGGAAATCTCAAAGTGTTGCAAGATCAAATGTTAGACCAGAAAGAGAAGGACAAAATTCACCAACAATCAATAATGAAAGTACTATGCAAGGACAAGCACAGAATCAAGTTGAAAGAAATCAAGAGAATCGCTTCATTTTAGTACCAGACCCTCCTTCACGAACCAGGACAAATCCTAGAGAAAACAATCAGAATGGTGAAGAAAATCGAGAGGAAGAGCAGCAACTTGTGGAAGAAACTGAGAGGCAACAAGCAGTACATCAAAACAATTACGAGAATGGAGTAAGAAGACATGAAAAGGCTCGTAACAATCAAAATATTGAGTATGAAAGAATTCAAAGAAGAATTGGAAGTAAACGAACAGAAATAATGAGGAATGAACCAAACTTTCGAACCAAAATACAGGCGAATCAAGAAGAAATAAATAACAGAAGGAGGAGAAATGAAGAAGAAGAAATTCCTGATATTCGCATGAGAAGAATGAGAAGAATGGAAAGGGAAGAACAAGAATTTCAAGATGCTCTGCACCAAAACAATTGCGATAATTTAGAAAGAAGATATTTGCAAAATTGTGCAAATGAAAACATTAATGAAGAATATGATAGAATGCGAAGGATCGCAAGAGAAGAGGCGCAAGAACGTATAAGAAGAGAGGCTGTGTTGAAGAGACCAATGGATGAGAATTCTGAGGCAAATGCACGGATTTTGCGAGAATTAGCGGAAATGAGAGGGATGATAAACAATAGAAGAGGAGGATATAAAAGGCAATTAGATGAAGCAATAGAAGAAGCTGTGAGGACTCCATTTTCTAGAGCAGTACAATTGGGAGGGATTCCACCAAAATGCAATCTGCCTATACTTACCAGTATCTTTGACGGGACTTCATGTGCTATTCAGCACATTAAAGCATATATAAGATGCATGTTACAATGGGAGAATCACGATGCTGTATTATGCAAGTACTTCGCATCAAGCTTAACAGGAGAAGCTCTAAAGTGGTTCGAAGGACTTCCTAAGAACACTATTACATCATTTAATCATTTACAAGCAACTTTCCTTGGAGCATACATCACAAATCATTCCTCACGGCTTGGTATTGAAGATGTGTTTGGTTTAAAACAAAGAATTGGTGAAAGTTTGAAGCATTTGGTAAGAAAATGGAAGACTATGTGCAATGATATGGCAGGGCGCGTAGATGAGAGATATTTGATTCTGTCTTTCATAAATGCGATGTTCGCAACTGAATAACTGTATGTTTAAATCTTCCGAAGAAAGAATTCCATAATGATGACAGAGTTACGAGAGTTGCAAGAGGAGTACATTACATTAGAGGAAAAGCAAAACAATATGGAGTCATACCCAGTAGCAAACACTAACAATCAAGATACATGAGCAAACTTACTTCCTAAAATAATTAATGTTGTAGCAGGTACTTCGCAAACATCCTCGCAAACTTCTTCGCAAATTTCAGAAGAGAAGAAAATCAATAATAGCCAGCCAAAAATGGTAGCAATGGGTAGCAAAGATAAAGAAGAGCATGATAGAGAGAGGAATTTCTATAATCGAGGAGGAAATAACCAGATCCCAAGATTTGATCAACAGCAAGAAAATTACGGGGGACAAAGGCAAAATTATTTTGGACAAGGGAATCAGAGACAAAATTATAACAATGGTCAAAGAGGTCAAAGAATGATAAGATAAGAAATAAAGTTGCCACCTTTGAATACAAGTGTAGAAAAGATATGGCAGGCAATTATCCTGATAGAACATATACCAACTCCATGGAATATGGGAAAGGAACCACCAATGGGTCCAAGAAGTCATGAATTTTGTTCGTATCATCATTTTCATGGACATTCTACAAATAACTGCAATAATATCAAGAGGATTATCTTGCGAATGATTGATCAAGGAAAACTGGATCACTTTTTACTTAAGCAAACACAGTCGCAACAATTACCACAGGCTCCAGTCATAACTCGCAGGGAGAACACAGTACAACAAAAGGGAAAAGAAACCCTACATATAGAAGTGGGGTCAAAAGCAAGGAATGTTTTCTGTAATTCTATTGTTCACTCATATAAAACCATAGAAGATTTTCATGATAATGTGTTAAGCAGGGTATATGCGAGGGATGGTGAAGGAAAGGAGATAATGAACATCCCAAAAATTTCGCGACTTGAAGATTGGCAGAAGCGTGAAATTTCTTTTGAAGCTACTGAAATTCCAGAAGGTTGTGAAGTACATGATAACCCATTGGTAGTAAGGTTAGCAATTTGCATGAATATGGAAGAAAGTGAAGATGATATGGAGGAAGAATCAATTGGTATTAATAGAATTTTGATTGATACGGGAAGTTATGTCAATATCCTCTTCTATTCTGCTTACAAAACTATGGGGGGAAAAGACGCAGATCTAATACCTTCTACCTACAGGATTTATGGTTTTAATGGAACTGCTAATAAACCTAAAGGAGAAGTAAGCATGCGAATTCCCTTAAGTGGAATGCGAACTGAAATTCTGTTTTGCGTTGTTGATGTCGAATCACCGTATAATGCTTTGATAGGAAGAAACTGGCTTCATGGAATTTTGGGCGTAGCTTCCACTCTACATCAATGCATAAAGTTTCCTCATATGAAGGGTGTTGGAGTTATCAAGGGTGATTGGGATGAATGCAAGAAATGTTACGATACAGAGGTAGAAGTTTGCGAAGGAAAAACTACTCAAAAGGAAAATTGGAGGAAAAGAGCAAAGGCTGTAAAAAGAAGTGAAAATTTAATGGCAGAGGATTAAGACATGAAAGAATAAAATTACAATGTTAATCATACAGGAAATTTACGAGGATAACAAAGGGTGGTGATTTGCGAAGGAAGAAGAAAGAAGGTAATGAAACAAGAAGGTAATCAATATGTTTGCTCGTAAAGTATAACAAGATATACGTTAAGGAACAAGAAATTGAAATGAGGTATTTTGCAACACAAGAAATTTTTTGTGATAAAATTTTACGAATTAAAACAATTTATTGCGATTAACTTTCATAGAAGAAAGACGCAAACATTAATTTGCGAATAAAAGACCGCAATCTGTGATCAGCTTTCAAAAAAGAAAGAAATCCTCAGAAATATTACACAGGCAAACCTTTGTGGCGTACACCCTAGTTCACGAAGAAACATTTCGTAAGAGGCAAAGTCCTAAAGTGCGTCATTTAAGGGGGTACCTATAATCATGGATCAGGGACACCGGAACACCACCAAGGAACCTGAGTACATGGAACTTTACAGGGTACAACCCAATAACGGGGTACCTATCCGGGTTAGACACCTTGGATTCTCACCTAATCTTGCGACATTACGCAATATTATGCGATGTAACATGATTTAGGTTGGGCGACTAAGGCATACTATCTTTCCCAAGAAGTGCAGAAAACGATCAAGGCGCCGAGGTACACGGTTGAGTCAAGAGTGCCGGGTGGGCTTGAAGCACATCTGCCATTTTTGACAAGTCTTGGCAAATGATGCACTTGGCCCAAAGATACCCCATAGGGTGCAACCTCTTAACTATAAGCCCTATAGGCAAAAAGGATGAGAGGTTGCGATCAAAAGCGGGTTGTTGGCAGAACCGGATGGGAAGAGCTAACCTTGTATGGTCGATGTACGCTTCCTTGAAGGGGAAACCAAGGGGAAGATAAAGGGCAGCACCCTCCATTAGGGAGCTGATACGTGATATAAGACACAAATGTCACGAGGATTTTTGTTTGCGAAAACATAAAGGCTTGTCATATTTGTGCAACAACTGAATTTCTGCGAGCATTCTAAAATATATATATACAGAAAAAGAGAACTCGCATAACATAACAAAGAAGTTAATATGAGATCAATGGGTTATTACATGAAAGTGTAAAAACGTCCTGCGATTTCATCGCAAGACGATAATGTCACGAGGTTGTATATTCGCAAGAATGTTCAAGCTTGTCATATTATCGCAAATACAAAAATATTATCACAAAAGAGATGGCAAAATAAGACCTTTACTTAGGAAGGCATGATAAGACCACGGCAATTAATGAAATTTATTCCATCAATATCATTGAAGAATTTTTAGTTAAAAATATATATCATGAAGTTTCGACAAAGAAGGCAATTCCGTCAATATCATTGAAGAATTTTTACAAGAATATATATCATGAAGTCCTGACAAAGAAGACAATTCCATCAATATCATTGAAGAATTTTTACAAGAATATATATATCACGAAGACATAACAAAAGATGCGATTTTATTCGCAATCAAAAACAGATAGTTCGTATTCATTAAATTTTACGAGGATTACATACTTCTTATACTTCTTCATATATTGAATATTTCTCCATAGTTTGAATACTTCTTCAAAAACGTCTCATACTTATTATATTTCTATAACAGATATTTCATATTTAGTAAATTTTGCGAAGGTTAAATACTTGTTATATTTCTTCATACATTGAATAATTCTTCGCGAATTGAATAATTCCCATACTTCGTCATATATTGAATAATTCTTCACGGATTGAATACTTCTAATACTTCCTCAAAGATATTTTATACTTCTTATACTTCTTAAGGATATTTCATAAGAATCTATTCTGGCATTTCAAAAGGAAGATTTCTTATTCACAATCGCAACAAGCTGAAACTTCGAAAGTTAAATTGGGGCAGATATTCAAATACTTCCAACAAGGTTTAATCATCTAAAGAGCAATAATAGGGGGAAAGTAGATACTAAGCTAAGTCTTTAAGTTATATTATTTCTCTTCATATGATAAAATGATGCAAAGAAGGAAAGCATTCAATTTAAGAAAGGTCAAATCATCTTCGCAAAATATCAAATGTACTTATTAAAAGAACAAAAAACATTAGGCAGAATTGTTTACAAAAATAGAACCAACAGTAGCCAAGAGAAAGAGTTCAAAGAAAAGGAAAACAAGAGAATTAATGATAATTTGAGAAAGAATATTATTATGCTTCATCAACACTCTGTGCTGGGTCTTTAAGATGAGCAGGGTCATTAGCAGCATTCGACTTTTGCGAAATATCATCCTTTGTAGAGTCTGCAATAGGGACATCTCTCTGAGGAACAGATTCCTTTTCACCATCAAGTCCTTCATCATCACTCTCATAATCAAAATCACTATCAGGATCACGAACAACTTCATCATCAGATATCCCCAGAGGAGTAATCTTCACAGGAGGAAAGGATCTTGATAAGAGAATGTTATTCACAAAGACTTGGGCTTTCAGATGACTTTCACGAAGTATAGCTTTCTGATGGTTGGTATCTTTGATATCTTTGGAATAAGCAAGATAGTTGAATCTCCGAGTGGTACGATCACGAGAGTTGATTAAGCGAGTAGAAAGCAAAGCATTTTTCTTGAAAAGCTCAGAACAGGAGGCTTCTAGTCCAGACTTAGCATTGCGAAGGTTATTCTCAGATTCTGCGAGTAAAACAAAATTCAAAGAGTTAAATTTGCGAATATAAAAAAAATAAAAATAAATTTAGATACATCAGAGGCAGTCAAATTTTAATGACTACCTTCTCTTTGCGAAGTAAGAAATTGAGCTAAAAATAGACAACAATTCTTCATCTGATCCATCGCATTATCAAAACCATCACCAACTAATCCTTTAAGTCTAGATTGAAGCTTTTGGTCTTTAGAAAGAAGAAAATTTTTATCCTTCGCAAGTTTGGCATTAAGACTTTCTAGTTCAGAGTAATCTTCTTCAAGTTGATTCTTCTTGGTACTTAAGACTATATTCTTATTAATAAGGGACTTCTTCTCAACGGCAAAAGAACTTCTCTCTGCATCTGAAGACTTCTTTAATTCCTCAAGTTCACCTTTTAACAAAGAAAGAAGATTTTCTTGATCACAACATTTATTCTGAAGAGTGTTTAATTATTGCGAAGAAACGGTCATTGTATTCAAATACAAGCATTTCTCTTCTGATAAGGTTTTGTTCTCTCCTAATAAGGTTTCAATTCTCAAGCTGGCTTTAGTTAAAGAAGAAGAAAGTTAAGATATATCATCATTCAAAAAAAATCGGTCATAAATCAGTTGGGTATTCTCTTGGAAAAGAGAATCAAAGTTATCAAGAGCACACGAATGAAGATCAGATAAGTGGGAGAATTGGTTCAAGAGGCTTGCATGCTTGGCTTGATATTCTGATGCATCTGATTCATGGCGAAGTACCAACATTCTACATTTCCGGATGGATTCTATAAAGGGGAATGGGTTTTAATGGGTGTTTCAAACATATGAAGAATATAAGTAAACAAAATGGGAAAATATGAAGATAATAACCATACCTTTCAATTCATCATTTCTTTTGCGAAGGATCGCATAGTCAAGAGAATCGTTTTGAAGCTGATAATTCTCTTTACGAAGATTTTCACATTCTTCTCTTGAAGACTTCAAAGATTGGCGAAGTAATTCGACTTCTCTTTCTAAGGATTGACGTGAAATTGAAATATCAGGATTGATGAAACTATTTAGTGCTTCACAAAACTCATACTGCGAACGAACATTAGTAGACTTCGCAATACTATTCAAAACTTCAGATAACATTCGGTATGTTGAGTAAATTCTATCTCGAATTTCTTGAGGAAGAGGAGAAGAATTTGAAGGAATAAGATCAAGTTGTAAATTGTCTGGAGCAACAGCATTCAAAGGATTGGGAGTTAAGATAGGTTTTTCAAGAGAAGGGGATGAAAAAGTATTTTGCGAAGGTTGATCCTGAAGGAGTGTTGATAAATTGACATTTGTGGGAGACTGAAAACTGGGTAATGGAGTAGAGGCAGGAGTTTGCGAAGAAGTGCTTTCACGAGGAGGAGAGGGAAATTCCTTATCAACCTCAAGAAGGAAGTCATCAATTGAAATTATTGGTGTAGGTTTAGTCACTCGAGATCTCTTGTTGGGGTTTGATTTTTCGCCAACCTACGAATCAAAATGTAGATTAAAAACTGAGGTAACAATATATTGTTTAAAAAAGAAGACAGAGTATTTTAACTACCTTTTGATTCTCGGATTTCCTTCTTCGAAGATTAGGGCTTGGATTTCTGGTTGGAGGTTTCACTGAGGAATAGTTTTCTTTGAAACAAACCAAAATCAAACAATAAATTATACAGAAATCAAAGAGGAAAACAAGTAAAAGACGCGGAATATAGAAGAAAATTACCTCGGAGAACTCATGATGATATAAACAGGAAGAGAAAAATGGTAATGGAGAGTACAATAAGAAGATAAAATTGCAGAAGTAAAGAGAGAAAGTAAGAAAAAGATAAGGAAGATAATGTAAAAGAGTTTATATAAGGGAATAGCTGGAAAAGGACGGTTACAAAAGACGTGTCCACATTCTAAAAGAATAAGTAACGGTTATGTTCTCATGATCATTTCTTCTTCGCAGAATTGACATGAGAAGAGGCAAGATGTAGGTACCGAATATTGCAAGATATTAGCTTACGAACATTGTAATAAATATAAGAGGAAAGAGTTACAAAATGATGCGATGATAGAGGAAGCACGGGGAAGTATAAAGATTTGCGAAGATAGAATAATCTTACGAAGATGAATTGTGATACTTCGCAATACATAAACAATTGTACAAATTTCACTATAAATAGGAGTTCAAATGTAAAATTCGAGAGGTTCTTTTAGTGAGTGTTAGAAAAGATCTTAGGAAAGAGAATAGAGAAAGTTGTAACTATTCTAGTTCCATTTAGATACTTTTATGTAATCAATTGAGAAAATTAATAAGAAAATTGTCATTCATCATCAAGAACTTCTTAAGTTTTACAAATTCTACTGAGGGTGTAGTTGTAGGTAATTCTGCAACTACATTTAAAGACAGCCAACAAGAGACTAAGAGTGCGATAAAGGATTTGCAGACTCAAATGGGTTCCATGGCTACTGAGTTGAACCAAGTGAAGGCACAAATTGGTGGGAAACTCCCTTCTCAACCTATCAACCCAATAGAGGGTGTCAATGCAATTACGTTGAGAAGTGGTACAACACTTGTGCAACCCGAAGTTACTGATTCGGGCAAGGTGGAAACACCAAAGGAACCTGTTTTGGAGGAGAAGAATGAGGATTCTCCCCAAACTTCTGAGGTACCTATTCCTAACTCTAAAACTCCGGTTTCTACTTATGTTCCTCCTTTACCTTTTCCTCGCAGATTTGCAAGTTCCAAGAAGGATGCACTAGAAAAGGAGATTTTAGACGTTCTTAAGAAGATTCATGTAAACATACCACTCATTGATGCTATAAAGCAAGTTCCAAAGTATGAAAAGGTGTTGAAGGATTTGTGTACCAATAAGCAAAGGCTCAAAGATAATGAAGTTCTAAGTGTGGGGGAGAATGCCTCGGCAATCTTATAACATAAACTCCCACTAAAATGCAAGGACCCGGGTAGCTTTGACATTCCCGTAACTATTGGTAACACTACATTTAATAAAGCCATGTTGGATTTAGGTGCTTCCGTAAATGTTATGCCTACATCTATTTATAACTCACTTGATTTAGGTCCTCTGAAAAAGGATGGAATTGTGTTGCAATTAGCCGATCGCTCTAATGTCTACCCAATGGGTATTGTTGAGGATATTCTTGTGCAGGTTAATCAACTTGTATTTCCAGCTTACTTTTGTGTCTTAGAGATGGATGAAGGTTCACCGGACTCGTCTCTTCCATTGGTACTTGGGCGTCCCTTCATGAAAACGGCTAAAACCATTATTGATGTTGGCAAGGGAACGCTGACTATGGAGTTTGATGGAGAAATAATACGTTTCAACATTTTCGAGACGATGAGATATCCTAGTGATGTCCACTCTTGTTTTTCCGTTGATGTGTTGGACACATTGGCGCAAAAAATGTTTGAGTTGAATGGCGCTGATTCTTTGGAAACCGTGCTCACTACACCTATTGATAACGGTTTGGAGTACGGTGATGAGATTAAGGAAACTATTGGTTCTATTAACTCATTACCGGAAAAATCTGCACTTAAGAATGTTTCATATGTTTCTTTACCTTGCAATGATGAAAAGCTTGTACCTTCAATTGTTAAATCTCCAAAGCTAGAATTGAAACCTCTTCCAAGTCACTTAAAGTACTCGTACTTGGGTGACAATGAAGAGTTTCCTGTGATTGTTTCTAACGAGCTTAGTGAATTACAGGAGCAAAAACTTCTAAGGGTGCTAAGGAAGCACAATACGGCCATAGGATGGACAATCGCGGATATCAAGGGTATAAGCCCTGCCATTTGTATGCACAAGATACGTTTGGAGGACGATGCAAAGCCTACAAGGGAAGCGCAACATCGTTTGAACCCCCCAATGATGGAAGTTGTGAAAAAGGAGATACTCAAGCTTTTGGAAGTGGGCGTTATCTACCCCATATCCGACAGCAAGTGGGTGAGCCCGGTACAAGTTGTACCAAAGAAATTAGGTGTGATCGTGGTGGAGAATGATAAGAACGAACTTGTCCCAACTCGTGTGCAAACCGGTTGGATGGTTTGTATAGATTATAGAAAATTGAATGCCACCACTAGGAAGGATCATTTTCCATTACCTTTTATTGATCAAATGCTTGAACGTTTAGCTGGACACGCTTATTATTGCTTTCTTGATGGATATTCAGGTTATAATCAGATTGTGATAGCGCCGGAGGATCAAGAGAAAACCACTTTCACTTGTCCTTTTGGTACTTTTGCTTATAGAAGGGTGCCTTTTGTCTTGTGCAATGCTCCAGCTACTTTTCAAAGGTGTATGGTGAGTATATTTTCAGAATATGTTGAAAACATAATCGAAGTGTTCATGGACGACTTTAGTGTCTTTGGTGATTCATTTGACCTTTGTTTGAACAATTTGTCACTAATCCTTGAACGATGTGTTGAAACAAATCTTGTGCTTAATTGGGAGAAGTGTTATTTCATGGTAACTCATGGCATAGTTTTAGGCCATATAGTATCTTCTAAAGGCTTGGAAGTTGATAAATCTAAGATACACCTTATTCGTGCTCTAACCCCTCCCAATACGGTGAGGGAGATACGTTCTTTTCTTGGTCATGCAGGTTTTTATCGTAGATTCATCAAGGATTTTTCCAAGATAGCATCACCACTTTGTACCTTATTGCAAAAAGATGTGGTTTTTAGCTTTGACGAGAAGTGTATGGCGGCATTCAATCGTTTGAAAGAACTTTTGATTTCATCCCCTATCATTAAACCACCGGATTGGAGCAAGCCTTTTGATCTCATGTGTGATGCAAGTGACTATGCGGTTGGTGCGGTGCTTGGGTAGCGTGAGGGGAAGATACCTCATGTCATTTATTATGCTTCTAGAATGTTGAATGAGTCCCAACAAAACTATAGAACCACTGAAAAAGAGTTATTAGCTATTGTTTTTGCTTTGGAAAAGTTTCGCTCTTATCTAATTGGTAAAAAAGTTGTTGTCTTTTCTGACCATGCAACACTTAGGTACTTGCTTACAAAGAAAGAGGCGAAACCGAGGCTCATAGGATGGATTCTACTCTTACAAGAGTTTGATATTGAAATCAAAGACAAGAAAGGAATTGAGAACACCGTTGCGGATCATTTGAGCCGTCTTGCTGTGGACAAGGAGACTATCCCGTTGCGTGAAAGTTTCCCGGATGAGAAACTATTCTCAATTGCTTTTGGAAAACCATGGTACGCTGATATTGTTAATTACTTGGTTTCTAAACAAATCCCAAAGAACTTGTCTCGTGCTGAGAGGGACAAACTTAAGAAGTTAGGAAACCAATACATATGGGATGATCCATACTTATGGAAACATTGTAGTGACCAAGTAATACGAAGGTGTGTTCCCGAATCCGAATTTCAATCTATCTTGTCTTTTTGCCACTCATATGCATGTGGAGGACACTTTGGGAGCAAGAGAACCGCTCTCAAGGTATTAGAATGTGGTTTCTATTGGCCAACTTTGTTTAAGGATGCGCATGCATTTTGTATTACATGTGACAGGTGCCAAAGAACAGGCAATCTAGGTGCTCGAAATCAAATGCCACAAACTATTATTCAATTTGTTGAAGTCTTTGATGTTTGGGGAATTGATTTTATGGGTCCTTTTGTCAATTCTAATGGAAATTATTATATCTTGTTTGCTGTGGATTATGTCTCGAAATGGGTGGAAGCTAAGGCCACCCCAACTAATAATTCTAAAGTTGTTTCAGATTTTGTGCAAGCAAATATTTTTGCAAGGTTTGGAATTCCAAAGGCTATAATTAGCGATGGAGGTTCACACTTCAAAAACAGGTTCTTGCAAACCTTGTTAAGGAAGTACAATGTGTCGCATAGGATTGCAACACCATACCATCCGCAGACAAATGGACAAGCCGAGGTTTCCAACCGAGAGGTGAAATCCATTCTTGAGAAGACGGTGAATCCAACAAGGAAAGATTGGAGAATGAGACGCAATGATGCTTTGTGGGCGTATAGAACCACATACAAGACACCTATTGGGATGTCTCCCTTTAGACTTGTGTATGGTAAACCTTGTCACTTACCCGTTGAAATTGAGCATAAGGCGTTTTGGGCTATTAAGCAATGCAATATGGAGTTGGATGGTGCTGGAAAGCAAAGGAAGTTGCAACTTCAACAGTTAGAGGAGATTCGCAATGATGCATTTGAAAGCTCCAGGATTTATAAGGAAAAGACGAAGGCATTTCATGATAATATGATTACAAAGAAACAATTTTGCATAGGGCAGAAAGTACTTTTGTTTAATTCTCGTTTGCAATTATTTCCAGGTAAACTAAGGTCACATTGGATTGGACCTTTTATTGTGACTAATGTGTTTTCTCATGGTGCAGTTAAAATTCGTAGTTTAGCTACAGGAAATGAACTTAAAGTGAATGGGCACCGGTTGAAACCATATTATGAGAACTTATCTTCGGAAGTTGTGGAAGGAGTGAACCTTGTGGAAGTGCTCCCTCTGGAGGAGTCTTAGCAAACAAGGAGAACGTCGGGCTGCCGACTTTAAACCAAGCGCTAAGTGGGAGGCAACCCACCGGTTTTGTATTTTTATTCTTTATGCATTTTATCTTCATTTTCTTGTTTTTGCATATCATTTGCGGAATTTCCCACCTTGAACTTTCTTTGGACGATTCAATTTTACATTGAGGACAATGTAAAGTTTAAGTGTGGGGGAGCATTTATATGTTTGTATAGTTTGTTTTATGCCTTTAGTAAAGAAAACAACAAAAAAATCAAAAAAATTGAAAAACCAAGAAAAACATTTGTGCTTTTTGACCTCCGAACACCATTAGTGGATGGAACCATTTTGAATGCAAGAGTTGAGGAACCAATTAACTAAAAGGGACTAACATAGATCAGAAATTACAAATAACATGATAGTTGTTACCATATCTCGGAATATCACCATATCGCATTCTATTTTTATTTTTCCATATTTATCTATTGTTCTCTAAGTGCTTTGGTGGGTCACTAAACATCAACGTGTTATTACTGCTAGGATGAAATAGAGTGATTGAGTTACTATAAAAAAAAAAAAAAAATCGACCAATTAGACCAAAACAGAATAGAAATGACACTTGGATAGCAGTATGTGTGAAACGTAGTCCCTGTCTCCGTCGCCTAAACAAGCGTGGAATGCAGGATCCAAGGCAACTATCATGTACTTGCTGACTAGAAGCATGCGCTTGGATCCAAAAGATCTAATCATGATGTCTATAAAAAAAGTGAAAAAAGAAAAAGAAAAGAAAGTTTTATATTGGTTGAATAAAGTCACTTCTGGTTCCCTTGTATATGCCAGTGAGTTGATGTAGAATTCAAAACAAGTAGCTCAATCCAATAGGAATAGGTTCATCTTAGCAGTGACCTTCAGACAGATATGGGAAACATCGATCACTTGTGAACATTCGCCAACATCTACATCTATATCCATCTTCTTAATCTTTTCATTGTGATTGTGGTTTGTTAGTTTCCGAGTATTGTGGATTGTTCGCCTATCTAATTAGAGTTTATTTACTAATATATGAATTGAATTTGCAAGGTACCTCCTCCTGTAGTCATTTTGGATTTATTCATTGATTTGTCACAAATAGACGGAGTTGGAAATATAGGTTTTTTAGGCAGACCTCTTGTAAACCTTCACGAGACTAAAACTCGTCTACTAGGGACACCTAGGGGTTCAAAGGCTTGTCATTTATGCTTAAAGTGACCATAGACTCGACGAGACGGAGTTGTATGTACGTTTTAGAATTATTTTGTTTGATTTGCTCGAGGACTAGCAAAGTCTAAGTGTGGGGGAATTTGATAGGTGTCTAAAACACCGTATTATTTATCTATTGTTTATACTTTCTCTGCTAGTTTTCTTGTAAATTATGTATCTTATGTTTTGTTTTTGAGTATTTAGGTGTTTTGGAGTCATTTGGAACAAAAGAAGGAGAAACGGTGTGAAAGCCTCATCTCATGTGCAATGGATATTGGAGGCAGATTATTTCATATTATTTGCTTTTATTTCTTCATCTCTGTCTGAAAAGTATGTCGGCTTTAGTGATGCAAATTTCTGTCTGAAAAGCACGACAACTTTAGTGATGACTCTCATTGAAGGGAAAAAGTGGGTATGAGAAATAAGAGGAGGCCGCTGTTGGTGGAAGAATTCCAGATATAAAATAGCAATTATTTGGAGCAAGGAGGGCGAAAGTGTTCAACCGCGTGTGCTATGTGGAGTCAAGCCAACGATAAGGGGTCGATGTTTTATTCTAAAGGAGGATAAAGGGCAGCCACCTGCCTACAACAACACTTCTGGGTGCCTATAGTTTTCTGGGTGCCTATAGTTTTTCTACTCATTACCTCATCCCAAGAATTCAAGAGAATGTGTTCTCTTCTTCATTACACTCACCTAAATTTCAGATGTGAGAGACAAAAAATTGGCTGCGGTTGTTCTTCGAAATTCAGAGAAGATGGGTTGAAATTTGAAACAGAACTCGAATTCATGATTGTCTAGGTGTGTAATTTAAGGGGTTTGTTGTTGATGTTGTTTAGACAAATTAGGGATCTGTTGAGAGGGTTGGTTTGAAGATATAGCTGATGATGGAGTGACTTGAGATGCAATCGATGGGTAGGAAGAATTAGAAGGAACTGGAGATTGGGTTTATTGACTAAATTGATTCTACAGATTATGGAGATCAGGGTTCCTGAGAAATCAGAGAAGGGAGATTAATTTTGGGTGGAAGATGAGATGTTGAGATTAGGTCTTACTTCTACAAATGGGTTGAGGAAAAATACAGGAAATTGCATCTGGTGGTTTGTAGGTGGAATCTAGAGTTCCACAGTGGTTGAGTCAATGAAGAATGGGGAACTGGTGTTCAAGAAGTTGTTATGTTGATGTGCAGCTATGGATTAGATGAATGATAGGAAAGGAATTTGCAGGTGCAATCAAGGGGAAATTGCATCTATAAGCAGCTGAAATGGCCTTGAGTTAATATTGTTGGAGATACTGAGAAGAAAATACAGGAGGCATTTGTCAGTTTGTTCCAGTTTTGCTGTGTGTTGTGAGTAATTTTCACAAAGTAGTTGATACTGTTGGTGGAGGTTACTGAGAGTTCAAGAAGCTGTTGTTGTTCTTGAGAAGAGAAGTGATGCAGCTGCAGGTGGAATCTGAAGCCTACAATGGAAGTTACAACATTAAGGCCAAGGGCTGTAAAGAATGGAAAGAAGCTATGTTATAGGAAGAACGGGTTTTGATGGTCCTGAGTTATGGCCTTACTGTTCTGGTGTTTGCAATGGAGGGATTGAGCTGAGTTCTAGGAGCTGGCAAAACAAGGAAAATGATATGGTTGTATGGTAGTGTTGCAGATGCAAATGGTTTGAACTGAAACAAGAGTGGCAGTAAAGTTAACTGAACTACATATTGGTGGCAGGTGGTGGTCTCTATTGCAGTGGTAACTGGTATTGGAATGGCTTCTCAGTTTCACAGTTGTTGCTAGTGAAAGATGAAGAATGAGAGACCTAGCGTACAATGTCTTTGGTCTTGCAAGTTCAGGGAATGAAGAAACTGAGTTGTGGTTTGCTGTCAAGGGGTCTGAACTACTGCTCGAGAGAAGCAACAGGGAATTTGCTGTACTGGTGATTTTCATAGGTTTGGATTGAAATCTGAAATGGTTTTGAAGATGAAATGATGTGTGGTGTTAGCAGGTTGCAGTTGACAGGGTATCGATCGAGTATTACAGGGTGAAATGGTTCCAAGATGGAGCTGGTTGTTGCTGTGTGTATGGGGGTATTTTAAGAAGTGGAGTTCGAGCAATTATATAGCTTGGCACTGAGCTGTTGATTGAAGGGAAGATAAATGGGATATGGAGGAAATTTGATGGTTCAGATGGTGGTTAACAAGGAAGTTGAAACTAATAGAACTGTGTACCAGAACTAGGTTACAAAGAAGCTGCAAAATGAGATGCCGGACATAGCCATTTTGGCTGTGAAGCACGATGATGGCAAGTTGGGTCATCTTGGCCGTGACTGGAGTTGCACAGAAGAAGCTACAGCCAACATGGCCGTGCAATGACTGCAACAAACCTGGCCTGGACCTGACTAACTCAAGTCAACTGGCTTAGTTGACTCCGAGTTGACTCGCTGAGCTTGACCCGGTTGACCGTTTGACTTTTCAGGTTGCTGGCGGCGACTTTCCGGGGATGGATTACGGCCAAATCCCCATTTTTCCGGTGACCACTTTTGGGACAGATTTTCTACATGGGTTTCTCTCACTCGTGGGCCGGGTGAATTTCTAACTAATGGACTTTGAAGACAAAACCTAGTTTTGGAAGGAAAAAAAAAACTACAAAAGAAAGGATTTCTACAACATTTTGGATCACGTTTTTATTCTATCCTTGGAGAAGATAAGAGAACTCTAGGGTTTGCTTTCGTATTTAATTTTCATCTCCTTTATTTGATTATTGATTATGATGAACTCCATGAATATGTGTAGCTAAACTTAATATTATTGGTTAAGGATGTAGTCCTATTTCTAAAACTTGTGCTTGATTAATGCATTAGTTTTCTCTCTTTTTTTTCGTTCAAATCTCTAATGTTTTTAATAATCACATGATTGATGTATTGTGATAGGATTTAGATGTTTGGTTAGTTAAGTGTCCAATTAATTGAACTTGCATCTTGTCCATAGCTATTTTAGGGTTTTCATCAAGCGATAACCCCAAATACAAGTAGCATGATATGATTATAGTTTGTAGTGATACACTCTTATAATCATATGTAGAGTTTGACCATTGTACAAATTGTTATGCGCAATGTATGACAATTGCATTGATTAGACTATTTCCAAAACTTAATGCTCCTGGGAATTGAACTTGATTAGCACAAGGCGTTAGGTTATTCTTTAGGTAGAATTCACATAAGCAGCTCGAATGTGTGTGTTGATTAACTTGGGAAATTATTAGATTATCTTGCTCTCTTGATTTTCTAGGCTTTTGATAATAAAAGAGATTAAATTGTAATTCTAATCATATATGCAAGCACATGTTTAAGATTGAAGATGAATTCCTTGACCAATATCTTTCTCTATTGATTACTTTCAACTATTTACTTTGCTTTTATTTTACTTTTATTTTACAAAAATCAGAAATCCCCATCTTGGTTACTAAGAAACTAGAAATTGATAATTACAATCGCCTCTCTGTGGATACGAACTCTTCCTTACTTTATACTTCATTCATATTTTATTGAGTAAGAAAGTGAATTATTTTTGACGCTTACGACAGCGATCACGGACTCAATGAAATTAAACATGGGGATGCAAATATGATATAAAATAAATAAATTAGAAGAGTTTGAGATACAAAACCTATGGGTTGCCTCCCATTTAGCGCTTGGTTTAACGTTGTCAGCCCGACTTGGCATTGTCCTTAAGCTACTCCTCCAGAGGGAGTAAATATTTAAACTCAAGGGAGTCTACGTCCACTTTGTCGCATTGAACCTCCCATAATTCATTATGCTTTTCCCCATCACCCAAGTAAGGATACTTTAAGTGGTAAGGAAGCTTAGGTTCTAATTTGAGTGCCTGCATAACAAAATATAAATCAATTTCATCAGTAATAGGCAAAGGCATACAAGTAGAAGTATCAAATTGGACTTTATGTTGTGGCAAAAAAGCACCACAATTTTCCACGAAAATAACACCCAAGTCCACGTCCAAAAGTGGTAAAACATGGGAGTCTAGCTTACTCCCACGATCATCTAACACCTTATGATTTAACGAATCAACAACATCAATAGAGAAAACGGAGTGGAAATCACTAGGATAACGCATGGCCTCAAATATGTTGAAGCGAATGATCTCCTTATCAAATTCCATAGTGAGTGTACCATTGTCCACATCAATCTTCGTCTTTGCTATTTTCATAAACGGTCTCCCAATAAGTAACGAAGTAGATGAACAATTATCTCCATTATGTATATCTACAATGTAAAAATCAACCGGAAAGATTAACTGATTCACTTGAACTAACACGTCCTCCACGACTCCCTTAGGATATATATTGGACTTGTTTGCCAATTGAATAGTAATATTCGCCTCTTTCAAAGGCCCAAGATCCATAGAATCATAAACATCGGCTGACATAACACTTATGGATGCTCCCAAATCAAGCAAAGCACGCTCGAATCGTCGACTACCAATAGTAATTGGCACCATGAAGCTACCAGGATCTTCACACTTAGCAGGCATCTTCTTCAATAGCATAGTTGTTTCACTTTCGCCCACCTGAGTAATTTCATTAGCAATCAACCTATCCTTCCTTGTGCACAAATCCTTCAAAACCTTAGCATACCTGGGTACGGTTCTAATGGCCTCAATAAATGGGACGTTGATTTGTACCTTGCTGAAAATGTCCATGATCTCCTTATCTTGAGCTTGCTTCTTTGATTTGGCAAAACGACTAGGGAAAGGAGGTGGTGTGGTAAAGGTGGGAACCGTATCCTTAGGTTGGCTTTTCCTTTGGGACGATTTCCTCCTCTACTTCCTTTTCGATGTCGTTACTAACCTCTTTTTGTTGTTGTGGCTCTTCAGTTTGTCTCCCACTTCTTAAAGTCACTGCATTAACGTGCTCTCTTGGGTTCACAAAAGATTTTTTTGGCAACTTTGTCGAAGCTTGTGCTTTCATCTGATTCATCTCTGTCGCCATTTTCCCCATCTGAGTTTGTAAATCTTTAATAGCATTATCAGTTTTCAACTGATTTTGATCAGCCTTCTGTTGACTTTTTTGAAACATGGAGATGAGCATGTCCATCTTAGACTCTTCAGTTGGAGGTTTTTGTTGTGGTTGGAATTGGAATTGGAATTGTTGTTGAAAACCACCTTGTCTCACATATGGATTAGGAGCTGCATCTTGCTTATTCGCATAACTAAAATTTGGATGATCTTTCCAACCAGGATTATAAGTATTAAGGCTAGTTTGGTATTGCTGTGAATTTTAGAAAAGCGCTTTTCTGTTGTGCTGTGATGTGCGTTGCGTTGTTGTGCTGTGGAAATAAATTGGCATGACGTTTGGTAAACCATAATTTAAAAAGCACTGTACAATTAACAAACTGTAAATTTTGTTTGGTAAACTGCTATTTAAAAGTGATGGTGATGTAGTTAATGACGAAAATAGACATGTTTTAAAAATTAGTTTTAGATACAATAAATTATATTTCTAATATTAATAATTTTAGTAAAATATAATTAATATTTATTTAATCATTTTATTTACTTTTTTTAATTATTTAATAGAATTTTACGATTGTGGTTTGCTTAGAAAATATTATTATTTTAATATATATCAAATTTTTATTACTTTTATTTTAATTATTATTGTATTTATTATTTTAAATTAGAAATGAAAAAATAGAGAAATAAAATAAAAGTTAGAAATACAATGTTAAATGTATAATATTTGAGGGTAAACTTGTCTTTATAAAAAAATTATAAGGTTAAAATAGAGAATCAATTAAATCGAATTATGTGGGTCCACAGCTTCTGCTTTTCCAGCTTTTAAAAGCTAGTGTTAAGTATCTTTTAAAAGCAGGCCTAAAATGAAAGTGCTTCTCTCCAAAAGCACTTTGAAAAAAATTTACCAAACACAATTTTTGGTAAAAGTTTGTTACAAGTTTGTTACAAAGTGCTTTTGGTTAAAAAAAAGCATTCCCAAACGGGGCTTTAGAGTAGGGATCATACCTTGGCCTCGGATTAGAAAATATAGCATTTACCTCGGCATCCTCTTCTTATGAAGGAACAACTGCAAATCCTATACTTTGTACCATTTTTTCCACATTACTCATTCGTTGATCCATGTGTGAAGAATCTCCCATCTCACTAACTCTTCTAACCACCGATGAATCTCTAGTATAAAATTGATGTGTATTTGCAGCCATGCTCTCAATCAAACTAGTAGCCTCCTCGATAGTTTTACTAGCCAGTGCACCACTGCTAGCCGCATCAATCAAGTGTCTCTCATGCGGTAGTAACCCCTCATAGAAGTGTGTAATGACAAGTTGTGGTGATATCTGATGGTGTGGGAAACTCTCCAACAATCTCTTGTACCTCTCCCAATAGTCGTACAAAGATTCTCCAGCAATCTGCACAATTCCACTGATTTCCTTACGAATAGCTGCAGCTTTAGAAGCAGGAAAATACTTCTCTAAAAATAGATTTTTCATTCCGGTCCATGTGGTAATACTTCCGAAAGAGAGATAATATAAAAGATGTATCATCATCATCATCGCTCTTTTTCATACTTCTTACTGTATTCTGAAATTGTTGCAGGTGTCATTAGGATCTTCACCCGGTAATCCCTTGAACTTTGGAACCCAATGAAGAAGATTTGAATTAATTTCCACTGTGTCAGTTAGAGTAATACACAGTGGTTGAGATTCTAAACATGGTGATATTAGATCTCTCAACGTTTTTCAAGGTGGAGGTGGATCATTCGTACCGCCTACCATTGTTGATGTAGAAGGTTTTTCTTGCAACTTTGGACGTGCTTGTAGTACCGTTCCCTTGCGAGTTTCAATTCTTCACATCTCGTAATTCCAATCCTTCGATGCCAGATATTAAGTACCTAAAACAAAAATCTATAAAACAAAGTTAAAACCTAAAAACAAAATCTAAATACAAAATAAAACTAAAAGAAACAACTAAAGCTACCGACTGCTCCCCGGCAGCGGCGCCAAAATTTGATGCGTGTCGTAGGTGCACTCAAATTAAATTACTTATTTCCACACAATTAACTGGTAATATAATGGAAGTAAGGATCGTTCCCACGAAGAGAAGGGAGATTTAGTTGTCAAAAAGTGTCACAATGGGGGGTTTGTTTTAGATTCAAAGTAAAATCAAAGTTAGATTTTGGTTCAAAAATCAAAGCAATTAAAAGTAATTAAGTTGCAAGCAATGGAGAAAATATGATCAGGGAATCCTTCTTCGTTACTAAACCGTCATCAAGTTATTATATTCATCCATTCATACAATTAATCACAGATTATTTACCAACCGTGGAAAAACAGCTAGCTCAGTGATATCCCCTAAATTCCTTATATCACTGGGTACGGAAGCTCTCCAATACCAGATTTTATTCGTCAAAACCACCTAGTAGTAGCTCACTCAAGGTGTAATTTTTTCGAATGCTTTATCTTTTTTGAATTATAGATTGATCCTAGTAGTTAGACTCTTAGCTCAAGGTCCACTTTCTAGTGTTGTTTATACACACAATCGCTACACAGAATCCCTTTGCAAGGTCTTGTGTTCTCTACTTTTGTATGAATTATTCGAATATTACTTATCTCCTAACTCAATACTAGCATTTGATTGAATCAACAAATTAATTCAGTTGGCCACCTAAACAATCTATCAATTAATCATAAATACTCTAATTAGTATAAACAAACAATAATCGTGTGAAGAACTTCAAAATAGATATAGATAATAACTCGAATCATTGTCTAGAACTTAGAATTCATCCCCAATCACTAAGAATTTTAGCTACTCATGGTACTAACAAAACCCATGAGTTTCATATAATAAAATGGTAAAGAAATAGTTACGGTGATGAAGAATGCTCCAAAACCCTAGCTTTTCTCCCTTGTGTTCTTCTCTCCAAAACTTGATTAAAGATTATAAGATTGATCCCAAAAATATTAGAAGTTCTCTTATATAGGTGTCCCAATTGTAGTTGTGCCCGTGCTCAAATCCTGTGTCGAATGGTTGCCAAAACTAGCCGAAATTCCACCAAAACCTAGCCAAATTCGTGTAAACTAACCAAACCCACGTCCATATAATCTTCATGGGCTTCGAATGAACAGTAAAGCCCAGCCCATTATCAAACTTCAACTGTCATTTGGCTTGTCAATTTTCCAAAACTGACATGCATATTTTCTTCTTTAGTTACGTATGGGATATCCCGTACGAAAGTTCTCCTGGAACTTTTCATATTATTCTTGTTTTCTTCTACGGATGGGTTTCCTAGACGAAACATCTCCTGGAAGTTTTACGGAATTTCTTGCTTACTATCACGGCTGGATTTTAAGTCGTAAGTTCTTCCCATCGTTCCATGCTTTAACTCGAACTCCAGCTCCAATTGTTGCTCATACTTCTCTCTCTCGGACTCGAACTCAAACCATTTTGTTCTGTTGAGTTCCTTCTTCTATACCGAACCCAGTCCGTTACTCCATCAATGATCTCTGTTCATTTCATCGATCACCGTACACTTCCATGCACGATCATCAATAGCAACAACTCAACTTCTCTGCAGCTCAGCTCCATCCTCCCAGCTTCCATGGAAGACTCGAGCTCGTCTTTCCCGACTCCGTTGAGACTCGAGCATCTCTGTTAATACTCACGACCATCATCAACACCTCCATCGAACTGCCATGCACTTCCATATCGCCATCGTCGATGTCGATCAAAAGCACCATTATCTTCCCATATAGAAGCCAACTCTACTCTTCAGCCATCTCTGTCAACTGCCAACGGCAGTATCCTCAGTTCCCTGAAAACTTTCGAGCTCACGTTATCCAGCTCCATGTAATCACCAACTCCTCCATTGCTGCTTTACCCGAGCTCTCTCAGTTCCCCCCCGTCAGCTGCCAACTCGAGCACCACTTCCATTTCTTCACATCTGATAACTTCAGCTCCATGTTCTATTTAAGACCCATCAGTAGAACCTCCTTCGATCACTCCCATCATCTGTTGCTATCATCATGATCACTACTCCACATTAATGATATCATCGTTTCCATGAGCTGCTTTGCATGGGAAGAAGATATAGGTGCCTTGAGTAAATTATACGAGTGCTTTTAGTTCGTTTTGAATTCTGGCCTCCCCCTAAGTAAGAGATCAGAATCCCTTTAGCACCCCCTTTGTAAATGTGTCTGCCCCTTAGTAAAGTGGACACCCCTTAGCTATTTTGTGCGCGCATCTTTGCTTGCTTCAAATGCATCTAGATTCTTCATAAGATGTCGGATTGACTTCATTCTTTCACCGTTAGCTTCATATTTTCGTCCTCTTCGAGATGATAGCAAGAACTCCAAGATTCGAACGAGTTCCACTTGATATTTGGTCCTTCTCCGCTTGCGGCTAACTTCTTTTATTGCACTTTAAAGTGCAAATTCACTTCTTTTGGATGATTCACCTTGCAAAACATAAATAGAGAAAAACAAGAGTAATATGCAATAATTCGCAAGAATATATAGCAATTACTAGCATGGATTCGACACTAAATATATGCAAAATATGCACTTAACAGAAGCATAGTAAGTGGACTTGGCAGAGTACTACCTGATAAAGGTATACTGATGAATGTGCCCATTGAATTGTAATATTCCTTGCTAAAGTCTTATATATTCTTGGAATGTTTGATGAGAGCTAGAGCACTCTCTCTCCTATGAGTAAGTCAATTGCTTAAGAAAAGCAATTGATTCTCTCATAGGATAGTGAGTGCACTAGCACTCTATAGATTCCAGATTATATGGGCTTATGCTTTGGGTTTATAATTGCAGAATAAATGGATGATTATAACTTCACAATGTTGAATAATTAGTATTGAATTCAGTCATTTGGATATTGTTAGTCTTTTCCTCTCGAGCGCATGAAATGTTTTAGCTACTCTTGAATTTTTTGGTTGCATGCTGATCTTGGTATCCCAGTACCTGTAGTACGAATGCAGTACCATCCCTTTTGGAATGATGTTTTTATTACACCAAGTCGTGTCGTTCCTATCAGAATGTTTGATGAGAGCTAGAGCACTCTCTTTCTTTTGAGTAAGTCAATTGCTTAAGAAGAAAGGAATTGATTCTCTAGTAAGAAAGTGAGTGCACCAGCACTCTCTAGATTCCAGTTTGTATGGGCTTAGATGACTTATTCTAGTTTTGGTTGAGTTGTCACAGTTAGGAAACGTGTTGATTATATTCGTTAAGTTGCTATGTTTTACTATTATCTAAAGATTCTTTCATTAAGTGTCATAATGAACTTCAATTGGTTGGCTAATGTTGTTCTGTATCTTTGGTATTTGCATAGCCATGAGAGGATCCTTTTGGCAAGAGCCAAACAGAAAATAAGCAGCGATTACGGAATCTGTTAAGGTAGTAACCTAAATTCCAGTTTGTATGTTCCATAAATATGCTCATCATGATTTGAACTATTACTTCATGTTAAGGTAGTTTTTAAAGTTTAAATGAACTAAAGTTAGGAAGTTTTGTTTTGATATTGACCGATTCTCTGTGAGCATGATGATAACAGTCCTAGTGGATGTTTTTGTCGCTAACTTGTAGGGCTTCGGAAACCCAGTACCACTAGGACTAAGTTATTTTGTTTGGTTGATTATAACTGAGATTTGGATTTTCAATTTTTCACACGAATATAGATTTTTGTTGAATCATATGCTAAGGGAAACTTGCAAATACATATGTGCAAGTCCCATGCGTAACCACGTATTGATCATGGGAGCATAGATATCATTTAGTTATTACAGTTGTAGTTATTACTTTGCCTGAATGTTAACATAGATATGATTTAGGTATCAATGGTTGATAAAGGCTGGATGAAATGTGCACGTACTTATGTTCAATACTTAGAAGGTGTAAGATCATTTATAGAGTTTGTGCGTGAAAATGCTGGTGGCAGAACGAAGTTCTCCTATCCTTGTAACAGTTGTAAGAATGGTAAAGTACCTCTATCTCCAGTTGAAATTGATTATCATTTGGTCAAGAATGGTATCCAGTTCACCTATACATTGTGGCATTTCCATGGGGAGAAGTAGCATGAAGGTAAACCCAGAAGTGATAATGTAGGAGTTGCAGTTGACAACGTAGGAATTGGAGTCAATCTAGGAAATTCAGCTGACAATGTAGAAGTATTTGCTGAGAACAATGTAGAAGATTTTGCTGAGAATGTTAATCCCGCTTGTAGTGTAGATGAGAATGTTGGCATACACAGTAGGGTTCACTAGGAGACTAGTAGTATCAAGAAAAAAAGAGATTTTTATGAGCGTGCTAAAGAACCTTTATATCCCTCATGTTCTAAGGAAAAGACACCATTGTATGCTTCTATTAAACTAAATAACATAAAAACCCAATATGGGTTTTCTGACAATGGTGTCACTGCACTCTCAGAATTATTTAAGGAGTTGCTTCCTGATGGAAATACACTGCCGTGTAAGTTCCATGATGTAAAAAAGTTGATACAAGAAATGGGGATGGATTACATAACCTATGATGCATGCATCAATGATTGTATTTTATACTGGAAGGATCATGCATCATTGGTTAAGTGTCCTTTGTGTCAAGAACCTAGGTATGAGAAGGTCTTTAATGACGACATGAAGCTTACGCAAGTTGCTCGCAAGATATTAAGACATTTTCCATTGATAAAAAGGTTGCAAAGGTTATATAGTGTACCATGGATAGCAGAGGCAATGTATTGGCATTCCAGAGAACAGTCAAATGGAAACCTTATGCATCATCCAGTCGATTCTTCAGCCTGGAGATCTGCGGATAATTTTTCACCGGAGTTCGCCAAGGAACCAAGGAATGTAACATTAGGTATATCAACTGATGGTTTCAACCCGAATGGGTGTTTCGGTCCAAGTCACATTTGTTGTCCTGTAATTATTTGTCTGTATAACCTGCCTCCTTCGTTGTGTATGAAACGAGAGTTTGCAATGTTATGTTTGCTCATATCAGGCCCAATAGAACCAGGGAAAGATATAGATGTATACTTTCAACCACTAATAGAGGAATTGATAGAGTTATGGAATGAAGGTGTAATCACGTTTGACTCTTTCACTAAAACTGAGTTTTTGATGAGAGCAAGATTATTGTGGGCTATACATGATTTTCCTGCACTAGGGACTTTAGATGGATGTGTCACTCATGGTTACTATGCTTTCCCAACTTGTGGAGAAGGAATAGTTTCTGAACATCTTCTGTTCACTAAGAAAATTTGTTATATGGGACACCGAAGATGGCTGCCAGCCAAGCATAAGTATCGAGATGATAAAACCAATTTCCCGGGAGGGGTAGAGCACGGTTCAGCACCATGGCCACTGACAGGATTTCAGGTTCAAGAGATTGTAGCTAATATTAGAACCAAGGTTGGTAAGAGAAAACAACCATCAGTAGCAAGTCGACAGAAACGTAAAAGAATACCTGAAGGCGAAACTGATGCTGATGTAGAAGCTGAGGTTCATGACCACTCCTTATTTACTCAAAGATCAATCCTCTATGATATTCCTAATTGGAGTTCAAATCTGGTGCGACATAATACAGATGTTATGCATATAGAGAAAAACATAACTGAGCATCTTGTTAACACGATCATGGGTGGAAACAAGTCAAAGGATGGTCCTAATGCGCAGAGATATGGAAGCAATGGGGTATAAAAAGAAGCAATAGTTGAAAGTGGATGATAAGTCTGGTAAAACAACAATGGAAGATGCTCCTTTTGCAAGGACGAAAAAAGAGAAACTTGCATTTTGTACTACATTGAAGAATTTAAAGGTGCCATCTGGTTTTTGTTCCAATCTTCGCACTTGCGTCAGTGTTGATCCACCTGAGTTTAAGAACTTAAAGTCTCATGATTATCATGTCCTTATGCAACATTTGTTTCCGTTACTGGATCATGCATCGCCTTCGCTACCTAAAGATCTGCGGCTTTCTCTTCTTCGGATAAGTTTGTTTTTCAAAATTTTGTGCGCGAAGGTAATCAACAGAGAGAAACTTTTAAAAGCAAAAGCTACTCTAGTGGAAGCAATCTGTGTATTGGAAAAATACTTTCCTCCTTACTTCTTTGTTATAAGCATCCACTTGATGGTGCATTTAGCTGACGAAGCTTTGATCTGCGGTTCTGTTAGATTTAGATGGATGTATCCCTTCGAGAGGTATTTATCGAACTTACCTTGTTAGTTAATGTGTAACTTGAGTGTTTTATTGTCATTACTGAACTGTTAACTTTTATGATCGATATTTGTAGGTTGATGAAAGGTTACAAAGGTTTGGTGTGCAATAAAAGGTACATCAATGGATGCATTGCAAGAGGATATGTGCTTCGAGAAGCCAACTTGTACAGTATGGAGGACATATCAAATGATGGTGGTGGGACTCATAAACATACTCGACATGCATTTCTAGATGATGATGATGAGTTTGCCGATGAGATGCCTTTGAGTTCTTCCAAAGCCATTACTTTAACTCAAGTACAATATCAACAAGCTCGTAGGTGGCTTCTGTCTAAGTATATGGGAATAGATGAATGGCAGAGGTACAACTTCTTAACTTCACAGTTGTTAGATGTTTTTTTATTATTGGATTGTCAATCTAATTGTCGTTGAACTGTTCTTTCATTGTAGGAAGTATGATTTATACGTGAACAACGACAACTTTAATAGTCCGGGAAAATCTTTCTTCCAAGAAAGGGCCAAAAAGATTTCTCTTATGGTTACGCGATGAGGTACCATATATATGTTAGCTTCAGAGTTGCTTTATTTCCGCTTTCCCTTATAGTTACTATACATATTGTGGTAGATTTTGTGATAATATTGATTTCATGGTCGCTAAAACTATATTTAGATTTTGTGAACATGGTCCATGGTTATAGTTAAAAATGCATCTTTATTTCCTCAGTAAATATTGTGGTTTTTGTAGTGCAACTGACACACATGTTCTCTTACATATGATAGAAGACAAAGTGACAACATCAGTACTTTGGCGACTAGTGCAATGACCCCTCTTCAAGGCGCAGTCGTATAACAAATACCAAGCCAATGGCTTTTCTTTTAACATTCATGATTACAAGGAGGGTTTTGTAACACAGAACAGTGGTGTGTCTATGAAACCCATTACAAGACATAGAGAAAAGTCCACGGACAGAAATTTGGTGGAAACTGAAATTACTTATTATGGTGTCATTAAACAGATTATAAAGTTGAACTATATGGAATTCGAGGAAGTTGTTTTTTACTGTGATTGGGTCAGAGTTGAAGATAAGAGTAATGGGTGCAAAGTTGATCCAATCTCAAACTCAATAAAGGTCAACTTTTCTAAGATACAAAGGACTAAGAGAGTGATAGATGAGCCGTTTATTCGTGCATCTGAAGCGACTCAAGTATTTTATTCAAAGGATCTTGATGAAGTGGGATGATTTTTGGTATTGCATTCACAACAAAGGTTAACATGTGCAGTAGATCAGGTAGAAATCCCTACTAGTTATCAGTCAGCTCTTACTGACAATGAGAGCTTGGAGAAACTGTTATGTGTCGCTGATGTAGTTTAGAGTCATGTCTATCATATTGGATTCTATATTCTGCATTTATTCTATACATGGATTCTGTGTTTTATCATATTTGATTCTCTATTTTATCATGTTTGATTCTCTGTTTTATCATATCACTTGCGCTATCTTAGTAAGTTGCATTTCTTTTATACATAGATATTTTTTTAATGCTACTTTACAGGTTACTATAGCAACAGAAGTGGTGCTGGTAGATAAAAATAGACTTCCCATTTCTAGAAATGCAACTAAGGCCGGCCATCGGAAGGGAAATTTGATTCGTAATATTATCCATGTCTCCTACAAATCCTGGAGGGATGTGCCAGATAACTTCAAAGAGAGTGTCTGGAATGAATTGCGGGTAAATACTTACCTTATAACTGTCAAACTGTTTCAGGTAAACACTTGGGGTATGTTGATTTATGTCAAACTATTGTTTAGAACTGAATCTTTGTTTTTTCAGAAATCATATATAATACCGGAAACTTCTAAGCTGAATTTGTTAAGGGGAATGGCTCCTATATGGAGGAGATTCAAGTGGGAGCTGAGAATTGACTACTATGATCCATATAACACTCATGAAGAAATGATCGCTCATGTTCCTCCAACTGTAAAAGAAGAGGACTGGATAAAATTCTGTGAAAATGAAAAAGAGGAAGCCCAACAGAAAAGTAGAGCAAAGCATAAGAAGAAAAGGAAAAGATATGATTATGTATGTACTACTGGTCGCAAACCTCTTAGTTTGGTAAAATATGAACTGGTACGTACATTCTCATTCCCTCATATCTTAAATGTCTCTGAACTTAAATGTACTCGATTGATTGATCCTACTTCTCGTATTCGTAAAATTAGGAGAGCGAAAATCCTGGAGTTGAGATCACTCCATATGATGTGTGGATTAAAGCTCATACATAAGAGGGTGGGAAAATTTTACCTAGTGCGCAACCCTACTATGTGAGTTAGGCTATGCTTTATTTCTGTTTACATATTATTCTAATTTATGCAATCCATCTATGTTCACAAAATGTGCTCTGCATTACAGGATGACCTTAAGAAGGCGCAAGAAGAGATCAATGAAAAAATAGGTGCTGGTGAACCTATTGATAAAATGGATGCATTTATTAAAGCATTTGGAAATGATTGTAGGGGACGAGTTCGTGCTATCGGTCCTATTTCTCGTACACAATATGATTATTCTGCTCCTGCGCGTGCCAAAGTTGCTGAATTGAAGTGCAAAGATGGAGAACTTAAACATGAGGTGAAGGAGATAAATGGCAAGATGGAGGTTCTTCTTAGTAGCTTTGCATCCTTATGTAACATTGTGCAGAACATCCAATCTGGAAAAGCATCATATATTGCCTCGAACCACTTTGATAATCCACATGGTCCCGCGTATTCACTTACTCAGACTGCTTCAGCTGGCCAGAATAGTTCACCTGTTGCGCTTCTACATGAAGCTGAGATATCACTAGCCCGATTAGCAGCAGCTTCTCAGAATAGTTCACCTTCAGATAGAGCCAAATGTTCATTGTTGAACTTGGATGATGAGGTCATTGATGTTGGTCAAGTTTGTACCGGTGAATTTGGACACCTTTGTCATGGCTCACCTGTAGCTGAAAATCATGTTAAAGTGTTGTTGGACCTCATACTTTTGCCACTTGCACCGACCATAAGAGCTAACCAGTTTTTGAATACCTTTCAAGAAGTTGGAGTTGGAGGCTATGTGGTTCATCCAAAAGTCTGCGTCTGATATGATTAGAAGGGTTTATCTGTCATTTTGGAAATGATGTGGATAACTCAGCCAGCAACCTATGATTTTTTGTTATTTTGTCAGGCATCTTTTTTGTTATTATTCGTACTTTTATATGTAAGTTGAACAACCTGATATGTTCTCATAGGTATACTCTGAGAAAACTCTGATGCAGTTGTGCTTAAGGGAGATTCTTATGCAAATGTACATAAGAAAGTACTAATTTTAACTGACTTTGAATGTTAATATATATTTTTTGTGAATTTTACTTTGTGTATGAGTGTAGTTTTTGTTTATATATGTGTTTTTGGTTGTGCAGATGACTGCAGTTAAGGTTTGCTGAAGCAATAGGAGCCAGCTGGGGAATATCAATCCCTGATAATTACTTGACCTGTTTCTGCTTGTACATTGAAGTTGAAATTTATGGATATAGTTTTAACCTTCAGTTTTACACTTCTTGCGAGGTATAATGTTTAATGATCAAACTGCTGTTGGTGACCTTCATCTCTGGTAAGTCTATTTTGTGATCTTCTTGACATGATGCACAACCATGTTTTTCTTCTTTTATGTTATCTATGCTTCTGAGATCTAAGAAATTCTTGTATTTACTTTTCGGCGGAAGCAATGGCGAAAGGAGATGATGCAGTTCGTAAGAAGAAGAACAAAGTCTTAAGAAAACGACTTAATGCTGACCCTTGTACTCTGTCTACACGTATTGCTGGCATTATTGCTGCTAAACAGAGACGAAAACAAGGAAAACGTCGCCAGTGTGAGGTACTTGTTACAAATTTTCCATTCATTTATATCCAAAATTAGGTATTAGTACAACATGGGTTTGGTGTTCACTGCTAGGACATTTTTTTTGTATGTGTGTGTGCAATCAGTAAAGTTAGGGTTTATTGAAAAATAGAATCTAGAATGGTGAAAAACTGAGTAGAGATAAGGAAACTTGGTTTTGGTTGGTTTATAATAGGGTTGCTAAAGTAGAAAAGCTGTCGATATCACTAGAGATAGAGCTAAACAGCGTTGTAAAGTTCATTAGTATTTACTCCATCAATTTTTGTTATATCATAATAACAATATGGAGAAAACCAGAGAAAAAACTTATTGAAGAACTTAGAAACTGCAAATCTTAATTCCGATGGAAATACAGAATGGAGAAGGCTTTGACAGAACGCCAAAACACCCATTAATGAAGCTACAGTTGTCCATATCTCCTTAAAAAAATTTCTTTCTCTGCAAATGAATAACCAATAAGCAATTAGTGATGAATACATAATGGTTTTGGTTTGTCAAAGGGATTCAGATGAGAAAAGGGTTTTCTAATCTTTGACTGAATTGGAGTCTTTTTTTACATCTATATATAAAGTCTTATAATGAAGGAAAGAAAATAATCTTCATTTATTTTGGTTATATTTTGCTGGGTCTTTGAAGTTTATATGACGTTAGAAAAGGTGAAAAGGAAATACCTAGGGAAGTTTCTTTTGCGGACTTCTTTTGCATCGATATGGTATGCGAGAGTTTGTGTAACTCTATTTCTAAAAGCATTGTTTTCTTGTTTGCAGGTGAAGAAGTTATAAAGAATGTCGAGGACAAGCGGATATTGAATAAAGAAACAAGTGGATCCAGGTGAACTTATTGGTATGCTGGAACTCTTATATTTTTGGAGTGATAAAAGAGTTATCTGCCTATACTTAGTATTTATGGATCATCTGACAGTTGAACTCAACATGAACGCAAGTATCATATAGCAGTTATTTTTGCTTCTTATATTTTTGGATGATAAGTCATCTGCCTATACTTAGCAGTTATGTCACTTCTATACTTAGCAGTTATGGCTCATGAACACAACAAAAATTGGATTGAATTGATGACTTCTTTTGAATGTTGGAATGTTAAATTAGATTGATGACTTCTTTTGAATGTTGGAATGTTAAATTGGATTGAATGACTTATTTTGAATGTTGAAATGTTTGAATTGGATTGTATTGTAACAATTCCTGGGGATAGGGTACCTGCGGGGTAAAATGAAAGGGAGGGAACATTAATATTGACCAGGTCAATAAAGACTGACTTTTTTTTTGTAACAAAAGGATTCGTAACGACAAAGAAGTGTCACTAATTTTTACCAGGATAGTAGGAATCAATCAACGTTGACCTGGTCAAACAATTAGCAACCCTGGTAAAAATTTAGTAACGGAAAATTCTTGGTTACTCAATTTTTACCAGAACACTGAAGTCGATCAACGTAGACTTAGTCAATGTATTTGTAACCAAAAAAAAAAAAACACTCAGACGTCGGTTACGAATTTTCATTTCGTGTCGGTCAAGTGTAAGTTACGAAGTGCGTCACAACCCCAAATTCATAACGGCGACATGTTGGTTACGAATATTTATTACACACCTCGTTGTAACGGTCTTTGTGCGTCACAACTCAATTTCGTGACTGAAATAGTGTGTTACAAAACGCAAAATATGGTGTAGTGAAGGTTCATAATTCCAGATTCAAACGCTAATAATTTTACATTGATCTCATGATCAACATTTTATTTATTATACTCGAACCAGTTTCCATTATTTTAATTTAATATTTACTTGGTCATGCTACCAATGATTCATCAAACGAGCAATATTTGCTCAAACCAAGGAATATTGGTTCAACTATCAATATTCAACAATTCATCGAACTAGCAATATTTGCTCACGTTAACTATAAAAGTTTATTCATGTATTATACCTCTGTCTCAACAATGGACACGTCCAAGTCTCAGAACATTCTAAATCATGTTCGACTCAACAATACAAGGACTTATCGTCCCATGAAGTCACGAAGTCTAAGCAACTGACTAATTTTAAATCATGTTCGACTCAACAATACAAGGACTCATCGTCCCATGAAGTCACGAAGTCAGCAGACTCCACAATCACATGAGACATCAATCGTGTCACATGGGGGGATATTAACTAGGGTTTTGGTCTTGCGGTCTACGGCACGTGTGTTCATACACACGGTGAGAATGTGATCAAGTTGTGTAATCAGTTGGAGGAGTTAACAAAGTAGTGGATGGAAAATCAACCAAGTCTCCGCACGTTGAGAAACTGTTTTTAACACGATTTCCACTTCTTCACTCTTTGATTCCATCAACTATCACACTTCATGGGATCATGGTGTTTAAAATTCTAACAATATAAATAAGTATCTGAATCATGATTGAAACAAGGACGATCTCACGTCAAACAGACAACATGAGATTAACAATACAACTCTCAACAGAGCAAATTCAATCATTCAGAACTTATCTTATTTTCATAATACACAACACACCTACTATTTTCGATCACCATTAATCTCACACATTCCTCAGCTTCCCTCCTATAGATTGTACATCATCTTTTGTGACCGAATTTACTCTGAAATGGCCATTGTCTTGGTTTAGGCCGGAGTACTACATATTGATCTCTCGAATTCAAAGCACTCCCTTCTTGTAATGCATCTGTGTGAGGTTAAGCATTTTTCTCGGTTCAAGGAGTCCCTCCACACGGTCATCTCCCCAATTCCGTAAAAACCATCAAATCATTTTACCCCATCTATAGATTGACGAACACGGTGGGAGATCATTCTCTCGGTTGCAACTCACAATTTCATCAAAGATGATCGATTATGGGGAGGTCTCAGATACATCCAATCTCAATTTATTATCTCCCAGTACTGGTGAATTTCTTCCAATTAATACTAGACTTGGCTGGCCTGGTCAAGCTCCCGCAGAGGCTATGAACACTCAAAGCTCAACTACCATGGCTGATCTGATGAAAATCCTAAATGATGTAGTTACAAATCAAGCGGAAATTTTCAAGATACAGAATGAGGTGTTCACCCTTTTGAAAGTTCTTACAGATCAGTTATCTGGGGAACCAACATATGATCGCTCTAAAAAGAATATTGCTAGCAATCCTTCCTATGTTACCACTAGTGTTGATTTCTCTTCTAAAATCCATACCTCCACCAGCGACGACGAAGACAACGTCCATATCCATGCTAAGCGCAAAAGGCTCCACCAATCTAGCTTGGACGTTCTTGAAAGCTCGGAACAATTCTCACGAATTCATAAAGAAGACCCATCCATTTTGGCACGCTTCAATTAAGACTCTTACGATGAAAGGATAATGTCATTTTATAAATCCCTTTTGGAGGATTTACATTCTCGGATCATAGATAAAGCAACTGACCGATTAGCTTCTGCTCTGCTCAGGAAATCCGAGTCATTCCAGAATAAAGAAGTTTGCAAGGGTATAAGGAAAAACGGGTATTCTTCCGATCCGAAACTCAACCTCTATCCTTCCATGAACGTTGTTGCTGAATGAAGTAAAAGGAAAATCGAGGAACATCAACACATGTATGCTTCTCCAGTATCCTAGGCTCTTCCACAAAGGAAGGATAATCAAGCCCAGAATGCACAAATGTCGACTCATCGTCAGCAAAATGACCAGACATACCCAGACTTCCCTCTTCCCATTGAAAAAGTGATTGAAGTCTGGATCCAAGATGGTGCAATCAAATTTCCATACGTCAGGAAAAAGCACACTGAAGAAGAAATGAAGAATCCTCGTTATTGTCGCTTTCATAGGTTCTTCAATCATCCAACAAGCGACTTCAAGGTTTTGAAGTGCATCTTCAAGGAAAAGGTCGAATCGGGAGAACTTAACTTGGGGACTGAAGAGGTGCGCATGGAGCCTCTCTCAGTCAAGACTTTCTCTCTCTAAACAACCTGTCAAAGAAGCGGTTTATAGCCGAACATATATGTGAAATGTTCTATCCGTCAAAGGCACAAAGGAGAGACATGTTCATAGCAATGAATCACATTATGCTAGGGAGAAGACTTTCCATTTCCGAAAATACTCCCTGGGCCTTCAGCCACAGACAAGGAGATGCACAACCCTGGACTGCTTACCAATGTCGATCTCAAAGGAAACAAATTTGGAAAAATGTTGATCCTCCATCAACATAATTCCACTGAAGACTCTTAGAGCCGCATGAATCACTCAAAAAGAAGCTACTCATGTTCCATCTCAATCAAGAATCATGAAGGAACGCTTAGAGATGCTTATGGATACATTTCTCTCAAGATGAAAATAGGCTCAACCTAGATAGCATCCAAGTTTTAATAGTCAAGGAAGATCCGAGATATGACATGATCATCGGATGAACATGGAGCTGTGCTGAAAATATGGCTACTGACAAAATGCCTTTGTTTTCATATCTCTACAATAAAGAAGGTTCGATCCAGGGGATTTGGTGAGCGCTACATCGTCACAGCAATGGGATGAATTTCTAATGAGGTTGATATAAGAACCTGAAGAAGGTGCATTGACATTTCTCAAAACTGCACTCAGGAAAGTCACATTCCTCCTATGTCCATATCATATATTCTCCTACATGTTCTCCTAGCATGGGGACTCAATTCTACTAACTACTTAGCCACTGCAAGACGTCATGAATGGATATCTTCACCACAACAAGATTTTACCAAGTGGCCACACCTCTTCGAATCGAGCATCTCACTGGAATGTTCATTTTAGAGACGATATGAAATCATGACAAGGAATGTCTTGGATGTACTCATGTTCCGCATTCAGGAATGTCCACCGCCAAATTATGGAAAAGTACTGACGCCTGTACGATCCTGAAATCTCATGCGTTGGAGGACTAATGAAGGAAAATTTGAATAGAAGATATTCAAGGCCAAGACGATCATGCCTAAGAAGTTCTCTTAAGGGATCTGATGCTTTGACCCTCAAGTATCTAAAGTTTGAAGTAGGATTTTCTTAATTTATTCATGTTTTGATCAATCCCTCCAAAGCATATGCAATACTTGCATTCAGTAATTGAATCTCTTTCAGCAATCATCATCAGTTTATTTAAATAAAAATATTTATCAAACCAAAAGAAAATCCCTACAACTGTCAATCGCCTACTTTTCCAAGGCCAACTGAAAATCAAAACCTCTCATCTCTGAGTGTTATATTCTTCAGAAACCTTCAGATTGTACTCCCAATCAAAGAGTACACCTTCTATAATAACGCCTCTAGCTTTAGCACAAATATCTCAACTATGACACACTGATTCACCATCGACACGATCAAAGTAAAATTGAACTACAATCGCTGAGTCTTCACTGCCTCCATGACAAGACTTCTGAAGCAGATGCAGCATCATTCATCCATCAATTGCACGAATTTCTTCAACATGCATTGGGGACTTGATCTTATTGGACAAAATTCAAGACATAGCAAGTCATTGCAACCTGATCCGATTCCATGAAAACTTTATAAACGGAATCTCTCTACATCACAAGCCCCTACTTGACTGAGGAACTTCCTATCTTTACCAATCACACCCAATATGGAGACCGCTATTGCTATCTACCGTAACAACGCCAACTCACTGACGAAGACAGTTCACAGTAAAGTCATATTGATCAAGAAAATTCGGGTTGTACTCTCAGTACACCTACATATTAGGGATGCGGAAACCTCCAACTAGTTCATGAATATAAAGGCTCACTGGATGGAGGAGTAAAGGATATGTCGATAAATCATGGTTCTAACCTTTTCAGTCTATGAAGCAATATCATGAACTACCTGTGAGGGTAATCTGTAATTTCTTGTTTATGAATTGGGGTGCCTATTTTTAGTCTTCGGGTGCCTTTAACCCCATGTCACATGCTTAACGTGTTGACAAGCTATATTAGTATTCAGTCTTGCCTTGGATACTCTCATGAATAATTTAATTATTGTTTCTTCCCTTTCACTCTGAATTCTTATCTCCTCCATCTTATTGTTCTTCCTTGCTTACCCCTCTTCAATCTATTCTTATATCCTTATAAGTTTCTCCCCTTTGTAGTTAAGATCTCTACAAATTGGTATCAGTAGCATCGATCTCTTGGACTTATTATGGATAACAAAGCAGTTGTTGAGGAATTAACCAGGAAAATAGATGCTCTCACCTCAGCACAGGCAGATTATAATAAGAAAATGGATGAGCTCACAAAATCTCAGAGTGATTCATCGGTTAAGTATGATGCTGTGATGAAATCAATTTTAGATATTAAAGAAGCTCAGGGTAAACCAACTCCAGAACTTATGGGTGCAATTACTTTAGCTATCACTAATCAAATGGAACGTTTCATTGAAGCTTCTAGGAGAACTCAGGCTCATACTAATGGATCTGACAGTATTTTGGGTCCAGCACCAAACGGCAACAACATTCATTCAGGTGAAAATATTGTTATCCAACCTCGTTATATTTTTGGAGTTCATGACCATAATCAATTTAAACAACCTAAACCTAAGGTTGAGTTTCCAAAATTTGATGGAACCAATCCTAGATCATGGATCCGTAAATGTAGAAAGTTTTTCCTTATGCATAATATGACGGATTCACAGATGGTGAATTTGGCTTCAATGTATCTAGAGGGAAAGGAAGATGTATGGTTTCAGGATTATCAAATTGGGAAACCAGTGGTATTGTGGGAAGATTTTGTCAGAGATATATGTCTTGATTTTCAAGAATTAGGACATGATGACATTGTAGGGGAGTTTAATAAGCTCCAACAATTAGGTTTAGTCTTGGAATATCAGGAAATTTTTGAAGAACTCAAAGCACTAATATTAGCTAAATTCCCTCACCTTACAGAGAGTTACTTCACTTCTAGTTTCATCAGTGGTTTAAAGGATGAATTGATGCTACATGTACAGATATTCTCACCTACAACTTTAGTAAATACAGTTTACCTTGCAAGAATGCAAGAAGCTCTCCTTGAAAATGCAGCAAAAAAAATCAAGAACTTCTTACAGACCACCCCCACTTTATGTTCCGAACCAACTCTCTCACATAAATATGCCATCTCCAGCAACAAGCCCTAGAAACTCCACAAAAAACACTCAATCTTCCACTAATAATTCCCCACCTCCCATTAAAATATTATCATATGCTTAAATGAGAAAGAGAAGGGAGATAGGTATATGTTACAATTGTGATGAGGTTTTTCAAGCAGGGCACAAATGCATAAAGCAACAGTTATATATGTTATCTACGGATGAAGATGAATCAACTCAATCTGAAGAAGACTCCCCTAGTGATACCCCACTCTCACCTGGCATAGAAGAAGAAGTAGAAATAGCAGTGCATGCTTTAGCTGGAAATGTTTCACACAACACTATCAGGATTGAAGGTTCCAATAAGAAGCAGGCACTAACAATATTAATAGATAGTGGGAGCACCCATAGTGTTTTGGATCCAGGAGTTGTTGTAAGATGTGGAGTGAACATTGATCTTGCTACACCCCTATCAGTAGATGTTGCTAATGGTACCAAGATGGTCAGTGATGCTAAATGCTCTTCCTTCTCATGGAAAATACAAGGGCATGAATTTCAGTTTGACATGAGGCTTTTGAAGTTGGGAGGGTGTGATATGGTGCTTGGTATTGATTGGATGAAAGACATGAGTCCCATGTTATTTGACTTCAACAAGCTCACAGTGACTTTCACCAAAGCTGGAGAGGACATAAAACTACAAGGTAATTCTACTACTGCTCAAATTTCAATGATTACAGGCAGTGCTTTGCATAAGTGGCTTAAGAAGAAAAACATGGATTGATTAGTAATTTGTTTGCAATAACTGCATGTGAAAAACAAACTGAGACACCTGAACCCATCAAGCCCTTGTTACAAAAATATGATTCTATATTTCAAGAACCTACTTCATTGCTTCCTTCTAGAACTCATGATCACCACATACCTTTGAAGCTACTCACTACACCTCCAAATCAAAGAACATATAAAATTCCCTACATCCAGAAAGAGGTAGTTGAGCAATTGGTTCAACAAATGTTAAAATCAGGAGTAATACAACCCAGCCACAACCCTTTTTCTTCACCAATTATCCTAATTAAGAAGAAAGATGGGAGTTGGAGATTTTGTGTGGACTATAGAAGGTTGAATGAATCCATGGTCAAGGACAAGTACCATATTCCTATAATTGAGGAACTATTGGATGAGTTATTTGGCTCCAAGGTGTTTTCTAAGATTCATCTGAGGGCTGGTTACCACCAAATTAGAGTATACCCACCAGACATTCACAAGACTTCCTTTAAAACTCATCAGGGACATTATGAATTCATGGTGATGCCTTCTGGATTAACCAATGCCCCAACATCTTTTCAAGCCTTGATGAATGATGTATTTAAGCCATATCTCAGAAAGTTTATACTTGTATTTTTTGATGACATATTGGTTTATAGTCCTGATATGTACAGTCATTTGAAACACTTGGAAATCACTCTCGGCACCCTCAAGCAACACACACTATTTTCCAAACTCAGCAAGTGCTCCTTTGGCCATAATCAGGTTGAACATTTAGGCCACATTATTTCTCAGGAAGGAGTGGCAGAAGACCCCACAAAGATTTAATGTATGTTGCAGTGGCATGTTCCTTCTACTTTAAAAGATCTCAGGGAGTTCTTAGGGTTGACTGGGTATTACAGAAAGTTTGTAAAAAACTATGGAGTCATTTGCAAGCCATTAACTGAGTTATTAAAGAAGAATAATTTTCCTTGGAACTCTTCTTTATTGGAAGAGGCACAACACAGGATGAAACAGCAGGCTGATAAAAAGATATCTGAGAGGGAATTCAATGTGGGAGACTGGGTATACTTAAGGCTACAACCCTATAGACAATCTTCAGTTCAGTTGAGAAGAAGTTTAAAATTTTCTGCTAAATTCTTTGGTCCTTATCAAATCATTGAGAAACTTGGCAAGGTGGCATATAAACTGCAACTACCCTCTACCTCAAGATTGTCTCAGGGTTACTTCCATAGGCTCAGGGTTACTTCCACATGTCTCCCAACTGAAACCAAAGATTGGCTCAGGGTTACTTCCACAGACAGTTTTTCCAGCTCTTGACTCTCAAGGTTGTATGAAGATTGCTCCTCTCCATATCCTGTCCACCAGAATGATCAAGAAACAGAAACAACAATTTGAACAGATCCTAGTACACTGGACTCACTCCACTGCTGTGGAAGCAACTTGGGAAGACAAGGCACTTATCAAGAAGAAGTTTCCAGATACGATTCTTGAGGACAAGAATCTTTTGAAGTGAGGGGTATTTGTCATGAACTACCTATGAGGGTAATCTATAATTTCTTGTTTATGAATTGGGGTGCCCATTTGTAGTCTTCAGGTTCCTTTAACCCCATGTCACACGCTTAACGTGTTGATAAGCTGCCTTAGTATTCAGTCTTGCCTTGGATAATCTCATGAATAATTTAATTATTATTTCTTACCTTTCACTCTGAACTCTTATCTCCTCCATCTTATTGTTCTTCCTTGCTTACCCCTCTTCAATTTATTCTTAGATCCTTCTAAGTTTCTCCCCTTTGTAGTTAAGATCACTACAAGCATCTCCGACCATAGTATCGGCATCAACAAGGATATGTGGAGGAAATTCGTTCATGGTCTCAGCATCAACAAGAATTTCTGGAGAGAATTCAATCGTGATCTCAGCATCAACAACAGTCTCATGTGAAACATCCGGCTTCATCAACTAACCATTCTCCGAAATGTTACACATGAAGCGGACTTCTCCAAGAACTAATGATTCATATCAAGATGTGTAGACCTGATAACATGCTCACATGAAAGTCTTTCCAAAGCTTGCACGACTGGTGGGCACAATCCAAAGTCTTCTACAAGATGTTCTCATCACCTCCACAAATGAGATACAACACACTTCAGGCCATGGATTTACAAAAATGTACCAATGGGTGAGGAATGGGACAATTCTTCCTCAGGTAAATATTTTCATCTATGTCTCTGCTACAACATACCAAAAGGGCACATCAATCATACATATGAGCTGAAAGATACGTCCTTTACCGTCCGGTCTACAAAATATAAAAAGTTTGTACGGGATTACAAATTACAAATGTGCATGCTTTGTTGGCTGACCTCTATAGCTCCAAATTGAGTGATTCTTTTCTAATTTGAAAACTCAATCTCTTAGCTTCAAAATTTAGGGTCAAGCATCAAATTCCGACGTCGTATGAGGTTCCTGCAGCTTCCAGAGCATATAATATGCAAGTGTCAATTCTTAGACGAGATTCATAACTTCCACAGTCGGTCGGTGTCCACCAGGTCTTTCCACTAAGTCCTTCATCAAGGTACCTTCAACTTCGACCACCTAGGTCTTTACATCAATTTTTCTATCTGGGTCCTCTATCCAAGTTTTTCCAGAAGAAAAGAAAACTAAAGGAGAGATTTAAAAAATATTGGGGACTGACAGTCTGCTGATCAGGACGATCAATTTCACAGTCCAAGACCCATGGCACGAGACTCTCATGCACTTATAATTCATCATAAAAGGAATGATACCACCGGGATATGAAACCATGGTCATTACACCACCCCCTCTTGAGAGCAACCTCATTTATGGTCCCGTGACCAGGGTTTCAGAAGTGATGTTTCTATGACTGACAGAAATAAGATGGATAGAAGCACCATGCTCATGTATTAATCAAGGGTTCTTGATCTGAAATGAATCAATGGCATTGAAATTCTTCACAACCCTTCAAAACACAAGCGAATGGTCCTATGACACAACATGGGTGTTTTACAACGAGCTTGTCTGAGACAATTTTACACTATCCTGCCCGAAGAAGCGATCTGGGAGAAATTGGTGAAGAATCTAGGGATGGGTCATATACCATTCCCTTCATACGGATGTCCTCTATAACATATCAAAAATTCACAACAATTGGAGAAACGAGCGAAGAATTGTGGCCAAAATATTGGACCACATGCCAGCTGAATTTTTTTTGAAGGGCTCCTGGAAGTTCACTGTTTCATCGATTTCGACACCTAAACATGCTCAAAACTCAAAAAATTCTTTACAACAGCTTGTAAATTTCCCGTGCATGAAAAAACATGGGTATATTGTGAAAATCCGACATCATACGAAGAATCTACATCGTTTTTACTGAAAGGCTGAAGTCTGAATTTTCTGGTGACGTATTCGGGTAAAATTTTCATTCATTTCATATGGGTACTCGTTTATTCATTCACAAATCAGAAATTTCATACTTATATGAAGAAAATATACAATGGGTACATACTGAAGTGGTCCCTAAATTGCTCAAAGGACCGGAATTGCCAACTTCACCATTGGAAACATCATTGCTTTCACTCGGTTTCGAAATCCGGGGTTTTCTTCTTCACCATCCTCCGAAGACGAATGGGCATCATCAGTACTTCCTCGTTCCATGGAAATCTCATCCTGGATACATCAACAACAATTAGTGATATTTCATTCAAGAATGCTATGAACGACTATATTAAGAAGTACTTACGTCGACTTCTTCCTCGACACTCGATTCAGAAACCGTTTGCTCACTAGCAGAGAATTGAAAACTGTCAAGGCTTGACGGAGCAAAATTCTGAAAAGAAATAACAAATCTTGGTCTCGTGATCCTAATTGCACGAACAATAAAAATTCATGACGTAAGGAGCGCTAACAATTCACCAAAGAGATAGGGGACTTTATAGTGCTCGAACCTGGATGATGTTTTCTGGGTTTATATTGGACCAAGAAGAATTCGTCATTCGCATTTGGAGAACTCTTAGTCACCGCTTCTTCCTCTTTATCAACTAAAGGAGTCTCATAACTGACATCTCTGCAAAGTAGCTGCGGTATCCATGTGATATTTCTACTTCCAAATGTCATTCAGAGGTGCAAATTTCATCAAAGAAGTGAAATTAAAGCATAACAAAGGTGCTCACATCAGCATCTACAAAAATGATAACAATCCAACTCTTACCTATTTATATTTCACTAGCTATAGTGATTATAATGTCAGAATTCTGAAAACTTGCTCTTTCCTTCAAACCTGCGATATTCAAAATCATGACTTGATGTTCATAAAACCGTGAACGACTCACGTGAATTTTAACATCCTCTGGTTTCTCAAAAAATTGGACAAACGTCCATTCTACAATTGTAAAAACTCACAGACAGACATTATTTCACCATGTATAATTAATTATCTACTTTCAATAGTTGTTCAAAATCAAAACATGATTTTACAAAGTATGTAAATATTTAATGTGAAACTCAAGTAAATTTGAAAAATATATCTATATATTTTTGCTCCCTCGCACGAGCATCTGTCTTTGAAGCGAGAGTATATTGTCAAAGATTTCCGAAAGCTCGAAGATAAAAAAATTCCTCAAAGCTCATAAACAAAATTTTATAACTAACAGACGCATGTCTGTTCAAAAAAAAAAAACTTTTCTCTCGTACGAGTATCCACCTTTGAAACGAGAGTTTATACCACTTTGTGAAATCTCACATATTCACAAAAAATAAATTTTCGGTTTTCGTGAAATCTCATAGACAAAATTTTATATCATTAGACTCGGGTCTATTTGTTTGTTCCTTAAACTAACGAACGAACGAGCGTCTATTCCTAAAACAAGGATTTATTTTCATGGGCGGGGACCCGTGAATCCAAAATTGACTAAGGTTCAATCATCAAATCAGCAGCAGTTCTACACCAATTTATGCACATCAGATGATGCTCTATCATTCCACTGGGATCTTCTTTCAAGCTGTGGTTCGCTCGCGCAATCGAAAATCCGGTAACATCTTATCTTATGACTAAGTTCAATTACTTATTTCGTTCTGGAAAATCACCATTCAGTGATGACTGAGGAACATGACTGTCCCTCACTAAGCAGGGGACTTAATGCAGATGGTGAATTTTTGACAAGGGCTAAAATCGTAAAACCATAATTGTACATACTCTTGATCCAGCAATCAGATGAGTATTGACGCTCATGTCTCTCACTGAAGCATGAAAGTTCATGCCGCAAAAACCTCTGACTGGGAATACTGTCTATCAGAGCATATGTAGATGTGTAGTCTCTCAACTGAGGCAACGACATATCTCATGAATACTGAGCAATTTTAGTAATCACTTTTATATATAATCAAACGATTGGACGGCTCCTAGACAGCTTTCCTGCTAGTATAAAGCAATAACGTCTTCATGATGTAACAATGTTTTCCCTAACTATATAAAAGACATGTGTATAGAATCGTTATGATTGGACGACTCCTAGATAGCTTGCCTGCTAGTATAGAGCGATAACGTATTCAGGATGCAACAACGTGTTTTCCCTGACTATACTATACGTAATAAATATGACGCTTCAACTAGCTCATATCGCTCGATTCTCGAAAAATTAATGCTCCTAGACGACTGTGCTAGTATAAATCCATCAATTAATTATTTCTAAATCACTAAATTCATTAACTGAATCCCTAGAAAATATTCTACATTCTTCATAATATTTCATTACTTCAATTCATGGTCTTCCCAGCAGAATTCCATGGGTTAGTGATAAATATTCAATGTACGGGCATCTGAGTTACCTTTGAGTAAGCCCCGACCAAAATGGTGTAAATGTATTCGACAAATAATGCATTAACAAACACCTGAATGAACAAACAAGTATTTCAAAATACGACGAGACGATGAACCTATGCAAATAGGAAAGAAAATAATAAAATATTCACCAAGGCGCTGAGGGACTGGACCCACCAGCCGGCCAGTCACGTCGTGGCCAGTCCCATCCCATGTACGATTTATCATATTTTATCTATTTTCTTTGATCTCATGAAAATCCTTTCAGTTGAACAAATATCCTTCGTTTTAAGGAAACTCCTCAGTTTTGATGGTGTTTCCTTCGCATCAAAGAAATAATATAAAATTAGGAAAGGTGTCATTGGACCGTGTCTACTAGCCGTCCGGCTATGCCCTAGTTGTGGCCGATCCCACACCTCATGATTCCTCATTATTTTATTATTATTTCCTAATTTCATGAAAACTCCTTAATCTCATGATATTTCCATGATCCCATGAAAAATAATATTAAATTAGGGAAACCAGTGTGACCAGGCCCTAGCTGGCCCACACATCCCATTTTATTATTATTATATTTTTCATGTTTCCATAATCCAATGAAATTCCTTGATTTCATGATGTTTCCTTCAAATCATGAAATAATACATAAAATTATGGAAAATTCACGGGACCGGGCCCTAGCCGGTCAACCATGCCCAAGCTGGTCCCACACGTCCCTTATTTTTTTTTTATTATTATTTATGTTTTCCTCATCTCATGGAAACTCCTTGATTTCAACAAAACTCCTTGGTTTCAACAATCTCCTTGGTTTTATGATATTTCCCTAAAATCATGAAAAAATATTATAAAAAAAAAAAAAAAATGACGTGGGACCGGGCTCCTTGGCCATATCCGGTCCCATACTTCATGATTCTCTCATTTTTTATTATTTTCCTTCATCTCATGAAGGTTTTTGACGGTTTCAGCAAAAATCCCTGATTTCTTCATATTTTCTTAAAATGTTGCTCAAACGCACACCAGAAAATATTAAAATTCTCAGAATTGAGACACGAACACTTTGGTGAAGTGAGCATGTTACCTTGACCGAACAAGGTTGGCTCTTTGGATTGCAAGGAGCCGATCCCGCGTATTTTCACAATTTGACCTAATTTGCCCAATTGCACGTATTAGGTCCAAAACTCTTCCAAACAATTTGGAACTTCATGGAATGATCATTATTTGATCCCGTGACCACCCAGGGCATGTTTCATGACCCCTTGGTTGGTCCCTCATCTCTTCATAATTAATTAGGTTTTATCACCTAAGGCTCAGACGAGCATTACTTTAATAAATGATTAAACTAGCATTTAATCATCCTTTCATCAACAAACCAACTGGTCTTTAGGAGATCTTGGTATTTGCTCACGTGAGCATCTGGGCACTACATGGTCGATCCATAATCCCATGTAGTCAGTCCCTCTTCACTCCATGGTTAATTTTCAATAAACCGTCTGTAAATCATCAATTGATCAAATTAGGGTTTTGAGTCCAAGGTTCATAATTCCATATTCAAACGCTAATAATTTTACATTGATATCATGATCATAATTTTATTTATTATACTCGGACCAGTTGCCAATATTCTAATTTAATATTTACTTGGTCATGCTACCAATGATTCATCAAACGAGCAACATTTGCTCAAACGAGCAATATTTGCTCAAACGAGCAACATTTGCTCAAACGAGCAATATTTGCTCAAACCAAGGAATATTGGTTCAACTATCAATATTCAACAATTCATCGAACTAGCAATATTTGCTCACATTAACTATCAAAGTTTATTCATGTATTATACCTCTGTCTCAACAATGGACACGTCCAAGTCTCAGAACATTCTAAACTACGTTCGACTCAACAATACAAGGACTCATCATCCCATGAAGTCACGAAGTCATCAACTGACTAACTAAATACACGTTTGCCTTGAAGACTCCATAATCACACGAGACATCAATCGTGTCAAATGGGGGGATATTAACTAGGGTTTTGGTCTGGCGGTCTACGACACGTGTGTTCATACACACGATGAGAATGTGATCAAGTCGTGCAATCAGTTGGAGGAGTTAACAAAGTAGTGGATGGAAAATTAACCAAGTCTCCGCACGTTGAGTAACTGGTTTTAACATGATTTCCACTTCTCCACTCTTTGATTCCATCAACTGTCACACTTCATGGGATCATGGTGTTTAAAACTATAGCAATATAAATAAGTCTTTGAATCATGATTGAAACAAGGACGATCTCACGTAAAATAGATAACACGAGATTAACAATCCAACTCTCAACATAGCAAATTCAATCATTCAGAACTTATCTTATTTTCATAATACACAACACACCTACTATTTTCGATCACCATTGATCTCACACATTCCTCAGCTTCCCTCCTACAGATCGACCCATCCTCTCTTGTGACCAAATTTACTCTGGAACGGTCATTGTCTTGGTTTAGGCCGGAGTACTACAGATTGATCTCTCGAATTCAAAGCACTCCCTTCTTGCCGTGCATCTGTGTGAGGTTAAGCATTTTTCTCGGTTCAAGGAGTCCCTCCGCACGGTCATCTCCTCAATTCCATAAAAACCAGCAAATCGTTTTTCCCCATCTACAACGGTTTTTAATGAGACAACAACAAACACCTGGAATGTAATTTCCCAGCTAAGGCTTTTTTTTTCCAACGAAGATTTTCTGCCTTAAGAGTTGTGAAGCAACTAGTCAACTTCAACGGATCAAAGTGATCATCTGCAACGGATCACCTTTAATTGCATCTGTCACGTTGTACTCTTTTCCCTTCGTCAAGATTTTGTCCCACTGGGTTTTCCTTGTCAATGTTTTTAATGAGACAACATATTCGTGTCCAACTATGTTCTAAGTTTTCTTAACATTGTACTCATTTCTTTAGTTTAGGTTTTGTTCCTCAGGGTTTTCCTGACGAAGTTTTAACGAGTCAATTAACTTAGAATTGTCGATCTTTTAAGATCGGATTGCATGTTATGAACTACATGTAAAGTACGAGACAACATGTGAAGTACTACATGTGAAGATTTTTACCATGGTTTTATCCCACTGTTGTTTTTTTTCCTTGTCAAAGTTTTAATGAGTCATTCGGCACAAGTCATCAACGAGAATGACATTTGAAGGACTATATGTGAAGCACTATGTATTAATTTTTGTTATTGAACCGTACAAGGGGGAGTGTTAAAGGGCCCATGCCCATGGGTGTGTGGTCCAGATTTGGTGTCTTTTGGTTTTCCCCTTTCCATGTATACATATGTATTATGTCCATGTAACCAATAGAATACTGATCAATATAGAATCCTTCTCTTCTCCATCTCTTTCTTTTTGCCTATCTTTTATACTAAAACAAAACTTTATATATTAATAGGAAAAAAATCAAAGCCTCGACTTGGGCTAGTTATAAATAGTAATAACCACCACATTTTAATATTAATAGCTTTTTCTAGTCCTTTCGTATGGAATTTACCTCCACATATTAATACAATCGTCACTACAGGAAACTTATAAAGCTTGTTACATCAAAACTTAAGATGAAATAATATATTTATTTATAGTTGTTTGAGAAAAGGATGTAACTTTTTGAATTCTTATCGCATCTTTTGATTGCGGATGCGTAAGACCTCATTACTATGAACACCTTCTTGTTGAAGCCAAAACATTTACAACTTGTCGAGCATGTTTAAAGATTCTTGGCATAAAACATTTGGTATCTTTGTATTATCATCATCGGGTTTATCTCCCTCCCCTTCTTGTCTTATTCCATCGTTCTTCGATTAAAGCATATACGACATGTTTCTCATTTGGATGATTAAGGAAGACAACCATATCCATTACCATTTACATACTTTGAATTAGATTTTTTTTATTTTTTTGTATACCTCCCTATATTAATAATTCTATGAAGTCCCAAGGCTATTAATATATGGAGTTTTTACTGTATCTCTTTTTGTATTTATATTGCTAGTTTATGTATTTGTAGGTGCTTTTGAAGAAATAAACTTTTATGAAAAGATCATCTCAAAAAGTGATATTTGCACCCTCGGAGAAAATTACTAAAGGTACCCGTAGAACTTAATATAGGCACCCAAGAATTAGATAAGGGAATCCACATTACCATATGCACCCGCGTTTAGGATAGGGGGCTCTTCTTCTTCTTCATTTTTAAAAGAATATATTAAGGAGATTTATTGAGAATATCATGTTACTATAAACAGAGAGGAGAAAATATTTGTAGGGATATTTTGTATTATTTTTGGAAGATGCGTGTGGATTACAAGTGTTTTACTCTATCTAAAACATGTATTCAATGTGTTGGAGTGTGTTAGCCACCAGCAGAAGTTTGAAGAAGAGAAGAATAAGGAATCATTAACTTAACTGGCAGCGGAGAATAAAAAGGATTAATGGAGGATTATTTGGAGTTATTGCCGAGTATTATTGGTTCTGAAGTGTATATAAAGGGCGTTGATGAGGGTGAGTAGGGAACATTTTTTAATTAGAGGTAGTTTAGAAAATTATTTTTCTTTATTATTTTTAGTTTTCCATTCTTGTAAAAATGGAGAGCTAAACTTCAATCTCCGGGGCGACGGAGGAAGCAATTGTGCTAATGAAAAAGTCGTATTTTCTAATTATTTAATGGGGCGAGATCTGTTGATATGGTTATAATGACATAATCTTGACATTTTAGCGTCAATTTTTCTACTAAATTCAACCGGAAATGAATTTGAAGCTAATATTATGGTGACATGTTCCTCGTATAAAAATTTACATTCCCACAAAAAATGAGAGTATTTGGAAATACGAAACTTCACCATCCACAAATTTTAATTTAAACCATTAATCTTCAACGGTTGATATTAAAAATGGTAGATGGTGGTCTTATACATCTCGGAATGCTCTCATTTTTGGTGGGAGTGTAGAGACTTATAATAACAACATGTCATAAAATAATTAGCTTCAAATTCATTGTTTGTTGGGTTTGGTAGAGAAAATGGCGCTAAAATGTCAAGATTATGTCATTATAACCATGCCAAAGGATCCTTTTCCTTATTTAATTTGTGCAATCTTATTTATGATTAATTTCCTAGATTGAAAATAGATTTTTATGATTTTTGTTGAATAATTGTGTTTTCAATTGATGGAACATGCTTAGCCCGGGGTTTTGATGTCTCGTGCTTTGGATTAACAATTGTTATTTCTAAAAAATCTACTTTTGCAATAATTTAGAATCAATTTAAACATGTGATTTATATGATTATAATTAGTAAATTTAAATCTCTTGATATTAGTCAACAGTGAAATCCTATCCCCATTGTCTCTATAATTTTCACATCAACTTTGTTTAATTTTCTTTATTTTAGTACCTAAAATTAAGAGCAGAGCTCATGAATATTCACTATTTCTTCAAAAGGCACATGAATAGATTAACTCCCCGACAAGGTATCGACCATGTGCGAGTCGAGACTTAGTTGACCCATTGAGTTTCCAATCCCGGTTCGTACCATATATACCCTCCCTAGTGAATCGGGAGTTCACGGGAAAAAAAACGTTTCTTTTCTTCTTCTTCTTTGATGAGAAAAAAACTCACAGAAAAAAGAAAAAAGAAATCTTCTTCTCAGTTTCTCTCTGTAGAAACTTCATATCCATACACTAGAGAATTGATTGAGGATGGGTTTTGTGTATCGAGAACAAAAAAGAAGATTTTTATGTCAATTCGAAGATTAGATTTCATAGAAGAAGAGTAATTATGGTTTTTTTTTGTTTTTGTAAATTGAATTAGAACTTGAATTAGGTGTTAATTATAATTAAGAAGAAATTAGAGATGGGTTGGTTGATCTGATGATGGTGGTGGTACGGATTCAAGAAGTTGATACAAAACTATCATGAACTTAGTTGTTCTTGACAAGATGATGATCGATGATGATAATAGTAACGCCAAGATCCTCACGGATCAAGTCTCACGGTTCAATGAACTCGGTTTAATCGATTGAAATGATTTACTTTGATTAATTTCTTAGATAACCGTATTCATCAAAGACACGGGCATATAAAGATAAACTTTCAAACCCTAACATCTAACGCCTAATACAATTCCAGGTGGTTTCATCTAGACCACCTTACAAGTGATAATAGCACCCACTAATGAACTAAACACCCACACTATAAACTTTACTACACTCAGACCGATAATTGATAAGGGCATTCCTCTCTCATATGAGGTACATGACAATACAATCCCCTTTAGAACATCCTTGTCCTCAAGGATGAGGATTGTATTGTCATATACCTCATGTGAGAGACGAGTTCCCCATATCTTACTCGACACAAAGGCAACGATAATCTTCTCTATGTCAACTTACCAAGAAAATTTTCTTAGCCCTCATCCTTGAAGACAAGGATGTTCTTAGGGTATGCATATCAAACTGGGAGTCAACTAGTAAACACCTCCTTGTGCTCATTCCCCTAAGGTAAGGATGTATATTATATATCTTTACAACTCCCAGTTTGATATGCATACACACCAATACCCTTTTCCAAAATAATTGAATGGTGTGGCTTCTCTATCTCCTCCTCACATATGAAAAGTATAAGAAAAGTGGAATAAGAAGGTTCCTTGAGAAATGAGTATACACAATATACTTGAGCCTCAGAATTTGCTGAAATAGTCAACCTCAAATAGACCGTCAGAGGACTGAACACTCTTATGCTTGGACTGCACTAGCAAACAGGCCCACAATCTTCAGAACTTACAGGTTGGTAAGTAATAACACTCTTGAGCTTAACATCACTGTTAGAGAAATGCTCGGTCAAACTCGCAAGCGTTTATATCTTAAGCTTGTTTTTCAAGTTTAGTTTCCAAAACTATAAGTCTTGATTTCTAGTCTACTTATAGCTAAGTCTCGGATTAAGATAGAAAGTGTAGTTGAGATTTACACTTCACGGCGTTCATCAATTGAAGACGAAGAACTACTAAGGGGAGCTTGTGGAACTTCATCAACAAAAGGTATGTGGAGACTTGAACTCATCTATCACTCAAAATTCTATCTACTCTATCTCCTATTTGAGATAAAAGTCGTATAGCTATATAGACTTCAATTATACACATTTGATATTTCGAGCTGAGTTTAATTCGCTTACATATTTCTCAAAATATGTGTTGGTGAGCTTTCGTTTTAGCCAAGTTCATCTTATATTCTTGATGAAAGTCAAAAGTTGATCATGTGAAAATTGCTTTGTAACATCTTACATGATTTGTGTGAGACAGTCATTTGATGTAGACTCGGAATGTTTCGTATTGATCATTCGAGCACTTGAAAATCACTTTAACGCTAATATTTTGTGTGAGACAGTTATTGTCATCTTCTAAGAATATTTCAATGATTAAAATGGGAGTTTAGAATAAATAACCATGATTGGATATAACATAGTTTGCGTAATTGTATGCTAACTTTTACAAGTTATTCAAAGTCCGGAAACCATAGTATGCATACCTGTATGTGTACTGGTTGGTTAATGAAAGCCCAGGAATTTTGTATGGATACCGGTATGCGTACTGGCGTGAGTTTCAGGTTTCAGGATTTAACTGAGTTTGGAAGGTATGCGTACCCGTTCGCATACTTGAATAGGTTATGTTCTAAAATCGGTTTGTTCATGAACTAATACATTTATATATTAAGGAATACAATCTTTTATAAACTGTGGTTATAATGTTCATGAATTGATTCGAGTGAATCAAAATCGGTTTTGATTCAATTGTGTCTTGTGTACTTTTATGAGAATATAAACAATTGAAAAACTCTAGAACTAGTTTCAATTGAGTCATTTGAACTAGTTATGGTTAAGGTGAACAAGGTTGATATGAAAGTGTTCATATGGATAACTTCGGTTAACTATTATTAAGCCAACAAAGGTGTACACATTTAGGTACGGTTACCCATATCTAAATGAAGTCACTTTTCATTTGTGTGTCACAAGCTAAGTTCGATCTAACGGTTGAAAGATATTATCTTGAGTCTAATCAGGTTTTCATATAACGGTGAATATTGAATGCTTTGTTACCAAGGTAACATTGATTGCAAACCCTAATTTAAAGACTATATAAGGGATAACTCTAGCAGCTGGGAAAACTAATCCCCACACCTCCTTTAACCTTAGGTTGTATCCAAAACCCTGTAAGTTAACGACTGAAAGACTTCATTGGGATCGTGAATCCAGACCCAACTTTTTTTTTCTGTAGTTGCACATTTTGATCTTGTTGTTTTCTATCGTATTGAGTACTATCTTCCCTATACTCGAGATTTAATATTCGATAGGAAAGATAAAAAGTAGTAACAAACATCTTCGTCTCATTGTTTGTGACTCCACAATATCTTGTTTCGCTACCATATGATTAAGATTATTGTGAGGTGATTGATATTACTAGGCTGTTTTTCGGGAATACAAGTCTGGTTTATCAGATGGTTCCTGTTCACCTTGATTTATCAAAAAAAGAAAAAAAAAACTCATAGGTATATCTGTGGGAGACAGATTTATCTATTCAGTGGACTTTTCTGTGTGAGACAAATTGGTTTATCAAGTCTTCGACTTTCGATTGTAGCAACTCTTAGTGGTCGGTGAGATCAGCTAAGGAAAGATAAAAAGATGATCACTTGTAACATCTTACATGATTTGTGTGAGGCAGTCATTTGATGTAGACTCAGAATATTTCGTATTGATCATTTGATCACTTGAAAATTGCTTTGAAGCTAATAGTTTGTGTGAGACAGCTATTGTCGTCTTCTAAGAATGTTTCAATGATTGAAATGGGAGTTTAGAACAAATAACCATGATTGGATATAACACAGTATGCGTACTTGTATGCTAACTGCTACAAGTTATTCCAAGTCCGCGAACCATAGTATGCATACAAGTATGTGTATTAGTTGGTTAATGAAAGTCCATGAATGACGAGGCGTCGAACTCGCAAAAATAATATTTCTCTACTTTTTACACTAGCAAGTAGTATAATGTAAGCAGGATCATCCCAAGGGAGGTATGAAGTTTCTAGTTGTTATGCAAATACTCTTAGCAAGAATGATTGTGTTGTAAAAAACCTGAAAATTGAAATTTGTATTCAAATATGAGATGGAATTGATTAAAAGTTCATTATAGACCACGGAATACAAACCAAATTGATATATAGCCAATTTCTTTGCATTATCATGTTACTAACAACCCTAGAATAATTAGTGCGCTCAACTATTCCGTTATTATCTCCTAAGCTCACCGGATATGGAAGCGCTTGACTACCGGTTCCTACTTGCCAAGTTTCCTAGAGGTACGCTTACTAGGTGTGACTTAAACAAATGCTCTAAGTTTTGTGAGATAAGGTTGCTCCTAGTGATGAACTCAAAAGCATGAATCACCTACTAGTGTTTATTTCTACATATGGATACTTAACAAAGTCCCATCATCAGTACCCACATATTGCTACTTGTGTTTATCTTCTCTAGACAATTACGGGTCGAAGAAAATCTAAACTAGCAAATAGATTGAGAATTAATGATTCAATTTCGAACTTAAACCCTTAACAAATAATCCATAAACAATAATAGCATAGTAGAAAATCAATCAATAACATAAATAAATGCAATAGAATAAGTTATTTCATATCAAATATAGATTCATATTTCGGGCTTCGAAATCTCCCTTAATCAAAGAGAGTTTTAGTTACTTATAATAATGGAGTTCATCATCAAATATAATAAATGAAATAAAGAAGATGAAAATTAACAGGGAAGCAAACCCTAGTTCCAGCTCTGCAAAACTCCAAGTAGAATAGAAAATAGGTGATAATCAAAGTTGTAGAAGTTTCCCTTTTTGTAGCCTTTTTCTCCTTCCAAAACTAGGTCAAGTCTCAAAAGTCCAAAACATAGAAGTCCGCCATAAGCCCAAGTGTGAGAAAACCCGTGTAAAAATATTGCCAAAAACTAGTCGCCGGAAAACTGGGGGTTGTCGCCGGAAATCGGCCGAAATCTGGTACCGGGCCGGAGCTCAGGTGACCGGTCAAAGAAGTAAGTCGTAAAGTCAACCGAGTCAAAACAGAATCAACTCAGTCATTACCGAGTCAGATGGAGTCAGGTTCTAACTAAGCTGATTGGGCTTGGCATGAACCATTATAACTCCATTTTTCTTCAGCATTAGTCATGTCTTTTGTGACAATAGCAATAGCTCCACCACAACCATTCTGTTACCATCATCTTGTCCTGAACTTCCCTTGATTTTCAGCTACTACTGCTGGTTACTCCTCGTACACAGCCATCGAACCCAACTTCTAAAGTACGCAACCCACAAGCCCATGGCTAATACTCGCAGACCCTTGGCTGAACAGCAACAGAACTGGTGCAGCTTCACGCCATACTGCGTAACTTGGTCGAGCACCATCGGAACCATTCATTGCAACCCACTTAGCCATGGCTAACCAGCTTCTAATCAGTCCATTCACTTCACCTTAGTTCCATTGTAGCTGCATCTTTCCCAGGTATCAACCATCCACCAACTCCGTGTGAGCTGCTTCATTCCATAACCAGCTGCAATCACCTCTTCCACCTGTTCTTATCACTGTTGAGACACAAACCCAACGAGACAGTTCATCATTCAGTCACGGCAACAGCTGTAGTTCCCAGCTGCAACATCATGCCCTACAACAGCTGCACCTAATAGCAGTTCAAAACACCACACAGCAGATAGCTTGCTCATAGATGTACCACCAGTACATCTCTCTTGAGTGCCTCATTCCAGTTGCTACAAATTGATCTACATCTACCAACCACAGTTCCATGAAATCCATCAGTTCTCATTCTTGTTTTTATGGTGTACATTGTACCATCCGAAGTACAGCTACAATAATCTTTACCACTGCATCATTCCAATTAATCTCTAAGCCTTCCACCTGCGACATCTTCAGCAGCAGCTCAGCTACTCCAATGTTGTAGCTTTTGCAACACAGTAACCTGCTCTGGCATGCACTGTAGTTAACCACCAATAGTTCTCCTAGTTGCTTCCATTTTATCCGTGTTTACCTGAACTTTAAACGCTCTCAAAACCCAGCATTTCTCTAGCTCAGTTTCAAACATTCAAATAGCACCAACTCCTCAATGGGAGTAACCCATCACCGCAAACAGAGTCATTCATCTCTGAGCTCCTCTAAACGAACAATTTATCTACGACCACAACACCTCAAACCCTAACTCCAAGCCATCAGTAGTCACCAGTACTCGCTGCTGTCATAAACTACAGCATTAATAATTCATTATCTACTGCATTTCTTGCGACTCCTCCATGCCCTGTTAACTTCTCACATCAGCGTCTTCCATCTTCTTTGTACAACAGCCAACTCGAGCTCCATCATCAATTCACACATCGCTGCCAACATTATCAGTCCACCACTGCTGCCATCAGCTTACAGGAAAGCTCATCGTGCATCTCCAAATAACACCAGCCTTAACTGCAAATCTTAGTAACCACCATATCATATCTCAAACCCTAAATTCAGTCATCAAACCCATTTTGCAAGCCTTGAATTTTAGTTTCAACTCCACAACCACAGTCGCCAGATTCTCAAGCTATTCATCACAAATCTAAACCCCATCAACAGCTTCATTACCTGTCCTAGTTCATCAAATATCCATGAACATAAACACCCACAGAATCTTCTCTTCTATTAACAGCTTCACATCAAACCTACCTAGTCTTTCCAGTCACAGCCAACAGAAATTCCACCTCATTGATGATTTCAATACCATCCGCAGCACCATCTCTACTTCCTCCTTTCTCCATTAACAACTTGAGCTACTTTGATTCAGTAAACCCATTTCCTTCTTTGGGTTGGCTTTAAACGGAGCTGGTAATCAGCTCGATACATATCTCAATCTTTCTACCTGTTTCTCGATCTCTCGGCAGTAAATAACAGCAGCTGCTTTTCTTGTCTCACTTATTTCTCAATTTCAGATGTGAAGTAATGAAAAGAAACTCTTCTCTTAATTTTAGGGTAAGAGAAACTAACATGATACTGCCACTCAGGTGAATTGGCTAAGGGGGTACCCATATGACTCTAGGCACCCTAAGTGTTGATAAGAGCCGCCAAATAATGATAACTCCTTTTGATCCACTGTGTTTCCAATAACGCTTGCATATTGAAATGACGCTTTCGCCTTTCGTGCTCCAAATTGATGCTTTCTTTCGAATTCCACCAACAACAACCATCCCTTATTTCTCAAATTCACTTCTTCTCTTTAATGAGAGTCATCACTAAAGTTGTCGTGCTTTTTATACAGAAAAATTGCATCACTAAAGCCGGCATACTTTTCAGACATAGATGAAGAAACAAAAGCAAATAATGATAAATGATCCGCCTCCAACATCAGTTGCACATGAGATGAGATTTTTGCGTTGTTTCTTCTTCTTTAGTTCCAAGTGACTCCAAAGTACCTATAAAACTCAAAAGAAAACATAAGATACATAATTTTACAAGAAAACTGGAAGAGAAAGAATAAACAATAGATAAATATATAGGTGTTTTAGACACCTATCAGTGAATTTTGTATGCATAATGGTATGCGTACTGGCGTGAGTTTCAAGGGAATCAAGTGCGCAGAATCCGACGTGTTTCTAGAGGCGTAAGGAACGTGATTGTACCTTGATCAGTGTGAGATTGGTGAGGGCTCAACTACATTCCAGTCCGATGTTAACTTGGAGTAGGCTAGTGTCTGTAGCGGCTTAATACAATATGGTGTTCAAATCTGGACTAGGTCTCGGAGTTTTTCTGCATTTGCAGTTTCCTCGTTAACAAAACTTCTGGTGTCTGTGTTATTTCTTTTCCGCATTATATTTTCTATATTATTGAAATATCACAAGTTGTGTGTAAGTTCAATCAATTGTGATTCCAATCTTTGGTTGTTGATTAAATTTATTGACACTTGGATATTGGTTTTTGATAACGTCCAAGTTATTTTTTATATTCAATCGGGATCGCAAATTCCTATTTGTTTGATTGTAGATTGAATTAAGAAAATGAGATATAACTCTTGGATATACCTTTTTCTTAAGATTGAGTCTGACTGTCTAGTTGATTCTCTTGAAATTATATTAGAGTTAGTCCATACAGATTGCTAAGCAAAATAATTTGTGTGGTTGTTAGACCCCAGATTTTTTAATTGGTATCAGAGCAGGCAAACATGTTGAAGACCTGGGTTTGATTTTAGCAAATGTTTAAAAGGGGATTCTTCCACAAGGTATACTTGCTCTTCTGAAAATATGTATGTTTGTTCTCAGGAAGAAGTTAAGTTAGGCCCTGTATTTACAGTCAATGATTCAGATTCTGAGAAATCTCTTCATAATGATAAAGAAGATATTAATTGTGTGAATATAAATACATCTCAGCTAAATGAACTAAGTGTAGAATTTCTCTCATGTGCAACCGAACTCACTCTTGCACTAAAAAGAGAAAGAAAGCTTCTTGAAGACTTATGTCATGTGAAAGCTGAAAATGATCAACTTAATCTTGATCTAACTACCCTGAAAGATGATTTAGACCCTTTCAAGATCATGTCTTCCTCAAAGATTCAATCCTTCGAAGCTAAGCTAAAAAAAATCATTGATCAAGAAACGAGGACTGAGATCTTAAGAAAAACAACAGCTGATAAATACAATGCCTTAAAGATCTCATACGATTCTGAGATAAAGACAGTTTCTGAACATGTCAATAGGATAAAATATGAAATGCGTTCGTTAATGTCAAAAAATCAGTTGGTTACATCCTCCCCAGATAAATCTATAAAATATGATTCGATCTTTCCCTCGAAAGGAAAGAAGGATGACATATTCATCCTTTAAAGAAGCATTTATATTCTCTGAGAATCACAAGATGAGCTACTCATATCAAATTTTTTCACATCACCATAAGTATCATTACAGACGATGTTTTCATTGTGGAATCAAAGGTCATGTTGTGAGATATTGTCAACAATCACCTTGTTCAAGCTCTATAAAAACAACTTTTAGTCAAGGTTGTAACATGAGACCTTTTTCGAAAGAAATCATACATAAGCCTGATGTGTTTAGATTAAATAATTCTCACAAGAATTCTCAAAAGGATTCTCAAACAGTGGTTCATCACCAAAGGAAAGAGGATCAAGAGACTAGGAACTCATGGAAATGGGTACCAAAGAAGACGGTGGAACCAAACAAAAAGGAATATGGCAAATTCTCCAGTTCATCAATACATAAGTTAATACCTAAATATCTTGATCATATTCATTTCTATGATAATTTTGGTCCGTCTTACAAGTGGAGTAAGAACCAAATGAGAACAGATAAAGGAAGACTCTCTACAACTGTTAAAGAGAATAATCTGTCTCAACTAGATACTTAGTATCTTGTTTGAATACACTGACTCATGAAGTGCTCAAACTATGTTTGATGAGTTCAGTGTATATATCACAGTAGTCTGAAAGCTTGCGAGATCTATGCAAATATTCACAAGGAGGCACTTTCTTAAAACCTTTAATATTAAAAATTTGGTTCTTTTATATATTAAAGGAGAATATTTTTTATTTCCATAATCGGTGACCAAGTCTTTGGAAACTATTTGTATATATGTTTTGGTAATCTGTGTCTCTCAACGGAGAAAAATCTTGTCTATGCCTCTGAATGAAGAATTATGTACAATACAGATTATCAGGCAAAGCTCTCTGCAAGGGTTTCAAAAATATATGCTGAAAAAATGGCATGTGATTGTTCCAGGTTCTATAACTCCAATGGGATTTGGAACCACCTCTTGCAATCATATCAATCCCTCATATACCATGATTGTTTATGATAAAGAGTTTCAAAAAAAATGGCACAAACTTGTGCGGATTTTTTTAGAGGTTTTGATGTTGAAACGTTCTCTTGAAAAATCCTTACTTGTTCAAGCTCACTTTCTCAAGCAACAAGAATTACTTCTGAAAGAGTAAATGAAGGAGAACCTAACTTACTCAAGGTTGAGGAATTATTTTTGAATCAAGGATCTCTTCATGGAATTTGGAGAATTATTCTTATCAAGCGAAAGATATGTCAACATCATGAAGAGATTTGATTCTCAAGAAAAATAGACATCAATGTTTGATTTGCTTCAATTATTGTATAAGGTCTATTTTGAATAAAACTATCATTATTTATGAATAAAATTATTTATTTATAATTTTTCTTGTGATAGTTACCGATTACATAGCCTGTGAATGAATTTTTATATTTTTCCTATGTGTATTCGGTTTATGGGATGTCTGATTTCGGTTTTCATTAAACTTAATATTCGATCTCATATGATGTAACCCTTATGGTTTGTGTGGCATTTTGATTTAGCGGGATTAAGTTCTAGCCCATGTTGGTAGGCTTTATCAAAGGATCATAAGGTGTTCCGATTGAAACTCATATGTGAAAAGTCACAATATGTTGAATCAATTTATGTTTACATGAGTTGTGTTTAGCATAACATATGTGTTTCGGTTTTTCAACTTTTGTTATTGGCACACATCAATTAAAACTGATTCAACCTATCTCTGGTAAAGGTTGCTTTTGTTGTTGTTCTTTTGTTTTTGCAATAAGATGACAACATAATGGGGGGTGAGGGGTGGGGGTGGGGGGAGTTCTTACTTGAAATTGTGCTTAATGATATATCTTTATGGGCAGAAGAGACTGCGGAATCTGAGGTAACGAATTTGTTAGTTAATCATTTTCCTGTTTAAGAAAAGCATGTTTATATTGCATATACTTTGCTTTTGCTTAACAAAATTTCGATACAATTGATATGTTCCATTATTATGTATGGATGTGTGTATGATTCAATTGTTTTCGGTTAAGAAAAACTGTGTCAATTTATTTGACTTATTGTTTGGTATCTTCTTTATTGTCGGGTATCAAATGTTTTTGCTTAACGAAATTTCGGTGCAATTGCGGTGCTATAATGTCTATGTTTGTTTCAATTGCTTCTGGTTAAGAAAATAATTATGCAAGTCAATTTATACTGGTTTGTATGTATTGTTAATGGCTTAATGAAATACGAGATCATTTGATTAGTCCAAATCGATTCCGGATAAGAGAAACTAAGTTAATTCTGATCTTAGTTAGACTTATCAAATTGAAGGATTCGGTTATTCAAGTTTAACCGAATGCCTTGAAAAGAAAAACTAGTTAACTAACCTAGTATTTGTCTTGTCTAAAGAGAAAAGTATAAGTTATTGTACGAATAATTAAAGCCTGATGAGAGAAATAAAGTTAATTCTGATCTTTATTTTGTTCTTATCGAAATAAGCGATTGTATGTTTGCAATCGGTTTAACAAGGTAATTAAGTTTCTTAGTCAATTTTTTAAACTATTAGGGAAAATTGCTTCGGGAAATTGTTTCCTTGATAACATATTAAAACTAAATTACTTGTAGTTTCGGTTTTAATATTGGTTATCTAAAGTGGTATATGAAACCTTCGTGCTTGACTTTTAGATTTGTAAGATTCAGTTTGTCCTTTATTTGCTCGAACCTTTGCCATTTTGTGACAAAAATGGGGAGAAATATATGGAGTAAACAAGTGATTTTCAATCACTAATGAAATGACAAATGTGTTTAAACGTTATATCTAACGAAATAGTAAAGCATTGACTAAGGGGGAGAAACATATCATATTGATGTGTAGTAATTCTGTCTACAAAAGGGGAATAACAAAGATGTTCGAATTGAATATTTACCTAGCTCACCTTTAGGGGGAGTATAAGTTTTTATTATTCAAATGTCAACAACGGCATTTATTGATTGAATATATGCAGGTCGTTGTGTTGTTGAAACTTGGAATCAAGCATATGTAAAATGAATTTTCATGTAATTTGTTTATCCATATGTAATAAGAGTTTTATCACTAAAATTGACAAAGGGGGAGATTGTTAGAGCATAGCTCGGTTGAAATCACCAAGCATTGGTATGTCAAGTTTGGTTGTCATATTTTAGTGTGTCAAAACTCATCTAAAGTCGCTTGATTATATACTAGAGTCAACTTCGTTTAGGTTAGAGTTGAGACATACAAGTATTACTTCGAAGACCTGAAGAATGTGAAGAATAAGTGAACTACAACGACAACATCATCCTTCTTATTGAGGTTAGTAATATTGACTTGAACTGTTTCATTCCTAACGTATCTCTCAAGTCGTGCTATATTGAAAAATTGCGAAGGTGTATATACTATACATATTGCATAATACTCTAGTGATGTGACATGGTCATACTTGTATGATCTAACACTTATCTTTTGAACTTCATAGATATGACATCAACATAATCTTGTATATATTGTTATGATTATCTTAATGGGTTATGGTGAAGATTTCATCCTAGGAAGCAATGTTTTATATTTGTTTAAAGGAAGTACATTCATGAACTTGTTTTATGAACCGAAAGGGAAATCGTTAGGCTTATTGGTACGGCTATTCATTGTGAATCTTTGGATTACCAATATGTGTGAGATGGTAGAACCTAATGTATCTTGGTATAACTAATCATAATGTCTGACTTGTGATTTGGTATGACTAGTTTTTAATAATTGGTTTAACCGATCCTAAGTAATCACCATGAGATGGTATGATCGATATTTGTAATTGGTGTGACCGATCCTAGTAATTGGTGTGACCGATCGCAGAGTATTGTGTAATCGATCCTTGTAATTAGTAACCGGTCTTGGTAATGGGTGTAACCGATCCTGGTAATTAGTGTAACTGATCCTGGTAATTGATGTAACCGATCACAAGCAATACCATGAGAATATGGTAACCGGTCCTGGTAATTGATGTAACTGATCCTGGTAATTGATGTAACCGGTCCTGATAACTTGTGTGACCAATCACAAGTATTTCTATATTGAGGTATAACCGATCCTAATGATTGGTAGAACCGATTGAACCCATGTATGTGATTCGATATCAATCACATAGTAATCTTGGAATACAAGTGAACCAATTATAAACTTGTTTGGAAGTATGGTATAACCGATTCCAAGAATGTAAATATGAATAAGGATTTACAGTGAAAAGATGTCAACATACTTTGAACACGTACAATAACTCTTATCATTTATTATTCAAAGATATTCCTTAGTACTCAAGGAGATCATGTGCCAAAATAAAATGAGAATCTTTTAATTATGGTTTTTGGTTTTATATGTTTTAGTTACCAACAATTAAATGCATATCTCTAGAGAATAAAAATTGGTATTGTGCATTTACTAATTGGAGATTTTCTATTGAGAGATTTCGAAAATTTTGGACAAGCATTTATTGGAATTAGGAAAACAGAATTTCGCTATTTATTGCATATCTTGAGAAATTTTCGGTTTTGGAAATTCCTTGGTGTCCAAACATCCTTGGTCTATAAATACCTAAGTTTGCATTTCTAGCAAACTATCCCAGAGCCAGGCAAACTTTATTCTTGTTGTTTCTAGTGGAGTCGTCTATTCGGAGAGGAAAGTATCCCAATTAGGTGAAATCTCTTACGACCACTCGTTTAAAGACTTATGTGGGATCAAGAGGCTCTACGAGTACCGTTGGTGGGAAACTAGATAATTGCAGTGTTATTAGTTTTCGATTGATTTGATTGTTTAACAGTTGTCGAAACTTTGATTGCATCTAGTTTGTTTACTCTTGAGGTATCTTCTCTTCTGATATAAGATTCACTCAAACTAGATCGAAGTATCGACGAGATCTTTAGAATTGTTTGTAGATCTAAAGACATCTTGTGATAATCCATTGTTAACAGACTCCGTTCTGTGTGTGATTGATCACAATATTTTCAAGTAGTGTTTATTGAAGATTAAAGAAATTTAAAGACGAAGAAGATTTCTTATTTAATTAGCATATCTTTGTGTGTGCACAAACCTTGATCGGCTGGGATCCAACTAGAATCATATTTATTTGATTGATTTGTTGCATGATATCGGTATTCTCAATATATCTCTTTGAGATTTATTTTGATTGAGTACGAATCTAAACTTGACTACTTTGGAAGTTATTGGATAAATTAATCTAATTAGGCAAAGGACTTTATTTGATTAAACAGAAGAGCCTTTGCGTATGACTTGAGATATCTTTATCTTTAAAGAATTGAAAGAGTTGTTACCAAACATATTTGTGGTTCCTTTACTGTTTGAAATACGATCCAAAGGAATTGTTTCAGTGCGTGCACTCATTGAAGTCGGAAGCTGTTAAGTGCATATTTTGCATATATTTAGTGTCGAATCCATGCTAGCAATTGCTTAGTTTCTTGCAAAATTATTGTATATTACGTTTTTTTTTCTTTATTTGTGTTTTTCTAGGTGAATCATCCAAAAAAAAAGCGAATTGGCACTTAATTGTGAAATAAAAGAAGTTAGACGAAAGCGGAAAAGGGCCAAAGACCCAAGTGGAGCTCATTCATATCTAGGAGTGTTTTCTATCATCTTGTAGAGGACGAAAAGATGAAGGCAACGACGAAGAATGGAGTTATTCCGATGTCGTATGAAGCTTTTATGGGCATTTGAAGCAAGCAAAGTTGCGAAATTGTTTGCGCACAGAATTTATAAGGGGCGTCCATTATGCTAAGGGGCACACTGTTTCAAAGGAAGTGCTAAAGGAAGTAGGGTCTTTTACTTGAGGGGAAACCATAATTTGAATACTTATAATGGCACCGTACATTCAGTTCAGGGCACCTCATATTCTTATTATTATTATCACAACGAGTTCAGGGAGTAGAAAATGGAGGAAACTGAAGTTGAGACTCGAGCATGTGTTGGTTTGCAGCTTCCTTTGTTGTGATCTCCGGTGATATAATTCGTCTGTGGTTGAGTTAGACAATGATGCAAACTCAGGTGATGGACTGTTTGCTGGTGGAGTTGTTGTTGGAGTTCAACAACGATGATGATTAATGGAAAGAATGCAGCTGTGATTCGATGGTGATGCTGAGGTATTCGAGTTATGGAAAGGCAGTGAAAGATGAGATGAAATAAAGTCTGTGATAAGACAACAATGGAGTTGAGTTTCGCTTGCTACAATACTTGGTAGTTGATGGTAAATATCGGTGATAGGAGTTGCTGCCATTTATAGATAGAATTAGAATGGAGTTGTATCGGTTTTGGGTATTTCCAGTGAACGGGTTTCTGCATCATTGATCGGAGTTGATTAGATATGGAAGCGAGCAAGATGTGTTGGTGTTGCTGCAGTTGATGAACGATGATGGAGAGGATTCGAGTCTGTGGGTTTGAACAAGCGATGACGATGAAGAATAATTGTACAGACTGTTTACGGAAGTAGGTGTTAATGGCTTTTGACGAAGAACTGTATTTCGCAGCCATTCATGGCAGAGATCGAGACTGATAAATATTGGGAATGATCGGTTACTGTTGTTGGATGGTGAGTGATACGCTGAAGTTGGTGGAGCTCGAGTCTATATAGTTTGTTGAGAATCAATAACGATGAAAGCAACTGATGATGGTCATTCGCAGTGATGACATGGAAGTGTTGGAGCTCGTGATACTTCCGGAAAAGTAACTGTTAAGTCAGTGAGATTGGTGATGCCAGGGATCGATAAAATAAGCTATTTATGGTGCTAGTCAGAGATAGAAAATGGTCGAGACTGTGGAGTATGAGAACACGAGTTCGAGTTTCCGTGGAAAACAAACCACGGTATGAGTGAATTTGAATTCAAGAGGAGTTGCGACTGGGAAGTTTCAGCCGTAAAACTATTTAGAAAAGAGCAAAAGTTCCAGGAGAACTTACGTCTAGGAAGTCCTAGCCATGATGAGGAGAAGAATTCCGAGTGAAAATCCAGCAGAAATTATCGCTGGTAATGTTTCTGTCCGAGGGAAATTTGGGAACTATGCCTGTCAGTTCCAGGAAACTGACAGGCCAATGACAGTTGAAGTTTGATAATGGGCTAGGCTTATTCAGGGCTACTCGTGGCCCATTGGCTGAATGTGTTTACTCCACACGAATTTGGCTTGATTTTGGGAATTTGGCTAGTATTTGGCAACCGTTTTGCACGGGATTCGATGTACGGGCACAACTACAATTGGGATACCTATATAAGAGAAATTCTAATATTTTTGGGAAATCAATCTTATAATCTTTTATCAAGTTTTGGAGAGAAGAGTACAAGGGAGAAAAGCTAGGGTTTGGAACTATTTCCATCACCGTAACTATTTCTTTACCATTTTATCATATGAAACTCATGGGTTTTGTTAGTACCATGAGTAGCTAAACTTCTTAGTAATTGGGGATGAATTCTAAGTTCTAGACATGATTTGAGTTATTATATAAATCTATTTTGAAGTTCTTCACATGATTATTGATTGTTTATACTAATTAGAATATTTATGATTAATTGATAGATTGTTTAGGTGGCCAACTGAATTAATTTGTTGATTCAATCAAATGCTAGTATTGAGTTAGGATATAAGTAATAGTCGAATAATTCATACAAAAGTAGAGAACACAAGACCTTGCAAAGGGATTCTGTGTAGCGATTGTGTGTATAAACAACACTAGAAAGTGGACCTTGAGCTAAGAGTCTAACTACTAGGATCAATCTATAATTCACAAAAGATAAAGCATTCAGATAAATTACACCTTGAGTGAGCTACTACTAGGTGGTTTAGACGAATAGAATCTGGTATTGGAGAGCTTCCGTATTCAGTGATATAAGAAATTTAGGGGATATCACTGAGCTAGCTGTTATTCCACGGTTGGTAATAATTTGTGATTAATTGTATTAATGTATGAATATAATAACTTTACGACGGTTTGGTAACGAAGAAGGATTCCCTGATCATATTTCTCTCCATTGCTTGCAACTTAATTATTTTTAATTGCTTTGATTTTATTTTGAATCTAAAACAAAAAAAATCCCCGCATTGTGACATTTTTGACAACTAAAACTCCCTGATCTTCGTAGGAACGAACCTTATTCGCTACTATATTATTCATTAGTAAAGTAGAATATAAGTGAATTAATTTGAGCACCTACAACACGCATCAAATTTTGGCGCCGCTGCCGGGGAGCAGTCGGTAACTTTAGTTGTTTCTTTTAGTTTTATTTTGTTTTTAGATTTTCTTTTTAATTTTTAACTTTGTTTTATAGATTTTTGTTTTAGGTACTTAATCTCTGGAATCGAAGGATTGGGATTACCCGAGGTATGGAATTCAAACTCGCAAGGGAACGGTACTACAAGCACGTCCAAAGTTGCAAGAAGAACCTTCTACATCAACAATGGTAGGCGGTAACAATAATCCACCACCAACTCCACCTCCAGAGAGAAAGTTAGGAGAGTTGACATCTCCATGCTTAGATTCGCAACCACTGTGCATTACAATCACTAACCCAGTGGAGCTGAAGTCGAATATACTTCATCATCTCCCAAAGTTCAAGGGACATCCTGGTGAAGATCCGAACCATCATCTTCAAGTATTTCAACACAAGATGACAAGTCTAAGACAAGGAGTCGAAGACAGAGATATGGCTATTCTACAAGCTTTCCCGTTCTCATTGACAGACTTAGCATAAGAATGATTGTATTGTCTTCCTTCGGGGAGTGTTACAACATGGAATGACATGAAAAAACTATTTATGGAGAAATATTTTCCTGATTCCAAAGCGGCATCCGTTCGTAAGGAGATTAGTGGCCTACTACAGATGTCTGGGGAGTCTTTATATGAATATTGGGAGAGGTATAAGAAGTTATTGGCAAGCTGCCCACACCATAATATATCCTCAACACTTATAATTCAATACTTCTACGAAGTATTACTTCCAGAACAAAGGAAACTGATTGATGCAGCAGCCGGTGGTTCACTCACTGAGAAGAGAATCTCGCAAGAAACTAGTACGATTGAGAGTATGGACTCAAATGCTCAACAGTTTTATACAAGACATGACTCAAATGTTAGAAGAGTTAGCGAGATGGGGGACTCTCCGAATACAGAGCATCGTTTGAGTATAATTGAGAAGGCGATTCATCTCATAACTTCGGTAGTAGCTCCATCATATGAAGAAGAGGCCGAGGTTAATGCTTTATTCCCTAATCATAGGCCAAGGTATGATCCCTATTTTAATACTTATAATCCAGGTTGGAAGGATCATCCAAATTTCAGCTATGCAAATTAGCAAGATGCAGCTCCTAATCCTTACGGGAGACAAAGTGGTTTTCAACAACCACAGTTCCGACCACAACCTTCACCTCAGCCTCAACAGCAAACTCAAACTTCTAGTTTAGAGGAGATGATGAAGATTATGATGCATAAGCAAGATACAAATGCTCAAGAACAGAAAGCAAACTCTAAACGTCAAGATGCAATTATGCAGAAACAAGATATGGCTATAAAAGACTTACAACTTCAAATGGGACAATTGGCTACAAACATAAATGAAATAAAAGCACAGAATTCGGCAAAGTTTCCATCACAGCCTTTTGTGAATCCAAGAGCGAACGTAAATGCTGTAACTCTAAGAAGTGGGAAACAAACGGAAGAGCCAAAGCAACAAGAAGTGGTTAATAACGACATCGAAAAGGAAGTAGAGGAGGAAACCATCCCAAAGAAAAAGAAAACCTCAATCGTCCAACCTGAGGACATGGTTCCCACCTTTACCACACCACCTCCTTTCCCTGATTGTTTTTCCAAATCAAAGAAGCAAGCTCAAGACAAGAAGATCAAGGACATTTTCAGCAAGATACAAATCAACATCCCATTTATTGATGCCATCAGAACCGTACCTAGGTATGCTAAGGTTTTGAAGGATTTGTGTACAAGGAAGGATAGGTTGATTGCTAATGAAATTACTCTGGTGGGAGAAAGTGCAACAGCTATGCTATTGAAGAAGATGCCTGCAAAGTGTGAAGATATTGGGGGTTTCACCGTGCCAATCACTATTGGTACCAAGAGGTTTGAGCGTGCTTTGCTTGATTTGGGGGCATCCATAAGTGTTATGTCAGTTGATGTTTATGATTCTTTGAATCTTGGACCTTTAAAAGAGGCTAAGATTACTATTCAATTGGCAAACAAGTCCAATATATATCCTAAGGGAGTCGTGGAGGACGTGTTAGTTCAAGTGAATCAGTTAATCTTTCCGGTTGATTTTTACATTATGGATATGCATAATGGAGATAATTGTTCATCTACTTTGTTACTTCTTGGGAGACCGTTTATGAAAACTGCAAAGACGAAGATTGATGTGGACAATGGTACACTCACTATGGAGTTTGACAAAGAGTTTATACGCTTCAATATTCTTGAAGCTATGCATTATCTAAGTGATATCCATTCCGCATTTTCTGTTGATGTTATTGGTTCGTTGGCACAACAGATATTTGATTTGAACAAAGAAGATGAACTTGAATCTGTGCTACAAAATAGCATTGATTTGGACGTCCATGGAATTCCTAACTTGGACGTTGATATTCCCAAGGAATTTGTTGAGACATGTGGTGCTCTAACAGCATCACAAGAATTTAAAACAGGTAATTTTTCATATATCTCTTTACCTATTATTGATGAAGTTCCTTTACCTTCTGTTGTGCAGGCATCTAAATTAGAGTTGAAGCCTCTACCTGATCACTTAAAATATGCTTACTTGGGTGATGGGGAAGAGCTTCCAGTCATTATTTCAAAGAATCTCAAAGCAATACAGGAAGAACGCCTTCTTCGGGTTCTGAAAGAGCACAAAACGGCTATTGGTTGGACAATTGCTGATATCAAAGGCATTAGTCCATCCACGTGCATGCATAGAATCCTAATGGAAGATGATGTCAAGCCAGTACGTGATGCTCAGCGTAGGCTTAACCCCCCAATGATGGAGGTCGTGAATAAAGATATCCTCAAATTACTAAGTGTGGGGGTGATTTACCCAATTTCTGACAGCAAATGGGTTAGTCCGGTGCAAGTGGTGCCTAAGAAATCAGGTGTCACTGTTGTTAGAAATCAAGATGATGAACTCGTTCCTACAAGAGTTCAAACAGGATAGCGACTATGCATAGACTACAGAAAGCTCAATTTGGCTACCCGCAAGGATCACTTTCCTTTGCCTTTCATTGATCAGATGTTAAAGAGGTTAGCAGGAAATTCTTATTATTGCTTTTTGGATGGTTATTCGGGATACAATAAAATTGTTATTGTACCAGAAGATCAAGAGAAGACAACTTTTACTTGTCCTTTTGGTACATTCACATATAGAAGAATGCCATTTGGTCTTTGCAATGCGCCTGCCACTTTTCAGAGATGTATGGTTAGTATATTTTCTGATTACGTGGAGAACATCATTGAGGTATTTATGGACGACTTTAGTGTTTATGGAGATTCATTTGATATTTGTTTAAATAATCTTGAACTTGTGCTTAAAATATGCATAGACACTAATTTGGTTTTAAACTGGGAGACATGCCACTTTATGGTAAACCATGGAATTGTACTTGGCCACATCATGTCCTCTCAAGGGCTCGAAGTAGACAAGGCAAAGATAGATTGTTTAGGAACTTACAATACCCCACTTCGATGAGGGAAATTCACTCGTTTCTTGGTCATGCAAGTTTTTATAGGAGGTTTATCAAAGATTTCTCCAAAATCTTAATGTCGATGTGCAAATTGTTGCAAAAGGAGGTTGCATTTAACTTCGACCAGGAGTGCAAGGATGCCTTTAATAAATTCAAGGAATTGTTGACTATTGCACCAATTATTAAGTCTCCTGATTGGAGTTTGCCGTCTGAGTTAATGTGTGATGCAAGTGATTATGCAGTCGGAGATGTTTTGGGTCAAAAAGTAGACAAGAGGTCGCATGTGATTTATTATGCATCAAGGACCCTAAATGATGCTCAAATCAACTATTCTACTACTAAAAAAGAGTTGATGGCTATAGTATTTGCATTGGAAAAATTTAGAGCTTATTTGGTGGGTGCCAATGTGATTGTATATTCTGATCATGCAGCACTACGGTACCTATTGAAAAATAAGGAGGCTAAGCCAAGACTCATACGTTGGATTCTTTTGCTGCAAGAATTCAATATAGAAATCAGAGATAAGAAAGGTGTTGAGAATACAGTTGTTGATCATCTTAGTAGACTTGTTCTCTCCGAAGAAGAACTTCCCTTACGGGATCGTTTTCCAGACGAACAACTTTTCTCAAATGAAGATTCAACACCTTGGTATGCTGATATAGTGAACTATTTGGTTACAAGGCAAGTACCTAGTACAATGTCTACTTTTCAAAAGCTAAAGCTTAAAAATATAGCCAAGCAGTATGTGTGGGATGAGCCCTACTTGTGGAAATATGGTGCTGATCAAATTATTCACAGGTGCGTACCAAACTCTGAATTTCAGTCAATTCTATCTTTTTGTCATTCCTATGCTTGTGGTGGTCACTTTGGTGCAAAACGTACCGCTCTCAAAGTCCTTGAGAGTGGATTTTATTGGCCAACCCTATTTGAGGATGCATATGCGTTTTGCAAATTTTGTGATAGATGTCAACGAACGGGCAATCTAGGTGCTCGAAATCAAAGGCCACTCAATCCTATTCTCACTGTCGAGATTTTTGATGTGTGGGGTATTGATTTTATGGGTCCTTTTGTTAATTCGAATGGAAAATTTTATATACTTCTTGCTGTGGATTATGTTTCAAAATGGGTGGAAGCTAAAGCCACCCCTACTAATGATTCTCAAATTGTTTGTGAGTTTGTGAAGGAATATATTTTATCTAGACATGGTACACCAAGAGTGGTTATCAGTGATGGAGGCTCCCAATCCACGAAATCCTTCCATGCTCTTCTCTAGAAGTACAACATTACACACAAGATTGGTACACCGTTGTTTGTGGGAGAAAACTACTTCTGTAGGTTAAGGTAATTTTGGGTGTGTGTGGATGAGAAGTGAATTTAAACCTTCAACAAAATGTGTTACACGATGAGCACTTTTGATTCGAGAGATAATCTGTATAATTCTGGCCTAAACCGAAGACACGGCCGTTCCAGATTTGTTTCGGTCACAGGTGAAGGATGTGAGGTTGATCTTAGGGAGGGAAGCGAAGAAGGTGTTGAGAGTATGAAGGTGAAGGCTATTTGATGACTTGTTAACAGAAGGTTGAGCAGGCTAGAAAATGTTGCAGGCAGGCTCTGGGTGTTGAATACGATGGTATTAACACTCGGTTTTTATGTGTTGTTGGAAATAGGGAGGAGAACCTATTTATACAAGTCGATAAGCCTTCATCACGTCTCTCGTGGGAAAGTGGAGGAAGTGGAGTGATAGAGAAAGTGAAGTTGTGTATTAGTGTCACACAGTTGCTTGCCCACTTCTCCTATCATCGCTAACCGCCCATGTTTCCCTGACACGATCTTGTGATGGCGTGTTGCACGTTGCACGCTGTAAACCGCCAGACCAATACCCCAGTTTGTATCCCACAGTTGTGACGTGATTAACGTCTCGAGTGAGTTGTGGGACCCACATAAGGTAGCAAACGGTGTTAGGTAAAATAATCAAGTTGTTTGTAGGCACATATTGTATGCATGCGGTGCATTAAATATGCTTAACATACTTGAAGCCTACACAACCTTGATGAAAACATTGCAAGTTGAAGTGACTCAACTAGATATGTTCAGGCGTTGTTTGGAGGTCGCATGAGCGGGACCCACCTTGGCCGGTTATGCCATGGGTAAGTGTGGAGGATGGTGATCACGGGTGATACCTTGTATGCCACCTAACTCCCTTCCTAGGTGTTGACACCCCAATTTCGCACCTTCCACAGTAAATATCAATCTTATGCTTCGAAGCCAAATACAAGAGAAATTCTGTGTGGAAACCATTTGGGTTTTCATATCTTTTCCATCAAGCCCACAAGCTTTACCCAATCAAGCCCACAAGCTTTACCCAATAAAGCCCACAAGCTTTACCCAATCAAGCCCACAAGCATTACCCACTCATACCCGTTTCATTATCCATTTGAGCCCGGGATCTCTTGCTATCACACTGAAGAGGAGGAAAATACAAAGTCACTGGTGAAAGAATGGAGTCGTTTCGAGTTCTTATGCAAAAGTTACGAGCAAAACGAGAACTCAGAAGACGATAAGGGGCGCCCACTTTTCACCCTCCCCTTATCCGCACCAAGACTTTAATTAGTAATTGTTTTCTTCAAGTGGAACTTACATATATTTGTTTTGAAGAGAATACGGGTGGAAGAGGAAGAAAAGAAGAAAAAAATGGATTTTTTCTTAAATGCAAGTGGGACCCACACTTGTTTTATTAGGAAAAGAGAAAGGAGAAGAAAACAAAGGGGGTCAAGTAGGGCCCACATTTGTTTTATTAGGAAAATAAGGGAAAAGGACGTGGGACCCACATGGTTTGAAAAGAAAAAAATTCTTTGCGAAGGACATTTGAATGCGGAGAGATTAACTAAGGCTGTCGGGTTTCATTCCTATAAATAGAGGTCAAAAACAATCCTCTCAACACGCCAATTTTCTCGATTTAAAAGTGGAGGGAAAGACAACAATACTTGTTCCTTTACTTCTTCCTTTACTTTAACAAGGTTTCCACCCAAACCACACAACAAACAAAGGTTTCCACCCAAACCACACCACAACTCAAGGTTTCTACCCAAACCACAACCCAAAAATCTAGGTTTCCACCCAAACCAAGAAGAATTATTGTTTCTCAAATAGAAAATATTTCTTCTCACATATTTCAAGTCTCCATGTATTGTGTCATTTAATCAAAGAGAAATCAAATTTTCTTCCTACACAATAGTTATCGTTGTCTTGTGCATTTATAGTTCATTTTGAGAAAACTCAAAAAATAAGAAGATTAAATCAAGTATTGTCTTTAAGTTTTTAAAAGATTAGCATTAAATTGCTAGTACTTTAACTACTTTCAGCATACTTAAGGGAAGCAAGCAACCATCGTAAGAATCATTTCTAATTTAAATATTATATTTCAAGTATATTAATTACCTATCTCTTCGGTAATTATGTAGTCATACGGGAACGGAATGGTATTCCATTTCGTAGTAACAGCGCGACTACTCGTTTGCGTTACATAAAAAAATTATGTTTTATTATTAATTTTCTAAGTGGGATAAATCAAAGTGTGGGTATAAAGCGGAATTCCCTCCCACATCAGACCCATTGTCAAAAAATAAGGTTGGCATTATTCCTATTTTTATTGAGCTAATCTGCAGGTTAATTGTTTAATTTTGAAATTTCATTCAAATTTCTTCTCAATAAAACCAAGGTTTCCACCTAAACCACCAAACAAGGTTTTCCACCCAAAACCACTAGAAAAGAAGGTTTCCACCCAAACCACAACAAAAACAAGGTTTTCCACCCAAAACCACCACAAAACAAGGTTTCCACCCAAACCACAACAAAAATAAGGTTTTCCATCCAAAACCACCACAAAACAAGGTTTTCCACCCAAAACCACCATAAAACAAGGTTTCCACCCAAACCACAACAAAAATAAGGTTTCCACCCAAACCACAACAAAAATAAGGTTTTCCATCCAAGACCACCACAAAACAAGGTTTTCCACCCAAAACCACAACAAAAATAAGGTTTTCCATCCAAAACCACCACAAAACAAGGTTTTCCACCCAAAACCACTATAAAACAAGGTTTCCACCCAAACCATCACAAAAGAAAAACCATCATAAAAGAAAGAAATCACATCTCCATAGTCGAAGTTCCACCCAACTTCTAACTATGTCTCTTTTCTAAAATAGCTCATGCATAAAAATCTATTCTCAATAAATCATAAACATTTCCCCTTTTAATCATGAAGTAGAGGCCAATCTTACGATTGGGCGGTTGATGGGTGCCTAACACCTTCCCATCCCGTACTAGAATCTCCTTACCCAGACTCTCTGATAGCAGACCATGAATATGAAAGTCATGACTAGGTTTTGTTTTCCTCAAAAGAATTCAAACTAGTTAAAAGGGTCCTGACTCCCTTTAGTCAGGTGGAGACTTCAAAACATCTCTTTCTTCTTTGCAGAGTTGGCCCTCTTACTAACAAACTAGTAAGAAATTATCTCTGGCAGACCCTGTACATTAAACATCCACGAACGGATGAGAACATGGACCTCACCCCATAAAAATTATGGACAAAGGAAATAGACCGGCACCTCGACCCGTGCATACCAACCCCTCGATTTCTACAGTGGCGACTCTGCTGGGGACATAGAATAGACCGACACCTCGACCCGTGCTAGGCGAACCCCGATTTCTACAGTGGCGACTTCACTGGGGACATAGAATAGACCGGCACCTCGACTCATGCTAGGAGACCCCCGATTTCTACAGTGGCGACTCTGCTGGGGATAAATAAGAGATTCGACTTGAAAAAAAAATGATTAAAGGGAAAATGTTTTTTTTTAACTAATATTTATTTGAGAAAGGTTCATATTTCAGGTACCATCTTTGGTTGTAAATCATCGAAGTTTATGGCTCCTACAACTAGAAGTGTTACTAGAAAAGATGCTTCAACATCTGTTAAAGTGTATTTCCGCAAAGGAATCAAGTCCTCAAGAACGAAGAGGTCTTTTAACAAAAGAGAGCAATTTCGGAGGGCCATCGCCGAAGGAAGGGACATGCGTATTCTCAAAATCCTCTCAACCATGGTAGAAGCATCCGCATATTGCTCCTGACAGAATTGCTAAAGACGGTGAAACCTTTTTCTAAAACAAAAAAAAAAAAACAAAAAAGAGAGGGTCCGGAACAAGATATTTCATTCACAAAAGGAAGTCTTACAAGATCCTCGTCAACAACTATTCAAATCAAGAACAACTACTCATCCAAAGGATACATGATCAGATCTAAAAAAAAAAAAAAAAAAAGTGATCTGACGATAAACCAAACAAGGGGGAAGACAGTTCAAGCCTCCAAATCTGCGATCCGAAAATCTAGGTGTTTCGGCTAGGGGAAATCCAGTTCGAATCTGGACTGGCAATTTAGAAGAAGAGTTGAAAGAGGTTAACATCAGCTTGCCATTCTCAAGCATACCAGAAAAAAAATTGCACGCAGTTTCAACAAACATGTGCGACCACGCAACTTCGACAAAGGAGATCTTGTTCTCAAGGAAATTTGGCCCGTCAAACACACCGACCCAAGGGGCAAGTTCAAACCAAAATAGGAAGATTCATTTATTTTCAAAAAGATTTTTACAGGAATGGCAGTATAATTTATGGACCTAGATGTAGAAGAACATCCAAGGCCCACGAATGCAGATCAACTTAAGAGCTTTTGTGAACAACGAGTTATCTGAATTAAGGCTTCTCCACCGGAGTCAGCGATCTGCACAGTCAGTGCAAGTCAAACCAAGGACAAGAGCATCACCAGAAATAAAATATTTCATTCAAAAATGAAGGAATTACAGAATCTTCGTCTACAACAATGAAAAGCATGAACTCTTCCTTATCTGAAGGATACATGATCAGATCGAGAAAAAAAAAAAGCAACAACAATAAGAAACAAGCAAAAGAAGAAAAAAAATGTGCAGTATACCTCGTAAAGAAGTCGAAGCGTAGATAATTCTTCAGAAAGAGTATCAATACGTGCCTGCCTCCCCAGGGATTCTCTACTGACTTCATCATATCTCAACATGATACCGTACATCTCATTCACCACCGATGTCAACTGGCGCCCACGGCTATCCACCAAACGGAGCAAGTATTCTTGAAGAGGTCTGGAAGCCTGAAGCGAGAAAGGAGTCAATAAAAAGTATTAAGTCATTAAGTCAAGAAGAGCAGAGTAACAACGGTACCTCAGGAATATCATCCGGGAGAGGTAAAACAATAATATCTTCACGGTAAACAGGGCCACCTGCAATTGGAACCACATTTGAAGTCCCCAAGATAGGTATTTGAAAATCCCATGTTGGAAGAAGATGACCGAAGCCCGTTAGTGGAACTTGTTGAGAAGAAGCATTGCTGGAAGATCCCATCAATAATGGACGAGGGGAAAAACCCGGATCACCCACTATAAGATTCTCTTGGCAATATTGGATAGCAAGAGGTGGACCTAAAGAAACCAATCTCCAATATGATTCAAAATTCATTCCCCGATCAACGGAATCTTCATAGGAACGTTGCGGCTGACGTGAAATCTCGTCCATATCACTAAACGATGCATAAGGAAAACATGTAACGTTGGGAGGAGGAAAACGGGGTGTAGCGTCTGGTTGACTAATTTGTCTCCCAAATCGGTCACAAAGATACCAAGCACAGTAATCCGGACCACGTAACAAGTACCGAAGCATGCTAGACGACATGGCATGAATGGCTCTTTGATCACGCCGAATCAGATAATCCTTCCAAGGGTCCCAACAAATCTGCGATCAAAATGGAGGTATATATATATATTAATAATAATAAAAAACAAAAACAAAAACAAAAAAAACAAAAAAATATAGGGTTTATTACATATTCAACTGTCGCCCCCTCCAAACAAAGGTGCGTATATGCAGTCGAGTGCCTTCGAAGTGCACCTTTCCATCTAGCCATTTGAGGAAATGTTTGACTATTGGAGAAGCTTGTATCAAAAGGAGGGCGACTAAGAGGAAAATATTCGTAACACCAATACTGTTACAAAGAAAGAATATGGGTGTTAAAAAAAAAAGGGGTCCAAAATCGTTCAACCTAAAGAAAGGAAAATGTACTCACATTCAAGATGGGCCAGAATCCACATAAGGCTTTTGATTGAAGGCGTGTTGCTCGAGACAGATAGGTGTAAAATCGCGCCATCGCACAACTTCCCAAATCGTAAAAATTCACCAATTTAAGGTCAGAAAATGCTTCCAAGTAACCAGATTTGATATAGCCACCAGAAGAGTCAAGGAAGGTATGACCCGCAACAAAGATCAAGAAAGCTCTGGTAACAGTAATAACTTTAGCATCATATTTTGAAGCGTCAAGAAGTGAGATCCAGCTCAGGGACCGAGAAACTCGTCTTCAATCCTGCTAAGCTGACATACCAATTTTTAGGGAAGATATCCCCACAATGTGGTCCCAACAGGTTTCGGACATTCTCCTCTGTCACGTTATCGCCCACCGGGACGGGAGCTCCTACCCCCACACGGATGCCAATAATCATGTAGAAATCCAGAGGAGTGATGGTTAACTCACAATGTGGCAGGTGATATGAATTAGTATCACCCCACCATCTTTCTGCCACGATTAAAACATTCTCGCCATCATGGAACGGTTCCAAAGCTTCAATAAAGTCGTACCAACCAATTTGTTGTACAAGATCACGTACACCTTTGCATCGTCTCAACACCCGCCACCATTCTATTATACCAGTGGTCCCTCCTCGAATACGCGCCCAAGCGTAATTCTATGAAAGAAAGCAGTGGTTGAGAAATAATGAAAGGAAACTTGGAAAACAAAGAAGAAAATTTCGATCAACAAGGAAACTTACAGTGGTCTTCCCGGATTTCTTGAAACGTGATCATCCACATCGTTTAAAACCCCAACTCTTCGTCTTCTACGCAGTATAGGCAAAGTTGGAGGATCAGGAATAATGATAGCCATCCGCCTAGACGACATATTGAAGAAAAGAAAAGGAGTTTCTTACCTAAAGAAAGGTCTTTCTCCCCTATCTTATAAATTAAAAAAAAAGGGTAATTACTTCCTCAAGAAGTTTTTGAAAAAAAATAAAATAATACTTTTTCAAGAATCGTCTCGTGAAAGAAAAACAAGGCATGTCAAGACAAAGCATGGAAAGCAAGACAAGAAGATGCTTTCAGAAGGTGAATGAAATCGACAAGCTCAACTGGGGCAGACCCAGCCAACGTTAGTATATTTCTTCATCAACCTATTAAACTATTTCAATCGGCTCGAACAAAGGGCAATCCAACTGAATCAACCGCAAAGGTTCAAAAATCAAGAAAATGGAGTTGACAAGCTCAACTAGGGCAGACCCAGCCAACGTTAGTATATTTCTTCATCAACCTATTCAACTATTTCAATCGGCTCGAACAAAGGGCTATCCAAATGAATCAACCATAAAGGTTCAAAAACATCAAGAACAGGGAACTGACAAGCTTAACTGGAACAAACCCATCCAACGTCAGGACTTTCTTCATCAACTCATCAAAAATCAACTTTTGAAAATCAGGTGCGATTGGGTTTTCATGGCTTTGTTCGTAAACCGCGAGCGATTACTCTCAAAGAGGGGCAATTGTTGACACCCCAATTTCGCACCTTCCACAGTAAATATCAATCTTATGCTTCGAAGCCAAATACAAGAGAAATTCTGTGTGGAAACCATTTGGGTTTTCATATCTTTTCCATCAAGCCCACAAGCTTTACCCAATCAAGCCCACAAGCTTTACCCAATAAAGCCCACAAGCTTTACCCAATCAAGCCCACAAGCTTTACCCAATCAAGCCCACAAGCATTACCCACTCATACCCGTTTCATTATCCATTTGAGCCCGGGATCTCTTGCTATCACACTGAAGAGGAGGAAAATACAAAGTCACTGGTGAAAGAATGGAGTCGTTTCGAGTTCTTATGCAAAAGTTACGAGCAAAACGAGAACTCAGAAGACGATAAGGGGCGCCCACTTTTCACCCTCCCCTTATCCGCACCAAGACTTTAATTAGTAATTGTTTTCTTCAAGTGGAACTTACATATATTTGTTTTGAAGAGAATACGGGTGGAAGAGGAAGAAAAGAAGAAAAAAAATGGATTTTTTCTTAAATGCAAGTGGGACCCACACTTGTTTTATTAGGAAAAGAGAAAGGAGAAGAAAACAAAGGGGGTCAAGTAGGGCCCACATTTGTTTTATTAGGAAAATAAGGGAAAAGGACGTGGGACCCACATGGTTTGAAAAGAAAAAAAAATTCTTTAATGAGGACATTTGAATGCGGAGAGATTAACTAAGGTCAGTGTCGGGTTTCATTCCTATAAATAGAGGTCGAAAACAATCCTCTCAACACACCAATTTTTCCGATTTAAAAGTGGAGGGAAAGACAACAATACTTGTTCCTTTACTTCTTCCTTTACTTTAACAAGGTTTCCACCCAAACCACACAACAACAAAGGTTTCCACCCAAACCACACCACAACTCAAGGTTTCTACCCAAACCACAACCCAAAAATCTAGGTTTCCACCCAAACCAAGAAGAATTATTGTTTCTCAAATAGAAAATATTTCTTCTCACATATTTCAAGTCTCCATGTATTGTGTCATTTAATCAAAGAGAAATCAAATTTTCTTCCTACACAATAGTTATCGTTGTCTTGTGCATTTATAGTTCATTTTGAGAAAACTCAAAAAATAAGAAGATTAAATCAAGTATTGTCTTTAAGTTTTTAAAAGATTAGCATTAAATTGCTAGTACTTTAACTACTTTCAGCATACTTAAGGGAAGCAAGCAACCATCGTAAGAATCCTTTCTAATTTAAATATTATATTTCAAGTATATTAATTACCTATCTCTTCGGTAATTATGTAGTCATACGGGAACGGAATGGTATTCCATTTCGTAGTAACAGCGCGACTACTCGTTTGCGTTACATAAAAAAATTATGTTTTATTATTAATTTTCTAAGTGGGATAAATCAAAGTGTGGGTATAAAGCGGAATTCCCTCCCACATCAGACCCATTGTCAAAAAATAAGGTTGGCATTAATCCTATTTTTATTGAGCTAATCTGCAGGTTAATTGTTTAATTTTGAAATTTCATTCAAATTTCTTCTCAATAAAACCAAGGTTTCCACCTAAACCACCAAACAAGGTTTTCCACCCAAAACCACCAGAAAAGAAGGTTTCCACCCAAACCACAACAAAAACAAGGTTTTCCACCCAAAACCACCACAAAACAAGGTTTCCACCCAAACCACAACAAAAATAAGGTTTTCCATCCAAAACCACCACAAAACAAGGTTTTCCACCCAAAACCACCATAAAACAAGGTTTCCACCCAAACCACAACAAAAATAAGGTTTCCACCCAAACCACAACAAAAATAAGGTTTTCCATCCAAGACCACCACAAAACAAGGTTTTCCACCCAAAACCACAACAAAAATAAGGTTTTCCATCCAAAACCACCACAAAACAAGGTTTTCCACCCAAAACCACTATAAAACAAGGTTTCCACCCAAACCATCACAAAAGAAAAACCATCATAAAAGAAAGAAATCACATCTCCATAGTCGAAGTTCCACCCAACTTCTAACTATGTCTCTTTTCTAAAATAGCTCATGCATAAAAATCTATTCTCAATAAATCATAAACATTTCCCCTTTTAATCATGAAGTAGAGGCCAATCTTACGATTGGGCGGTTGATGGGTGCCTAACACCTTCCCATCCCGTACTAGAATCTCCTTACCCAGACTCTCTGATAGCAGACCATGAATATGAAAGTCATGACTAGGTTTTGTTTTCCTCAAAAGAATTCAAACTAGTTAAAAGGGTCCTGACTCCCTTTAGTCAGGTGGCGACTTCAAAACATCTCTTTCTTCTTTGCAGAGTTGGACCTCTTACTAACAAACTAGTAAGAAATTATCTCTGGCAGACCCTGTACATTAAACATCCACGAACGGATGAGAACATGGACCTCGCCCCATAAAAATTATGGACAAAGGAAATAGACCGTCACCTCGACCCGTGCATACCAACCCCTCGATTTCTACAGTGGAGACTCTGTTGGGGACATAGAATAGACCGACACCTCGACCCGTGCTAGGCGAACCCCGATTTCTACAGTGGCGACTTCACTGGGGACATAGAATAGACCGGCACTCGACCCGTGATAGGCGACCCTCGATTTCTACACTAGGCTATTCATCCAAGCATGCGAACTTGGACGGACGAGATTGATGGAGGAATAACCGTTGGATTAGGGTTTGGAAGGCTTGCGAGCTTCATCTTTCACCCTAACGGTTTTATGCCTTGGGAGGCGTGCATGGAGTGGACGATTGTCCTTGCATGTAGGTGGGATGCCACTCTACACGTCCACGCCAGCTGGAAGTCAATCGGAGCAATCTGGGTCGCCCGTTCTAGCCTTCGATGACGGATGGCCGAGATTAGAAGGGATCTCGCATGCTGCCTTTGGGCACGAATTTCGAGATGGCTGGTCTGCAACCGACCGTGGACGATTGGATGGCCGTGTAGCCGGTCCCATAGTGAGTACACAGGCGTCGTAGGCCAGCAGTTTTTCTTCGAAATCGTTAGTGCGCGCATGCCCAAAGTTGCTTGGTCGCAACCTCTAAGCAAACCCTAATTTTAGGGTTTGTGAGCCGCATCTTCATGCTAGCACATCTCGACGCCCATGGATCCTTTGGTGAATCCGTTTGCACCATTATGAAGGTAAACCGGCGGTGAGCATGTGCGAGCACGCTACTCGATCCCGCGCGTGATCTAGGCCGTCCAACTATGCATGCGAAGTTGGACGAATGAGATCTATTTTTGAGTTTGTTTTCAGTAGGTGAGACTAACATGGGTAGTCTTGCATGCGTTCAACTGGGCTAATATAACCCGCCATTAGGTAGCCTACGGGTGTTTGCATGTCGAACACAAGGCTTTGAGTAGGGCATTAATTGTAATGCTGCAAACCTACAAAAAATCGGGATGGTTGCTACATGCTCCGCTCTGGGTAGGTTTTAATTCTCAGGGATGGTTGCACATTCTCCAATGAATTATCATGGCAAGAAATATTCATCACCTGAAGGCTTTATCCTTTGCAGGACGTCAGCTTACAAAAATTGGCTTTTTACAATTTTAGCCTTTAAATAGAAATCCACCATCAACATTAAGTCCCCTGCCTAGCATGTAATGATTACACTGTTGCAGGGTAGGCATGATATGGTGAAAAATATATGTAAAAGAAATAAAGGTAACTAACCTTGGAAGGCAGCCGCTAGTGATTTTCCATGTGAACGCACCGTCGCAGGCATGAAACCTTGGGTGGGCCGGTTTCCCTTATTGGTTTTTGGAAGCAAAAAGGAATCCTTTTCTAATTAGAATTCTTCAAATTTTTGCCTATAAAAGGGAGAACCCTTTTTCATTTCACGATTTCTCTTTTTTTTTTGTGAACGTCCAGCTCTCTGCTCGTGTTGTCGCCATCGCCGTTGCTGCCGGAGTTGTTGCCGCCGGCGCCGTTAATCAGGTACGTGCAAAAAAAATTTTTTTTTTTTTTTTTTGCAAACCCTAATTATTTAGGTAGAGTTTCTTTTGCACTTTGAGAGGATTATAGGTGCAACAAAATATACCATAATTGATTCCTTTACCGCCTGTCAGGATTGCGTAGTAAAAGAAAGCATAAACATGTTGCTAGTTCCCTTTATCCTTGCATGTCAAAACCCAGGTTGTAGCTTGATAGAACCGCTGCCTTGAACTTGTAGACATGATAACCAACTGTAGAAAATATGTTGACATGTTGGCTTAGTTTTAGGGATGCGTATGCAAACTTTAGTGCCCGCCTGCGTGATTTTGAGGTACTCTTGCGCTTGCGTTTATCGAAATTGTTGTAGAATCCTCATACAAACTCGGATTTTGACGGTCCGCATATGTATCCTCAAGCCCAGAAAATTTCCAAGCTTTAGTGAAGAAGCTTTTTGAATTTTGAGCGTGTTTAGGGGATAAAAACCGCGAAATAGTAAACTTCCATGAGGTTTTCAGAATTTTTTCAGGTTGAGTGTTTTCTGGTGTTTTGGCCACCCCTCCTTGCTCTTTCATCCGATTGTCGTGAAATTTTGATATGTTGTAGGTAACTTCCATATGAAGAGAATGGAATATAACATAACATTAGATTCCATACCCATTGCTCCTAGTTCGTAATTGAACACATGGTAGTGTAAATTTCCCTCAACTGAGTTTGTTTGGAAGACGCTTGAACCATCCCAATCCCATGTAATCTCCGTATTAGGTGCCTAACAGCGAATTTGGGAATAACGAGAATATTTTATTGCCGTACGACTCCTTGGAAACATGCTGACACTTCCAATCTTATTGCAGTTGCTCAAATGATGAACGCGGAGGATAATGTTGTGAAGGGAGGTGTCGACCCTTTCAGAGATATGCCAAATATAGATGATGAAATGCTTACCAAGTCTTTTCCGAACATCAGGAAGCATCCAAATCATAAAATATGCCTTATTACTGGTACAGAAAGTGATGAGGGTCACTCGTCGTCTTTAGTAGGCGTGATGAGGTTTTGTCTCCAGAAGAAAGAATATCCACCTTCCCCTATTGACTTCAAAATTTGTCATACTCCACTTAGCTCATACGAAGGATGGATGTGGCGTATGTTGGGTAACGCAAGGATTAAAGACAACTTGACCAGGGCGCGAATTCTTGATGCTGTCAGGGCGTCAGCAATTCTCCATGTTAAGAAGGACATCCCAGGTTTGGTTGCTTTTGCTTCTCGATGGCGTCCTTCTACAAATACAGCTTTATGCACATGGGGTGAAATGACTATTACTCTTGAGAGCGTGTCTGCATTAATGAGTCTTCCTGTCGCTGGCAGTTTTAATTGCAAACTGTCTGGCGATGATGAAGATACCATCCACCAGGCTATAATTCAGAAACTGAACGAATACGACCAGCTGGACAAGAAGCCGAAATGTTTCTACACATGGTGGGTAGGTGAATGGTCCTCCATGCAAGGTAATGATGATCTTAGCGCAGATGCATTCTTTTCCTTGTGGTTGTCCAGAGATATTCTTGATGACGGCTTAGGAACGAAAACTATTAGAAGGAAGATCATCATGTTCGCCATTAAGCTAGACAAAGGTATAACTCTCCCCTTGGCTTCGTTATTCCTTGGCTCGTTGTATGGTCACCTGAATTCTTTAGTGGAGGAGATGTATATTTCCAACGGGTACATGAAGGTGGATACATATGTGCACGTCGCCTTTCTTCAAGCGCTTTTGTGGGAACACTTTAAGGATTACGCTCCCATTCCTACAACCTCAGTCCCCAGCTTGTATGGTGGTTCAAGAATACTCTGTTGGCAGAATAGACGTCCAAAAGTTGGGGTGAGGCTTGTAGATTTGCTCGATAGTGTGAGTGCCATAGACTTTCATCCTTGGGGGCCGGTTCATCCTTCCGCCATCGTCCCTATAATTGAGCTGCCGCCTGAGGGGAGAGATACGAGACCTGAAGAAGTTGTTTTCCTGCGGAGCTGTATACCAGGATATGTTCCTTATTTTTGTGATGACAGGCTAAGCATCATTCCATATAATATTGATAGAGCTGCTCGCCAAATGGGTTTTGATCAAGGTGTCCCACAACGCCTTCAGAAGAACTTAAGTCATCATGCCTTGACGTTGATGTTTTCTTGCCGGAGCTGAAACTTCATTTTCCTTCCCCGGGGAGAAAGTCGGTAGCTACTTCTGGTTACAAAGATTTTTGGAGGGGGCAACTGCTGCTCTTTAAATCATTTGCTAGTGAAATGGCAACTGACCTTCGTGGTAAACCTCTTGATGACGTCTTGGTTGGTCATAGGCGATTGAAATCCCTTCTAGGCAAACGAGGAAGGGTTAATGCCACCGACTGTAATCTCAAGTCCAAGAAAAAGAAGCGATCATATAGCCCAATAATTCTCAACTCTTCCAATATGCAGGTATTCTGAATTCTTTATGCTTGATTTCCAGTTTCGACTTTCATGAACAACTTTTATTAATCCTTATTGGTGATCAGGGGATTCCTGAAGAAAATTCCTTTGATGTACTGGATCGAGTTTACAATGAGGAGCGTGGAGGCAACGGAAATTCTGGAAATCTCCATACTGATGAGTCTGATAACAATGACCTTCATGTAGAGCAGTCTGGCAACACTGATCCTCATGCGGAGAAGTCTGGCTATACTGATCCTGTCATAGATAACGATGAAGGTGGTGCAAGCTCAATTGAATAGAATGCCTTCCAGAGCAGTAGTTTTAGTGATCTTGTAGATGAGGCCATGTCAGCAATCCAGACCAGCACTCCGAGGAGTCTGGAAGGGACATCAGCTGCGATGGTTCCTTCTAAAGAGATGTTGTCGCCAAAAGTCGTTCCTGGTGTTATGTTCGACCTTCCCTTTGATAATCCATGTCATGATCATTTGTTGGTTGGAGGGTTCAGCGTGCCGGATCAGTTTTAGGAGTTGTATACCAAAATATGGAAGAAATATGGTCATATTTCCACCACCACGAAGCTGATGAGTCGTCTTTCTTTGGTCAATCGCGTTCAGGAGGCCTTAACCGCTATTCAGGAGATGAGAATTGCAATTGTTCGTGATGTTTCTGAAGACGTGATGGAAGACTAGAAGTTCCACTTGGATGTGTTTTCGCAGTATGACTTCAATGCTCCTTGGTTCTTCAAAGGGTTTTATGCAATTCAGGAGATTCAAAAGAAGCAATGTATGGTTCCTTCCACTGAATGCGTCATTCATCAGAAACAAAAGGTTGGTAGGTTGGTCGAGGAGTTGAAATTACAACAAGCCGTTCTCCGGAAGATGGAAGCTGCTCTTGCTCAGAAGAATGAGGTGTTGCTGAAAGACTTTCCCTGAAGTATTCATGTCGTCTACTTGTGTTTTCTCTTTAGATGCTTTTCGAGTGATTATGATGATTTCCTTTCACACAGTTTGGTTTTAGGTTTTGAATTGATGGGTGATTGAATCTTGGACTGGTTTATTTACGACATGCTTTTATGAATGTTTGACTCTTGGAAAAGATTATTCTAAAATAGAATTTGAATCTTATATTATTAATACATGTCATGTGAAATTGAAAACGCAGTGTGAAAGGGAAAGGTGAGGGGGGCGAGCATGTATGGTGCCTGCTCTATCCTATTCATATATGTAGGAAGCTAAGTCCCCAGTAGGATATATAACTATCTTACAGTAATGTTTGCTGGAACTTACTTGTCTTTCGAAATCCGTGTATGAGAATGAACACTCCCGAATACTTTCTCCCCAAAGAGCGCATGCTAATTTTTTGAGGGGAAAGGTTGTTTCTCTGAATTTATATTATCGTGGACAATGCGTTTCAATGCGTGGCACTTGCTGGTGGGGTGATGGAGAAATCGATGGTAATGACAATACCTCGGGTTGGCTGTCTCTTGATCGGTGGGCGGACGCCACACAGGCGGCAATTGTACTTCTCCATCATGTACCCATGTCTTCTGAAGGATTTAACGAACGGGAGTACATCTCAGGATGAATTTCTGGGATTTGGTGAAGAGTGAACTGAAAATTGAATCAAATCTAAGATCTACCCCTCCAAAGTCGAATAAAAACTGTTAGACTTTAAAGATTCGAGTTTTGCAACCGAGAGATTAACCTCCCACTGTGGTCGCCAATTGTTTGTGGGAGAAAACTACTTCTGCAGGTTTAGGTAATTTTGGGTGTGTGTGGATGAGAAGTGAATTTAAACCTTCAACAAATGTGCTACACGATGAGCACTTTTGATTCGAGAGATAATCTATACAATTCTGGCCTAAACCGAAGACACGGCCGTTCCAGATTTGTTTCGGTCACAGGTGAAGGATGTGAGGTTGATCTTAGGGAGGGAAGCGAAGAAGGTGTTGAGAGTATGAAGGTGAAGGATATTTGATGACTTGTTAACAGAAGGTTGAGCAGGCTAGCAAATTTTGCAGGCATGCTCTGGGTGTTGAATACGATGGTATTAACACTCAATTTTTCTGTGTTGTTGGAAATATGGAGGAGAACCTATTTATACAAGTCGATAATCCTTCATCACGTCTCTCGTGGGAAAGTGGAGGAAGTGGAGTGATGGAGGAAGTGGAGTTGTGTATTAGTGTCACACAGTTGCTTGCCCACTTCTCCTATCATCGCTAACCGCCCATGTTTCCCTGACACGATCTTGTGATGGCGTGTTGCACGCTGCACGTTGTAAACCGCCAGACCAATACCCCAGTTTGTATCCCCCAGTTGTGACGTGATTAACGTCTCGAGTGAGTCGTGGGACCCACATAAGGTAGCAAACGTTGCTAGGTAAAATAATCAAGTTGTTTGTAGGCGCATATTGTATGCATGCGGTGCATTAAATATGCTTAACATACTTGAAGCCTACACAACCTTGATGAAAATATTGCAAGTTGAAGTGAATCAACTAGCTATGTTCAGGCGTTGTTCGGAGGTCGCATGAGAGGGACCCACCTTGGCCGGTTAGAAGGGATCTCGCATGCTGCCTTTGGGCACGAATTTCGAGATGTATGGTCTGCAACCGACCGTGTCCGATTGGATGTCCATGTAGCCGGTCCCATGGTGAGTACACAAGCGTCTTAGGCCAGCAGTTGTGCTTCGAAATCGTTAGTGCGCACATGCCCAAAGTTGCTTGGTCGCAACCTCTAAGCAAACCCTAATTTTAGGGTTTGTGAGCCGCAGCTTCATGCTAGCACATCTCGACGCCCATGGCTCCTATGGTGAAGCCGTTTGCACCATTAGGAAGGTAGACCGGCGGTGAGCATGTGCGTGCGCGCTACTCGATCCCGCGCGTGATCTAGGTCGTCCAACCATGCATGCGAAGTTGGACGGATGAGATCTATTTTTGAGTTTGTTTTCAGCAGGTGAGACTAACATGGGTAGTCTTGCATGCGTTCAACGGGGCTAATATAACCCGCCGTCAGGTAGCCTACGGGTGTTTGCATGTCGAACACAAGGCTTTGAGTAGGGCATTAATTGTAATGCTGCAAACCTACAAAAAATCGGGATGGTTGCTACATGCGTCGCTCTGGGTAGGTTTTAATTCTCAGGGATGGTTGCACATGCTCCAATGAATTATCATGGCGAGAAATATTCATCACCTGAAGGCTTTATCCTTTGCAGGACGTCAGCTTACAAAAATTAGCTTTTTACAATTTTAGCCTTTAAATAGAAATCCACCATCAACAACCGTATCACCCACAAACTAGTGGACAAGCTGAAATTTCAAATCGTGAGATTAAGTCCATCCTTGAAAAAACCGTTAACACTACGCAGAAGGATTAGAGTTATAGTCTCAACGATGCAATTTGGGCGTATAGAACATCATATAAGACACCGATTGGTATGTCTCCATATCGGTTGGTTTATGGCAAATCTTATCATCTCCATGTTGAACTTGAGCATAAGGCTTTATGGGCGGTAAAGATGTGCAACATGGAGTATGATAAAGCGGGGAAACATAGGCAACTACAAATCAATGAGCTAGAGGAGATACGTAATGATGATTACGAGAGTTCTCGTATATATAAGGAAAAGACTAAGCTTTTCCATGACAAGATGATTTCTAGGAAGAATTTTGTTGTGGGACAGAAAGTTCTTTTATTTCATTCTCGTCTTAAGTTATTTCCTGGTAAGCTAAGGTCCAGATGGATTGGACCATATGTTGTTACTAATGTTTATTCTCATGGTGCAGTTGATATCACTAGTCTTAGAGATAGGACTACTTCTAAGGTCAGCGGCCATAGATTTAAGCCATATTATGAAAACATCGCTTATGTGAATGTGGATGAGATAGAGCTTCAAGATTTGCTCCCTCTGGAGGAGTCATAAGGAGAATACCACGTCGGGCTGACGACTTTAAACTAAGCGCTAAATGGGAGGCAACCCATAGGTTTTGTATCTTAAACTCTTTTATTTTTTGTTTTTATTGTTTTCATATCATATTTGCGTCCCCATGTTTAATTTCATTGAGTCCATAATCTATTTTAGAAGAAAATTATGACGAATATCTTTTCGTCAGAAAAATTCAGACTGCGCGTAGTTCAGTCCAGAGACCATAACTGTCAGAACGTTTATCTATACACTTTTCCTTTTTTAAACTTTGTAGAAAACACGTATATGAACAACTTTTGTGAAATGGAGTTTTTCCAAATTCCTTACCAATTTGCACAGTTTTTGCGTTTTATCTTCTATTATGTCAGAATTCAGAACTTTCGGTTTTACACATTGAGGACAATGTGAAGTTTAAGTGTGGGGGAGAATTTTTCATATAGATTTTTCAAAATTTTGCATAAAAAATACCTTCAACTTGTAGAGATTTTAGAGTCACTAGCATACTTCTAGGTATGTTTACATAGAGATCCTGACCGACATAACTGAACTTGGAAGTGTTAGGGAACTACATTCGGATTTCTTACGAATTGGAGTGTTAAATAATGGATTTAATCATGCCGGTGATGAAAATTAGGAGCAGAGAGAAATGCATTATTAGAGTTGCTGATCAATCATTAGTGGAGACTACCTATTTTCATATCAACTGAGGCACCAGACCTGATATTTTTTAGTAGCTGACTAAAGAGCTTTCTTTTGAGTGTGTGTCACCGTACGTTAATTCCGGGTAGAATGGTGAGCTACCCAACTTCACACCATTTTCAGCACTATTTTTGATCTCTTGAGTGATAATTTTGTCAATCATGAGGGTGACGTATATAGATGAAAACCACCTTCTTGTAATTTGATTTGCAGTTAGCACCATTCTCTCTCTCGACAACAACAGATCCATAGAAACACTATCATCATCAACAAGGGAGCGACATCAAAATCTACAAGGAAAGTTGAAGACGTTTGAGGTTTACAAGCAACAATACAAGGAAAAGCAAATTTCATATCCAAGTAAAGCAACATACAATGAGCAGATTTTTATATACATGTTGAATACTTACACATAAGGAGCGGAGTTTTATATCAAAGTATGAAGACTTATTTACAAGAGTGAAGAAAATCAAAAGATGAGAATTATTGAAGTTTATGATACGAAGCCAATACAAGTTGTGAAGATTAAAGTGGTAAAGTACTTCTTTCATGGCCATGCTAATTTTATTTCATATTTATTATTTTAGTTGCAATCTCTCTTTAAAAAAAGAAAAAATAAAGAAAAAATAAATATATATATATACAAAGAGATTTGCATTTAGGTTGTTATTTGTTCAATAAGGCCATGTGGAAGAAAAATATATAAAGAAGTTTCAAGCAACAAGGAAATTGAGGAAAAGAGTACAAATTGTTGAAGTTCTACAAGTTCAAAAGTTTATCATAAACAGTTGAAGACCGAAGACGAAGACCAAAAAGATGAAGAAGACGAGCCGAAGGAAGACGTTTCTATTGGATACTATGAGAGTGGTGGTTTCATCATTGCAATTAGATGTGAAGGTGGTAAGTACTCCCATCCTTGCTATAGTGGTTGATTTTCTTTCTTAGAGATCATCAGAAAAATATCTTTGTTTTCCACGATTTGGTGGAGTCTCCAGAAATAATTCGGAAGGCTTCCTTCCCACCATTCAACGTGTGTAGGATTCTCTCTTCATTCCTACCTACACACATGTGAGACCCATAAAAAAACCATCTTATTGAGTGCAATAATCATAAAATCCTTTTAAGTGAGGCAAAAGTCGAGGAATAATGCTTATTGATCGTTCTCAAACACGTGTTTCTCCCATTATGGTGTGGTTATATCTCACTCAAGATTAAAGAATGAATATGTTCTTTGGTATTTCTAACTTCTTATTACTAGAATGCAGAAATTTTATGTCCTCATAGCTCTTTGGATGCTTGGGAAGCTGGAACGCTTTGAAGTTGGAGTAGGTTTTGTGGGAATACCTCTCGTAAGCCCTCACGAGACTATAACTCGTCCACTAGGGACACCTTAGGGTTTAAAGGCATGTTATTCATGCTAAGAGTAACGGTATCCTCGACGACATGGAGTTGTTGTATTTTAGATAGTTTGCTCGAGGACTAGAAAAAGCCAAGTGTGGGAGAATTTGTTAAGTGCATATTTTGCATATATTTAGTGTCGAATCCATGCTAGTAATTGCTTAGTTTCTTGCAAAATTATTGTATATTACGTTTGTTTTTCTTTATTTGTGTTTTTCTAGGTGAATCATCCAAAAGAAGCGAATTGGCACTTAATTGTTCAATAAAAGAAGTTAGCCGAAAGCGGAGAAGGGCCAAAGACCCAAGTGGAGCTCGTTCATATCTAGGAATGTTTTCTAACATCTTGTAGAGGACGAAAAGACGAAGGCAACGACGAAAGAATGGATTTATTCCGATGTCGTATGAAAATTTATGGGCATTTGAAACAAGCAAAGTTGCGAAATTGTTTGCGCACATAATTTATAAGGGGCATCCATTCTGCTAAGGGGCACACTGTTTCCAAGGAAGTGCTAAAGGAAGTCGGGTCTTTTACTTGAGGGGAAGCCATAATTTTAATACTTATAATGGCACCGTACATTCAGTTCAGGGCACCTCATATTCTTATTATTATTATCACAACGAGTTCAGGGAGTTGAAAATGGAGGAAACTGAAGTTGAGACTCGAGCATGTGTTGGTTTGCAGCTTCCTTTGTTATGATCTCCGGTGATGGAATTGGTCTGTGGTTGAGTTAGACAATGAAGCAAACTCAGGTGATGGACTGTTTGATGGTGGAGTTTCTGTTGGAGTTCAACAACGATGATGATTAATGGAAAGAATGCAGCTGTGATTCGATAGTGATGCTGAGGTATTCGAGTTATGGAAAGGAAGTGAAAGACGAGATGAAATCAAGTCTTTGATGAGACAACAATGGAGTTGAGTTTAGCTTGCTGCAATACTCGATAGTTGATGGTAAATATCGGTGATAAGAGTTGCTGCCATCTATCCATAGAAAGAAAATGAAGATGTATCGATTTTGGGTATTTCCAGGGAACGGGTTTCTGCATCATTGATCGGAGTTGATTGGATATGGAAAAGAGCAAGATGTGTTGGTGTTGATGCAGTTGATGAACGATGATGGAGAGGATTCGAGTCTGTGGGTTTGAACAAGCGATGACGATGAAGAATAACTGTACATACTGTTTACGGAAGTTAGTGTTAATGGCTTTTGACGAAGAACTGTATTTCACATCCATTCATGGCATATATCGAGACTCATGAATATTGGAAATGATCGGTTACTACTGTTGGATGGTGAGTGATACGCTGAAGTTGGTGGAGCTCGAGTCTATATAGTTTGCTGAGAATCAATGACGACGAAAGCAACTGATGATGGTCATTCGCAGTGATGACATGGAAGTGTTGGAGCTCGTGATACTTCTGGCGAAGTAACTGTTAAGTCAGTGAGATTGGTGATGCCAGGGATCGATAAAAGGAGATGTTTATGGTGCTAGGTAGAGGTAGAAGATGGTCGAGATTGTGGAGTATGAGAACACGCGTTCGAGTTTCTGTGGAGAAAAACCACGGTATGAGTGAATTTAAATTCAAGAGGAGTTGCGGCTGGGAAGTTTCAGCCGTAAAACTATTTAGAAAAGAGCAAAAGTTCCAGGACAACTTACATCTATGAAGTCCTAGCAGTGATGAAGAGAAGAATTCTGAGTGAAAATCCAGCAGAAATTATCGCTGGTGATGTTTCTGTCCGATGGAAATTTGGGAACTATGCTTGTCATTTCCAGGAAACTGACAGGCAATGGCAGTTGAAGTTTGATATTGTGCTGGGATTATTCAGGGCTAATCGTGGCCCATTGGCTGATGTGTTTACTCCACACGAATTTGGCTTGATTTTGGGAATTTGGCTAGTATTTGGCAACCGTTTTGCACGGGATTCGATGTACGGGCACAACTACAATTGGGATACCTATATAAGAGAACTTCTAATATTTTTGGGAAATCAATCTTATAATCTTTTATCAAGTTTTGGAGAGAAGAGTACAAGGGAGAAAAACTAGGGTTTGGAACTATTTCCATCACCGTAACTATTTCTTTACCATTTTATCATATGAAACTCATGGGTTTTGTTAGTACCATGAGTAGCTAAACTTCTTAGTGATTGGGGATGAATTCTAAGTTCTAGACATGATTTGAGTTATTATATAAATCTATTTTGAAGTTCTTCACATGATTATTGATTGTTTATACTAATTAGAATATTTATGATTAATTGATAGATTGTTTAGGTGGCCAACTGAATTAATTTGTTGATTCAATCAAATGCTAGTATTGAGTTACGAGATAAGTAATAGTCGAATAATTCATACAAAAGTAGAGAACACAAGACCTTGCAGAGGGATTCTGTGTAGCGATTGTGTGTATAAACAACACTAGAAAGTGGACCTTGAGCTAAGAGTCTAACTACTAGGCTCAATCTATAATTCACAAAAGATAAAGCATTCGGAGAAATTACACCTTGAGTGAGCTACTACTAGGTGGTTTAGACGAATAAAATCTGGTATTGGAGAGCTTCCATACTCAGTGATATAAGGAATTTGGGGGATAGCACTGAGCTAGCTGTTATTCCACGGTTGGTAATAATTTGTGATTAATTGTATTAATGGATGAAATAATAACTTGATGACGGTTTGGTAACGAAGAAGGATACCATGATCATATTTCTCTCCATTACTTGCAACTTAATTATTTTTAATTGCTTTGATTTTATTTTGAATCTAAAACAAAAAAATCCCCTCATTGTGACATTTTTGACAACTAAAACTCCCTGCTCTTCGTGGGAAGGAACCTTATTTGCTACTATATTATTCATTAGTAAAGTAGAATATAAGTGAATTAATTTGAGCACGTACGACGCTCATCAGAAGCTCTGAAATACTGAGGAAACTAAGTGAACTAGGGGTAGTTGTTTGGTCTCAACTATATGAAGTTGGTGTATATTTTGTATAGCAGCATAATTCTGAAAGTATTCAATTCTGGACTAGGTCTTGGGGTTTTTCTTCATTTGCAGTTTTCCTCGTTAACAAAATCTTGCTGTGTGAACGTTAATTCTGATATACTTGATAGTGATCCTATAGAGTTTGGTTAAGACCGAACCTATTATCAAGTATCATACTTCTTTGTTGTATTGTCTCGATCTTGTATCCATAGTCAATCACACAAGTTATCTTGTTGTCGTATTGTCCCGATCTCGTATCCATAGACGATCGCACGAAGTGTAAAATGATTTTTTGTATTGTGTCGACTTAGTCCATAGACAATCACCTTCGGTAGAGGACTTATAGGTGGATAATTAAAAGATTGTGGTGTATTTGGGTACCCTCGTCTTTTCATACATGTGACACGGGTTCAGACTTTATAACAGTTTTCCCATTTTGTAAGACTTATAACACTATCTTGTATCCGAATCAATAGCAGTTCTATATTTATATACATCGATTTGAAGGCCCATAATTTTGAAGTTACGAAAGCATTCATCAAACGTAACTCATGAGCAACATACTTCATTGAAGACTTTATGACAAAGGTTCGCATACCAACACTTCGTTAAATTAATGGACACACATTTAAAACATTGTGATCTGATGGGTGCTATACAAATTACAAGAACTTCAACCTCATGCCACGTTTGAGATTTTGGATTTTCTACCAATATGGCGAATGATTAATATGAGAATATCAGGTGAATCAGCTGGAACAAAATCTTTCGCAGATATATGGGGAACATGCGATACGGACATGAAGGATGGGGAGAATTTTATGGACAATGTTGATAGTTGAATTGGTTTGGAGGGGAGTTGCTGGCATCCTTATCTTTTTAAGAATTTTAATTTTGTTTTTCATGTAAAACATTAGCTCATTCTAAGTAATGAACCTAAATAAAACAATGTCAGGGAGTTGAGAATAATATACTGAAAATGGAAAAAACAATTTTAGACTTAATCTTAATCGATGAAAAACGTGAAGTTTTTTTTTCTAATGAGAAGGATAAATAACATTAATCAAGAAATATAGTACTAAAAATTTACAACGACATCTTTATAAACGTGAAGGTTTATTCCACGATATGGGTCGGAAATCAAAAATAGATATAAATATTATGTGTTATAATGATATATTGTTATAGGAACATATGATTCACGCATGCATTGGTAATATTTTCCAGTGGTTGAAGGTGCAACATATTTATCACGTAAATGAAACTTGAGAAAATCCCTATATGTAGATAATTAAAAATGCAGGGCTTTTCCAAAACCGGACTACAAATAAAATGATCATACAAAAATTGAAATTAAGGCCTACATAATTCGTGAATTCGTGAACTGTTACAAGTCAACATAGATCGTTAAGCCCTAGTAATAATATAAAATAGGGAATAGCACGGGACCGATTACACGGGCTGGCTGGCCATGCCTATCCATGGCCGGTCCCATAACTTCTAATTTATTTTATTTTTTTTTATTTTTTTTATTTTTTTTTTATTATGAAAGATGCCAATCAGGCTTTTATTACCAAACACAAGAGAAGATTTACAAGGATTTGGCCGGGAGTTGCGCAACAATTTACAAGGATTTTATTATTATTATTATTATTATTATTATTATTATTATTATTATTATTATTTATTCTCCCATATCATGAAACTCCTTCGTTTAAGCAAAAACCCCAGTTTTTCCATATTTTCTCAAATATTGCTCAAACTATCAAAACCCAAAAAAGTCAAATGGTCACACGACCATTTGGGCTTCTTACAGAAAATATTAAAATATTATTTATTTTAATATTCTCAAAATATTGGTCGCACGAGTAAAGTACTACTTGTTCATTCGAGCAAAATCGAGAGTTTCAATCAAGATCAAACTCTTCTGAAAATCCAAAATATTGCTCGAACGCACACCAAAAAATATCAAAATTATCTGGATCGAGTCACAGACAATGTAGTAACACGGGCATGCCACCTTGACCGACCAAGGTCGGCCCTTAGGCTTGCAAGGAGTCGGTCACATACATCAATGATTTTGACATAATTGATCTTCTACAGTTCATATTGGGTGCAAACTCAAAGGACTCTGGTTCATGCTCATTCGAGCACCTAGACGCTACATGGTCGGCCATCATCCCATGTAGTCGGTCCCTCTCACTCATTTGGTTGATTTTTAGTAAATCATCAATTGATAAACAATCGATCAAATTAGGGTTTCAAACCAAATTCTCTGCAAACTATAATTCTGAGCAGGTTCAAACACTAATAATTTTATGTTGATCCAGCAATCGACATCCTAATTAATTATACAATATTTGGTCCAGCTACCAATATTTTTAATTAATATTTAATTTGGTCCAGCTACTAATAATTCATGAAACGAGCAATATTTGCTTAAGATAGCAATATTTATTTTGATCATCTATCAACACTAAATTGCTTAAGCTAGAAAAATACATGATCAACTGGGTTCGATACTCATTAATTCAACTATCAATTGCTCGACCGGGAAATATTACTCATGTTGATTCAACTATAAATATTCTAGAATTCTATTGATACAACAATCAATATTATGATTTATATTTAATGTTTGGTCCTACTACCAACATTTTTGCTCGACTAAGTAACATGGTTCGAACGGATGACCATCCCATATTTCTGTTTCACTTTATCATTCGATCAGTCATGATATATTAGATAATAAATGAGCATTCGGTACAATTCAGCAACATCTTTGATTTCCTGTCGAATATTTGACATATAAAATTGAGTCCTTGATCAAGTAATCTCATCGAGGCTCGATCCAAATATAATTATTACTTCGACTGGTAAAATTATATATAACAATTTATCAAGACTCAACATCATTCCATTATTGTGTCCCTAGCAGACACTTTTTGATCAATCCATGAGTCTCAGAGGATACCACATTCCTTCATTATGCTCGACTCATCAATCCTAAGACTCGTCGTCTAGTCAATTTAATAACTGACTAATTAAATACATGTCTGCCATGCAGACTCCACATTCACGAGACATCAATCACGCCACATGGGGGATAATCACTAGGGCTTTGGTCTGGCGTCCTACAGAACGTATGTACACCCACAATGAGAAATATGTGTAAGTCATGCAAACGGTTGAGAAATTTAGCAAAGTAATGGATAGAAAATCAACCAAATCTCTGCACGACATGAAACTGGTTTACCCAAGATTTCCCACTTTTCCATTATTTCACTCCAGCAATCGTCACACTTACTGGGATCAATGTGTCTATTATTCTTGCAATATAAATAAGTTTCTGAATCCACGGTTGAAAAACCAACAGTCAATTACACAACAATTTATATCAATAAGAAATTATCTCTTAATCAATCAGAACTTATTTGAACTCAACAGTTCATCAACTTACAGAAATACCCAACACATCTACAATTGATCATCATTGATCTCACACATTTCTTGGCTTTCCTCCTACAGATCGACCCTCTTCCCTCTTTGTGACCGAATGGACTCTGGAATGACCATTGTCTTGGTTTAGGCCAGAGTCCTACAAATTGATCTCTCGAACTCAAAGCACTCTTGTGCAGTGCATCTGTTTGAAAAAGGTTTAATCAATTTGCTTGGTCGAGGAGTCCCCGTTTGCACAGTCGTCTCTTGACTTTCCTAAAAAACAACAAACCATTTTGCCCCATCAACAAACATTAATGATATCAATGATGGCTTGAGCAGCTCCATGTGAAAGATTTTTACTAATCGAGATACAACAAATAAAGGCTTTTTTTTTACTCTTGAAATTCAGAAGGCCCTAGTTCGGCATCAGTCAAGAAGGTTTATTGGAATTGATTTCTTTATTCATGAACCTTATGTTCAGATAGCTGTTGATGACAAGGAGTTCGAGGACGATAAATAATTTTTCAAAGGTCTTAATGTCTAGGAAATTTATTATGAGAATTTATTCTTGTTTTTTGAGAAGGATAACTAGGGTTTGGAATAATAATTATTGTGAGTACACATAGCTATTACCAACGATTTTCATCTTGCAATATTTTTATATTTATTTATTTAAATTCTAAAGTTTATTTGGAAGATGATTTTGCAATATTAATCTTTATTGGTTTTATATATTGCGAAAATTGTTATCGGATATGTGTGTTACTGTGAGACTCTGTAATGTGTATTATGTTGAGCACTAAACAACCAAAGTTAATTATTTTTAGCTTAGTTGTTGTTCCGTAAGATACTTTATGTCGAGCATATTGAACTAAATTAATCATCTTGTTTGGTTATTTATTTATGACTCCGTAATTTTTTTTATGTCGAGTATGAACAATTAAATTGATTACTTTTGTGATTAGTTTAGTTGTGTATTCCGGTTAGATTGATTATGGGTTCTCTTGTGATTAATCTAATTGAGTTTCTTATGTCTCCATAAGTTTACTTGTGTTGAGCATATTTGGTTAAATTAATCATAGGTTCACTTACGGTTAATTTAATTGAATATTTTTTTGGATTCAAATTCATACTTGTATGTGATTTGTTTTGTCCAAAGAAATCCTTCCTTTCTTTTGAATTAAGGTCGCTCTTGTTGTTCTTTCGGAAATGACATATTATGGGGGAGAGTTCTTAATTGAACTTGTGCTTAATTGCCAAATTTTTGTGGGGAGTGCGGCTGTGGAATATTATAGGGATTATCTTGTATCTTTACAGACTCCTTGATGAACGCATTTAACTTCGGATTTATGATTGCATATAAATAAGATGATATATACTTACTTTTGGTCATGAAACGTCTCTTACGAAAATTTCATTAGGATCCCGTTCTTGTACCTTTGCCAATTTTATTGACAAAAAGGGGGAAAATTAATATGTAGTTCACACTACAAATACATATGGTTTTCGGATCATTATGTAAGGGGAAGTGGTTTCCATGTGATATGGAGTATTGACTAAGGGGGAGTGACATATCACCATAGTATTATTGTTAAAGTTTTGATGCAATTGGACTTTGACGCTGTGTAATGATACTATGACACTGTATAACAATGAATGATGTTAAACTTACAACCTTTGGGATCAGTGGAGTACTTGGAAGTGACGAAGATTTCGAGTAATGTTGAAGATTAGACATGTGGAATAGGAGCTACAAAGTTTAGTTATATATTTTTTTATTCCATATGTATTGATAGTTTTGTCACTAAAATTGACAAAGGGGGAGATTGTTAGAGCATTGCTCGGTCTAACTCACATGTGTTGCTATCTCAAGCATGTTTGTCAATGTTAGTGATCAAAACTATAAGTCTTGATTTCTAGTCTACTATAGCAAAGGTCTCGGAATAGGATAGAAAGTGTAGTTGAGCTCAAGAACTCCATGGAAATCATCATACAAGACGAAGGACTACTCAAGGAACTGGTGGATCTTCATCGACTTAAAGGTATGTGGACACTTGAACTTATCTATCACTCAAAAGTCTATTTATCTCCTATATTGAGACAAAAGTCGTTTTGGCTGTATAGACTAAGATTATACACATTTGGTAATTTGATCCGAGTTTACCTCGCCTGTCTATTTCTCGAAATCTATGTTGGTAAAGCTTTCGCTTTATCCAAATTCATCTTTACCTAGTGACGAAAGTCATGTTAAGTTTTAATCACTTTGAAAATTTCTCAGACGAAAAATGGTTTGTGAATAACAACTATATAACGTCCTCTGAGAATGTTTCAATGATTGAAATGAGAGTTTAGACAATATAACCAATGGAGGATATAAGCATTGTTGTGGAAACACATATATGTATAAGTCCCTATTCCTTGAACCAAAGTTTACGAACTTTGTTGATCAAGAGAACCGGAGAAGTGCGTGAACTTCAGTCCGCGAACTCAGTCCGTGAACCCAGTCTGCGAACTGGCGGAAGTTCTCGACTCGAGAATTTCTGCTGGAGTTTGTGAACTCCATCCGGGAACTTAAGTCCGCGAACTTGAGTAGGTTATGTCTAAAAACGATATTTGTGAACTTATGTTTATAAACTAAGGGATGCTATTGCAAACCGTGGATATATAGTTCATGAATCGATTCGAGTGAATCAAATCATTTTTGATTCAATTGTGTCTTGTGTAGTACATGATATTTCCTTGCAATTGAATAACTCTCTAACTAGTTCATTTGAGTCATTTGAACTAGTTATGGTGAAGAAGAATATGGTTGATATGAAAGTTATCATATGGCTAACCACTTTGTTAACTATTGTTGAACCAACTAATGTACAAGTTTGGGTATGGTTACACAAACCTAGAAACGTGCATTTCATGTGTGTATAACAAGTTATGTTTTCGATCTAACGGTTGACAAATATTAGCTTGAATCTAATCAGGTTTTCATCTAAGGTGAATATTGAATGCTTTGTTACCAAGCTAACATTGATTGCAAACCCTGATTTGAAAGATTATATAGAGGAAAACTCTAGCAACTGGGAAACCTAATCCCCACACATTATGTGTGATACTAGTTGTGCTAAGCTAGAGTTGATTTTCCTTTAACCTTTGGTTTCTTCTTCTAAACCAGGTTAACGACATAAAGACTTCATTGGGATTGTGAAGCCAGACTGATACTACTTTTCTTGTAGTTGTGTGATCTGATCTTGTTGTTTCTATCATACGAGTACAATTGTAATAATTGGCTTGAGATTTCTATCTCCGATAGGAAAGATAAAAAGTAATCACAAACATCTCTATCTTATCGTTTGTGATTCCACAATATATTTTTTTGTTGCGTCGATTAAGACTATTGTGAGGTGATTGATAATACCGAGATGTTCTTCGGGAATATAAGTCTGGTTTATCAATTGGTTCCTATTCACCTTGATTTATCAAAAGACAGAACAAAACTCGTAGGTATATTCGTGGGAGACGGATTTATATATTACCATAGAATTTGTTGTGTGATACATATTTTTTTATTGAATTCTTCGAATTTGGGTCGTAGCAACTCTTAGTTGTGGGTGAGATCAGATAAGGGAATCAAGTACGTAGTATCCTACTGGGATCAGAGGCGTAGGAGCATAATTGTACCTTGGATCAGTGTGAAATTGATTGGGGTTCAACTACAGTCCAGACCGAAGTTAGCTTGGAGTAGGCTAGTATCTATAGCGGATTAATACAATGTATGTTTAATCTGGACTAGGTCCCGGGGTTTTTCTGCATTTTCGGTGTCTGTGTTATTTATTTTCTGCATTATATTTGTTATATAATTGAAATAATACAGGTTGTGCGTTGTTCAATCAATTAGAATATCCGACCTTTTGGTTGTTGATTTAAATTGATTGACACTTGGATATTGGTCTTTGGTACCATCCAAGTTTATCTCTCTTGTATTTAAATTGAGACTCGCAGTTTGCTTGAGTAAGATTTAAATCGAGATATAGAGATATAAACTCTTTGATATGCTTCTCAATTGATTAAGTCTAACTATCTAGTTGATTCTCATAAAAGTATATTGGAGTTTGTCCAAACAGATTGCTAATTCGAAATATTGGGTGTGGTTGTTAGACCACCGCTTTCTCACCTTGAACATTGGTTTTTGGCACCATTCAGGTTATTTCTCTTATATTCAATCAGGCTTGCAAATTCTTATTTGTTTGATTGCGGATATTGAGTTGAGAAATTGAGATATAACTCTTTGATATACATTTGTTAAGATTGAGTTTAACTGTCTATTTGATTCTCTTGAAAGTATATTGGAGTTAGTCCATACAGATTGCTAAGCAAAATTTTGGGTGAGGTTGTTAGACCCCCGTTTTTTTTTCAGGAATGACATTTTATGGGGGAGAGTTATTAATTGAACTTGTGCTTAATTTCCAAGTCTTTGTGGGGAGTGCGGCTGTAGAATATTGTAGAAGTTATCTTGTATCTTTATAACCTCCTTGATGAATAGACTAGGTTTCGACTATGTGAAATCATCGAAACAAAGTTGATATGTTCTCTTTTAGGCATGAAGTATCTCTATGAGAGTTTCATTATGATCCCGCTAGTTTTCGTACCTTTCCCAATTTATATTGACAAAAAGGGGGATAATTATTGTGTAGTTCACACTACAAATACATATGGTTTACGGATCATTACGTAAGGGGGGGTGGTTTTCATTATGAAATGAAGTATTGACTAAAGGGGAGTGATACATATCGACCATAGTATTATTTTCAAAGTTGTGATGCAATTGGACTTTGATGTTGTGTAATAATACTATGGCATTGTATAACAATGATTGGGAGCTACTGTTTTCTCATTGTTATAGCTACGGATCTTCAACAACTATGATGCTGAGTTGAACATGTTCAGAATCACTGGAGTACTTGGAAGTGACGAAGATTTCGAGTAATGTTGAATAACCAAGGAAATCAAGCATTTGGATGAGAAGCTACAAAGTTTATTTATTTTGTAATCCATATGTATTGATAGTTTTGTCACTAAAATTGACAAAGGGGAAGATTGTTAGAGCATTGCTCGGTCGAACTCGCAAGCGTTGCTATCTCAAGCTTGTTTGTCAAGTTTAGTTGCCAAAACTGTAAGTCTTGATTTCTAGTCTACTTATAGTTAAGTCTAGGATTAGGATAGAAAGTGTAGTTGAGCTTTAGACTGTTCATCGATTGAAGACGAAGAACTACTAAGGGCATCTTGTGTAACTTCATCAACAAAAAGTATTCGGAGACTTGAACTCATTTATCACTCAAGAGTCTATTTCTACTCTATCTCCTATTTGAGACAAAAGTCGTATAACTATATGGACTTCGATTATACACATTTGATATTTCTAGTTGAGTTTAACTTGCTTACATATTTCTCGAAATTTGTGTTGGTAAGCTTTTGCTTTAACCAAGTTCATCTTATATTCTTGACGAAAGTCAAAAGATGATCATGTGAAAATCACCCGGTAACATCTTACAAGATTTATGTGAGACAGTAATTTGATGTAGACTCGGAATATTTCGTATTGATCTATCTATCACTTGAAAATTTCTTTGAAGCTAATAGTTTGTGTGAGACAGCTATGGTCGTCTTTTAAGAATGTTTCAATGATAGAAATGGGAGTTTAAAACAATTAACCAGGATTGGATATAGCACAGTATGCATACTTCTATGCTAACTGTTGCAAGTTATTTCAAGTCCGGGAACTTAGTATGCATACACGTATACGTAACGGAGTAAGTTCAAGTCCTGGAATTCAACTGAGTTTGGTGGTGTACAACAATATACGTACCCGTTCGCATACTAGAGAACCCATACCAAGTCCGGACACTTAGTTATGCGTACCCATTTGTATACTTGAATAGGTTATGTTCTAAAATCGGTTTGTTCATGAACTAATATATTTATAAATTAAGGAATGCAATCTTTTGCAAACTTTGGCTAATTCATGAATTGATTTTGTTTCAATTGTGTCTTGTATACTTCTATGAGAATATAAATAATTAAACAACTCTATAACTAGTTTCATTTGATTCATTTGAACTAGTTGTGTTAAGATGAACTAGGTTGATATGAAAGTGTTCATATGGATAACTTTGGTGAACTATTGTTGAGCCAACAAGGTGTACACGTTTAGGTACAGTTACCCATATCTAAATGAAGTCACTTTTTATTTGTGTGTATCAAGCTAAGTTCGATCTAATGGTTGAAAGATATTAGCTTGAGTCTAATCAGGTTTTCATCTAACGGTGAATATTGAATGCTTTTTACCAAGGTGACATTGATTGCAAACCTGATTTGAAGACTATATAAGATATAACTCTAGCAACTGGTAAACCTAATCCCACATACCTCCTGTGTGATACTAGTTGCGACTAGAGTCGATTCTCCTTTAACCTAGGTTTTTCTAAAACATTATAGGTTAACGACTTAAAGACTTCATTGTGATTGTAAAGCCAGACCCAACTATTTTCTCTGTAGTTGCATGTTCTAATCTTGCTTTATTCTATCGTATTGAGTACTATCTTCTCTAAGATTTGCTCGAGATTTAATCTCATATAGGCAAGATAAAAAGTAGTCACAAACATCTTCATCTCATCGTTTGTGATTCCACAATATCTTGTTTCACTACCATACGATTAAGATTATTGTGAGATGATTGATATTATTAGGTTGTTCTTCCGAAATATAAGTACGGTGTATCAATTGGTCCATGTCCACCTTGATTTATCAAAAGACGAAATAAAACTCATAGGTATTTTCGTGAGAGACGGATTTATCTATTCAATAGACTTTTCTGTGTGAGAGATATTGGTTTATCAAGTCTTCGACTTTGGGTCATGGAAACTCGTAGTTGTGGGTGAGATCATCTAAGGGAATCAAGTATGTATATTCAATAGACTTTTCTGTGTAAGACATATTGGTTTATCAAGTCCTCGACTTTGGGTCATGGATACTCTTAGTTGTGGGTGAGATCAGCTAAGGGAATCAAGTACGTAGAGTCCTGCTGGGATTCATAGGTGTAAGGAACGTGATTGTACCTTAATCAATGTGAGATTGATTAGAGCTCAACTACATTCCATACCAAAGTTAACTTGTATTAGGCTAGTGCCTGTAGTGTCTTAATATAGTGTGGTGTTCAAATATGGACTAGGTCCCAGGGTTTTTCTGCATTTACGGTTTCCTCGTTAACAAAACTTATGGTGTGTGTGTTATTTCTTTTGCGCATTATATTTTTAATATAATTGAAATATCACAGGTTGTGCGTAGTTCAGTCAATTAGATAATCCAACCTTTGGTTGTTGATATAAATTATTGACACTTGAGCATTGGTCTTTGGTATCGTTCAAGTTGTTTCACATAATAATCAGGCTCGCGGATTTCTATCTGTTTAATTTGATGATTACATTGTGAAACAGAGATACAACTCTTGGATATATTTCCATTGATTGAGTCTGACTGTCTAGTTGATTCTCTTGGAATTATATTGGAGTTCGTCCATACAGATTGCCTAAACAAAATATTGGGTTAGGTTGTTAGACCCCCTCTTTTTCACATTGTGGAACTTTGGTAAGGGAACCCGGATAAATAATCAAACCGGTACGCGAGCCAAAATAGTTCTATGTTCTAGAACCAGCTTAGTACCCAAACCGGTATGCAAGCTGAATGTTCTGTGAACTCTGGAACTGTCAAAGGTCCTAATTAAGTTTGCAAACCGCTACGTGAACTATTTTTTTTTGTAGACTCCGGAACTTTGAGTTGGTTTTAAAGTTTGCAAACCGGTATGTGAACTGAAAAGTTCTGTAGAGTCAGAACTCGGTAGTTGCATAAGTTTGCAAACCGGTTTATGAACTGAGAAGTTGTGTAGACTCCGGAACTCGGTTACTGCATACAAGTTTGCAAACCGGTTCGCGTACTGTGACTCAGCCGATTCACGAACGGTTCAAGTAATTGTACTTTGTACATTTACCAACTATGTCGATTATGATTTAATTGCTATTAAATTATTTCTATGAAGTAATTTTCAGGTGATTAATTCTCTAATTGACACTAGATTCATTTGATCACATGATTGTGACTCAATATTAATGTCTTAGTGAACATGAAAATGAGTGTTAAGCTTTTAAGTTCAAATCGACTAGTTTCGGCAAACCATGTTGAACATAGTCTTTATACATGTTTCGGTTACGGTTTACCTAACCATAGTGTGTATCTTGTATATCTAAATGAGATTCAAAGTTGTCATCTAACGGTGAGTATTGATTGATTGGTTCCAAAGCTATCTCAGCTTAAACCTAAAGCAACCTAGGCTTTGAAGTCTATATAAGGGGAACTCATGGAAACTGGGATCTTTGAATCCTGACACTACTTTTTGGTGTGTCCTAGTTGTATTTAGAGTCGCCCTCTCCAGAAACCCTTTTAGGGTTAGCGACTACAAAGACTTTATTGGGATTCGTGAAGCCAGGTCCAGTTATCTTTTGTCTTGATAACTTGAGTATCCTGATCTTAATTTTTTTTTAGAGCCTTGCTCCATCAATAAAAATAGCTAGTAATCAACAAAGTCTCTTCGTGTCATACTTTGTTGATTCCGCAAGTTTTATACTTGTGAGGTGAATAATAATCTAGGATGCACTTGGGTTGCATAAGTCCTGATTTTGAGGATAGCCATACTTTTGTCTAAGTTGCTATCGATTTTCATTTCTTGGATCTATCGTTTGATCTGATCATCTGATTAGATCGTAAATCAGGAAATCAATCATAGGATTAACCTGTGGAAGGAAGGTTTGATTTAAAGTCTTCAATTGAGTTGAAGAAACTCTTAATTGGTGTGAGACCGTCTAAGGGAATCAATTACGTGGAGTCCTACTGGGATTCAAGAGGCGTAAGGAACGCGACTATACCTGAATCAGTGTGAGACAGAGTTCGGGCTCAACTACATTCCAGACCGAATTTAATTGGTAGTAGGCTAGTGTCTGTAGTGGCTTAATACGGTTTGGTGTTCAATCTGGACTAGGACCTGGGGTTTTTCTGCATTTGCGGTTTCCTCGTTAACAAAATTTCTGGTGTCTGTGTTATTTCTTTTTCCGCATTATATTGTTTATCTTTATAATTGAAATATCACAGGTTGTGCATTGATCAATCATAGTAGCTAGGTCCAACCTTAATAGTTGGATAAGACTTGATTGATCCTTGGACATTGGTCTTTGGTACCGTCCAAGAACTATCTTTGTAGTTAGGTTCACGGATTCAATTCTGTAAACGTTCTAACAACAAGGGAGAGAGAGAAATGACTCTAGGCACTTTCCTTGATTCAGTTTTTACTCTCAGAGTTGTGTTGAGTTTGTCCATACAGATTGTCTAAGAAAAAGTTGGTGGTATATTTTGTCTAAGAAGGTAAATAAAACTCAAGAAATAAAATAAACTCAGAGAAAAAGTTTAAACTAGAAACCTATTTCCAGAAAAATTCCACAATCTTCTAAGAAATCTAATCGTAAAACCAATAGTAAATCATGAAGAGATTGATTAAAAGCTTAACAGGAAACCCATTGAAATCAGGAAACTAAAAAAACCGATTTATCTGATGAGTTGACTCATCTGTCGCCCGATCCTTAGAGACTTTTTTTTTCCAAGAGTTTTATTTGAAAGACAGTAAAGCTAAATAAAACTTACAGTAATTCCCCAAACATACAAGGGTGGGTTTGTCATATCTAAGTCGCTATATTTAAACCTGTTTTAGTAAAGAAATTCTCCGAGTATTTTTCACGCAAAGAATTTCTAAGTTCCTGTACTTTTTGATTGCCAAAATATGTAAGAAATCTGACTAATTTCAGAGCTAATCTGATAAGGAAAACTAATCTATTTATCTAAATCTTAATTTTGTTTGATGTTATTTTATTTTATTTTCTCTAAAGGAGAGGTTCTATTAATCGTCCACCAACACCAGATGCAGAGGAAGATGAAGAAGAAGAACCTACACTTGGAGAAATCATAAACATCAAAGTAAGCCTTTTTCTGTTTCTATCTTTCGTTACAAATTCTGGGTTCCTTTTAGTTTTTGTGGTTTTTTTTTTGTTAGTTGATTTTGGGCATGAGTTAGGGTTTACTGTTATATAGTGTATGAGCTAGACTGTTAAAAGGTAACTCCACCGCTCGATGGAATCTTTTGAGCTCATTGAATGTGTTTGTGTTTGTGTTTGTATTTTCCGTGTTTAGTTGATTGAAAGTGGTGAAAAAGAAAGACTAAAGGAGCTATTGAGGGATAGGCTATATGAATGTGGTTGGAAGGATGAAATGAAAGCTTTATGCAGGTTCCTTCCTTTTCTCTACTGTTAACCTATTAATCTTAGATGAATGTAGTGACAAGTTATTAATGGATTGTGTTCCATCTGTGTTTCTTTGTTAAGAAATTGAAGTGTCCTATGAGGAAAAACACTAGTTTGATTAGGTAAGACCAAGTAGCAGAAAACAATGAACAATTACAAAACACTAGCTAGATGATTGTAGAACACTAGTTCTTCATTGGTCCTGTAGGTCGCGGCTAGAAAGTTAGCTTGTGTCTCTGTAATAGGTTAAGTGAATGGGGTGTTGGGGGAAACCAGCATCTGTATCTTGTTTTCCTGCAAGTATGTTTTGTTGGATCTTGATCCATTGGTTATGCGGTTGTTCCGTATATCGTGAAGGCTACAGTGAACTTCTTATTTAGAGGTATGCTAGAGAAATTAAAAGACATGTTTCACAGATCTCCTTCTGGACCCATAAGTACCAAATCTGTTAAGTAGTATAGGTTCCAGCAATTGATGGGAAAGAGTCTCAACTAAATTGGCGGAACCAGACTATCATGGACGAAGTAAAGAGAATTTTCAACCTTTGCCAAAAAAAAATTGGGTTTTTTTTATATTCCTAGATAGATTAGCAAGTGATGTAGCTGATATCCTTGCTAAGAAGGCTAAATCATTCTCAACTTGTTTAAATTGGAAGAACGAACCTCCATCTTGTATTGTTCACGATGTAGAAGTAGATAAATCTAATGCTTGGGTTGAAGTCCTTAGCCCAGCATTAGATGGCTCTACTATTATTGATGTAAGGGTTACTAACTCCCTAAGTTAGTCTGTTTTATTCTATTTCAACTTACAAAAAAAAAAAATATAGTTTCCAGCATTAACTACTTAAATTTGGTAGATGGATGTATGCTCGCTAATTTTTGATGCATAGATAAGGACCTTTCTTACACACGTAAGTGTTATTTGGGTCCTCCTCGCCATCAGATGTTGCTTTTAATTTTTTATCGTATTTTTCAGTGAGAATTCCTTTGTTTCAAATTATGACCATATGGTCATGCTCTTGTTAACTGTTGTCCTTAACTTCCAACTTTTTTTATGTACTTTCCTTAGGGCTTTTGCAAGGAAGAAGGGAAGGAACAATGTTACTGTGGATGACCTTGTACAAGTAATGATTCCAAAAGGCAGAGGTAAGTTGTTTGTCTTTCTTTCTTCAAGCGACCAACTTGTCTCTTTAACGTGTCTAAAAGCTAATTGTCTTTTTGTGACCCTGAATATCTGTTGCTTGTGGACTTCGCATTTATGTTCTAGGCATTTTTCCTTTCTTTTTGCAGCCTCTGTTCCTGATTTTGTAAAAGAAGAGTTGTTGCATCGCATAAGAAGTTTTCTAGTATCAGCTTCTCTCTGAGCTAATCGCGGCATCAGTTTTGTACGATTTTCTTCACATGAAGATATCAAACTTTGGACGAAGCTGATGATTTTGTGGTAAGTAGTTTTCTTCAAGAGAATACAATCTGGTTGGAATAACTGAGACAAGTGTGCTGCTGGTTATGTTTGTGGTGAAAGAAACTGTAATATACTTAGGATTGTGTCATAGCTTCAAAAGTGTTCTCTCCAGATTCTAACATGTCTTCCAGCTTTTATTGATCGACTGTTCTTTTCTTTTTTTCTTTATAATGTCTGAGACGGCCGTCTTTGGGCAAGGATGATATGATCCTGCGGTGACCTTTGCATTTTCCGTTTGTTCAGTTTACAAATAAATAGTAGCGCTTTGGTACGGTTTAAGGTAAGGAGAACAGTTCCTAAGCTTCTGGAACCATACCAAACTATGTTTAAAACGGTTTATAATAAAACCGAACGACTTGGCTCTGTTCTGTTAGAAACTTTCAGTTTCCAAGAGCTAACAGTAGTTCCATATTTAATGAAAAAACGCCGATTCAAAAAAGAAGATTGATTTGTGCGGGCATATGTAACACTAGTGGCTCAGCAATCCAACACCCTCCACAAGACATGGTTTGACTTGTGTGTGTAAAAAACATCAGGTTAAGCATCATGTTACATTGAGTAAAATCTAATTTAAAGCAAGTTTGGTTCAACACACCTATCCTATCGATGGCTTAGGTTCAGTTTCAGGGTACCACCAGAACAAAACTAAGAACCCAATCCAGTTTCAACCATACATAACATTATAAATAATGCGGGTTGGTTCTGCAAAGAAAACCCACAGATTAAATGTTGAACACTAAAGCTATGGAGAGACTCAAATGTGACAGAAAAGATAAATTTCAGATTAAAGGTGTTGCAAGATGCAACAGAAAATATACGAGCATTATAACAGCAATAGAACATTTCACAAAGAAACTAACGTCCCTTTCGATTTTCATCTGTAAGGCTGTACCACAAGGTTATAAGTAGTAAAAACAGTAAAACACATTCACACAACAACTCCATGGGCTTCGCCGTTACACATGGTATTTTTCCTTCAAACCCTTAACAGTCCGTTTGAACTATGACAATTTATAATCATTAATATATAATATACTAACTACCGCCTAATTGTCGAGGGTTTCCTCTCAGTACCTATCATGCAAAATACATGGACTTCTCCTTCAAGTGGGACGGGTCAACAAAACCAGACTTGCTACGAAGCTTACGCTTTAGTGGAAAACCTGAGGAAACACAGCTGACTCGCATGATTCACAATGCACCAAAATACATTACTATCACTACTGCTGGGCAATCTTCTTACACACACTTAAGTACCCAGTTAATACAAACAGTCAGATTCACATGCTACCACCTTGTTCACACAGGTCAAGTAACGCCAATGTCTGTAAAAGAAACACCAAAAAAGATAGCCCACGGTAATCAGTTTTACGTCACTCTGATAGAAAATAAAATACCTTACAACATAATAGACAAGCCTGAATCACTTGCTGAAATTACATTTATCATAAAAGACAAGGATGAATCCAGGGTAAACATCTAGCATCATCTTACCTCAGGGATGGACAGTTCGAGACGAAACTTTGGCCCATCATAGTGATGCAAAACTGGCCTGAAAGAGTCTTCCTCCAAGGCCTTGCAGATTTTCCTAATGCAGATCCTCACCTAATGTTGTTTCAGAAAATCCATATATTAGGGTTACTGCGCCAATATGTGGCCCAAAAACAACACCAAACCTTGATAGTCATCACACCTGGGCAGGGAACCTTGATTCACCTTTACATTTCTTATCTTCCCAAGCAGTTGGATCGATGTTAGAACCTCCAAAACTCACTGCCTGACAGTAAGCAAAACATTAAAGTGAGTCCAACGGGACAAGATTCAAGCATAAAAGTTAATGTACAAAAGGTAGCATTTAACTGAAGAACAGTTATACAAGCTATAAAGAATGTAAGTCAATCTCTGGAAACAACTAGAACTAAATGCTCAGAAATCAACCACTGAGATAACTAAATAACCATGATATCCACACATAAAGGGTGACAAGTAGAGGAGCAAACCTCAAATATCCCATGTAGTTGGTGAGTTGTGTAGTTGTAGAGGAACAAAGGCAACCCTGGTGTTATTGCTCGAACAGAATCTCTGTACCTTGGTGGTAAGCCTGTCAAATGAAAAAAATACAAATATTTAAGATACCGAACTCAAGACCACCAGTACACAATACTAAAACACAAAGTTAACAGAGATAAATCACGTAAGTACCAAAGAGCTGTCGCTTGAGATCTTCTTGCATCGTATCATTGTTGCAGACGAAAATGTAACCCCCGAGAACCTCATTGCGTGGAAGTGTTTCAGTTGAAGGCAGAGTCTTAAACCTCTTATCAACAACGTTACTGGTATTGTCATTGTTAATATTTACGTTGTTGTTGCTGTTTTTGCTGGACTCTTTAACACTATGGATATTGTTACTAAACTTGCTCGAAACTGGCAAATTCATATTCACATTATTGTAATTGCCACCATTTCCTTTCTGGTATGCAGCATTCACATTATAAACCCCGTTCCTGAACGCTCCCTTGGTAACATTCTCAGTAGCTTTTGAATCCAAATTCATCATATTGAAGTTGATATAATCAAACTTGCTGATACTATCAAACTTGTTTGAATTCTCATACTTGTTGATATTATCAAACTTACTGAAATTCTCAAACTTGCTGAAATTCTCAAACTTGTTAACACTACCTTCCTGAAACCCAAATTTGTGGCGTGTTCTTGCTTCTACAGCTCCCTTTGAGAGATCAAGATTATTCAGCCTCTCACCTTTTAGTTTTGTCTGTTCAGCTAATTTAGAAGCTGCCATAAACCACTGATGATCCTCGGATACTTTTGTTGTTTGTCCTCTTAACTCATCCCCTAATTGCCAAAAGCTTAGTTGACTGTCCATCTTCCAAAGTCTTGCCTAAAAATACAAAATAATCAGTTTCACCAACCAAACCCTAAACTGAAATAAACACGACTTACAAAATTGATACTTTTTTGAGCTCTAAACACACGAAAATAAGCAAGATCTAACCAAAGAAAAAAAATCATCAACAAGTACTAAATGAAAACATCAGAAATGAACATTTGAAACTAATTTGAGAAGGAAAAAAAAAGGAAATTTAAGGAAAGTTAGATCTGACTTACCTAAACAGAAATTAGAGGTTTGTAAGTAAATCTTTGAAAGATCGAATTCAATGGAGAGGTCTTCTGGAGAGTGAAGATGAAACCCTAGATTTTGGGATCCTTAGAAGAACCCCTCTTTTTTCTCTTCTCCTCCTCTTCTATGAAGTTGGAAGATTCACGCGATAGAGAGAATTGAAAAAGGGCTATTTTTACTTTGGTTATATATAGAGAACGATTTGTGATTTACATTATTGCCCTTTGAGGACACGTAATAATTGAGGAAAAATGAGTGAAAGGTTAGCAAGAAAGGTGTAGGAACAATTACATAATAGTCGTACTTTTTGTAATTTGTTCACAAAATGATCATACTTTTGTAATTCATTTACAAAATGTTATTTTTCCATCAGATTTAACATTTTTGAATAAAACGGTGTTATCTTTTCCGAAAATATTTTCCCTCAAAATACCCTTCTTAGTTAACTAATTGGTTGAAGTGGTGGTGATGAAGCGGTGGTGGTGGTGTTGGAAACAATGCAAAGATTCACACAAAAATAAATCTCAAATAGCTGAGTCGCGGACTAGGTCGCTATCTTTAAGGTGTTTCGCGACTCTGCCTCTTGATTGTGTGCTAGCAGTCAATTCTTGTCGAAAACCCTATGGGATAAAACAGCTGATAACTCTCTTGTTCGATTTCTCTGCACTATGAGAAATCGAATCACAATACTCTTTCTAACACTTGCTCAGAATCACAAAAATAGATGAAAAAAACACTTCTTTCATCTTCTCCATAAACTTTACTTTTATAACTCAAAGGAAATCAATACGTTTTAATGCAAATCAATTTCGTAATAACTGCCCACTAAAAATCCTCCATAACAGTAATAAAACGGTAAAATTATAATTACCAAAAGTTAATAGAATTTATTAGGGAATATTAAGTTGAAAAACGTTTTGGAAATCAAGAGTTAAAGACACCAAAAAATAAGTTTCTGGATCAGCAGACCTACCAAGACCCCCAGGCCCCGCTCTCCCGGATTTTATTAAATAACATAGATATATAAATATACCTAGTCAAATGCATGGGGTGAGACTTGAACCCAAGTCTATAGTGTGGGAGCCCAAAATTATACCACCACATTATTTCTCTAAGTTTGATATAATATTACAAAACTATGTTTTTAAATATATATATATATATCTCCCAACAATCCCCCACTTATATTTTAAAAACATTGAGTAAGTGTTATATAGCTATGCATAAGCAAAGGCTTTCGGCTTGAACCTCTACATAGTGTTAAACTTTCTAAGTACCAGGTGACTAGAGTGACTCGCGTCTTGAACTCTAACTAATACTAGATTATTTAACACACACAACTATTTCTAAAGTAAAGTTCTTAAGTTCGCACATTAAGGCCATGTGCTTATCTCTTTTTTAACAAATGATCTAGAGAAATGGCAAATTTCTCATAGAAGGCGGCCACACCTTCACATTCGTATAGGTGAGTCTATCAAGGATACTCATGTGTATCTCACTCTAACTTAAGAGCTATAGACATCATTAAGAGTTAAACACGCAACCTGTTTCCACTTCAGGATATCATGATATGGGAATGCATGACTCTATCATATCATTTATAACTTCGTCTAGTCCCTTTGAACCTATTTCTAGGTTGGGTACCCATTACAAATGACTCAACTTCTCACGGGCAGAAGTCCCATACTTTTAGAGATATTCAATACCTTTTCTCTAGCTAATCCTTTCGTCAAAGTATCAGCTATATTATCTTCAGACCTTATATGATCTACTCTAACAACACCAGTTGTGAGAAATTCTCTGACTATGTCGTGCTTTCGACGTATCTGTCGATTCTTATTGTTATTATAACAATTATCTACTACTCTGATAGCCGCGGTACTATCGCAGTGGATCAAAGTGGATGGTATTGGTTTTTCTTATACTGGAATGTCTAACAACAGACTTTTCAGCCATCCTGCCTCTTCACTAGCTGCTTCTAGTGCCATCAATTCAGCCTCCATCGTAGATTGGGATATAATTGTCTGTTTCTTTGATCTCCAAGATACAGCGCCCCCAGCAATAGTAAAAACATATCCACTGGTGGCCTTGGAATCATCCGATAGAGTGTTCCAATTAGCATCGCTAAATCCTTCAAGGACTGCGGGATACCTCTGATAATGTAATCCTAAGTTTGTGGTTCTTTTCAGATACCGCATAACCCTCTCAATGGCATCCCAGTATTCTAAACTAGGATTACTGGTAAACCTGCACAAAACTCCCACTGCATATGCAATGTCTGGTCTAGTACAATCAGTTGCATAACGCATACTTCCAATTATACTAGCATATTCAGATTGTCTAATACTTTCTCCAGTATTCTTAAACAGTTTCACATTAGGATCAAACGGAGTACAAACAGGTTTACAATCAAAATAATCATACTTACTCAGAATTTTTTCAATGTAGTGAGATTGATCTAAAGAAATACCACTACCACTACTAGTTCTAGTTATTTTGATTCCCAAGATTACACTAGCTTCACCCAAATCTTTCATGTCAAAATTCGAACTAAGCATGCTTTTAGTTTCATTGAAAATAGATAAATTTGAACCAAATATGAGCAAATCATCTACATACAAGCAAACAATCACACACACATCATTCTCAGATTTATAATAGATGCATTTGTCACACTCATTTATTCTGAAGTTATTTGAAATCATTAAATTATCGAATTTCTCATGCCATTGTTTAGGATCCTGTTTCAAACCATAAAGATACTTTTCTAGCTTACATACTTTCTGTTCTTGTCCAGGAATTACAAAACCTTCAGGTTGTTCCATGTAAATTTCCTCTTCTAGTTCACCATTCAAAAAAGCAGTTTTAACATCCATTTGATGAATAACAAGATTATGAGTAGCAGCAACAACAATCAAAACACGTATGGATGTTAATCTAGTAACAGGGGAATAAGTATCAAAAAAGTCTACGTTTTATCGTTGCCTAAAACCTTTGGCAACTAGTCTAGCCTTATACTTATCTACTCTTCCATCAGGTTTGACTTTCCTTTTCAAAACCCATTTACAACCTATAGGCTTACTACCAGGAGGTAAATCTGTTATACTCCAAGTTCCGTTAGACATAAGAGAATCCCATTCATTATCTACAGCTTCTTGCCAGAAACTAGACTCTACAGAACTAAACGCCTCTTGTAAATTGGAAGGTTCTTCCTCTATGGCGTAAAATTCAAAATCGGGATCTTTTGTCTCAGTCCTAGCTCTTTTACTGCGTCTAGGTTCAACTTCAGTTATCCTAGTTTCTTCACTGCTAGGTTATTCTAATCTAGGTACAGAAGCATCACTAGGTAAAGCACTAGGTATATAACCCCCACTATTACCCCCACTATTTCTAGATTTAAAAGGAAACCTCATTTCAAAGAAATGAACATCAATAGATTCAATAATAACCTTATTATTAATATCAAAGAACCTATAAGCTTTACTGTTATGAGCATAACCAATAAAAACACATTCATAAGCTCTAGTTTCTAACTTATGTCTTTTAGGATCAGGTTTCCTAACAAAAGCTAAACAACCCCAAACTCTAAAATAAAAGACATTAGGTTTTATATTTCTCCAAAGTTCATAAGGAGATATCTTGGTTTTATTATTGGGAATGTGATTCAAAACATGGCAAACAGTCAACAAACACTCACCCCACCAATGTGAAGCAGCACCAGAACTAAGCAAACAAGCAACAGTAAGTTCAGTCAGTGTACGATTCTTTCTTTCAGCTTTTCCATTCATTTGAGGATTATATGGAGTAGTTTTTTCATGTATAATTCCATTAGATTGAAAAATTTCAGTAAAAGGAGCAGAATCATATTCAGTACCTCTATCACTTCGAAATCTCTTGATTTTCCTACCAAATTGATTTTCTATTTCAGCAATAAAAATCTTAGATTTTTCAATAGCTTCATTTTTATGGCTCAACAAATAAACATAAGTATAGTTGGAACAATCATCAATGAACGTCATAATATATCTCTTGCCATTCTAGTTAGGATACCTTCATATTCACACAAATCAGAATGTATTAAGTCTAGAGGTTTTGATTCTCTTACAACAGATTTATGTGAAGTCTTAGTTATTTTTTCTTGACTACAAAATTCACATTTTTCAAAATAATTTCAGAAAAATTTGGGAGGACACCTAACTTGCTCATGTTATCTACTAATTTTTTACCCACATGACAAAGTCTACTATGCCAAACATTAAAATTGCAAACCATATAAGCAGAAGATTTGATTTTATTCATAGCATCAACATTAAGCTTAAACATTCCATCAGTAGCATAACCCTTTCCTACAAAACTTTTATTCTTAGTTATAGTGTAAACATCAAACCCAATAGTTTGATACAACCCAGCCTTGTTGAGAAGATAGCCGGAAACAAGTTTTTTTCTCATTTCTGGAGTGTGAAGGACATCTTTCAGCATCAATGTCTTCCCAGAAGTAAACTTCAATTCTACCGTACCCGAACCTTTCACCACAGTGATGTGAGAGTCTCCCGACAACACTTTCTTATCCTTGGTTTCAGCATAAGTCTTAAACATGGACCTATCAAAACAACAGTGACGCGAAGCACCACTGTCTATCCACCACCCATCGGATCCACCAACCATGTAGAACTCTGGATCAGAGACCATGGCAATTATAACGTCACCCACAACATTAGTTTGTGCGTTATTCTTTTCCTTGTTAAACCTGCAATTCCTAGCCATGTGGTTTGGTTTATTACAGGTATAACAAAGAAACTCAGAATTGGAATTCTGTCCATTTTTTGATGGGTGTTGGTTCTTGTTTTGATTAGGCCTTCCTCCTTTCTTCTGGTTCGGGTTAGGTTTCATATCCTTTTTCTTAGGTTTCAAATTGGGATGAGTCTTATTGTTAGAAACAATGAGAATTTATTCCTTCTTATCTTGTTTCCGAGATTTTTCCTCAACCCTGAGCTTAACAATCAAACTTTCAAGAGAAAATTCTTTAGTCTTATGACGCAAAGAGTTACGAAAATCTTTCCAGCTAGGTGGTAACTTATCAATCATTACAGAAATTTGGTATTGTTCATCAATTTTCATACCTTCAGTCAAAATTTCATGGGCAATTTTCTGAAGTTCGTGAGCCTGTGCAACAACTGATCTATCATCCACCATTTGATATTTCTGGTATCGGATTACAACATATTTCTTCGACCCGGCTTCTTCAGTGTCATATTTTTTCTGTAAAGCATCCCACACATCTTTAGAAGTATCAAAAGTGGAGTAATAATCATATGAATCATCAGACAAATATTGAGAATATAGTTTTTGCAATCAAAATCATCATCAATCCATTTGCCAATGGATTTTTGTTTCTCCTCAGGAGTTTTAGAAACAACTTCTTTGGCACCACCAGTAGAAGGTGGACCAGTAGCAGCAGCATCAGCATCATCAACAGCAGCAGAGGCATCAGGTGTACGTGTCTTATCAGCAACAGGTTCCAGGGTTCCAGGATGAACAGTTGACACAATCATGTGCAGCTTCATGAGTTTGAGATAAAATAACATTTTTTGCTTCCATCTTCTGAAGTGCAACCCTTCAAATTTGAAGGGCTTGTGGTATCATCAACGCGCTTCTTTTCAACCTCCATAGCAAAATCAAACCACCTTAAAAATGTTTGAAACAATGCAAAGATTCACACAAAAATAATTCTCAAACAGCTGAGTCGCGGACTATGTCGCTATCTTTAAGGTGTTTCGCGACTCTGCCTCTTGATTGTGTGCTAGCAGTCAATTCTTGTCGAAACCCTATGGGATAAAACAGCTGATAACTCTCTTGTTCGATTTCTCAGCACTCTGAGAAATCGAATCACAATAGTCTTTCTAACACTTGCTCAGAATCACAAAAATAGATGAAAAAAACACTTCTTTCATCTTCTCCATAAACTTTACTTTTATAACTCAAAGGAAATCAATATGTTTTAATGCAAATCAATTTCGTAATAACTTCCCACTAAAAATCCACCATAACAATAATAAAACGGTAACATTATAATTACCAAAAGTTAATAGAATTTATTAGGGAATATTAAGTTGAAAAACGTTTTGGAAATCAAGAGTTAAAGACAACAAAAAATAAGTTTCTGGATTAGAAGACCTCCCAAGGCCCCGCTCTCCCATATTTTATTAAATAATATAGATATATAGATATACCTAGTCAAATGCATGGGGTGAGACTTGAACACAAGTCTATAGTGTGGGAGCCCAAAATTATACCACCACACTATTTCTCTAAGTTTGATATAATATTACAAAACTATGTTTTTAAATATATATATCTCCCAACAATCCCCCCACTTATATTTTAAAAACATTGAGGAAGTGGTATATAGCTATGCATAAGCAAAGGCTTTCGGCTTTAACCTCTACATAGTGTTAAACTTTCTAAGTACCAGGTGACTAGAGTGACTCGTGTCTTGAACTCTAACTAATACTAGATTATTTAACACACACAACTATTTCTAGAGTAAAGTTCTTAAGTTCGCACATTAAGGCCATGTGCTTATCCCTTTTTTAACAAATGATCTAGAGAAATGCCCAATTTCTCATAGAAGGCGGCCACACCTTCACATTCGTATAGGTGAGTCTATCAAGGATACTCCTGTGTATCTCACTCTAACTTAAGAGCTATAGACATCATTAAGAGTTAAACACTCAACCTGTTTCCACTTCAGGATATCATGCTATGGGAATGCATGACTCTATCATATCATTTATAACTTCGTATAGTCCCTTTGAACCTATTTCTAGGTTGGGTATCCATTACAAATGACTCAACTTCTCACGGGTAGAAGTCCCATACTTTTAGAGATATTCCATACCTTTTCTCTAGCTAATCCTTTCGTCAAAGTATCAGCTATATTATCTCCAGCCATTATATGATCTACTCTAACAACACCAGTTGTGAGAAATTCTCTAACTGTGTCATGCTTTCGACGTATCTGTCGATTCATATTGTTATTATAACAATTATCTACTACTTCGATAGCCGCGGTACTATCGCAGTGGATCAAAGTGGATGGTATTGGTTTTTCCCATACTGGAATGTCTGACAACAGACTTTTCAGCCATCCTGCCTCTTCACTAGATGCTGCTAGTGCCATTAATTCAGCATCCATCGTTTATTGGGCTATAATTGTCTGTTTCTTTGATCTCCAAGATACAGCGCCCCCAGCAATAGTAAAAACATATCCACTGGTGGCCTTGGAATCATCTGATAGAGTGTTCCAATTAGCATCGCTAAATCCTTCAAGGACTGCGGGATACCTCTGATAATGTAATCCTAGGTTTGTGGTTATTTTCAGATACCGCATAACCCTCTCAATAGCATCCCCCTATTCCAAACTATGATTACTGGTAAACCTGCACAAAACTCCCACTGCATATGCAATGTCTGGTCTAGTACAATCAGTTGCATAATGCATACTTCCAATTATACTAGCATATTCAGATTGTCTAATACTTTCTCCAGTATTCTTAAATAGTTTCACATTAGGATCAAAGGGAGTACAAACAGGTTTACAATCAAAATAATCATACTTTCTCAGAATTTTTTCAATGTAGCGAGATTGATCTAAAGAAATACCACTACTAGTTCTAGTTATTTTGATTCCCAAGATTACACTAGCTTCACCCAAATCTTTCATGTCAAAATTCGAACTAAGCATGCTTTTAGTTTCATTGATAATAGATAAATTTGAACCAAATATGAGCAAATCATCTACATACAAGCAAACAATCACACACACATCATTCTCAGATTTATAATAGATGCATTTGTCACCCTCATTTATTCTAAGTTATTTGAAATCATTAAATTATCGAATTTCTCATGCCATTGTTTAAGAGCCTGTTTCAAACCATAAAGAGACTTTTCTAGCTTACATACTTTATGTTCTTGTCCAGGAATTACAAAACCTTCAGGTTGTTCCATGTAAATTTCCTCTTCTAGTTCACCATTCAAAAAAGCAGTTTTAACATCCATTTGATGAATAACAAGATTATGAGTAGCAGCAACAGCAATCAAAACACGTATAGATGTTAATCTAGTAACAGGGGAATAAGTATCAAAAAAGTCTACGTTCTCTCATTGCCTAAAACCTTTGGCAACTAGTCTAGCCTTATACTTATCTACTCTTATATCAGGTTTGAGTTTCCTTTTCAAAACCCATTTACAACCTATAGGCTTACTACCAGGAGGTAAATCTGTTATACTCCAAGTTCCGTTAGACATATGAGAATCCCATTCATTATCTACAGCTTCTTGCCAGAAACTAGACTCTACAGAACTAAACGCCTCTTGTAAATTGGAAGGTTCTTCCTCTATGGCGTAAAATTCAAAATTGGGATCTTTTGTCTCAGTCCTAGCCCTTTTACTGCATCTAGGTTCAACTTCAGTTATCCTAGTTTCTTTACTGCTAGGTTCTTCCAATCTAGGTACAGAAGCATCACTAGGTGCACTAGGTATAGAACCCTCACTATTACCCCCATTATTTCTAGATTTAAAAGGAAACCTCATTTCAAAGGAATCAACATCAATAGATTCAATAATAACCTTATTATTAATATCAAAGAACCTATAAGCTTTACTGTTTTGAGCATAACCAATAAAAACACATTCATAAGCTCTACTTTCTAACTTATGTCTTTTAGGATCAGGTTTCCTAACAAAAGCTAAACAACCCGAAACTCTAAAATAAGAGACATTAGGTTTTCTATTTCTCCAAAGTTCATAAGGAGATATCTTGGTTTTATTATTGGGAATGTGATTCAAAACATGGAAAACAGTCAACAAACATTCACCCCACCAATGTGAAGCAGCACCAGAACTAAGCAAACAAGCAACAATAAGTTCAGTCAGTGTACGATTCTTTCTTTCAGCTTTTCCATTCATTTGAGGATTATATGGAGCAGTTTTTTCATGTATAATGCTATTAGATTGATAAATTTCAGTAAAAGGAGCAGAATCATATTCAGTACCTCTATCACTTCAAAATCTCTTGATTTTCCTACCAAATTAATTTTCTATTTCAGCAATAAAAATCTTAAATTTTTCAATAGCTTCATTTTTATGGCTCACCAAATAAACATAAGTATAGTTGGAACAATCATCAATGAACATCATAATATATCTCTTGCCATTTCTAGTTAGGATACCTTCATATTCACACAAATCAGAATGTATTAAGTCTAGAGGTTTTGATTCTCTAACAACAGATTTATGTGAAGTCTTAGTTATTTTTGCCTGACTACAAAATTCACATTTTTCAAAATCATTTTCAGAAAATTTTGGGAGGACACCTAACTTTCTCATGTTATCTACTAATTTTTTACCCACATGACAAAGTCTACTATGCCAAACATTAAAATTGCAAACCATATAAGCATAAGATTCAATTTTATTCATAGCATCAACATTAAGCTTAAACATTCCATCAGTAGCATAACCCTATCCTACAAAACTATTATTCTTAGTTATAGTGTAAACATCAGACCCAATAGTTTGATACAACCCAGCCTTGTTGAGAAGATAGCCGGAAACAAGGTTCTTTCTCATTTATGGAGTGTGAATGACATCTTTCAGCATCAATGTCTTCCCAGAAGTAAACTTCATTTCTACCGTACCCGAACCTTTCACCACAGTGCTGTGAGAGTCTCCCAACAACACTTTCTTATCCTTGGTTTCCGCATAAGTCTTAAACATGGACCTATCAAAACAACAGTGACGCGAAGCACCACTGTCTATCCACCACCCATCGGATCTACCAACCATGTAGAAATCTGGATCCGAGACCATGGCAATTATAACGTCACCCACAGCATTAGCTTGTGCGTTATTCTTTTCCTTGTTAAACCTGCAATTCCTAGCCATGTGGTTTGTTTTATTACAGGTATAACAAATAAACTCAGAATTGGAATTCTGTCCATTTTTTTATGGGTGTTGGTTCTTGTTTTGATTAGGCCTTCCTCCTTTCTTCTGGTTCGGGTTAGGTTTCATATCCTTTTTCTTAGGTTTCAAATTGGGATGAGTCTTATTGTTAGAAATAATGAGAATCTCTTCCTTCTTATCTTGTTTCCGAGCTTCTTCCTCAACCCTGAGCTTAACAATCAAACTTTCAAGAGAAAATTCTTTAGTCTTATGACGCAAAGAGTTACGAAAATCTTTCCAGCTAGGTGGTAACTTATCAATCATTACAACAACTTGGTATTGTTCATCAATTTTCATACCTTCAGTCAAAATTTCATGGGCAATTTTCTGAAGTTCGTGATCCTGTGCAACAACTGATCTATCATCCACCATTTGATATTTCTGGTATCGGCTTACAGCATATTTCTTCGACCCGGATTCTTCAGTGTCATATTTTTTCTGTAAAACATCCCACACATCTTTAGCAGTATCAAAAGTGGAGTAATAATCATATAAATTGTCAGACAAAGCATTGAGAATATATTTTTTGCAATCAAAATCATCATCAATCCATTTGTCAATGGCTTTCTGTTTCTCCTTAGGAGTTTGAGAAACAACTTATTTGGCACCACCAGTAGGAGGTGGACCAGTAGCACCAGCGTCAGCATCAGTAGCACCAGCATCATCAGCAGCAGCAGAGGCATCAAGTGTACGTGTCTTATCAGCAACAGGTTCCAGGGTTCCAGGATGAACAGTCGACACAATCATGTGCAGCTTCATGAGTTTGAGATAAAATAACATTTTTTGCTTCCATCTTCTGAAGTGCAACACTTCAAATTTGAAGGGCTTGTTGGTATCATCAACGCGCTTCTTTTCAACCTCCATAGCAAAATCGAACCACCTTAAAAATGTTGGAAACAATGCAAAGATTCACACAAAAATAAATCTCAAACAACTGAGTCGCGGACTAGGTCGCTATCTTTAAGGTGTTTCGCGACTCTGCCTCTTGATTGTATGCTAGCAGTCAATTCTTGTCGAAAACCCTATGGGATAAAACAACTGATAACTCTCTTGTTAAATTTCTCTGCACAATGAGAAATCGAATTACAATACTCTTTCTAACACTTGCTCAGAATCACAAAAATAGATGAAAAAAACACTTCTTTCATCTTCTCCAGAAACTTTTCTTTTATAACTCAAAGGAAATCAATACGGTTTAATGCAAATCAATTTCGTAATAACTGCCCACTAAATATCCTCCATAATAGTAATAAAACGGTAACATTATAATTACCAAAAGTTAATAGAATTTATTAGGGAATATTAAGTTGAAAAACATTTTGGAAATCAAGAGTTAAAGACAGCAAAATATAAGTTTCTGGATCAGCAAACCTCCCAAGGCCCCGCTCTCCCGGATTTTATTAAATAATATAGATATATAAATATACCTAGTCAAATGCATGGGGTGAGACTTGAACCCAAGTCTATAGTGTGGGAGACCAAAATTATACCACCACACTATTTCTCTAAGTTTGATATAATATTACAAAACTATGTTCTTAAATATATATATATATATATATCTCCCAACAATCCCCCACTTATATTTTAAAAACATTGAGCAAGTGTTTTATAGCTATGCATAAACAAAGGCTTTCGGCTTGAACCTCTACATAGTGTTATACTTTCTAAGTACCAGGTGACTAGAGTGACTCATGTCTTGAACTCTAACTAATACTAGATTATTTAACACACACAACTATTTCTAGAGTAAAGTTCTTAAGTTCGCACATTAAGGCCATGTGCTAATCCCTTTTTTAACAAATGATCTAGAGAAATGCCCAATTTCTCACAAAAGGCGGCCACACCTTCACATTCGTATAGGTGAGTCTATCAAGGATACTCTTGTGTATCCCACTCTAACTTAAGAGCTATAGACATCATTAAGAGTTAAACACTCAACCTGTTTCCACTTCAAGATATCATGCTATGGGAATGCATGACTCTATCATATCATTTATAATTTCGTCTAGTCCCTTTGAACCAATTTCTAGATTGGGTATCCATTACAAATGACTCAACTTCTCACGGGCAGAAGTCCCATACTTTTAGAGATATTCCATACCTTTTCTCTAGCTAATACTTTCGTCAAAATATCAACTATATTATCTTCAGACCTTATATGATCTACTCTAACAACACCAGTTGTGAGAAATTCTCTAATTGTGTCGTGCTTTCGACATATCTGTAGATTCTTATTGTTATTATAAAAATTATCTACTACTCCGATAGTCGCGGTACTATCGCAGTGGATCAAAGTGGATGGTATTGGTTTTTCCCATACTGGAATGTCTGACAACAGACTTTTCAGCCATCCTGCCTCTTCACTAGCTGCTGCTAGTGCCATCAATTCAGCCTCCATCGTAGATTGGGCTATGATTGTCTGTTTCTTTGATCTCCAAGATACATCGCCCCCAGCAATAGTAAAAACATATCCACTGGTGGCCTTGGAATCATCTGATAGAGTGTTCCAATTAGCATCGCTAAATCCTTCAAGGACTGCGGGATACCTCTGATAATGTAATCCTAGGTTTGTGGTTCTTTTCAGATACCGCATAACCCTCTCAATAGCATCCCAATATTCCAAACTATGATTACTGGTAAACCTGCACAAAACTCCCAATGCATATGAAATGTCTGGTCTAGTACAATCAGTTGCATAATGCAGACTTCCAATTATACTAGCATATTCAGATTGTCTAATACTTTCTCCAGTATTCTTAAACAGTTTCACATTAGGATCAAACGGAGTACAAACAGGTTTACAATCAAAATAATCATACTTCCTCAGAATTTTTTCAATGTAGTGAGATTGATCTAAAGAAATACCACTACTAGTTCTAGTTATTTTGATTCCCAATATTACACTAGCTTCACCCAAATCTTTCATGTCAAAATTCGAACTAAGCATGCTTTTAGTTTCATTGATAATAGATAAATTTGAACTAAATATGAGCAAATCATCTACATACAAGCAAACAATCACACACACATCATTCTCAGATTTATAATAGATGCTTTTGTCACCCTCATTTATTCTGAAGTTATTTAAAATCATTAAATTATCGAATTTCTCATGCCATTGTTTAGGAGCCTGTTTCAAACCATAAAGAGACTTTTATAGCTTACATACCTTATGTTCTTGTCCAGGAATTACAAAACCTTCAGGTTGTTCCATGTAAATTTCCTCTTGTAGTTCACCATTCAAAAAAGCAGTTTTAACATCCATTTGATGAATAACAAGATTATGAGTAGCAGCAACAGCAATCAAAACACGTATGGATGTTAATCTAGTAACAGGGGATTAAGTATCAAAAAAGTCTACGTTCTCTCGTTGCCTAAAACCTTTGGCAACTAGTCTAGCCTTATATTTATCTACTCTTCCATCAGGTTTGAGTTTCCTTTTCAAAACCCATTTACAACCTATAGGCTTACTACCAGGAGGTAAATCTGTTATACTCCAAGTTCCGTTAGACATATGAGAATCCCATTCATTATCTACAACTTCTTGCCAGAAACTAGACTCTACAGAACTAAACGCCTCTTGTAAATTGGAAGGTTCTTCCTCTATGGCGTAAAATTAAAAATCGGGATCTTTTGTCTCAGTCCTAGCTCTTTTACTGCGTCTAGGTTCAACTTCAGTTATCCTAGTTTCTTTACTGCTAGGTTCTTCCAATCTAGGTACAGAAGCATCACTAGGTAAAGCACTAGGTATAGAACCCTCACTATTACCCCCATTATTTCTAGATTTAAAAGGAAACCTCATTTCAAAGGAATCAACATCAATAGATTCAATAATAACCTTATTATTAATATCAAAGAACCTATGGGATAAAACAGCTGATAACTCTCTTGTTCAATTTCTCTGCACAATGAGAAATCGAATCACAATACTCTTTCTAACACTTGCTCAGAATCACAAAAATAGATGAAAAAAACACTTCTTTCCTCTTCTCCAGAAACGTTTCTTTTATAACTCAAAAGAAATCAATACGTTTTAATGCAAATCAATTTCGTAATAACTGCCCACTAAATATCCTCCATAATAGTAATAAAACGGTAACATTATAATTACCAAAAGTTAATAGAATTTATTAGGGAATATTAAGTTGAAAAACGTTTTGGAAATCAAGAGTTAAAGACAGCAAAAAATAAGTTTCTGGATCAGCAGACCTCCCAAGGCCCCGCTCTCCCTGATTTTATTAAATAATATAGATATATAAATATACCTAGTCAAATGCATGGGGTGAGACTTGAACCCAAGTCTATAGTGTGGGAGCCCAAAATTATACCACCACACTATTTTATAAGTTTTATATAATATTACAAAACTATGTTTTTAAATATATATGTCTCCCAACAAGTGGAAACTTAAGAATCTCTGCTAAACCCCTGAGGGGAAGCGGTGAATCCTGAATGCGGTGTAACGAACCTGAATGCGGTTTTACATTATGCTTATGTAATGTCTTGTTCTTTGTTCTTTGTTCTATATTCACCTTGTGTGAATTTTTCTCTTAATATAACGTTGCCTTCAAAAAAAAAAGAAATAACACCACCGTCAAAAAAATTATAATGAACAAAAGTTAAAATTGTGTATGGTGGGATAAATATGAAGAACACATATGTAATTTTATTAACATGTTTAACTGTGAGTTACCACTTAACTCTCATTTTAACGGAAGTATGATCATTTTGTTGATAGTTTGTAACAATATGATGTTTTTGTGAATCAGGTCCTAATACTAGGACTGTTTTGTACATATTCCCAAAGGTTTACTACAAAAAAATATGTTGCTGGTTTGTATTATCCCACGAGTAATCATTACCAGATATTTAACGAAGTGTCGGTAGGAATGAATGGACTTATCATGATATTTATACAGACCACAATGTGATAATAACGGTGCAATGCTTTCATGGTTCAAATCTTTAGTTTACGTGAATCATCTTTTTTTGCCTCCTGCTCCGGCTGGTATATTCCAGCCGAAGACTCCGCCCAGGTGGTTGGTCGGGCAACTCGGGCGGTGTATACCAGCTGATCTGATTCGTATTTTATCGAGAAAATTAACTACATTAGCAGCTTAATTATTATTTTAATTGAACTGTGGAGGATTTTTGTCCGTTTAAGTGCCTAAAGAACCGCTAGGTGCTTTTTTCCCCAAAAGTCTAAAGGTGGACCAGCAAATTGTGACCATTGGATGTTGTTTTGTGGATCTCATTTGGATTTAAAAAACCCACCCCCTCCAAATCCAAAAGTGCAAAGGATGGTAATCTAATTGGTCCACACCAAATGGTCTGCCCCTAGACAGATCGCCTTTTTTTGTCGGTGTCTGAGCAAGTAGTAAATTATGCTTGTGAAAAATACTATAACCCCCTTACTATATGGGTTCAACATATAGAAGCCCCACAAAATGGATCATTCACTCTCAACTCCATACTTTAGGAAAATGCTATTACTAGGCCCAAAACTTTAAAATTCAGGGCTTATTAATAAAAAATTTATTACATAATGCCAAAATTGCCCTTTAGTATATTTAGGTAATAAAACTAGGTCTAGCTTTCATTTTCAGTTTCATTTTCTTTCTTATTTTCTCTTTCCACTCTAAAGAGATTTCTGGTTTACAAGCAGAGAGACGTTGTTCATGGCGTCGTTCTACGGAGAGGAGGAAAATAATTATCTCTATCGAATCTCTGCTATTTTATATACTGATGATGTTATAGATTTCTACTCGATTCAATGATTAAATCCTCCAACAATCAAGATTACTTTGAAAGGTTAATTTATATGTTCGATTAGCTCTGTTCAGCAACAAATCGGAAGAACAAGATAAGTTTCTCACCTCTATATTTGATTTTATTTGAAATCTCGCTGTGTTTTAAACAAAATGAATGTTTGAAAAAGTTGATTTACAGTTTCAAAAGGCTAATTAATTTGATTTTACTTCGAATTTTCGATCCAATTTATAATCATATTTTAGATCTGTAATCATCTTATGTTTCTCTTAAGTTTGAACTAATTTATTCGATTTTTTTTTTGTGAAATCTTTTTTAGGTTTTGTCCGTTGAGATTTGATAAATCTTCCAATTTTTCTCTAAACTTAAATATGATTTCAGGTCCGTTGAATTTATTGTGAATTTGTTGTTTATATTTTGTTGATACTTAGAGGAGGATGAAGAAATAATTTTGTTTCAGAAGAACAACTTCAAATTGATGTAGACATGCGCTATTTTTTGTTACAGTATGTGTAACTTGAGGTTACACATATATATCCCGTTGTATTTTTAGCACGGAATTTGTATTTTTCTATTGTTTTTTGTGAATTTGTTGTGAGTTTTTTGTTTGATACTGAGAAGAGGATGAAAAAACAATGTTATTTCAGAAGAACAACTTCAAATTGATGATGTAAACATGCTGTTTTTTTTTGTTTTACAGTATGTGTAACTTGAGGTTACACATATATATCATATTGTATTTTTAGCATGGAATTTGTACTTTTCTGTTGTTTTTTGTTTTTTTTGTGAATTTGTTGTGAGTTTTTTTGTTTGATACTGAGAAGAGGATGAAGAAACAATGTTGTTTCAGAAGAACAACTTCAAATTGATGATGTAGACATGCTATTTTTTGTTTTACAGTATGTGTAACTTGAGGTTACACATATATATCCTATTATATTTTTTGATTATCGTTGTTGATGTTGACGTTGTTGTTTAAGTTCGATTTGCTGGTTTTTTATCTTGATTTTTCATAATTTAGTTTTGTTGTGTTCTTTGATTTGTTTCATAATTCAATTCAGGTTAGGTTCAATTCAAATCTCTTCCGAATAGACTTTGTGAAGATAAATCCTGAGATTAGAAGTATTTCATGATAGATATGGGGAAGATTGGGTGAATGCAATCACTCAGCAGGCAAACATTCTTACTCATGTCAGTAATATCTACTACTCAGTGCCTCAGGTAAAGGTTCTTTTGATGAATAAAAGTACTTTTTTTTGTTTCTGCATAACATAGTAGTATGCGCTATGTCAATAAATCATTTCTCAGTAGTATGCTCTATGTCAATAAATCAGATTAAAATACAGTTGATAGTGTTCTTTAGATTACTTGATTGCAGTACTAAAAGTATTATGGCGTGCAATTCGGTAGTTTAATTAGTTAAGATTGATTGTTCCACTGAATTTACTACCTTTATGGATTAACTCTGTCATCATTTCTCAGTAGTATGCGCTATGTCAATAAATCGGATTAAAATACAGCTGATAGTGTTCTTTAGATTACTTGATTGCAGTACTAAAAGTATTATGGCGTGCAATTCGGTAGTTTAATTAGTTAAGATTGATTGTTCTAACAATCACTGAATTTACTACCTTGTGAAACTCATTTGTAACATACTACATCTATTAAATTTGTATTGGGAATTTTAGCTGATTGTGCTTGATTTTCCTTTTGTATTTATTGGTATGCAAAAGTATGTGAAACTTATAGATACACATGCTAATTAGATGTGTAACTTTTAGTTACACAAGCTAATTTGATGTGTAATTTCTAGTTACACATGCCGATTGAATGTGTAACTTCAGGTTACATAGATTTCACTTACATATAATATTTAATTCAGGTTCTCGTGTTGGCAGAGTAGAAAGGAGGGACTTCAGACGCAATGATTGAGAACAAGAAGAGGATATCATGGACGGAAATAAGAAGTCAAAGATGATGTGAGTATCTTATACATTCTTAATCTTTGACTTGTCCCATAATATGTTAAACAGATTTCTAGGTTCCAACTGTGTAGATGTAAAGTTACTGTGTAGATCAACTTGTTATTGACGTTGATAATTTCGAGCAAATTCAGATGCCCCTGTGTCTGCCTATATGTAAGTAATGGAAATGGTTTGTTGAAGTAAGTGTAGGAGCAACTAGTGAAACTAGGTTAACTAGTTTAAGTCCATAGAAAAAGTAGTGTATGGACAGCAGAATGAAATATCCAGAAATGTATATTTTTGTAAGGACTATTAGCTTTTAGTATGATGCCTTCAGACTTTACGACTACGCAATGATAATTGGATGTGTAGATACTAGTTACACATGTTAATTATATGTGTAACTTCTAGTTACACATGCTAATTGGATGTGTAACTGTGAGTTACACATGATAATTATATGTGTATAATAAGTTTAAGTGAACCCGAAATGATGAGAAGTTCTATTTATTAGTTGTATGTATTCCTGAACTAGTTGCTTTCATTTTTATTTTTTTGTGCCTTTCCATTCCTTTTTGAATTGTTTAAGCTACATGCTAGGTAAATATATCTTTCATATGTACTTCTCCTTTCTTGTTTCAACTTTGCGTATTTTCATTTGTAACTGCTTTCGTTGCTTAAATTTTGTTAAGTTTTGGTTTTGTTTCACAAATTGCTGTGTATTGAGTCGCGTAAACTTCGGGCATCAAATTTAACGTAGACAGGGAACTAAAAATACAGGTTACACAAGTTTCTTGTGTTTCTAACTGCAGGTTACACAAGTTCTTTGTGTTTCTAACTGCAGGTTACATGTTCTCAGTTAGAACATTTAGTACGATTTCTGATTTTTTCGAACTAGAAAGATTGTTAGGTTGGTAGTATCTAGTGTAAGCTATAATACATGACTTTGAATTGTAAATGGTATTTATAAGACGGAGAGAAGGTACGTCCTTACTCTAAAGAGTTCAAATTACTACAGGTTACACAAGTTCTTTGTGTTTCTAACTGGATGTTACACAAGCCATATGGATGTGTAACTGCAGGTTACACAAGCATATGCATGTGTAACTACAGGTTACACAAGTCCTTTGTGTTTCTAACTGCCGGTTAAACAATCCATATGCACGTATACCTACTAAGAATCGATAAGCATTTGTAAACAACTATTTGATGATTCTTAGCTCTTTTATAGTTGAAAATGTGCGCTTTATATGGATGTGTAACTCTTAGTTACACAATTCAAGTGCATCTGTAACTCTCAGTTACACATACTATATGCATGTGTAACTCCTCTTTACACTAGACAGATGCATGTGTAACTCCTAGTTACACATGCTAAAATGAACAAACTTTCAACCAAAAAATTCCACATCCTAGGTATCCAAGTCATATGCATGTGTAACTGTCAATTACACATGACAGATGAGTTACACATGCTAAGATGGGTTATCATGTGTCTTTTTTGTGATCTTTGTTCTAGAATTTTGCCTTACAATTGTTCTATAATATTTTTTTGTTTTGCTTTTTATTCATCCAACCTAATCCATGGATGTTTATGTCGTTGCAGATATGCAAGCATTTTGGAGTGAGGAAGACAAGAAAGAAAGGCAAAACTTCTATTATAGGTTTCAGTGGCTTATTTCTAGTGTTATAACTCATTTATTGTGTTCAACAACAATCGATTACTATAACTGGTAAACATAGATATTATTGTAAATGCATATTAATGCGATATATGTATTTTTTGTATATATTTTTTCTTCTATTGTGTAACTGTTGACTACACATGCCATATGCATGTGTAACTTCTTATTACACATGTCATATGGATGTGTAACTTTTAGTTACACACTATTGAATACACAACATGAATGTGTAATTTTTATACATGTGTAACTTCCAGTTACACTTGCAATATCAATGTGGTCGGAGGTGGTGGTTGACGGCGGTGGTGAGCGGTGGTCGGTTGATGGTGGTCGGCGGTGGTGGTTGCCGGTGGTGGTGGTCGGAGGTGGTTGGCGGTGGCTGGAATGTCATCACATAATATTTTAATAATCTTGGGCCTAAATTTAATTTTTATTTAATTTGGGGCTTGACAATATATAAAAGGGTATCAAGGTCTTTTAATTATGGGTTATCCATGGGTGGGGCTTTAGCCTAATTTTCCCATTATGCTTTTACTATACGGTTCCACTTGAGTGCGTCAATAATCTCATACCACATTTGTACATCATTATTGGGCCGACGGATCGGAGAGCCCGAAGGAAGAAAGTCCCTTTTATGGCCACTTTTTTGTAAAATGTAGGCTAACACAAATGTTCAATTTGATTAAAAAATTGGAATTTGATGGTAGTCTTTGGGAATGAAAAACCTAAAATGTCCTCCCTTTTAGTCTAATTATTATAACTCCTTGTAGATCCTATTTTTTCAGGGGTATAATTGGCAACCAAACTTTAATATAACATATTTAAAGATCCATGCCTTGGAATTTTACAAATTTTATGTCATTGGAAAGGATTTTAAAAAATCTACACAACGAGTACAAATAAGTAGTACAACCGTTGCCACGGTGGGAGGGCCGACCGAAGAAGAATTTAAATACGAGGTTTGTCTGCGACTATTTTCGCTTTGTTTACAGAAAAGTGATATTTTCGTTCCGTTTCAGAAAAATTGATATTTTCACCCCGTTTCAGAAAAAGTGATACTTTCGCCCCGTCTCCGAAGAAGTGATACTTTTCTCCTCGTTTCACTTTTTTCGAAACGGATAGAAAGTATCACTTTTCCCTAAACGGAGTGAAAGTATCACTTTTCCCGAAAAGGAATGTGAAAGTATGACCTTTTTTTAAAAGGAAAAATTGGTCGATCCATAAACCAAAATATGGTTGCATGATGTGTTATGCGTCCTTTGTAGTGGTTTGCATAATAGCTATGCATTCAATTTTCAAGAATTGTGCCTAAAATAAAAGTATCGCTTTTCTTGAAATGAAGGGAGTACATCGTTTTATTAGTTGCAAAGGAAAATTAGTTGATGCATAAACCAAATTATGGCTACATAAAGTATTATGTATCCTTTGTGGTGGTTTTCATAATGGATATACATTTAATTTTCAAAAATTGTGCCTAAAATGATAAACACTTCCGAATTTTTCGTAAAAACTCTAAATTTGATATTGTTGTTTGGGCTCGTTGGATAGGTTTTTTTATTAGCTTTCCAACGAGATAAAATTTATAAAATTCCAAGGCACGGATTTTTAAATATATTATATTAAAGTTTGGTTGCCAATTATACCCTTAAAGAATAGGATATATGAGGAATTATAATAATTCGACTAAACGGGAGGGATATTTTGGTATTATCAAGTGCACACTACCAAAATCTTTTTATGAAATTTCAATTTTTTGTTAGGATTCAATTTACAAAAAAGTGGTCATAAAAGGGACTCCCTCCCTTCGGGCCCTCCGGTCGGTCGGCCCAACAATATAAAATTTAATGTTTTTACGAAAAATTTGACGATGACTTTTAAAATTTAATGCATAGCCATTATGCAAAGAACGCGCAATTGGGGGATACCCAATCTAATTGGGGGATATTGATTACTTCCCCCAACCCATGGTTTCTGCTAAAGGGTGACCATTTTTTATGAAAGTACTAAAATACCCTTTGGTTAATTAAAAATCTTAATGAAAAGACTGTTATACCCTTTTCCCTAAAACATAAATTCTAAAAACCAAATCATTTATCCCCCATTTACACCTAGGTTTTGATTTTGATTTTTTTTCCTTCCATCTTCTTCTTCATCCGTTTAATCATGCCTCCTCGAAAGAAATCAAAAGCCCAATCGAATTCAAAATCGATTGTTCAACACAAACAACAAGAAATAATCAATCGGATTGTCGAAGAAGAAGAAGAAGAAGAGGAGAACTCGAACAACCAACCGCTCGTAAACATGGCTTATGTGAGAAGGTTAGTGATTTTGAACTGGTTTACAACAGTGGGTTTAGCTTATAATCGCGAACCCTAACTCAAACAACTGAGTTTCAGTGATTTCTAGCATTGACATTTGTATGAATACAATGCCGGTACAAAATAACGGCATAGAATTTAGGTTGAAGACAACGCCGGTAGATAGTTACGACAATGATTTTAGTATGAATGGTATGCCGGTATTGAGTTACAGATCACCTGAAAATGAATGTTTTGTCCCGGCATTGATTTTAGGTTGACTTCAATGACGGTAGTATGTCACGGCATTGATTTGAATTTATACGTGTATGCCGGCAGTCCACTTTAAGTACACAGGAAAACCCTTGGAATTTGTTATCAATATTGGCATATAATTTAGGTTGAATACGATGCCGGTACAAAAGTTGTATTTTACACATGAAAACCCTTGAAATTTCAGTCCATTTTGAATTTTTTTTAATAGGTTTTCAGTCCACTGTCGGCACAGACATTTAATTTCCGAGCATGCCGGTACTGCTACCGGCATGGTATGTTGCTTGAATTTCTTTGAGAGTGCGAGACAGCAAATCGTAGAAATTATTTTCCTGCGAGAAAATTGAATTTCAGTCAGTTTTGATTTTTTTTTTCCGGTTTTCAGTCCAATGCCGGCACAGTCATTTAATTCTCGAGCATGCCAGTACTGCTACCGGCATGGTATGTTGCTTGAATTTTTATGAGAGTGCGAGACAACGTCTCGTAGAATTTTTTTTTCCTACGAGAAAATTGAATTTCAGTCCGTTTGGAATTTTTTTCCGGTTTTCAGTCCACTTCCGGCACAGTCATTTAATTTTCGAGCATGCCGGTACTTCTACCAGCATGGTATGTTGCTTGAATTTCTATGAGAGTGCGAGACAGCGTCTCGTAGAAAAAAAATTTCTACGAGAAAATTGAATTTCAGTTTGTTTTTAATTTTTTTCCGGTTTCTAGTCCACTGCCGACACAGTCATTTAATTCTCGAGCATGCCGGTACTGCTACAGGCATGGTATGTTTCTTGAATTTCTATGAGAGTGCGAGACAGCGTTTCGTAGAAAAAAAAATCTACGAGAAAATTGAATTTCAGTCCGCTTTGAATTTTTTTTCGGTTTTCAGTCCACTGCCGGCACAGTCATTTAATTCTCGAGCATGCCGGTACTTCTATCGGCATGGTATGTTGCTTGAATTTCTATGAGAGTGTGAGACAGCGTTTCGTAGAAAAAAAAATTCTACGAGAAAATTGAATTTCAGTCCGTTTTGAATTTTTTTTTCCGGTTTCCAGTCCACTGCCGGCACAGTCATTTAATTCTCGAGCATGCCGGTACTGCTACCGGCATGGTATGTTGCTTGAATTTCTATGAGAGTGCGAGACAAAATCTCGTAGAAATTATTTTTCTACGAGAAAATTGAATTTCAGTCCGTTTTGATTTTTTTTCTGGATTTCAGTCCACTTCCGGCACAGTCATTTAATTCTCAAGCATGCCAGTACTGCTACCGGGATGGTATGTTTCTTGAATTTCTATGAGAGTGCGAGACAGCGTCTCGTAGAAAAAAAAATTCTACGAGAAAGTTGAATTTCAGTCCGTTTTGAATTTTTTTCCGGCTTTCAGTCCACTGCCGGCACAATCATTCAATTCTCGAGCATGCCGGTACTGCTATCGGCATGGTATGTTTCTTGAATTTCTATGCCGGCACATGATGTAAAGTATCCAGAAGCTTGAAAAAAAAAATCACTTGATTACCGACATTGATATATTTTTATCGAGCATGTCGGCACTTACTTACGGCATTGAATGTTAGTTACCAAGCATACCGGTATCATTTTCCGGCATGGTCTTCATCATTTCCGGCGATTTAAAAAAAATATTTCTGACAAGACTTGCAGTTTTGCATTCTTTTTAATTAATTTTTCTATGTTGGTATTTAACTTTGGAAGGCACTGCTTCCTGTATGTTTTCATTCAGTACCGGCATAGTTGTTTGTTTGAATACTATGCCGGTTTTGGTTTCAAAATGGGGGATATCGGGCTGCTGGCATTGTCATTCTGTGAATACTATGCCGGTATTGGTAGTTTCAGCATTGTATTCATACAACTACTATGCCGGCATAGAGCTTTTTCAGTTGAAAAAATGGTGGGCTCAAAGAAAAAAAATCATATTTTCAACCTCTTAGCAGCTTTACCTGTGTGTTGGGGATGCTTGTATGTTGTGCAAGTTTACTTTCTTGTGTAGGTTCTTCAAATAACTCTCCTTGCTCGTAAAAATCATCATTCAATGGTGTTGGCTCAACAAAGAGTTTCAATTATGAGTTGTTGTCATTAGCAGCAATTCTCTCTTCACAATCATCCTCCATTTTCACCAAAAAAAATTCCTCCCAATTTTTTCCCCTCCATCTACTCTCACCTCACTTACCCAAATTCAAATAAAAACACACACTAATCTTATAACAAATACTTAACATTTTTACTAATTATTATTAAACACTAATTAAGATTAGTGAGGGGTATATTAGGAATTAAAAAAAATATGGATGGGGGTAACCATGAATTTCTATTGGGACACCGTTTTTGTCATGTAGTTGTATCCCCCAATTGTGCATTCTTATGCAAGGCACGACAAAGGATGCATAATACATGGGGAAATTGAGGCAAACCACCACAATGAATACATAGCACATGGGGTAAATTGATGCAAACCACCACAAAAGATGCATAAAAAGTGGGGAAAATTTATGTAAACTACCATAAATTAGATGCATATCAATTTTAACCTTATAACACCATCACACATAATAGTGTTTTGCTTTTCTTCGGTCGGTCCTCCCACCGTGAAAGCAGTGATCTAGTAAGATATAGTTATATCCAAAGGCATCCTGCTTATAATCGATGTAATTTTTTTATAGATTTACAAGAGTTTTCTAGGCTTTCGCATACGGCATACACCATTTTCATGCGAAATTGTTTGTCTTAAAAAAATCAGGTTTCACTTGGCAATCCAAATATTCGATAACACAGTAGCAATTGTTTCCATGTCTCCTCAATGTTTCCATGTCTAGTCTTCTAGAAAATAATCAAGATTCCAATCATATTTAAAAATTAGGGGAGACATGGTTGTATTATTGAAAAGATTACGGTCCCGCATAGCTAGCCATGACTTAAAATGAGAGAATAAGTAATTTCGTTTTTCATAGGATTGGTGTTGTTATTCAGAAAAGGATTGGGGCTCAGCTGGTTGCTCGGCTACCATCCAATTCTCTTGTAACCGAAGATGATTAGTTTTTTAAACCTTTAATATTATTATTTTTTAAATCATATTTTGGGATCTTCAGATTCTTCACTAGTATGTTAGATAACAATCCAGTTTCCAGGAACATTAAATTAAACCGACCTAGAAAAAGGACATTGGATGAGAAGATGCACAATATCTTCAAGCGTGTTGGTTACAAAGGATGTCGTTGGTGGAGACATTAAAAAGAATCAATGAAATCATTTAGTGAGTCCATAGAGAATATATCAAGCACTCCCAAAGAAACTAACTTGATTTTTAAAATGAGTTGTAATTTCTAAATACTTTTAAAAACCTCATTTGATTGAGAACATCGGACCGAATGAATATTTATGATGTTAACATTGCCATGAGATGTAATTGGAAACTCGTCGCTTCTATTTAATGTTCATCTTATTTTATCTTGCCATGAGATGGTACCTAATCATAAAGATTTTCCCGATAACATCTTGATCAAGGAGGTTGTTCAGGATAATGTAGTAATAGCTTCTAGTATCCCCATTAATTAACGAATTAGCCGATAAGAAAATCGAACACACATAATTATCCTTTAGGAAGGTTAGTTTTAGTATAAGAAATACATTTATCGAACCAATTAACTTGTGCTAATCTCTAAAACGCATTACGGATTGATTAAGGTCATGCCCGCAATAATAAAATTTCGAACCCGTAATAATAATATTTTTATTTTATTTTATTTTTTGTAATTGGGATTTTAAAATACATGCTATTTTAAAAATCAAAGCCTAAAGCTGGTTTGTAATTAGGTATTTAAAATACATGCTTTTTCAAAAATCATAGCCTAATGCGGGATTTCTGATTGCAATAGCTTGATTAAAAGCCTCGATTTATTCGAAATCCAAAACGTCTAGTCTTCTGTTTGAGGGGCTTATGTTTTTTTATAAAAGTGTATTAGGAAGATAGAAAATACAAATATGACAAAGTGTCATAGAAATTAACACATGAAGAGTTCAACGGCGATATTCTAGATTAGGATAACCATTTATTTTTCATTTTCCAAACTAATTTTTAAATTCATATATTAATTAGTTCGTCAAATGATTTCATTATTTATTTTTTGACGAAGAACAATATGCGCAATTGTTTCTCATGTACACTTATATGTCGAACTTCAAATCTTCATTATTATTTTTTGCAGAAACTATTCGATAGACTATTATTAAAGAAAAAAACCTCATTTTTTGAAATTTATGGATTAGAGGGAAAAAAGGCTTAAACTATAAGGAAAGTTCGTCATGATTGTGACAGAAATTGGGAAACCAAAATGAATTAATTTGATTAGATTTCTAAGTGAACTCAAAGTAATAATTGAAGGGTGAAAATTAAAGAAAACATGCTGAAGTTTATGGGTAACAGTATCATTTAGCTTGATATATTTTGTCATATTAACATCAATTAAATTAAACATGATTAATGGGGATTTATCAAAAAATATTGTGAAATGTTAGTTACAGACCCATTAAAAAAGACTACTAAGACAGTGTGAAGTGAAAACCAACAAAAAAGAAAAAAAAAAGATGAAGTGGCATTAACTAAGTTGAAGTTTTGGTTATAACAGGGGTTTACTCAATAAATACTTTTATCGATTTCCAAAGAGTTTAATGGATTTACAAAGTATTGTGTTATTGGTTGTATACTTTTAAAATCTCTTTCAAAGTTTATGTTACTCGTTGTAAATTGTCAAAAGGTCTTCTAAAGTTTGTGTTACTCGTTGTAAACTTGAAAATTCAAAGACTTTGCATACTTATATATTTTCAAGACTTTGAGTGACTTTTGGGTATATATTTGCCTTGATAAAAGTCTTTCAAAATATGTAAGATTTTGGAAGACTTCCAATTTTTTTATAAAGATGTATTTTACTCTATCTTATTTTTTTCCATGAATACACATCTATAAAACTCATATTATAGATGAGTATAAATTATATGATATGATTAAATATTTTTTTAATTTTAATTATTATGTACAAATGTACAATAATAATTAATTTAATTTATTGTTACACTTTATTGTATTTCATTGAGCCAAAGAAATAAGTTACATATATAAAATAATAATAATTTATTTTAATTTAGTTGAAGTTACTATAATAAATAAGCTACAATAAATTTTATATTTATGTCTATCATGCATATTTCCATATAAAATTTGTTTATACAACTCTTCAAGACTCTACAAATGTCTGCAAGACATTAGACAACTCTGCATAACTCCGCAAAAGTTTGCCTAATTCTGTATAATTCTCGCAAAATTATTAATTTTCATGACTCTTTTTAAATCTCTACAAATCTACAAATGTATTTATTGAGTAAACCCCCGTAAGTTATGCAAATTTATGAAAATATGGAAAATGAACTTTGAAATATTAAGATCACTAGGGCTTAACCCGTGCAATAACGGCACGGGAAATGATATGTATTTCAAATATATCCATCGGCTCATACATATCATAATTGTTTGCGAAAAATCGATCCAGTCGTTCTAAGTCTAATTGTTTTTGAGGTGTTGGTTAATAAACATGTCCTTATCCTCAAATATTTTAATATTATGTCTGTATGTTATATAATCCTTTAGGACAAACATAGTTAATCGCTAACCAATTCCTCAAAATCCTACGGGCCTATGGGTAGTAGAACACTAATTCATTCACTTCTTCAAAACAATGTAGTGTTCCTACTTTGAAAAGAAATAAATCATCAAAGGTCGTTCACCAAATTTGTTATGAAACTGAAAACACAAAATTACTTCAAAATCAATCAGATTAATCTTACAAAATTTGCTAGCTTAAGGAATTACTTTTTTCCCTTTGGTGATATAAATAATTCCAAATTTACATAGATTTGTGTTTATTCATTTTCCTAAAGTTTGTAATCTGTAATTCTTGATCCATTTCGTTTCTTATCTACTTATCTCCTCTCTTTACAAATTACCAACTATTTCTCAAGCATACATGATCACATGAAGTCGAGGAGGACTGGCAGAAACATAAATCATGACAAAAAATGGGAATATAGAGAGATATGAGAAAATAAATCAATTACAATTGATTCGTATGTCGCCTTGTATTGGTCAATTTTTTTTAATAGGTTTTATCTTCTTTCCTGCCCCGACCCGAAAAATCTTAAAACCACAACTATTGATCTATCTTCTTCTTAGAAAAATTTGGTATTTAATTTATTTATTTTTGTTGTCAACTAACAAGTAAAATGCAAATAAAATTTGAATGAATTACATCGAGGAAATAGGCAAACGCACAACAAGCTGCGCCGCAAGCCCCTTTTGAATTGCAAATCCTAACCTATGAAAAACAAACTCTCTCGACCCAGGAGTCATAACATTACCGTGCATGACTTTCTGGACTCTTTTGAGGAGTCCAACCGCCTCTGGAGCTAAAAAACCAAATGTATCAAAAGAGAAGGGGATAAAGGCATGCCCATTGTCATGACACGCTTTCTCATGTTTCGCTATCTTACCTGAAGCAGCCCTTAACGCCACTTTCCCGACTGTAAACGTGCCATGTACGATTCCTACTAACGGAGAAACCTCAGTAAGATCAACACATGCATGTTTTTCGTTATCCCACCTAAAAATTAAAACATCCGCCGGCCTGAGCATCGATCTCTCCTCAAGTGGATCAGTCAAAAAGTTGACAGAAGCTTCTTTCTTCGAAGAAATACCGGCTCTCCATAGTATATCATACAAAATGTCCCTCACATGATCATGTCTATGTTTAAAACCAGGGTCCACCTTACAATGAACTGTGTGTTCCCCATAAGCGTCCAAACACCCAGTGATACAAGCAGGACACCGAGAGTCATATGGGTATAAGGGGATCATCAATCTGTATTTAAGGATGGTACGGTACTCCACAGTTGACATTTTCTGCCCAAGGCCTTCAATTGGAATAGCGAGGAGGAAATCCTGAGCATGCCCTGCTTGCAGACAACCTAACACTGCTTTTTGTCTACCCGACAACTCGTAAACTATGTCCATGTCCTTAACTACTTTACCAAAAAGAGCAGACGCCAAAGTACTCTGGGTTTTAGTGGGGGCGGTGTCTTTACTGGTAAAGCTGCTAAAGTCAAAATCATGGAGAGTTTCCTGTAACATCGTCAAAGCTTGGTTGAAGTTGTCATCCATGCCTTCTACCTCCCCACTCCTTAATATATGATCATGCAACCCCCAAGTTTGGACACGTGATGCTACGAAAGCATATTGGGAAGCCTCTCTAGCAGTATATATGCCCAACCCTCCGTATCTAATTGGAAATGTAGATAATCTCCATTGTAAATTCCCAAAAAACGGACCCCCACAAACCACTATGCCCTCAACCACCTCTCTCAAGCCTGTATCAAAAATGTCTACTGCCTCCATAATGAATTCTGGATGGCAAATACGAAGTCCAAAAATCAACTTGGAAATACCCATACATGCACGTAGAAGTAGTAATTCACACTGAGGATCACGAAGCTTTAATAAAACCTGCATTAGTTCAACTGCTTTTTATGCTCTCTTGATGGCAAGGCCCTTCACAAACACATCATCTAAGCTGACTGCTACCCCCAATAATTTAACACCATTTTTGGGTCTTGAAATTTCAGCAGGAAATATCCCATCTCTCACCTTACGTCCATCACAAGAAGGCCAGAAAATTTCTGTTTTCTTAATGTTCAAAATAAGCCCTAATGTCGGCCCATCCGTGTGAATAACCGTAAGAGCTTTCGCTACTTCTGTTGTGTCACCAATAATAGTTCCACCGTCAAGGTACCAATCCTGTAAGGATAATGTACATTCCTCGTTTATTTTCTTTACAAGCTTGTGGAGCACTAGAGCAAATAATAACGGCCCCAATGGGTCGCCCTGTTGTACCCCCGCTGAGGAAATTATGTAGTAATCCCCCACATATAGTCTTGCGGGCTGTCCATATAAGTATTCAACCCATGGTGATATGGATGGGCATGACTTGCGCACCTCAAGAATCATAGCCGTACGGTCAACAAGGTTGAAAGCATTTGTAAAGTCCACTGTTAACATAGTAAGCTTATCATTCATGTGGTGTTTATTGACAAATCTATTCACAGCATGAAGAATTGCCTCCGCACCTCCAGAAACACCTACCCCGAACTGATAGTCCTGTAGGTATTCAGCCATGTCCTTGCCAACCCCTTTCATAGCCACTTTGGACACAAGGCGACGCCAAATTGTCCCCACAGCGATGGGACGGATGATGTTGTCCGGCTTGAGAAGAGGTGTTAAAGGAGCTGATGCAATGAACTCCGCAAGCTTAAGTGGACATCTCCCACATAGCCACAAATTAACAACCATTGTTATTTCCACGACTAAGTCTGCTGCAACAGCCGAGCCCTCCCCACAGAAAGCATCCAAAAGGTGTTGTGCTCGAAGGCCGTCCCTGCCACATGACGTGCCCTTTGGGAATGATTTGATACAACTAAGAATGGTCCATGTCTCTGCTACTAAGGGTGTATCATGCAGTGGGATGGAAGGCATCTGTGGAGGAGGCATAGTCGGGTGTTTATCCTCAAGAGCTTATCTTGTCTCTGCATTGTTTGGCGCCACCCCAGACGAACTAATAGCCTTTACAGCAGCAGTAAAATGCCCATCTGCGACCTTACGTAAGAAGGTTGTGACATTAGTACCTAGCCTGTCCCTTATTTTTTCTATGTCATCTTCCATATTCACAACACATCTTGTCACAGGCGACTTCAAAGCTTCCCTTACAAGCATGTGTATCCCACCAGATTCCCCCCCAGATTACCAAGGCTTTAAGAATTTGTTTTTGCTGCAACATTTTATGATTACCATACTTGCATTCTGATCTCCCTTTAGGCCGAAAAACCCTCAATGTCAGTCGAGGGAGAAGGAACAGTTTGACCCAATTCATAACAGACTTAGGTTTTGTCGCCACCTTAAGAAGCATGAAGCGTCGCCTTCAAGGTATGTGAAAAATCCAATCTGCAACCCCTTGGTATACTCTTCACAGTGCGAATTGGAGCCCTGAAAACTGCATCCACTGTCTCCACATTGAGTTCAAAATTATCTACTTATGATTGGAACGCACTTACCTGCTGGCAGGGACGAGATATACCCACAATTACTTCAACCACTTACCCTTCAGAGGTTACAGGTCGTACCTCAGTGTCCCCTTCATGTTTACATGCTCTAATCAAAGCCTGGATAGTCATGCAATCAAAACATAACCATTGTTTCAAGGATTTCAAAGTATTCTCTAATCCAGCAAAAATGTCTAAATCGCATCGAATGGCATGTTGTAGAGAATTTTTCCTTTCCTTATTGCAGAGATGAAGTCTCTTCAAATGAGGGATTAAGCAAGCAAAACCCTTACCTCTATTCTCCCCATCTGGACACCCATAAAAATATTTAAAGGGACACAAAAACACACATTTTCCAGTGGATGACATTCAGTCACAACATCAAACAGTATGCACACCTGAAGCCCAAACACGGACTGAGAAGCACCAACCAGAACAAGGAGTTCTCAAGAAGCACCAGCAGCCGCAAACAGAAGGTTGAAGAAATAAAACGTGCAGCCAAAACTCACAAAGTAAGGGAAGTACGATGAAAAAAAATGAAAACAAAAGAAAAACTTGTGTTTATGAGGAAGAAACCCGGCTAGGAAAAATAAACGAAGGAAAAAGAAAAACAACTCACCCCCACTCTAACCCATCGAGGTGATGGTGGTGATGAGATAAGGACGGTGGAAAGTTGTTTGCCGATGGTGGTTTTAGGGTTTCGACGGTGGTTTTAGGGAGTTCTCAGCAATGGAACCCTTCTTCTCCTCCTTCTTCCCCTATATAAATTTTTTAACCATGAGTTGGTTAGCGCTTGGAATAGTAATGAGTTGAATAGTGGTAATACCATCCTTGAAGTGAAACAAATTGCATACTGGGAGGAGTTAAGTACCTCAATCCTAAAAAGGGATTTGTGATAGGGATAGGTTCCCAAGTACATAGATATATATAGGTGCTAAGTACAACCTATATAATGTACGTTCATGAAGGTTTGACATAGCAGATTGGTTTCGAAGATATTTTAATGTTATTGCGGATAGGTTCTGGTATAGCATTAGGGTGGGTGTTGATTGCCGAATGGGGAAGGTTTTAGTTGGTTATTACGGTAATTGGTTCTATTTATTTTATCTTTAGGCGAAGTGCTTAGCTTGCGACTTATTTGATTTCCCTTTTATATTTCTCTGTGATACGACGAACGAATGAACTTGCTTGGAGTTTGTTGATTACATTTTTTCAGGTGTTGATAGGAATTGTGAAGGAGTTTAATTGATTCCAACATTGGTGGATATTCAGAAGATATCTAACTGATGGTGGAGATCTACACTTCTTCTTTTATTTAATTATTTCGTTATTTAGTTGTGAGGAAGTGGGAGTACTTCTTTGGGTAGACTTCATGCTATTTTTTTTCTTTGTTAGTTCAGCGTTATTTATGGAGGGATTTTATTGTTGAAATCAAGAACACAAAAAATTCTCGACATCATTATTTTTCGTTAAGAAATAAAATTCCCTTCTGCATATTCAATTATAATGGATCCGTGTTCCTAGTTTTCTTTGGTTATGTACCTTGTTGTAGGAAATTAACGGCATATTTTCTATTTAATCATCGGCCGGGGTTATATGGAAAGTAGGGCTGTTACATAGTTTTTGAGGTTGAGAGCAATTTCCATTATTCAACAAACTATGTTTGCGATAAAAAAATTTCTCTAAAAACATCAAATAACACTATTGTTCACGAACTGAATTTTGGTTCGTGAAATGTGCATAAAACTGATGTTATTGAACTCCAAGGTAGATAATAGTTCTCAAAATAAATTTTTTAGTTCGCAAAATAATCAACTTCAAGATATTCCTGGACACTTTTGATATTTTCTCTTATATTAACGAATTGAATCTTCAGTTCACGAACTATGCACTTTGGGTGTGATCCTAGAACTCCAAGATATATTGAGTTCGCGAACCAAGTTTTTGAGGTTTGCGATCTTCTATATATTTGGATATTATTGAACTCTAATTTTACTTGGTGGTTTATAGACCTTAAGTTATTCATGAGTTAACTTTAATGCATGATTCTTTAATCGAAAAATTTACGAGTGCACATTTTCTTCGAATTACATGGTAAACTTCTCACATGGTTGCATGGTTTACACTCCTCGAAACCAGACCAATATTCTTCCTGAAAGTTGGGTTGATATGTTTAGTTAGATTGAAATACGAGGCCATACCAATGCATCACACATAATACTAGCAATCTATTCAGATTATCTTACCGAAAAAATCTAGCAAAATCTCATAATAATTTTGATCTAAATCACCTCGTTAGTCCACTGACATTCCTAAATATTTCAAAGGCAGGCTCTCAACCTTACAATTTAAAATATATGTTATTGTTTCTATTTTATGATATCTTCTGCACCTATGTTGATGACAACATTTTTGTTGAAGTTGACACTCAAACCTATTATTGCTTCAAAAATTTGTAAGTTCATGACTAGGTTTTCAACTTTTTCTTCTTTAGTATCCAAAAAACTAGTGTATCATCTTTCAATGTGAGATTTGAATGGAGTTCATAGAAAATCCCGAGATCATGTTTAGATGAACTGCATTTTTCATTAACTTTGAGAAAATTTCAGCCATTAGAATAAACGAGAAGGGAGAAGGAAGGTCCCCCTGTTTCAGTCCTTTTTGGGGTTTGAATCTTGATATTGACACTCCACTTATCAATAATGAATGCTGGGATAAAAATACACACCACTCCATCCAACTCGCCCATTTTAAACCAAAACCTGAATTTTGCAACACATTGCTAACAGTGTGCCAACTAACATATCGAAAGCCTTTTGTATATCCAATTTAAAAATCTCAGGCTTATTTCCTTTGAATCTAATGTCTACCAGCTCCACTACAATTAATATGCTATCCAAAATTTATTTGTCAAAGATAAAGGCTTCTTGATTTTCTAAAATCAGTTTTGGTAATACTGCCTCAAGTATTTGTGTGAGTACCTTTGAGATTACCTTATAGACACTGCTGATCATACTTATAGGTCTAAAATCTTGAAGGTTTACAACTTGTTCTTTCATAGGAATTAAGTTGATAAAAGAGCAGTTTGTCCTCCATTATTTTATCTTCAAATTCTTTGATTACTGCCATAAAATCCTTTTTGATCACCACCGAAGTTTTTTTTATAGAATTTCATATTGTATGTATTAGGTTTGGTGATTTTTTATTCTTTAATTGCTTTATCACACCCCATACTTCTTCATCATCTATATGTATTTCAATCCAAACACTACCTTTACCAGAAATTGAACTTCAATTTTATCGTTACTAGCTTAACCTTGACTCATCATGTTTTGACCTTCAACGACTTTCTTCTGAAAAAAATCAGTAATAAAGTTTTATTTTAATCACCAAGTTGCTTAAGCGACCTCTTCTAGTTGTTACTGTAGTTGAGCTAGTTTGCTTATGTATCCTCTATTTTAATTTGAGAAATTGTAATGCTAAAATACCAAGAGTTTCATTTTAAGTTGGCAGTGTGAATTCGTTATTATACTAATACTAATGGATCTTAAACGTACGAACTCCAGGTTGTAGAGGAAAATCATTCCGGGCCAAGGGTCAGAAATTCATGGGGATTAACAATATTATTTGATGATTATTACACAAACTACATGGACGTTGCATGGACACATAGATATGGAGCATGCATGGATAGATAGACTGCTGCAAGCTATTCGTTGGGCATAAAAACTTGATTTGTAGCAAGTTTGATTTGAGTTGGATGTGCAAAATGTGGCGGCAGCAACTAACGGAGACTACCAGAAAGTGAAATGAGAAAACCAGACCTTTTTCTAGACTTATTAACTATTCCCACAAGTATCCATGATGGAATAAGAAATTTAAGATGACAAAACATTTTTGTACCTTTAAGATCAGTAGGAGTGGATTTCACATCCATCCAACTTTATTGTATGCATCAGACCTCTAAAATAATTTCTTGTTGGCATAAAAAGAAAATTTATTTGGATAATTATTATTACTCCGTACAGTTTTTACTTTGATTTGCCGTATGAGATGGATATATGCACCCACACTTAGACCTCCAGTACATATTTGATCGAAAATGCTATATATCCCACGAGAAAATCCCGGGATTTACACCATCTCTCAGAGTCATGACCTACTCATGCCCTTTTCTAATAGTAATGATACATTGACCGGGAGAATGTACCGGACATTCTCCCGTGTCTCACACCAAATGCCCAGGCCCCTGTTAATTCCAGGTGGGGCTCCTCTTTTTTGTGAGTGGCGGAAGAATGTGCGGTACATTCTCCAGTAAACGTTGCATCGTTTGCTTTTCTAATCCTAATGATGATTCCCTCACGGGAGAATTCAAGGGAGGCTCACTCGTATTTGATCGGCAAAAAAGTGAGACAAAATATTCATCATCATTAAAGATTTTGTTTAATACGTACTTGCGAAAAAATCTATTTGATGAGTGAATGACACATGGTATGACTTTTATCCAACCACCTAATATGTGCTCCTTGAAGTATCTTGTCTCACTATCATTATGGAGTTGCATTATTTGTATAGTTGTCACCATCAAGTTGGGAAACATTTTTGTGTCATGTCTTTGGACAAAAAAGAAAAAAAGAAATTAAATACACTGATTTCAATCTGATCAACTAATCCGAGATAATAAACCAAATTATGAACTTAGATGAGAGATTTGGTGCATCAAAATGATTGATATTTATAATGTGGACAGTTACGGTGTCGACGGTGCCTAGTTAGCAATTCGGGGTACGGGTAGTAGTTCGGGACGGCATACGTACGGGAATTATACGGATTCAGATAGATTGGATTCGGTCAAAAATCCGGTCAACGGTTTGTTGTTCGGACAGTAGTTCGGAACGGCATACGTACGTGCATATTCGTTTTATAAATGTGAGTTCGGAACTTAAAATTCGGCTAACATATATGATAAATTGATAAGTATTATGACCTTATTACGAGACTAATTTGATTTGTATATGATTTATAAGATGGAAAAAAATATTTTAGCGTGATTATTTAACAAGAAGTAAACAATTTAATCGCATAAATGTATTATAAAACTTATAGACTTATAAACAAAAATCAACACATAAAACACTGGTTAAACAACTGCCAATAGAAAAATTTAATTGAATAGTTGTATTTAAATATAAATTATATACAAAATTAAACAAAAACTAATCAACAGAACTCTGGTGAGAGAGTTACCTATGGGAGTTCTAGTTCGGAAATATTATTCGGATACGGTCAGTTCGGATACGTTCGCGAATCATTCGTGAGGTTAATATAATACGGGAACTAGGTTCGGATTTCAAATAGTTCGGAAGTATCATTCGGATTCGGTCAGTTCTGATACGTTCGTGAATCATTCGGGAATGATTCGGAGAATTACTAACTAGGCGACGGTGTACACCGTAGAGTATAATCCATCTGTCCCACTATTAAGTGACCTATTTGATTTTAGATTTTATCCCATTAATAAGTGATCTAAATCACTAAACAATGAGATATTTCTCAAATTATCCTTTTAGTTAATTATAAAAAATATAAAAAATATGCATAATTTGATAGGCATGTTTATATTCGTTACGTAGGTGTTTTAAAATGCTTTTCAATGGTATGAAGTTTGCGAACATCCGTGGAGTAGTTTGAGAGATAAATCATTTCTAAATTTCACTAGTTATTATCCATAAAGATATAATTGTAAAAAAAAAATGCTTAAAAACACTCTTTTCCTTACTTGCCTTAAAAAGAGTAACTTATTCTTATGACCCTATAAATTATGGGTCATACTCCCTTGGACCCAGGGTTAATTAAATAATTATGCAAATTATCTTAGAGGCCCTAGCATATGTTGAGAAGTTAGATTACCAAAATCCACTTTAAGGCCTATTCCTATGGGTATGCCAAAAAAAAGTTGTTTGGCATACGAGGTGGCATGAAAAACCATTTGTGCCACTATGGGAAAACCAGGGAGCGATCGAGATTCTAGCGAGCGATATCGCTGGTGATATTGTTAATAACGCTCGTTATTAACTCCATCGCTGACGTTATAATCAATATCGCCAACGTTCGAGTTTCTGACGCCTATAAATACCGCACCTATCTTCCCAACTCTTCTCATCTCTTCTCAATTCTTCTTCTCAAACCCACTTATTTTCTTAAACTTTTGTTCTAAACTTAAACTTATCTTTTGATTTTCTTAAAAAAATATGGAGAGAAGAAAAAGAAATAGAAAAACCAAACAATGTACTAGTACCCATGTTGATGGAATAAGTTTTGTCGTGGATACAAATTATGAGTTTGGTAATGTCATACAAGTAGCCGGTGAAGGTATGTTTTCTAATCACATATCTGACCATGAGGAGCGAGCTGGTTCGGTAAATCTAAGAGGTGGATGGACTGAGTTACGTACGATTTTTCAATTACTTACTCATGTTGTTCAAGAGAGAGTTAGAAGATATCCTTGGCAACATCTATATCAAATACAACCTAGAAACCACAGGGCTCAAGGAGTTCAAGTTATATTAGAACGATGGTGGAAGACTACAAACACGTTCTTTTTCAAGGATTTTGAATGCGGTAAGTCAGTTTTTTCTAGTAATTTAATTTTTAGATTATGTGTTTTGTTTTATAAAAATCAACAAATTCTAATTATGAATAATTATTGTTAATAGGCCTTACACCGATTGATTTGTACATGTTAACGGGAATTCCATGTGAAGGAAACTTACTTCCATTTAACAGACTAAATTGGGTATCAGAAAATAGATGGAAACAAAAACTTCCTTTATATTCAAATGAATTAGAAGGAAATCCTTCATATAGACAAATAAAAGCGCATGGGTTAAAGGTGGTTGGGTTGAAAAGTTTTTTTCAGCGTTACGCTAGGAAAATGGATGAAAACAAGGAGGCTGGTAATCAACATTGGATACCTGATCATTATGAGGAGCTCGAACATTTGATTGTATTGCGGACACTAGGCCAATGTCTATTTCCAAATGCTAGCTCAGTGGTGTTAATTGGATTTCTCGAAGCATTAGAAGATTTAGAGCAAGCACCAACATATGATTGGGGGTCTACGATTTTATCAGAGATTTACATGGAACTCGGTGATAACTCGACGTGTGTCAAAGATAGTTTTAATGCTTTTTGGGGAGTTCTGGAGGTAAGAACCAATAATTTTCACACTATGTATTTGATTGTCATTTTCACATGGAAAATTTAGTAACCACTAATATGTTATTATTTTTAAGTATTGGTGGTATACATATTTTTGTGTTTCAGAACCTTCTCTTAAGAATCATATCAATGTATTTCCGATCATACGAAAGTATGATTCCGAGAATTGGGCACCGCAATAGATTGAAGATGGTCAACATACTACTATTGTTCATAAGATTCAGCAGTTGTGTAGAACAAGCCAGAACATGTCTCTCATCCGTATGAAGGAATACTCGAGTTCGAAGAAGAAATAGCTCAAATAATGGTACATCTAAGCCTTACAAGGATGGTGTTATACAACCCTATTTCTGAAAATGGTGTTTGGTATTATAGTGAAAGACAACTTCTTCAGTTGCAAATAAGATCAGTGATAGTCGTCAACCCTTATCCAAATTCAGATATTTCAGCAGACGATTACTTCAAATTGATAAGGGAAGGTCATCATTGGCAAGAAGATGATCAATTGATCCAGGAGCCAATGGACAAAAATGACTACCTATCTTGGTATAACACTATTTTCAAGACCAATATTGTTATGCAACCACAAAGTTTTGGTCGGATGGATTTCCCAGCTTTAGGTAGGATGCCACTTGCCGATGAATTTCTTCCTTCCCAACCTCCGCCAGAGACAGGTGACGCATGTGCATATCCTTCTCAAAGTTTATCATCAAACATGCCACCATTTTCTTGGGAGGTACAAACTATATCCAGGACATCTGGAGAGGTTGTTACTTATCCAATTGTTTCTAGTGCACTTGATCAGACTTATCCATACTTGGGGATCAATGCTAATGAGTTGCAGTATCAGACCTGGTTAAACGATATGAACTGTATACTTCAGGGATTTCAGAAATTTCACTTGGAAGAGATGCAACAACTGAGTAGGGGAATGAGTCCCAATACTAAAGGAATGAGTCCCAGTGGTAGAGATGTTAGAGGAATGAGTACCAGTGGTAGAGGAATGACTCGTTTGAGTCCCAGTAGTGGAGGAATGAGTCCAACTGGAAGTCATCAAAGTCGTGAAAGTGATAGAAGATTGATACGTTGTTCTATGCAGGAGTTACCAGAAAGTTCTACTCCAAATATAGTGTTAGATAGTCAAGTAGTATGTGGTGGTGAAGAAAACATCGGCTTGGCTATAACTCCTGCACGTATGTTTAGTCATACGCCAACTGACATAGTGACTTTAGGTGGTGGTGTGAACATGGAAGTAATTAGGCAATCAACTCTGTATACCCCAATTGCGTACACCCCCCAATTGCCTCAACCTCATCAATATTTCAACTATTCCAGCAACACTCCTCAAGGATATCAACACCACCCATTTCAAGTTTTGTATCGTGTTCCAACCATTCCTTATCAAGGTTATGGTGATTCTGATGAGACTCAACCACCAAGTGAGTCTCAAAACGGATCGATAACTGATATGTTGAACAACACTCTTGATCCAAAAAATGCGGGCAATTGGATCTTTGGTCAGGGAGGAAATGGACAAGGTAATCAGCAGTTTCAATGTAATATTTTAGTTGAAATGTAAGCAATTTAGTTGAAATGTAATTTTTTTTTTTAATTAATGGAAACTTTTTAATATTGAATTACAAACTAGTTTTACATTGCTCGCTTGCCTACTATGTAAACGTTAAGTTATTTTTATCTAATCAATATTGGTTTTTACATTTCATTAAAAATTAATATTGCAAATACAAACTTATTTTTAGAGTACTGCTCGGTTGAACCCACTAGCGTTGGTATGTCAAGTTAGTTATCAATTTTAGTTGCCAAAATGCATTCTTGATTTAGCATACTAAAGATAGTTTCAGACTAGATTAGGTCTAAGAAGTTGAATCGAAGCTATCCTTAAAGGATGAAGATTGAAGACTACAAGAAGACATCAACCAGTACTTCATCAACAAAGGTATGTGATTGATTTCATTTCGATTCTTGTTTAATTATACCTTTCTAATCTATCAAGATAAATGCTCACTCTATGGACCAATTCCTATGACGGTAAATGTACATTTATGTATATATACTTGAGGTTATTTGATTCATGACTTTGGTGACATTAACCTTTATCCCTATATAGGATCTCATGTTATAGTGAATGAGCTTGCGAATCTAACGAGTCAAGAATCACTCAATTCCGAGTTATAACGATGAAGTTATGAGTGATTTATTAAAGTAACAATTATAAGTGTTGCTGTAATTATTACAGTTCGTTAGTAGGAAACAATCCATGGACTGTTTGTAACAGTTCACGGACTTGGGCCCAATTACGTGACTAAAAGGCATTTTTGGTCAAATTGGTGATGTTTCCTTATCTAGGCAAGTTAGCTATTACTTCAAACATCTTTGATTACCATATTAAAGTGTTTGTGATTCCTTCCTAATTTAATTTGTGATTTATTCACATAAATACAATATTTGCTAATTATTTAATTATTTTGGCAAGAGTTGTAACTTAGGAAAGACTCCCAAAATTAGGAGAGTTTTGAAAAAGGAAAATAGCTTTGCTTAGTTTTCAATCTATGTTTCACTATAAATATTGAGTTCGAGAGTTTACACGTTTTTCATCCCCATTTGGAAAATTGGCGTAAGCTCTGAAGGTTGTTTTCCACGTCTTCTGTTCTTCGTGAACAAGAGTGAGATAAAAGTCTTTGTATCGGGGATCACAAAGCCAAGTTGGATTAAATCTTTGTGATTGATTATACAACTTGTAATCTAGGTTTTTCACCTCTTGTCTATTCTAAGGTTTTCTCTTCAGGTATAAAACCATTCAAGAGTTGTTGATCATAAACCCTAGGTTTTGATATATTTCAGTTTCCGATCGTATACCAACACTTGTTAGTCGAAATCGGAGACTAGAAAGAAAACTTCGATTAAGGAATCTCGTAAAAATCATTTTGAAGTTTTAAACAAGATATCTCTATATTTATCTAGTTGTTCTTGTTGTAGAATTATTATGGTTTTCTTAACTTGGAAATTGGTCTTTGAAATCACCCAAGTTCACTTACGAAAATCAAGTTCACGGGACTTCTTGTGAGTACGCATACTGATTGTAAGTTAAAATCCTAATCTACAAGATTTCCAAAACTTTGATTTATATCTAAAGGGAAATCAAACTTGTATTCTATGCAAACAAAATATTGAATCGTATCAATTGTGTTGTTGTATCTTCTAAAGAGAACCTTGGGTTCTGCTAGAAGATTTGCGTGAAGAATTCCTAAAGAGAATCTGTGTTCTGCTAGGAGTTCTATAAGAATACAGCTAAAGAAGGAATTACATCTAGTCCGAATAGGTAGTAGGAAATTGGTGTAACAGCTTATAATCAGTGTGTATTTATTCTGGACTAGGTCCCGGGGTTTTTCTGCATTTTCGGTTTCCTCGTTAACAAAATTCTGGTGTATGTGTTATTTCATTTTCCGCATTATATTGTTTATATTTGTAATTGAAATAATACAGGTTGTACGTTAATCAATCATAGTTATTAAATCCGACCTTGTTTGTTGGATAAGACTTGATTGATCTTGAACAATTGATTTTGTTATTTTCACATTGTTAGACCAGTCTGGACTAACCCTATTTTAAGTGGACACTGTGTTGAAATATTCCTTTAGTGATTGTTACTTAAAGAGGTTTATACACGGTGGATATTGAATAGGTTGTGATTAAAACAAAAAACTTTGTTTCAAGAGTTTCACACTAAAATCAAGTTTACAGAATTGTTTCTGTTTAACTTTGATTGTGTTGAAATAGAGACATTAAACTCTTTGATATACTTTACTCTAGATTGAGTCTGACTGTCTAGTTGATTCTCTAGAAAGTGTATTGGAGTAAGTCCTCTCAGATTGCCAAACGAATTGTTGGGTGTGGTTGTTAGACCCACGCTTTTTCAATTGGTATCAAAGTAGGAAAACACGCTAAGACATCATAAGTCTGTATTTGAAGCAATCTGATCATTATGGACAGAGGTGTTATCTCTATAAACGTACCACCAGTCTTCGATGGCACGAACTATTTATGGTGGAAAATTTCTATGTGTTCCTTTATTCAATCGCGAGATTCTCAATCATGGGTTCGTATTGTTAATGGCTATGATCCTCCATTAGTTACAGTAGACGGTGTAACTGTTGCAAAGGATATTGGTGATTATAGTGATCTTGAGATTCTTGATGCAAAGAAAAATTCTGAAGGATTAAATTCTATCATCCATGCCATTAACCCAGATCTTAAGCATCATGTTACCACGTGTAATAAGTCTAAAGATGCTTAGGATATCTTAGAAACCGTATTTGAAGGGAATGCCGCAGAGAAAGAAGCAAGGCTTCAATACCTAGCATCTGACTGGGAAAACCTTCGCATGTCTGATGATGAAATATTTGATGAGTTTAATCACAAAGTGTCTGAAATTGTTAATGCATCTTTTGCATTGGGTAAGACTATTCCTGAAAAGGACATTGTGATGAAAATTCTCAGATCGTTTCCATCTAGATACGACTCTAAGAAACATTCCATTGAAGAAGCAAACAATCTTTCTACACTCTCCAGAAATACACTTGTTGGAAAGTTAAAGATCTTTGATAATGAACACGCATCTAGAAAAGAGGTGATTTCTCTTAAAGCTGCAAACAATTCTGAATCCTCTAAGGATAAATCTGGTTCGCCAGATACTAAGAATGTTACTCCACGACAATTTAGAAAACTCTTGAGAGACATGAAAAATAGCTTTTCTAAAGGTGCAACATCTCCTAATGATGATGTACAATGCTATAACTGTCGTGGTTTCGGGCACTTGTCTTCAGTATGTCCTAGCTGGATCTGTAGACAATCGGCATATGCATTAGCAACCACTCTTGATGATGGACCTGAATTTTATAATCCCTAAGAGTTGGAAGGCGAGGTTGCATTATCTTCTGGAAAAATTCTTTCGGATACTGATTCTGACGAAAAAGTGTTCCATGATGATCCAGTTGCTAATAATCTTCTTAAGGAATGTCATAAAAAACTCTCGGAAGCTGAATGCATCATTTTCAGTGAGGGAGTTAAATATGACAGATTTCGTAGTCGGAATAAAGACTTGCAAGACCTACTTGATTCTAGTGGTGCAAGAGATTATCTCAACGAAATACGAAACCTTAAAGAAGAAATCGCCAAAGGTCGTGATCGGGAAATTATTCTTCAAGCAAAGCTAGATAACTTGGAAAATATTGAGATGCACTTGTTATTTGATTCAGAACGAGAAAATCTCAAAGTTCAATGTGAATCATCCAAAAATGATCCAGTTATTGCGCTTGAGAAGGTCAAAAGTTTGGAAGAAGAAAACTCGAGCTTAAAAGAGAGTTTGTATAGAAATAGCAGCTCAGATAAATTAACCTCGATATTGGGAGCATGTAGAATTCATCGTGATACACGAGGATTGGGCTATGATGGAATATACGCTCCTAGTATTTGAAAAGAGGTAAAATTTGTTAAAGTTAAAGATTTTTCCCAACCAAAACCTTCCACGGTTGACAAAAATAAAGTATCTCCATCAACTGCTGATAATGAAAAGAGGAAATCTTGTCAAGTTCCAAAGAAAGCACATACACATTCAGGTAACACTAAACATAACTTTTTCCATTCTACTAAATGTTGATTTTATTGTGGAAAACCTGGTCACTTGCAAAGGAATTGCAGATTTCTTAAACGAGATAAATCCAGATCTGATTCTGTTAAGAAGACAAGATATGATGTTTCAAACTGGAGAAAAACTGAGTCTCATATTATTAGTTCTTTTAGTATTCCCCCGAAGAAGTTTCATAACTACATTGGGGAGAAAAAGAAATACGTTGCTCCAAAAGTTACTCAGAAATGGGTACCAAAGAAGATAAATAAAGCAACAAGTACTACTAAGAAGGATCTCCTAGACAAGAGTTCAACAAGGGATAACATCTTTAAAAGGTATGAAACAATTATTGATAGTTTCAAGGGAGTTGTTAAATTCTTAGAGTCCGTGCATGATTTTGTTTCGAATACCTTTGGTGAGCAAGATTTTGTTCACCTCAACACAACCTAATTGTGTTGAAAGTGCATCCTCACCAAGAAGCCCTTGTAAATACGGTGAGGATTGCAAAAGAATTGGGGCGCATGCCAAGTTCATCTTTACCTAGTAACGAAAGTCATGTTATGTTTCAATCATTTTGGAAATTGCTCTGTCGAAAAATAGTTTGTGAATAACAACTATATAACGCAGCATGAGAATGTTTCAATGATTGAAATGAGATTTTAGACAATATAACCAATGGAGGATATAAGCATTGTTGTGAAAACACATATATGTATAAGTCATTATTGCTTGAATCAAAGTTTGCGAACTTTGTTGATCAAGTGAAACCGGAGTAGTACGTGAACTTCAGTTCGCGAACCCAGTCCGCGAACTGGCGTAGTTCTCGAACCCGAGAATTTCTGCTGGAGTTTGTGAACTCCGTCCGGAAACTTAAGTCCGCGAACTTGAGTAGGTTATGTCTAAAAACGATATTTGTGAACTTATCTTAATAACCTAAGGAATGCTTTTGCAAACCGTGGCTTTATAGTTCATGAATCGATTCGAGTGAATCACATCGTTTTTGCTTCAATTATGTCTTGTGTAGTACATAAATATCTAAGCAATTGAAAAACTCTCTAACTAGTTCATTTGAGTCATTTGAACTAGTTATGGTAAGGAAGAATAAGGTTGATATGAAAGTGCTCATACCACGCGTATGATTCTTAATTACCGAACTTGATTTGTGATTGAAATTCTTAAGGTTAGAAGCAATAATCAAATCCATTGGATGTTGGTTTTTATTGTCAAAGAAAATTTTCCATACACTTATGGTAACCATGCTTGGTGTGAATCCTTATGGAAAAGATTATTCTTCCTTCTAAGCATATCAACTCTTGTTTATACAAGTTTGTATCTTAGAAAAGATGATCACAATACTTGATCTTTATGATTACACATTGTGTATTGTTACCATGAGATAGTTCTAATTTTTTAGTAACACAATATCATGAGAGACTTTCAATGATTGGTTCTTAAATCGTATCTCCTTGTAGGATTTCAAAAATCCAATATATATATAAATCCTTCTCCCTAGAGAAAGGTCACTCTTGTTGTTCTTTTGGGAATGACATTTTATGGGAGAGTTCCTAAATGAACTTGTGCTTAATTGTTATATCTTTGAGGAGAGAAGCGGTTGTGGAACGTGTAGGGGTTAACTTGTATCTTAATAAACTCCTTGATGAAGTCACTAAGTTTCGACTCTGTGATATCGTCTAAATAAAATTGATATGTTTTTCTTTTGGTCATGAAGTATCTCCGTGAAAATTTCATGAGGATCCCACTAATTTTCGTACCTTTGCCAATTTATATTGACAAAAAGGGGGAGAATTAATGTGTAGTTCATACTACAAATACATATAGTTTACGGATCATTATGTAAGGGGGAGTGGTTTTCATGTTGAGATGGAGTATTCACTAAGGGGGGGGGGGGGGTGATACATATCACCATAGTATTATTGTCAAAGTTGTGATACAATGAAACTTTGATGTTGTGTAATAATACTATGATGTATCTTCAACAAGTACATGATGAACACACGCAAAGTTGAAGAACCAAGGAAATCAAGCTTGTCGATTTTGCTTTTAACAAGTACAAGCCATATATAAAATGGTTTTGTCACTAAAATTGAAAAAGGGGGAGATTGTTAGAGCACTGCTAGGTTGAAACCACTAGCGTTGGTATGTCAATTTAGTTGTCAATTTTAGTTTCCAAAATTCATTCTTGATTTATCATACTAAAGATAGTTTCGGACTAGATTAGGTCTAAAAATTTGAATCGAAGCTATCCTTAAAGGATGAAGATTGAAGATTGAAGACTACAAGAAGACATAAACAAGTACTTCATCAACAAAGGTATGTGATTGATTTCATTTCAATTCTTGTTAAATTATACCTTTCTAATCTATCGAGATAAATGCTCACTCTATGGACCAATTCCTATGACGGTAATGTATATATACTTGAGGTAATTTGATTCATGACTTTGGTGACATTAACCTTTATCCCTATAGATGATATCATGTTATAGTGAATGAGTTTTCGAATCCAACGAGCCAAGAATCACTCAATTCCGAGTTATAAGGATGAAGTTATGATTGTTTTATTAAAGTAACAATTATAAGTGTTGCTGTAATTGTTACAGTTCGTTAGTAAGAAACAATCCATGGACTGTTTGTAACAGTTCGCGGACTTGGGCCCAATTACGTGACTAAAAGACATTTTTGGTCAAATTGGTGATGTTTCCTTATCTAGGCAAGTTAGCTATTACTTCAAACATCTTTGATTACTATATTAAAGTGTTTGTGATTCCTTCCTAATTTAACTTGTGATTTATTCACATAAATACAATATTTGCTAATTAATTATTTATTTAATTATTTTGGCAAGAGTTGTAACTTAGGAAAGACTCCGAAAATTAGGAAAGTCTTGAAAAAGGAAAATAGATTTGCTTAGTTTTCAAGCTATGTTTCACTATAAATATTGAGTTCGTGAGTTTACACGTTTTTCATCCCCTTTTGGAAAATTGGCGTAAGCTCTGCGGGTTGTTTTCCACGTCTTCTGTTCTTCGTGAACAAGTGTGAGATAAAAGTCTTTGTATTGGGGATCACAAAGCCAAGTTGGATTAAATCTTTGTGATTGATTACACAACTTGTAATCTAGGTTTTTCACCTCTTGTCTATTCTAAGGTTTTCTCTTCTGATATAAAACCATTCAAGAGTTGTTGATCATAAACCCTAGGTTCTGATAGATTTCAGTTTCCGATCGTATACCAACACTTGTTAGTCGAAATCAGAGACTAGAAAGAAAACTTCGATTAAGGAATCTCGTAAAAATACTTTTGACGTTTTAAACAAGATATCTCTAGATTTATCTAGTTGTTCTTGTTGTAGAATTATTAGGGTTTTCTTAACTTGGAAATTGATCTTTGGAATCACTCGAGTTCACTTACGAAAATCAGGTTCACAGACTTCTTGTGAGTATGCATACTGATTGTAAGTTAAAACCCTAATCTACAAGATTTCCAAAACCATGATTTATATCTAAAGGGAAATCAAACCGGTATTTTGTGCAAACAAAATTTTGAATCGTATCAATCGTGTTGTTGTATCTTCTAAAGAGAACCTTGGGTTTTGCTAGAAGATTTGCGTGAAGAATTCCTAAAGAAAATCAGTGTTCTGCTAGGAGTTCTATAAGAATACAGCTGAAGAAGGTATTACATCTAGTCCGAATAGGTAGTAGGAAATTGGTGTAACAGCTTATAATCAGTGTGTGTTTATTTTGGACTAGGTCCCGGGGTTTTTCTGCATTTGCGGTTTCCTCTTTAACAAAATTTTGGTGTCTGTGTTATTTTATTTTCCGCATTATATTGTTTATCTTTATAATTGAAATAATATAGGTTGTATGTTAATCAATCATAGTTATTAAATCCGACCTTGTTTGTTGGACAAGACTTGATTCATCTTGAACAATTGATTTTGTTATTTTCACATTGTTAGACCAGTCTGGACTAACCCTATTTCAAGTGGATGCTGTGTTGAAATATTCCTTTAGTGATTGTTGCTTAAAGAGGTTTATACACGGTGGATATTGAATATGTTGTGATTAAAACAAAAGACTTTGTTTCAAGAGTTTCACACTAAAATCAAGTTTACAGACTTGTTTCTGTTTAACTTTGATTGTGTTGAAATAGAGATATTAAACTCTTTGATATACTTTACTCTAGATTGAGTCTGACTGTCTAGTTGATTCTCTAGAAAGTGTATTGGAGTAAGTCCTCTCATATTGCCAAACGAATTATTGGGTGTGGTTGTTAGACCCCCGCTTTTTCACTTATAATTTGAATCCATGCACATGAAAATTATAGAGTTTATAACATTCATCGTGACTAAATCATCTTCCGTTGTATTCAGCGAATTTGGTACGAGCTCTAAATTTTAGTTCTTCATTTGACAACCTAGGATTATCCCCTTTTATCAACCACATAATTTACTGATACTTTATAACATTGTTATTGATGAAACAATAACGATTTTGAAGACACTCGTTTGTTCTACTTGGATTTACATGACTTAACGTCGTGAACCTTTGAAACAAAGTGTCCCATAAGTTAAAAGTCTCTAAATTGAAATCTCTATCGCTTGCAACTGAAACCCAACATCGAATTAGAGAAACATCTTCCTCTGGAGTAAAATCCACTTCGGTTATGCGAACACTAGGCATATTGAAATGAATTTGAAGTTGGGTTGGAATGGTTGGAAGTTATGTATTTATAGAGAGGGGGAAATGGCAGCTGTTGGATGAAGATCTGATAAGCGTTGATTAGACCAGCGAGCGACAACTTGACTATCGCTGACGATTTAATGACCATCGAGCGATGGACACTCTATCACTCGTTGGAAACTCTGTCGTGTATGCCTATATGTTATTCCTGGTATATTGTCATATGAGTTTGGTAGTTTGACATACCCATATTGGACGCATACATGCCAAGAAAATAGTATTTGGATGCATAGGAATAGGCCTAATAAAACAGGAAAGCAATCTCGGTGCAGATCATTTATTCCACTTATACCTACACGTCCTCCTACATCTTCGTAGTTTCTCCAGTGTAGAAGGAAAAAAAAAATGAAGAACCAAACCATTTAATGCGATTTGATCAAAAATTATGTTCGATCAAAACTGTTACAGATCGATTACTGATCCAATTATCTTCGATCAAAAACGATTGAGAGAAGATTACTGATTCGATTTGATAATAAATTGAGAGAAGATTCACTGAAGATCTTAGGTAATTTTTAATCTTCATATTCTTCTTTTTTCGTTTAATTTTTTTTGGTGTTTCGATTTAGTTTTTCAGATTTCAGTAACATTATTTTCCGATCCAGTAAGTTAACATTCTAGAGAATCAATTTTCAATTTAGTTAGCTATTAAGGTCATAAATATCTCAAATGTTGAGATGAATCAAAATCATAATGGATCAATTTTTAATTAGGTCGTGAAGAAATTTCTGGCACTAGATTTGAATCTTGGACTAGTTATAGTATCAATTGTTACAGTTTTGTGATATTAGTTTCATCACATGTATTTATTTTGTGCAGAAAAAGATTTGTGCAAAAACTAGCTCCTGCACAGAATGTTTGATGTGGATATATCCTGGCATTAGATTTGAATCTGATTTGTTTCATCATAGATCATTGGTTTGTTTCATCATAGATCATTGGTTTGTTTCTTTGTTTAAACTTTTTTACCTGTGCAAATACTAGCTCTTGCACATAATGATTACTGTAGATATATCCTGCACAATAGGTGTTTGTGGATATATCCTGCACAGAATGATTGTTGTGTATTGCTCTTTCAAAAACTGTTTTGTCAGACTTTGCTTCAACATAGCTACTTAGGATTGAAAAGGTGGTTTGATTTTTACTGTGTTTGTTGCTATCGCAGTGAGTTCATACTCTATGTAACTCAATGCCTCTCGTGTCAAAGTTTTTCAAGCACCGGATGATTTGGTCAGCTCAACTAAGTATGCAGCTGCAAAGGAACTATTGAAGGCGAGCGATGAATATCGTTAGTTATCCTTGGAAAACTAGCTGAAAAAGCTACAGGAGCATTATTAATTTCATGTCAAGGGTCTACCTTGTAACTAGTTGAAAGGATCAGGTCAGTTTTAACTTTGGTGCTTTGTTATGTTTTGACCATATGGTCTTTTGTTCTTTCTAAATATTTGACTGAGAAAAACAACTGAGAGTGATATATAATGTAGGAACTACGAACACACATAATATCACTAATAATGATATATAAGCATGTGAAGATCGTAATACCACTTTTTGAACAAACTTGGTCTGTGAAGCAAGTATGCACAAATCTGATATCCAGTACCCGACAGATGAAGATCTTGTATATAGGAAACATGTAACCTAGATGCAACCTTTAAAATGAATTGTTAAGTTCACTTTTACAAGATCCAAAATTGCAAGATGACTAGATATGATAAGGCGTTTTAGTACTGTTAACTTATTGTGGATGTATTTGTGTGTAAAGATTTGTACATAGTTAGTATGTATCTTCAAATTTGATTTTGTAGATATCTTCTGCACGTACTAAAATTCGTACTTGCTTGAAGGAGCAACAAAGCAGAAGAAATCTGCGAGACGTAAAAGCAAAGAGATGGAAATTGATGAAGAAGAAGGTACTAAAATGCTTTTGTTTTCTCTCCTTTTGGATTTTTCTTACATGAAAACTTTAGGTATTTTTCTGCAAAAATCAAAAGTGTGGATATACCCTGCACTATAGGTGTTTGTGGATGTATTCTGCACAGAATAATTGTACCATGGACACCGTGTTTAATACCAGTTGATTAGTGTCTAATCTTGAAGGGGGTTAAGATTAGAGGTAGCATGAAGGTTTGAATCTATGAACTACTTAGTGACACCATTTATAGTATTGGGTTAAGATTAGAGGTGGCATGAAGTTTTGAATCTGTGAACTACTTAGTGACACCATTTACAGTATTGTAATATGCATGAAAACCTAACTTTAGGTATTTCAGCGTGAGTAATTTATAGTGATGAAAGATCTTTACACTATATATGTATGTATGGATTGTCTAGTTTTAGATACATTGTTGTTAGGTTCTTTCTGTACTTGCATTTGGTTTTGTTGTTAGTTTTATGGATGATCATGCTTGATACCTTCAGTTTGTATTTTGCATAGAAAGTGCTTAGTACATTTGTTGAGTACTATTGTATATATTTTCTGCACATATATACAACATATGTAATTGTTCCTTAGGATATTAGTAGTTGCACAATTAATTTATACTGTAGCTTCTAAATTCTACACACAACTGAATTTTGCATCTCGATTATATAAAAAAAAACGTGGAAATATTTGCAGTTAGGGGTGTTCTCAGCAGTTATCATATTCCTTTTTTAGTATATGTTGTTGGTATGGAGGATGGAATTGGTCTACGCAAGACTAGTCCAGTGGTAAACTGGAATGGTTTACCGTTTGCAATTGGTATTTATGGATTTTGGTATTACGGGCATTCGGTGTTTCCAAATATTTATCATTCGATATGTATGATAAGAAACAAGTTAACAAGGCACTGGTCGTATTGTATGACACTTTTAACATACCAAACACATGCTTTACATGTACTGTCTGTATCTCTCACACACTTTCTGTGCTCCTTTTACATGCCGCTTTGTCTTGTGTGTTGTATTACGTGTTAATTCAATAGGATCTTCATGTTTGGTAAGAGTAATCATTCTCAAATTACTGTTTTGTATGTTGAAGCATGCGAGAAAGAGAAAAAAAAAACACTCAGAATCCTAAACAATTAGGAAAAAAAAAGGTAGATTTCTCTTTTCTCATCATGGATTTTGTTTTTTGTGTTTTGCGTGTACAAAATAGATCACATGATGTTTTAGCTTTACATTCTCTTTACATTGTCTCTTCACATGATGCTTACTTTAGATTTCAGGAAGGATTGTTGAAGACGTCACTTTGAAAGATGGAAAAAGTATAAGTAACATCATTGGAGAAAGTTACAAGCAAGTGAGCCAAGACAATACAAAAGCTTCAAGAGGTAAAAAACAATGTGAATAATGTTGATGTCTATATTTCTGCAGAAAAATATTTATGTGAATCGTATCTGCACCAGAAAATGGTGTGAATAATCTCTTCAAAGAATAAATTTTAGTCAATTTGTACTTGTTGTTTAATTGGTACTTGTTGTGCAGATTCATATGCCTAGGCTCATGTGTATTCCTGTTAGGTTTGATGTTGATATGTTTAAGATGAATTTGTCTGCATGTTTAAGCTGAATTTCTCTCTATTTATATGCTACTAGGTTTCATGTTGATAGGTTTATATTTCAACAAAAAAACATTTGTGTGGATGGTATCTGCACCAAAACATTGTGTGAATAATGTCTACACAGAAATTTGTACTTGTTGTGGAGATTCATATGCCTAAGCTCATGTGTATTAGTGTTAAGTTTCATGTTGATATGTTAAAGCTCATATTTTTAAGCTGAATTTGTCTGCATGTTTAAAGCTGAATCTGCCTCTATGTATATGCCACTGGGTTTCATATTGATATGTCTACATTTCCGCAGAAAAATACTTGTGTGAATGGTATCTGCACCAAAACATTGTGTGAATAATGGCTTCACAGAATAAATTTTAATTAATTTGTACTTATTGTGTAGATTCATATGCTTAAGCTCATGTTTATTAGTGTTAGGTTTCATGTTGATATGTTAAAGCTCATATGTTTTAGTTGAATTTGTCTCTATTTTCGCTACTAGGTTTCATGTTGATATGTCTATATTTTCGCAAAAAATATTTGTGTGAATAGTATCCGCACCAAAAAATGGTGTGAATAATGTCTTCACACAACGAATTTTGGTTAATTTGTACTTGTTGTTCAAATTCATATGCTTAAGCTCATGTGTATTAGTGTTAGGTTTCATGTTGATATGTTAAAGCTCATATGTTTAAGCTGAATTTGTCTGCATGTTAAGATGAATTTGTCTCTATGTTTATCCTCCTAGCTTCCATGTTGATGTATCTATATTTCTGCAGAAAGTTTTTAATGTGAATAGTATCGGCACCAAAAAATTGTGTGAATAATGTCTTCACACAATGAATTTTAACTGATGTGTGGATATTCTCGGAACAAGTTAAATTTTTTTTTTTTTGATGTGTGGATATTCTCGGAACAAATCAATTTAATTTGATTATTGAAAATTCATAACTTCATTACTTATTAATTTATTATGCTCACTGGGATGTTTTGAGTTCAAGTTGTTGAAGAGAAGTATACACTATTAGACATCAGCAGTTCATTTTTGTTAGTTTAGGTGCCGCTTATCGTAGGTAGTGCTGCAAAGGCTGAAGGGTTTTCCAGCGTGCATCTTTTATGCACAGTGGAACGTTGACTGTTTTCCGAAGTTCATCTTTATGATTGCAAAATTCATCTACTATCATTTTGACATCAGCAGTTCATTTTTGTTAGTTTAGGTGCCGCTTATCGTAGGTAGTGCTGCAAAGGCTGAAGGGTTTTCCAGCGTGCATCTTTTATGCACAGTGGAATGTTGACTGTTTTCCGAAGTTCATCTTTATGATTGCAAAATTCATCTACTATCATTTTGACATTCACATTCTTCTTTAGTTTATGTAGATAGATAAAGTAATTCCACTTGCTTACTGTGTGGGCGGTAGACAAAGTAATTTGATGCTAGTATTTTGTTGCTTTTCTCATACTTCTAACTTGCAGGTTAACATTTCTGATGAAGGTAATGTTTTGCAGGTTTGTGCTTAAATTAACCATCTTCTGCTGCTTTCATTTTAGAAGGGACTTTAATGCCAGTATGGAATAAAGGAGCTTCCCTAGTGTGCAAGCATATTTTGTGGTTGTAGTAGTTAGAGATGCAATATTTAGATGACTTCTTGTTTCTGAAACAATGATATCTTTTCATTGGGCATAGGATTTTTCATGTTCTATTTTTAACAAGTTGTATCTGGTTTGAATTAAGTTTAAAAAAAAATGGTTAGTTCAATATTACAGCTCTACTTTTGGTATATTGAACTAGACAACCTGTTGGAGCAACCTAATTTGTCAGCACATTTGGCTTGCTAGTCGAGATGCAGGCGTAGATTATTGAAGGGGAGCCAATGGAACTGTGACCTAGACTAGGATTGAAACACTTAAAACTTTCTGTAGAGATCAAGTTTGTGTAGAAAATATGCACAGTGAAGTGTGCATATTTTCTGCATAAAAACGAAGTGGGGGAATGGTTGATGAAATACAAATACAAAATTAAAAAGCAATAAGAAGAAAGCAAAATACATCTGTAATTCCATTCATATTTCTACTTAATACTACAAATTCACGATTCGAAGTAGTAAAAAACTTTCATTATCTATTACAATTATTCAAATTGACACTTTATACAAGTAGATGATAAGTGTTCAAGCATTACATTTACTATATCATAATCGTCGGGAGTTACAGTACCAGGAATTCTAGTCAGAAACGAATACCATGCTTTCCAACTGGTACGCTTTAGTGAAGAACAGAACGCCCTCATAGTAGAAGCCCCAATTAACATATTCCCTGCAACATAGGTGATGCTCCGCTCATTATAAGTCCAGTCATTGCACCTGGAGGTGATATTAGTCCTATATATTTGGTAGAATCCGAGATATCCTTCCTTTGAGAGTAACCACTCGGTATATCCAATCATTGTTACTTTTTCTACTAGTGCCTGCTTCCAAGATCAATCCAACTGTTATCGTTGTAAACGACAATCGACCTTCAGCGAAACAATCTACACAAATCTATACACATGCTTTGGTGCATAAAGCATGCATACATATTCAATCGTGCATAAAGTCTGCGGACAAATTCTTTGGTATATAAAGCCTGCACGTAATATTCTTTAGTGAATAAAGCCTGCACACAAATTCAAACGTGGATAAAGTCTGCACACAAATTTTTTGGTGCATAAAGCCTGCACATAATATTCTTTAGTGTATAAAGCCTGCACAAACATTCTTTTGTTTATACACTATAAGAAACCTTGTTTGCGTGTAAGTTTTCTTTTCATTTACAAAATACAGGTTTACCGCCACTATAGGGTTTAATTATAGACTATAACAATGGCAATAAACATAGAGCAAGGAAGTTTAAAAAACCAAATGAAGCTACAAGGACACAAACATTTCAGAAGTGTAAAAGAAAGACATTGTGCATAATTACTGTACTCTGAAATTAGGATTACGGTCCAATCTAACAACGTTCAAACTATTGGGGTTGCATTTTCAAAAGATGAGTAAAGTTTTTTAGTCTTGTCCACAACCTTCTGCTTGTCCAGGTAAGAAGGGTCTCACTTTATTCTTAGTTTTAATTTCATTTCATCTTCTTTTCTTCTTCTCCTCCCTCCACAACCCTACCGGCTCCATCACCCCACCACCACCAAAACGCGTCGATTAATTCGTTAACATCGTCGATTCAAAAACTCCGATTAATCTTCATCAATGGATCCACCACGGAACAAGGCAACTCGTATGAAAGAAACTAATCGCAAACCCAATCAATACAACCTGGAATTGCAAGTTTGGTTCAAAAGAAAGTGAAACAAAAAACGGTTGAAGAAGAAGAGATTGAACCCGCTGAAACACGCGAAATGGTGCGCTTAAGAATGTAAGGGCTTGTTTAAACTCACTCTACTACTTCGATTTCATATTTGCATGTCAAATTAGGTCAGAAAATTCGAATTTGTGAATTTGCAGTTGCGACGCCGGCAGGGTTATTTTTATCGACCTTTCCGGGATTTCATAGTTAGGGTTTGGCCGGAATGGTATAAGCTTGAAGAACCTGCCGGCTAGGTAGTATCTGTAACTGCTACTAGCAGCGCCGGCAGGTTATTCAACTAAATACGTGCCGGCGTTATTTTAGTTTTAAGGAAGCCGGCATCTTATTCGTTTTTCACCATGCCGGCTATTTTTCTTTGAATGTCTCCTGATGCCTAGAATATTTTGTCCCGGAAGGGTAGTTTTTAAAACCATGCCGACGCTTTGTAGGCCGGCAATGTATGGTTAATGGACCTTGCCGACCTGTTTAGTGAAAAATCCTTGTATTTACTGTGTAAATTTGTTTGTTGGCCGGAAGGCTATTTTGATGACACCCTTACGGGTATGTCTTAGCCGGTAAGCATATTTTGGTCGACCATTCCGGCTATGTGCCCGCCGGATAAGTTGTTTTTGTAGACACTACCGGCCTTTGATTTTTTTTTTCTCTGAATTATTCTTATTCAGATTGCGAATGGCAAAGAAGAAAGCTGCTCTGAAAGAAGCTCTTAGTAGTCCTCCTTCAAACCCTCCTCGTGTTGGTGATAAACTCTTGTCTTCAAAACATCGAGGGGCATATGTTGAGCCGGGAACGACAAAGATCATTATAAGAAATAATCCAGAACCACCATCTGAACCCAGTGATTCAGATGACACTCCAGATGAAGACCAATCAATTCCATCTGGTAGAAGAGGTGATGATGATGATGTTGATGAAAGAATTCCGGCTGCTGGAGGAGGCAACAATGATGATGATGATGATTATGGTGATCGAGACATTCCACCTGTTGGAAGAGGTAATGATGATGATGGTAATAGAGATAAAGGTAAGAAAACCGTCGAAGAGGAAATTGTTGAAGAGGAAGAGGAACAAGAAGAAGAAGAAGAAGGAGATGGAGAACAAGTTGTTGAACCCACCGAAGCTTCAGGGTCAACTTCAACCGGAGCGAAGAAGAGGGTGATCACTAAACCACAGAATTCTCACATGCCTTCCGAATACTTCATGGTTACACTGAAAAAAGATGAGGACCCAAGGGGGACCCCAAGAGATGGTGGCAATGTTCTTTTTGGATACAAAGACTCATGGGCATGTATGATCCATAATACTATCGTAAGTAATCTTAATCTGTCTTTGTTCTTTATTCAAGTGTGTAACTATCTTAATTAAATTTGCGGCAAGTGTTTGTATATCTTTTTATTTTTTATTTTTTTTGGTATTTAGGATCACAAGAATGCCATCCGTCTCATGAGGCGCCAAGCTTCGTGTTCAGTGGCTCATACTTGGGATCTTGACAAGGAATGTGAGGATGTGAAAGTGATTGTGAGGAACTCCTGGTTGATGCCTGCGATTGAGAGTTCGAATATTAATCTTGATAAAGTTACCGTCTCTGCATTCTGTGAAAGGTTCTACGGAGAGACTGATACCATGTTATTCCCGTTCGGTGAGATGGAGATAACTCCCGATGATGCTCAACAAATTCTAGGCCTCGAGGTTGAGGGAAAAGCAGTCTGTGAGGGGATGGATAATTCGATATCTTTCGAGAATATTTACGATTTGAGCAAGAAATTGTTCGGGTGGAATCAGGTTCAGACGGAGGCTGTTCTTGACATGAAGGATGGTCGTCTAACCAAGAATTTTAATACGAAGAGGTTGAGGGACACATTATGGGATACACAGTCAATCCTTGACAGAGAAGGAATGGTGAACCCGGTGCGAATCAATGCTGCCGCGGCCGGTTATTTGCTATACGTCCTGGGCAAATGTATCTTCCCCGACAGTTCCGGAAACCAAGTGGAGGCCGGTTACTTGCAACTATTGGATCCCTTAAATAAGACGCGTGAGTATTCTTGGGGTACTGCGGTGGTCTCCTTCTTGAACAATGAGTTGACAAAATGTTCTAGGGCACTCACTAAGCAAGTTAACGGAAACACATGTCTCTTCCAGGTAATTTTTGATCTAAAACATTTATATTACCGAATATTCTCGTAAGATAAGGCTCTTACTTAACTTTTTTTTTTTGCATAGGTTTGGATATATGAGCACTTCCCTTCCTTGTTCAAAGACAGCTCCTACATCAAAGTGGATGAGAGTTTTGCGGTTAATAGGCCAAGAGCGAAAAAGTACAGTTTTAAGGGTACTCAGGAGAAGGATATGCCGCAACAGCTTCTGAAACTCCGAATTTCCATCGACGAATTGACTGCGGAGGAGGTGATTTTTGATCCGTATCGGAATGCTAGAAATCAAGGTTTAATCCATCCTAGAAATGAAGTTGTTGCATTATACTATGGACCCTTGATGAAATGTGTTTGAAGGATATTCAATGTATGACCCACATCGGATTATGCGACAATTGGGTTACGTCCAAGAAGAACCTCATTTCAATGAAGATAAGCCGTTCTTTACTGTGAACCGGGATGAGTGCACCACGTCCCAAAAAACAATTAACGTCTCTTACGCTCCACCGCCGGCTCAAGAACATTGGGACAATAGACGTGGCCGTAACATCGATGTGAGTCTTTTGGACGAGGTGACCAACGGTCATGAAGCTACTCAGAAATACATGGCGTGGTACTTGGAATGGGCTCGTCCTACTATGATTAGGAAAATGACTGCTGAAGAACTGGCTCTTAAGAAGAAGTTGGAAGCGAAATACCCATCAACATTGCTTAAGTTCTTTGTAAGTATATTTAGAGTTGCTCTTACTATTTTAAGATTGATTGCATTACCGAATCATTCTATTCATTGTTTGTTGTTTAATTGAAAATAGAAGGAGCATTTGAAGACCTTTGCGAAGGTGTTGTTGTGCGCGAGAGAAAAAGGAGAGCCTTTGTCGATTGAAGAGCAAAGCAAGCACATTGACTATGTTAACGCTGTTGGCAATGAGGATGCTAATGAAATGTTCAAGCAACTTGAGGCTCAAGTAAAGGCTGAACAAAAAGCTAGGAGAGAAGCACAAGCCAAGATAAAGGCTGATAAAAAGAGGACTCGTGGTGGTGAAGGTAGCAGCAGTGGTCGTGGTGGTGAAGGTAATTCTCCAAAACGGGGCCGTGGTCGTCGTGGACGTGGTCGTAGTCAATGAATGCTTTCGTAGTTCATTTCTTTATGTTATGATGGACAAATGTTTAAGTTAATGGTGTGGACAAATGTTTTTTGAAGGTTTATGGGACGTGTTTTCATTTTGGACAAAAAGTGTTGGATTTCTAGTTGTTGAATGAATGGTTTGTTTTGCTTTGTAAAGTTTTAATGCATAAGCCGGAATGCTTTCGCAAAACTAAAATGCCGGCTGTACCAGGGCCGGCAGGGTTCGGAATCGTCAGACTTCCGGCCCTGACAAAAAAATTCTGTAGTTACCAAGGCCGGCGTTGTATAAAAATAATAACCTTCCAACTTATGTATGGCCGGCAATGTATTGACCAAATATAGTTCCGGCGGTTTTGTTGCAAAAACACAATTCTTCTGATGCCTAAAACATATAAAACCGGCACGTTAACACATTTGAGACCCTTCCGGCTGGAACCTAGCCGGCAGTGTAGTGAACCAATACGGTTCCGGCGCGTTTGTGAGAAAAAACCTTCTCCTGATGCCTACAATTTTACACGACTGGCATCTTGGAGAAAACAAACCTCGCCGGCGAATTTAAAATTCAAATTTTGTGCAAGTACAATTTCATTGATTGACTTGTACTTGGGCACTATAACGGCCAAATTTTGCCACCATCCTATAAATACACTATTTCTCTCTACAAAACAACATACAAATAGTTCCATATACTCTCCAAAGCTCATACCATCATACACTCCATCTAACAATGGCATCATTTGATTCAAATGAAGATTTTGAAATCACCAAGGCTTGGTACGTGGAAGATCGACTTAGACGTCAATCCTCCCAAAGGGAAGATTCCAAAACCTTTTGCTCTAGGGTACACAACAAATTTAGCGGCGAGTATGGGAATCCTAATGCAAGAAGTATTGAACAAGTCCACGCTAGGCACCTAGTAATCGAAAATGCGATACTTGTTTATTTATCCCTCCAACCTCGGATTTTTAACGCTCGCCCCTTCACCTTGTCCGTTGCAGAATTTGTAAGTAATTTTGTGGTTTTTTTTACGTAACTCATGTTGTTTTATCTTCCAACGAAACACCACTAACAAATGTAAGCTTGTTTTTATAGCACGAAGCCGTGAAAGCGCGCTACTTGGAAGTAAAGGGGGAAGCATTCGCATTCGATGCAAGCTATCACTTCTTTGCCGATAGAATCCCGTTGGATAACCCAGACTACTTGGTATCGTCTTCGTCGGAGGAAGATTGATGGTTTTAGAAGTTTTAGTGTAGGTTTTGTGGGTATACCTCTATGTAAGCCCTCACGAGACTATAACTCGTCCACTAGGGTCGCCTAGGGGTTTAAAGGCTTGATGCACATGCTAAGTGTTTTTATGTTTCAATCAATGTAGTAACCAAAATTGCATGAATAAAGTGAATTACATCATCCATATTTGCTTTTTTCTGTTTTGTATAAGTACACGTCGGCAAGGTGATAAATAATTAACATGCCGACTACATGTCAGCCGGCAGTTATAAAAGATATTTACTTGCCGACGGTATAACCGCCGGCATTTTAGTAACTACTTTCATGCCGACCGTAAAACTCTGCTCCAATATAGTCGGCGTGTTCTTCAACTGAGAACATGCCGGCAAGCACAAGGTCGGCAGGTTATTCAAAGTAGACACTGCCGACCATATAACAGCCGGCATTTTGTTCAAACCTAGACCTTGCCGGCGTTACGCATTTTCAAAAACAGTTTTTTTTGATCGAAATCGAACTCATAAGAATGATTAAGGGTTTAATCTACTGAATTCTTATTTTCAAAATTTTAATCTAAACTCAATTAGTTAAGCTAATCAGAATTTTTAGTGTTAATTAACCAAGGGCATATTAGCCATTTAGAAAAATTTGGGTTAAGGGGTGGCTTGACTTTACTTCAAAATAACCCTATTTCGTCTTATTGGGTATACCCCAATTAATATGGGTATACCCCAATCAAGCCAGGGTATATTTGCCGCACAACTAAAAATGTGTGCATATTGCCTGAACAAAAAAAACAACAATACGGATATTTACCGCGTAGCTAGAAAAGTATCTATTATATATATATATATATATATTCTGTACAGAAAAAACAGTGTGCATATTTTCCACACCTTCACCGAAAGCAAACACTATTCAAACTCTATTGCACTTACATCTGCTTATTTCCTCCCATCCATCGTAACATTGTCTCGGAAAATTAACCTAAAACCAACAAAATAAAACTAGTACAATCAAATCTAGTAATGAAATCATCAAATTAGGTAATGAAAATCCGAAACTGATGAAAGAACAAACCATATCTCAAATTTTAAACTTAGTAATTTCATCTCCAATAGAATCAGACTACACCAGAATAATCATAACCAAGAATGAAAGGAACAATTAACTTTACTTGATATTTTCCTAGTACTTGAAGGTAATTAGCGTATTTCAAGCTACTGGATTTCACTTTTAAGTTCATAAGGAATTCAGTTTTCTCGTTCTTAACCTTAAAATCTAACAAATCAAAAAATCAACTAAATAAGGTACACAAACGTAAACACAAGAGATCTAATTATAAACGAGTGATTCAAACTTTAGAGAAATAACAAAGATTAGCTGGATCCAAACCTCCAACAAGTAACTATGGATGACGAAATTAAAGTGAAGAAAAATCAGATTCAATATCTATAGATCCAAAATCAAGTTCAGTTTCATCCCCGTCTGAAACTACGATTTCGATCTGAGTTTACACGACTGATTTCCCTCTCTCCTAAATCAAAATCAACTTTAATCGATTTAGATCGGAACTCGGAAGATAAAAATTTGGAAATCAAATCTGCTACGATTCTCTCATCTCCTTGTCTCTCTCTCCCTTGGCCTTCACTCTCACGTGGGCTCCGAAACTCAAAAACTTCTCAAGCCCAAAGTCATCTGAGTAAGAAAGAGTGAAGACAGGGCCAAACACTTAATTCCAATTTTTGTTATATAAAAAGCCAAGTTGCTTATGGGGAAAACTGACTTTGGTCATAACCCGTTGACTTTTAGTCGATGTGGGGGAAATATGAAAACACTTTCTTCTTCTATCTTTAACGTTTCTCCATCAGTAAGATGAATTTCATCTCATGCCTCTCACGTTTCATGAACGATTAATGTATTTTGACTAGTTTAAGATCGATATGATACTTAGTCATTCGTTACCGAAAAAACAATCCTAATTTCACTTGTGTACTTTTCTTCATCATCACCATCGCAAATACAACCCTAATTTCATGAACAGTAAAAGATTGAGAAAAAATGATTAAGATAATAAAACGAATAAGAAACTAGATCATTAAAGAGCATGTAGGAAAAAAACCAGTGAATGAAGATTAAAACATGTGATTAAATTGAAATGGAAACATCACTTTGTATGTCTCCTAATTATTTTGTATGGTTTTAGTCGTCCAAAATCCCAATGATGCCGGTGGACCTTATTTTATCGTTTATTAAGCATTATTAATTGTCGCCACCGTCCATTGTAATGTTGTAAAAAATTGAAATGGTTTCGTATGCGAAGAAAACCTCAAATGCAGGTTTAAGTTGTTTAACAATATCTGTCAAGTAACAGAAATACAAATAAATAGCTCATGTCGATGAGTTTATCAGTGGTGATGCTTTGAAACAGTGAGTCTGAACCAAATCTTAGGGACAACATTGTGTTTTTTCTATTTCCCCCCCTTATTGACTCTGAGTCAACTTGCTTAGACCGAATTCAGCTTTCCCTTCAAAATTTTGGCTTTCCCTATAACAAAAATCTTAATTCCCACCCTTAAAAATTGTGCAAACTTAAACTAGGTCACTCAATAGTGGGACGGAGGGAGTAGTAGCTAAACATAGTTTCTATTTCAAGGACAAGATGAATTGACATACACCAAGTAAAATGTTTCTGCCATAGTTGTAGGGAATCTACATATTTTCTTCTTTTATTTTTTTGAATTCCTTTTCTTCTATTTTGTGAATTCCTGCCAACTGATAAATTTTGTGAATTCCTGCCAACTGATAAATTTTGTGAATTCCTGCCAATTGATAAAGCTCTTCTTGAATTATCACTAGCTTGAGTTAAAAAGACAAAGTAAATCCACGTCTCTCTGACGAAATATGCTTAAATATCTCCGGTAGTTTAAAGTGAGCTAAATAATATTTTCATTCCAGTAGGAAAAAATTTTGAACTCGCAATGCGAGTTCAAAATTGAACTAGCATGCTCTGCCACCGTTGGATAACGCAGATATGACATCAGCTAACCGCACACTTAACCATAGTTGCGTATCATATTTTTGAAAATAACTACCAGTGAGCCCTTAAGTTCATCATTCTCTAAGAGAATTTCTATTAGTCTACCTGATCAACCTCATCTTAATTCTATGTCATAGGATCGAATACAGAAATGTCCGTACTCCGTAACAAAAAATGATATACATGTTCACAAAAGAACTGATTAACCTCTTCTTATTTCATTACCATTCTTTTTTAGTAGTACATCGACCTCCAATCACGTTTTCTTTTTTCCGATTGGCAAAGGTTAAGATTTTTATAAAGGGCCTACCATAGGTAAGCAATAAACAAGCTCAAGAGAGCTTACAAACCCCCAAAAAACCAATCAAAGAGAGCAGTTCAAAAATAAAAACCCAAACAATATAGACCGAAACACAATGTTAAGAAAAAAGAAACCCAGTTAGCTAGAATTTAACCTAGGGAGGAGCCTCTTAACTCGATCGAGTTTCAGCACCATTAAAACAATTGAATTTTGACCTTGTTGATCACAAAATCAACTGTGATTGTCTCATTCTCAAAAATTAAAGCATTCCGAGATTTCCAAGTCGACCAGCAAATGGCAGCTGGGATCAAAGGACAAATTTTATTACCAATGGGGTGTTTCAGATTGCACTTCCAACTCCTAATAATGGTATCAACGCAGTTCGGCATTGGCCGATAAGAACTTATCGCATTTCCAAAATATCACCAGAAGCTAAGAAGCGCTACAATGGAAGAGGAGGTGGGAGATAGATTTCCCAGATTGACAACACAACAAAGACCCATTCACGATGAGCTTCCCTTTTATATAAATAGTGTCCATAGTGACAAGCCTTTTACGGTAGACAAGATAGAGGAAAACCAACTCTCTGGGGCCATGATCACCTCCAATCACGTTCTGATTTCAATTACATTTATTTTTTCTTTTTCTGATAATCAATTACCATATCAAGTTAATAAGAATACATTCGGTTTTTTTTTTTTGCTATCAATATACGATTGTTATGAACACTAAGATATATGTACTACAATCCTCTCAAGATTGCGACAAGGAAGACAAAAGAAAATTAAATAATATGGTTTTAGAAAGGATGGTAATAAGCAGATAAGCAGTATGTGAACCAGGATCTTAAAGTGATCATGAAAAAAATAATCTATTGATGGAGGTGAGGAGTATATATTTGGATTCACATATAATCATGGTTGGTGGCATATGCATCAGGGTATGTGAAAAATAATAAGATTTGGAAAGATACGGTTAATAACATATGGAATGTAACTGTGGAAGTGAGCAGTTAGCTAATGTCATATCTTCGTTATCCAACGGTGGCAGAGCCTGCTAGTTCAATTTTGAACTCGCACTGCGAGTTCAATTTTTTTTTCCATTCCAGTATGTGATTTCCCTGAATCCAAAGCTAAAGCCAGATATCAATTTTTCTTTAAAACATTTTTGACTATTAACTATTAACTATCAATTTAACATCACAATCTTATAATCCATTGAGTTATTACTTTCTTGCAAAATAACATCACAATTTAACTATTGTTTTTGTTTTGAAAATAATACGAGGATGAATTTTTTAATTTGAATATGTTTCCATAGGATAAGGCTTAGTGTTCCGGAGAATCACTTCATTATTGTACATCCAAAGAGACCAAATGATTATGCATATATTAGGAATACTAGAATCTGAATTCTTCCATGAAAAACACCATTTCAATATGTTGTTACAACCATGAGTATCACATAAGTGAACTAAAGAAAAGGAAAACAAATAACTTTTGCAAATGGAAATTGCAGAAAAAGATACAACTTAGTTTCATGACAACCAGTATTGCATAATTTATAACATGGATAAATTTAACGAACATAATTAAACAGTCTACTGCCTAAAGAAAATATCCTAGAAGACAGTTTCCAACAACGGATTTTCCAAATTTGACTCCAATTAGAGTTAACATTGACCGACACCCTATTAAGATTGAGAGGAAACAGTAAAATTAAATATCGTTATAGATTACAAAGATAACTAGTATCGAGGCGTTCACAAAAAAAGTGCGCGGATTGAACAATATTGAACTATACGAACCGCGCATTAGATGGGTAATAAGAATCAAGTGAATCATAGACTCCGAGTCTCACTCTTCCTTGTCTCATCACATGTATTCCTTGTTTAATGTTACATCATGTAATGAATAATGAACCTATTACTTATAAATGCGAACATTTAGCATATATGTGTGATGATGGTGAGTGAATAATCGTAATGGCAGAACGTGAACGAGACGATTAATTATATGGTTCGGCTCTAGGCCTGTATCCACAGATTGAGTGTTTCACTACGTATATAATGTGTTACAAGAATAGCCGAATGGCTTTTAGATCTAAACAGGTCTGTGTAACAGATGGGGACATCACTTACTCTCCCTCTTTCTCCCTCTTCTCTCCTCTTTTTGTCGGATCGTCTTCCTCCCTTTTGCATGGGGGATGGGGGTATTTATAGAGGTTTCTCATGAGGTCCATTATAAGGGTTGTTGGAATCTTATCGTCTTGTGTTCTGTGCCGACTACGCAGATATCTTTGTGTTGTATGGTTTCTCTGCGTAGTCTTTTCGAACACGCAAGGCATTCCACGGTCCCCCCCCCCACAGACTGGTTGACTCGTGTATTACTCAGAGGCGATAAATGCGGGTGGTTGGGATATTTGTGGCCGCCAGATAGCTGCTCTCTGCCCTTGTCTTGTCTTCGTCAGATAGGGCATCCCTAACTGTAGATCTTGGATATTCTTATGGATGTGGTAAAGTGATGCTCGGGTTGTATTTTGGTACTCCTCAGGGTCACCATGCTTCCTTGCTCCTCCATCCTTATCCGTTGGATATGATGGGCTTCCGAGTTGTCCGCCCGCGGCTCTTCCAGCGTCTATCCTCCATGTGTGGATTTGTTGATACGTGGAGGAAGATGAAATATGTATATACAATTTGCCCCTTTTCTTTCTACTGGGTGGTTAATTGAAGTGGGAAAAAAACGTTTTACTCTTTCATCTTTCCAAGATTTTAGGGAACGCTCCCACTGTTTGCATTAACTTCAATAACTTCTCCTTGGGTAGTGGGGCGGTTTTGTTTCTTCTAGGCGCTTATAAATATGAGAGAGAATGTGAAAAATTCTCTACTCATAAATTCTCTACTTATAGAGAATGTGAAAAATTCTCTAATCATAAATTTTATTCTCCTGAACAACATATTTGTTCTTTGTTTTTGTTTCTTTGCCATTAATTCCCTTCTGCTGCTGCTGTCGTTGTTCTCCTTCATTTTAGTTGTTTCTGCTGTTGTTGCAGCTACTCGTAGGTGCTGCTGCTGTGATTGCTGGTTGGTGCTGCTGATGCTATTACTGTTTTTCTAGTTTGTTCTTTGAAGGTGAGTGGTTCTTCTGTGATTAAGTGATTATCTCATTCTTCTTCTGTAATTTTTGTGACGTTTATGATGAAGAACACCTTTGTAGCCGTATGAACTCTTGATATGCATGTGTGTGTGTGTGTGTGTGTGTGTTTCCCATGTTCTTTATCAGAAAGCGTAAAAATGATTCATGTTATCTTTCTTTCTGAGTTTCGGACCATGGGTTTTGGTTTGATTATTCTTTAGTTGAAATTTATATGCACTGGGTGAAATTAGGTTTTTGTGAAGAACTGTTTATGAACTGGGTAAAAATTGATTTTTTGATCTTTATTTTGTATCCGAGTGAGTGAAAACTTGTTTTTGTGTTCCACATATATGACAGACCGGCCGCGGGCTCCATATCAAAATCCTCTGCCTAGGCCTCACAGATTTCCACCCCGTATAGATTCTGATGTTTCTCCGTCAAGGGGAGGCTCCTCCAGATCTTCCCCCGGTGATACTCAGGTTCTAAATATGCAATCTTCGTCTGGCCGCCGACATTCTTCTGTCAAACCCAGAGAGTCGCAGAAGGGCGGTACGCTGAAAGGTATGATGCAGAAGGATGATCGTCCTAAAGATACCCCTGGTTCACGGTACGCAGTTCCTCGCCCCTCTTTTACTGTTCGTGAAGACCCGAAGAAATCTCGTGAAGATTTAAAGAGGTCACGTGAAGATCCAACGAAACCGCGTGGGGATCCAAAGAAACCATGGTCTTCTCCTGAAGGTGAGGTATTGAATGTTCCCCATTTACGTGTAATGCCACCTCCCTCCTTGTCTCAGTCAGGTTCTCTGCCTTCTTCACCACCTTGTCCAAAAGTAAAGGCATCGAAAGTGGTCATTTCTAGGGCGGACATGCCCCAGGATGATAAGAAGAAGACTTCAGCGCAATGTCATTTTAAGGATTCCACGCCTAAATCCATGGATGAAGAAGATATTTGTTAAGAGGTACGCAGTGTCTCTATTGGGGAGAAGAGCACGTTGACTTTGAAGTGTTTAAGTAGAAGTGCGGTCTTCAGTTTTTCGAGGTTCGTTTCTACGCCGCAGATGAAGACCTTACTTATGATATGATATTGAAGTATCCATTTGATGAAATGCATTTGCTAACTACTGTGGGGGGCTTCGAGGCGGGTCTTATGCTTCCTCTGTACAAGTATGGGGATTCCTTCTATTATGATGTGCTGGATCATAGAGAGGGTTATTCAAAGAATACCCATTGTCGCTCCATTTATCAGCTTCATGGGAACTATCTTCGCGCGTTGAGGGAATGTTATCTTCATAGCAAGGGAGAGACAATGATGACTTGTTATGTTCCCAACCCTGATGAGAGGGAGTGGTATACTCATGAGAACTTCAACAAGTCCTTTGGGGATTATGTTAATAATCGGAACCGTAAGCCATGGAGTGTGAGTATTCGGAATATTGCTGCTAAAGAAGGTGAGTTTTGTCTTTTTGGTGAGGTTAGCGGTGCAAAAAGATGACGTATGTTCCTGGTACTGATAATACGAGGAATAAACTGAGGTTTCCTTCGCGTGAGCGTATCAAACAGGATCATGATTACGAATGGCATGCCACATTGCCACTGTTGTTGAAATTATTGGCCCCTGGGCTTGGGGGTAGGTTCCTAGTCCATAGGGATGGCGTCCAACTGCTGATAGCAAGGTGCGTGAATCCCCCTGCTCGTTATGGTGATTTCCGCCCTTGGGTCCTAAATTTTGAGGGTATGAATTTCAACTATGCCTACGATGTTGCTGACGAAGATAATGAAGAGAGTTCTGATACTGACCTTCAGACGCAGAATACTGCGGCTTTCAAGGTATGGTGCTTTATATATATATATATGGTTCGAGGAATCCGATTTGTGCGTTGCTTTCATTTTTCAGTCAAAGAAGAAGATTAACCCCAAGCGGTCTTCTACCGCCATGCAAGAGGAAGCAGAGGTCCACGAAGAAGTGAACAGTCCTGTGACTGAGCTTGAGGAGGATGAGGATATGTCTGATAGGGATGAGCGTATTGGTACCTCCCCTTCGTATCATGATGAGGAATTTGCTGAGGGAAGTGTTCATACTGATGACAGTGATGGTGGGGACGAGAATCCTCCCGGTGGTAATAAGGTTAAACCTGCAAGTGGGTGTGGTGATGGTGGCGAGAATGTTACTCAGGGTGTAGGTGATGAAGCTACTCCCATTGGTGGCAGCGGTGTTGGTGGTGCAAACCTTGGAGCAGGTAGCCATGGAGTTGGTGGTGATACTATGTCCCAAGAATTCTCCTTCGGAAGGATCTATTCCGCGGGAGATGGATTTGATGCGAATGCTGCCCTCGGTTTGGCTGATGATTTCAACTTGCTTTCCCCAAGTGATACCTGGGATGTGCTTGGAGGTGACGGTCAAGAGAGAGATAAGGGGAAGAAAGTTGTGGATGCTGGTGATGTTCCAGGGGGGCGGTGATAGGTGTGTAAAAACACCTCTCTAAGTATCGATTGGTTATGCTTTCTTAGCTAGTTTTCTTGCAAAATTGTATTATTAGCTTCGTTTTATATTTTATGGGAATTTTGGAGCTTATTCCCGAAAATAACAAGAAATCGTCCAATTTGCCAAAATAAGTGGGCATGAAGAAGCAACCAGCTGATATCCGTTAATTACTGGAGGCAGTCAAGGTATAACACGTGCAAGGTACAAAGACGCTGATGGAAATGGAGTTGCAGGGTATGAGTTTGCCTGTATTCGAGTCTGAAGCTGACAGAACAAGAAATGGGCTGCTTCCATTTGGATATTAATGCTGGTGATGCTCGGTGCTAATGGGCTTGAGTGCATCGGTGCTAATGGGTTTGAGAGTAAAGGTTTGAATGGGTTTTAAGCAAGTCAGTGACGTACAAAAGGAACCATCTTTTGGGCACCACCCAAAAACAGTGGGGGACTACCCATTGATATATATGACCACCCTACATTATAAGGGGTGTCCCAAAAAATTGTGAAAGACTAAATTACCCTTACTCTAATTAAGCTTATAACTAATCCTAATCCAACCCACTAAACTAACCCACTACCCACTAATCTAACCCACTACCCACTAATCTAACCCACTAATTAAAACCTAAATAAAAAATAAAAATCAGTTTTATCTTTTCATCTTCTTCTTCTTCTCTTCTTTTCCTCCTCTTCTTCTTCCTCGTAGACATCGTCGTTAATCGTCGATTCGAAAAAAAAATCATCGTCGATTAATCAATCTTTATAAGCAATGCGTACCAAGCAAACACCCAGACTTCCAGGATTGAGTCCGGGACTCCCACATATAGTGAATCTCCCAAAACAATTGCTAAAGTTTAAAGAACTTGAAGCACCGTTTCGAGGAAAAATCAATCATCCAACCGCAAAACAGAAGTCCGATTCAAGTGAAATGCAAATACGCGGGTAATTTTCTTCATGCCCATTCCTTTTAATTCGTTATTTGTAGAAGAAATCGATTGAAAATCATGAAAACTCATTAAAAATGGTAGTTACAGGGGCGATTTCGGTTAGGAGATTTTTGTAAAACCCTAAAAATTGCTTACCGAACTTACCATAAATTAGAACAGTTCGGTTAAGTCAACACCTTCCTGGTCACCGAACTACATAGTTCGGTGAGATCGCAATAAACATGTACCTAACCGAACTCAGTCTTTTACTTGGAAAGAAAGGGTTCGGTTAGGTCGAATTTTTTTTAATTGCCGAACTCTTCATATATTTCGTTCGGTTATTCTTTTTTTTTGTCAAGTAACCGAACTACATAGTTCGGTGATATCGCAAAAAACATTTTTGTAACCGAACTCAGTCTTTTACTTTGAAAGAATGAGTTCGGTTTGATCGAAAAAACTAATTTGGTAACCGAACTTTAATTTGGTAACTACATGATGTGTTTACTTCATTCTTTAGTTCAATTTGATTTGGTAACACAATATTCTCTTATGTTTAGTTAATAGTTTGGTTTTTGTTCATTAGGAACAAAGGAGAAAGATTGAGACAACAACTAGATGAGGATTTCAAAACTCCAACCCCTAGGGGAGCAAAACATTTAGATTTTCGAAAACGTGGTGCCACATATGCCAAACATGGAGGGGGATCGTTACAGGAAGTGAACCAAGAGAATGATTATGAAGAAGTGCAAGGAAATGAAGACCAAGGAAATGTAGAGGCTGAACAACAAAGAGAACACGTTGAAAATGTAGGGGAAGAAGTAGGATAGGGTCAAGAAGAAGAGGAAGAGTTTGATGAGGAGGAAGAGGAGGGAGAGGGTGAAGAGGAGGAAGAGGAGGGAGAGGAGGGAGAGGAGGAAGAGGAGGGAGAGGAGGAAGAGGAAGAAGAGGAGGGACAACAAGAAATTGTTCCCGTTAAAGAAAAAAAGAAGCCGAAGCCGCCTAGTGCTAGATACTCACACATTCCCCCTGATAATTTATGTTTGTCACCTCGGAACCCAACTTATGGTACTCCAAATGATGGAGGGGCAACATTGTTTGGATACAAACACTCATGGGCTGCGAAGATCTATGCGACAAAGGTATTATTTAAGTTAACCCTTAACTAACAAAACTATTTATTTATTTTTTGGGACATGTTTCGTTAAGTATTAATAGTGTTATGTTTGTTTTCGTAGGATCATAATGATGCAGTTCGTCTTATTAAACGTCAAAAGGCGTCCAAATGGGATCTTTCTTTGGAGTGTGACGAGTTTGTAGCAAAGGTTAAAGAATGTGTGTTATGGAGAGCTATTGAGCATGCACATGTAGATTTTGACGCTGTTTCCGTATCCGCATTTCTCGAGAGGTATTATCCCGAGACATATACTATGCATCTTCCATTTGGCGAGATGGGAATAACTCCCGATGATTGCCACCATATCACTGGCTTACCATTGGAAGTTAAATGCCTTCGAGAAGGCTACAACCCCTCGATGAGTTATGAAGCTCTTGAAGAATTGGATCTTAAATGTCTTGGATGGGATGCAAGAAAGTCTCAATGTGAGTTTAGACGTTCTGTGAGGTCCCCTAAACGTGGTGATGAGTATAATACACATGAGGCAAATGGAGGATTGAAGAAAAAGGTGAAGAAATTCAAGTTGGTTAAGTTGAAGGAAGCATTTGGAGGGACCAAAAAGAAGGTGCAGCGAGGAAAGTTGGTGATGGACCAGGACACCCTTAGGTATCATGTCACAGCTTATTGGTTATATCAGCTAGGAACTGTTATTTTCCCCGACACTTCGGGGAATAGGGTGGATGCACAGTATCTACAGCTTTTGGAGGATCTCGATGACATCAACAATTACTCTTGGGCCACTGGGGTGCTTGCTTTTGTTATGGAAGAAATGAGCAAAGGGTCGAGGATTAAGACGAATCAAATTGGAGGCTATTTAACTCTTGTTCAGGTGACCTTTTACATTTTTAATGAGAAAATTATCTACTAAATTGATGTCCTTCCAATTATATTTTCATGAATATGGTTAATATTTTCCTATTTTCTCCAGGTTTGGATTTACGACCACTTCCCTTCATTGGGATTAGGCAAGGAAAAGAAACCTTATCCCTATGACGCACCTACAGCAGGAAAATGGGTGTTTTTGGACGCACAAAAGAAGTCTAAAGAGGAGGAGTTGACTTTGTTGAGGCAGAAATTGGATAACCTGACGGTGAACGATGTGGTATTTCACCCATACGCCGTAACCGATGATGTATCAGTAGATGAAGACGATCTTAATGGTTTTTCTACCGTCACGCCATACTATGGACCTATTTGGCATCCTAACGGCTACGCAATATATAATCCGAGGAGAATACTAAGACAACTTTGTTGCGTCCAAATGGATCCCGATGTGGAGAATGAAAATTTCACTTTGCAGGTTCAAGGAACAAAGAACAGTGAGAAATATTTTGTTCCAAAACATGAACCAACTCCTGCGGTAGCACATTGGAATGCACTTGGAGAATACCACTTACCAAGAGGTGATTGTGTACCTTGTGAGGAAGATGTAAATGCATGTGACGAAGATTACAAGGAGTATTATGAAGAAATCAGTCATCCCTTTGTGATAAATAAAGAACAACAAGCTAAGGCGGATGCGGCGAAAGCGAAGGCAAAGGAGAGGGAGGCTAAGCGAGATAAGGATATACCTATTTGTGGAGATGAAGCAAAAAGGTTATGGGATAATGTGGTAAGAAAATGTCTTTGTCTTATAATTTGGGTTGTTTAAAGGTTTTGAAAATATATTTGCTTATGCTTAAAATTGGAATTAGGTTTTGAAGGGATCGAAATTGTTGAAGAAATGGATGGCTAAAATCAAAACCAGAGAGCCGATGTTGACTGAGGAACAAACTGCCTACTACAAGGAGTGGGAGGGTCTTATAACTAAATGAATGGTGCAGCCAAGTAGGACTAAGCACCTCAAGAGGGGTCGACTCTACTAAGCTTGTCGCTTGATTTCCCAAGTGTTTATATTGGTTGGTAAAGGCATACACAAACCTCTCTTTGTGTGGTTCCAACCATTGGCGAAGAACATACGATACAACATCGGGGTAATCGGGAGTATCCCAATGGGCGATAAACTCCGCAAGATTTTGATAATACTCTTCCTCGGTAAGGGACCAACATAATGATTCCCATTCACCGTTGAATGCAACCCATTTAGCAAAATTTAGATCGTATTGTTTATCAACTTCCTCTTTTGCATCCGCTCGTTCATGTTCCGGTAGCATCTTAATCTCTTCATATCCTTTTTTCTTGGGTGGACAAATTGTTGGCTTGCACCTATGCAACAAATTACACCATATATGGAACGTACAAAGCATATTATGTGCTAGTGGGAACACTTCCGCTATTGCATTCATCAATGCGACTTCATTGTCGGTCACTATAACCCCGGGAATATCATCACCTCGGAAGATTGCCTTAACTTGTTGTAGTGCCAAAATATAACTAGGTTCTTGCTCGTCCCTTAAGAAACAAAATGCCACGGTAAACGGTGACTTCGTCGATGTACGGCCAACAATATTCAACAATGGCATCTCGTACTTGTTTGTCTTGTAAGTGCAATCCATTATTAGAACTTCATGAAAGCATTGAGCCAATTTAACACTTGTTGGATGCGCAATAAATAGTTGTGTTATCTCTCCTTCCGAATCCACATCCTTTTGAACCGCGTAGTCTTTCTCTTTGGCCAAAAAAAAACAATTGTTGCATCACTTGTCTATCTCTCCATTCCTTCTTTCTAATTGTCTCAATTGCATTGTTAATGGTGGACACAGATGAGTGGTTATCCTTGTTATCCTCCTTTAGCATTTGGAGCATTTGAACCGGTGTAAGACCCATTTTCCTCATATTAGCTACCTTCTCCATCTCTTGAGGAGTTAGCTTGGCCGCCATGAAATGTCCTTCAAGATGCTCCGGACGAGGGTGGTTATGACGACCTTCCATAACCCGGTAGAGAACCCATCCCTTCAATTTTTTGTTGTAATTAAAGGAAAGCTTGAATGGGCATTTAATCTTCCTTGAGAAAGTTTTGTTTTTCCTATTTGTCTTTCCTTCATAAACATAACCCTTCCTCTTGTGGCTTCTATCGGGATCACCGCTTCTCTCACAAACCATTTCAAAGCGACTATTCTTTTCTCTCCCATTTAATACTAATACGCACATGTGTTTTTGTGCATGTTGTCTAGCCCAAGTCTTTGCATCTTTCGTATTATCGAATACCAAGTCATTCATGTAGTGATGGGATGTGTCATCGTACAACATACCAATCGGGGGAGGTTGGTTTTCCATTGGTTCAATTGAATCACATGGAACCTACAAGTAATAGCACAACGTCAATACCATAAAAAAAAAACACGTACAAGTTCGGAAATGTCAAAAATTTCATCGACCCTACCGAACATAAAGTTCGGTTATGTATGTTTTAGTAAAACCATTGCGAGCTTACCGAACTCTATGTTTACATTTTATCCGCAAAGGTTCGGTAATGAGAATGAAAAATAAGACCAAACCGAACATAATGGTTCGGTTAGCAATGTGGTATACATTTATTTTGCGATGTTGTCGAACTTAAAGTTCGGTTACCAATTTATAAAAATCTACTAAACCGAACTATGAACTGTAAAGTCTATAAAAACAGTTCGGTTATGTCTTCTGTAATTTCCTAACCGAACTATCAAAAACTACCATTAACGTGTAGTTCGGTTACCTGCTTCTACAAGATCTAATAACCGAACTACATCTTCAGAAACGTTCGGTTACCTATGTTTTAAATATGGTAACCGAACTAGGAATACCTAGCCGAACTTTTACCCTGAAATTTTGAGTTTGTCCAATTTTTCCCACAATTCAACCTACATTAACTAAAAATGAGATATACCTAAGTACCCATATCTTCATCTTCAGGTTGTGGCTGATAAAATCCATCATTTGATGGGTTGGATTCACTTTGGGGCAAAAGGTTTTCTCCTTCTAACAAATAACTCATATTTGGATCATTTGAAGTATTGACATATACACAAGGAGGTGAAGGGGGGTTCGATTCGATTCGAGGTTTCATCACATGAATCACTCAATTCATAATTACTAAAATCAAAAATTTTTTTTTTGGGTTCACCCATATTCTTCTTCCTATTTCCTTCTTCTTATCCTTCCAAAACAAATGTTTAAAACAAAAAATCCAACTTATAAAACACTAATCACTAATCAGTTTTTAACTAATCACTAATCAATTTTTAACTAATCACTAATCATTAACTAAGTTTTTGGTTAAGGGTAGAATGGGTATAAAAAATAATAATTATAAGGGGTGACCAAATATTACTTCTAATATCCACACCAAAAACTGATGGGTAGTCCCCCTGTTTTTGGGTGGTGCCCAAAAGATGGTTCCAAAAGATGGCTGAAGTCTTGAGCTTGAGGGACAGTGGATGTGAACTGAGAGAAAGATTAAGTTGCCTCTAGTGAGTGAAGACTGGAGTGATGGCAATGTTGTAGCTCATGGTACGACTTGGAACTTGGCAGCCACTTTGTACAGGGAAGATGGCAGTGGAGAATAATGAGGAGTGGCAGCAAGAAGAAGAGATGATGTCGATGTTGGTAATTGGCAGTAAAGGGACAGTGGTGCTGCTGTGGCTCGATTAGCAAAGTGATGAGTATTGGATGCTGTGTTGATCGAGCTTGGCAGATACGATGACACTGTAATGATTCAAGCCGACGATAAACTTAGGGATTGTTACGGTTGAAGGTCAGATAAGAGATGTAGTCACCGAGATGGAATGGTTGGGTGATGAGATGGATTTGCGTTGATTGAAGACTAGGATGGAGGAGTATATACATACCAGTGGATTTGGAGTTTAGCTGTGTCGGTTACTAGGGTAAATAGGTTTGAGAACAGATGTTGGTAATAATGGGAGCTTGAAAGAGCTTGAGTAGGATCAGTTTGGGAAGGAAGATTGATGGCAGTAATGGACATGGAAACGATGGAGAAGCTATAAACGAAACAGAGATGTTGTGGTGTTGGGATTGATGGCTTGGGTTTGATTGATGTAAGCTGACTTAAAATAGAACGAGTATTATGTGGTTTAATGATGATGACTTTCATGGAGTGATCGATGCTGGCAGAGACGAGAATGGTTTGAGTTCGAGTGAGAGAAGAAACGAGATTATCTCGTTTAGGAAGAAAATGCAGGGAGGTTACGGTGGTATACCAAACATAGAGTATCTCAGAGGAGTTATGGTGTGATACTCCACCGTAGGTTTCATGTACGGTGGGGAATTCCAATCGATTCTAAACACAGATAAACCAACGTATAGGTTCTCCCAACCGAGATGTAACAAATAGGTTGTTAGTTTACCGAAACTGACAAGCCAATAACGAGTAATGGGCTGGGCTTCTACAAGCTGCTACACAAGACCAATGGGCTGGACTATGCAGTATTGAATGCAAGCCCACTTGGTTGTTCTCAATTCCTTTGCATGCGAGACATGGCCGTGACTTATTTTTGGCCAGAGTTTGGCAAGCTAGTTTGCACGGGGTTTGATGCACGAGATATTTTTAAGGAGGTGCACTATCCTATTTTTGCTAGGTTTTCTAGTTTCTTCAAGAGGAGGTGCACTTTCCTATTTTTTCTAGGTTTTATAGTTTTCTTAAAGAAGAGGTTACAAAATTCTATATATAGGGAAGCCTAGGCATAATTTGATATATCTTATTTTCACCGTTTTTCTCCCCCTTAGGGGGAGAACTATCTCTTTTCTATTCTTTTATTTTGTAAGGATGAATTCAAAGTTCTAATGTGAAGCTCAATTATTTTGCAAGTTTGTTTCAAGTTTTATATTGATTCATTGTGGATTGTTTTTACCATATCGAAGGTTTATGATTGGTTCTTAGATTGGTTTGGGTGCACAACCAAATCAGTTTATTAATCATTCTAATGCTAGTATAGAGTTGAGTCGACCCGTAATTGTCTCTTAACTCCTACACAAGTAGAAATCGCAAGACCTTACGGAGGGATTCTGTGGAGTAATTGCGATTAAAGACAACACCAGTAAGTGGACTGAGCGTACCGAGTTTAACTGCTGGGATCAAACCTAAATTCACAAATCTTAATGCGTTCTGGGAATTACATCTTGTAGTTGAGCGCTTTCGTGTCAAGGTGGTTCTTTTGAATTGAATCCGGTAGTCGAGCGCTTCCGTATCCGGTGATATAAGGAGTTTTGGGGATATCTAAGCGTACCTGCTTTCCTACGGTTGGTGACAATTGAGTTTAACAAGAGATAAACGGGTACAATGTTGAGTTAACGGTTAGTAACTACGAAGGATTTCTTCAATATCCTTTTCTTTTTATCCTTCTTTTATATTTTTCGCCGATTTAGATAACATAAAAATTGCATTACTCTTCGTGGGAACGATCTCTTACTACCGCTATATTATATTTAATTAGTGGGAAATATATTTTTATTTTGTTGAGTAAACGACGCTCACCAGGCGGTACTAAGGATCATACGCATATGGGAGCGGAAATGACTCAGAGAACCGCAGGTGACAGCGGGGCTTCGACTGAGTCTACTGAAGAGGATTTCCCCGAGTTATTTATGTCTGAAGGTGATGATGTCATCTTAGCTTGGCTCAAGAAGAAGAATTTGATGTTCGTTCCCAACCCTTCCCCCGTGGTCGAGGGTGAGAAGAAATCCGATGCTTATACTCGTAAGATGATGCAGCTGTTTCTCAAGGATCAAGTTTCTAATGCGCGGGATAGGAATTTACGTACCTTGGAGGCTAATCTTGTGATTGACGCTCCTTCTTCTGTTGCTGATATGATGGATGTTGCTGATGGGTACCATTATGGGTATCCCCAAAAGCGAATGGTAGAGGTGAGCTTTGTTACTCTTGCTTTTTTATGAGGTGCTAACGCTTACTGTTGCTTTTTGATAAGATTCTTTATTTTGTAGATGATGAGGAGTGAGTACTGTAATCACACCTTGTACCAGTTGTTCAAGGCCAAGTACCTTAAGCTGGAGGGTAAGCTGCGTCATAGAGACGAAGAACTCACCTCTGCTGAAGGTACTATTGCTGATAGAGATAGGGAGATAGCTGAGTTGAAGAAACTTCTCAGGGGTAGGAACGACAAGGCAAATAGGAAGAGAGGCTTCGTACTGAGCTGGCCATGGTGCGTAGCGAATTGGAGGATGCTCGCAAGAACTCTTCTAGATTTACAGGTTCGCTTTTTTGCCTCTGCCTTTCTTTCTTCTGGATAAATTTTTTTAGAAACCCTTTCTGAGTTCCCCCTCTTTCTCCCCCACTCCTATCTTTAGTGGATGGAGTACCAGAGATTGTATAGCTTCGTAATGAGAGGGAACGCCAGAAAGGCCGTATCGCTGAGTCGGTAGAGCAAATAAAGAGCGAAGCTGAAAAATGGGATGCCAAGGCCGAGTTTGGCGCTTGAGGCATGTTCAAATAGTTGATATGCAGAACAAGTATAATGCCGATCGTAAGTTATTTAATGGCATGCTGACGTGGACGCGTGACAATCTTTCTGAAGCCCACGGTCAGATCTCCTCTTTAGAGGCTAGGATAAATATCCTGGAAGAGGAACTACGGCAGGCTCGCTCTTCCAAGGATTCCGTGGTTAGGACTTATATGCAGCGCCTTGGTCTAGAGAGAGATGATGCTAGAACAGAGGCATGGGCTCTTAGCAAGGAGCTGTCTGCGTCCAGAGCTGATGTGGCTCGTCAAGCTGAGGCTGAGAGAAATTTAGAGGTGACTATTGTTGATGGTGGAATTCTGTTCAAGGATAAAATTGTAAAAGGCAAATTTTTGTAAGCTGACGTCCTGCAAAGGATAAAGCCTTCAGGCGATGAATACTTCTCGCCATAATAATTCATTGGAGCATGTGCAACCATCCCTGAGAATTAAAACCTACCCAGAACGGAGCATGTGGCAACCATCCCGACGGAGCATGTGGCAACCATCCCGGTTTTCTGTAGGTATACAACATTACTATTAATGCTTTAATTAAAGACTTGTGTTCGACATGCAAACACCCGTAGGCTACCTGACGGCAGGTTATACTAGCTCCGTCGAACGCATGCAAGACTACCCATGTTAGTCTCACTTGCTGAAAACAAACTCAGAAATATATCTCATCCGTCCAACTTCGCATGCATAGATGGAGGGTGTAGATATAGATTCAGGGGGTCCTGAGCATGATACCATGATCACCGCGGACCCACCTTCATACATGACCGAACGGTCAAGGCCAACTACAGTTGGTCCTTCCAAAACGTGCGCTCAAAGTGAGCATGACGCACGGCTAGGGTTCCTTTTAATCGTGAACGTCCAACTTCGCAGGTATAGTTGGACGGCTTAGATTATACCCTAAAACAAGTAGTGAAGTGATGGTACACCATTGGCGGGCCCACTTTCTACCTACATGACCGACTCCCTCATAGGAAAGCCGTGGTGCAAGAAACGATTGCCCAAACAAGGATAGATTAACGCCTTACGCAGGTTGAGAAGATCCAAAACGATCACGACCATCCGAATTCGTAGGCATAGTTGGATGGCTTAGATTGCGCCCAGGGTCATAGAGCAAGCATGTACATGCTCACTGTCGACCCAAGATGTTGCATACATGGTCGGTCTCCCCAAAGGAGGTGCACGCAACCCAAAACCGATCGCCCAAAGTGGCCGGTCCAAAACCCTAATTAGGGTTTGCGGCGCAGAAACATCTCGAGCGTCCATCTTCGCAGGCTTGGACGAAAGGCAAAGATGCTATCATGACCGCCGTGGGCCTGACTTCACGCCTAGCTGATCGGCCAAGACCAGCAGTGGTCAAGCTCCTCGGTACGCGCACCCAAAGGTGGCATGTCACGGCCCCTCCATAAGTTCTAATCCCGACCACTCGTCTTTGCCACCTGAGTCGAGTGGCTCAGATTAAATCTTTGCGAGTCAAGCAGGCATGTGAGTGAACACCATTGTGCCGCCTCCATGCAGGGATGATCGGTTCCTCCATTGGAATTCTCCTAGCACGCAAACGTTTGGGTTGAAAGAGGCAGCATGCGCGCCTCTCATCCAACGATCGCAGGTAGGGTTGCAAACCATCTCGTCCGTCCAACTTTGCAAGCTTGGACGAATGACTTAGGGTACGAATCCACCAGCAAACAAGGTATCACCATGATCACCATCTATCACTCTTCTTCACAGGGTAACCGACCAAGGCATGGCTTGTCTATACATCCTCCAAAAGGTCACCTGAATATGGCTGCATGCGATGTTATACCAAGTTCACGGTTCACCCTGCACTATTTCATGTGGGTCCCACGATCCACACACTCGAGAAATTAATCATGTCATAACTGGGGGATACAAACTGGGGTATTGGTCTGGCGGTTTACAGCGTGCAGCGTGCAACACGCCATCACAAGATTGTGTCAGGGAAACATGGGTGGTTAGCGATGATAGGAGAAGTGGGCAAGCAACCGTGTGGCACTATCACACAATTCCACTTCCTCCATCACTCCACTTCCTCCACTTTCCCACGAGAGACGTAATGAAGGCTTATCGACTTGTATAAATAGGTTCTCCTCCCTATTTCCAAAGACAGAGGTTCGAACAACACAAAACACCAAGTGTTAATACCATCGTATTCAACACCCAGAGCCTGCCTGCAACATTTGCTCGCCTGCTCAACCTTCTGTTAACAAGTCATCAAATATCCTTCACCTTCACACTCTCAACACTTTCTTCGATTCCCTCCCTAAGATCAACCTCACATCCTTCACCTGTGACCGAAAAAAATCTGGAACGGCCATGTCTTCGGTTTAGGCCAGAATTGTATAGATTATCTCTCGAATCAAAGTGCTCATCGTGCATCACATTTGTTGAAGGTTTAAACTCACTTCTCATCCACACACACCCAAAATTACCTAAACCGTCAGAAGTAGTTTTCTCCCACAAACAACTATGTATCGCCTTAACAAAGGCTTGGCGGAATTGACCCATGAGGTCAACCATCTTCGTCATTTGGATTCCATGAAGCAGGTAGATTTAGATGCTACTGAGTTTGCTCTTTTGACTATCCAGAAGGATTATGGGAAGTTGTCCAATGAATATGATTTTCTTGACGAAGCTCGCGATGTCATTGTTAATGAATATGAAATAGCCGCTACTAGAGTCGAAGGTATATTATTACATCGTCGAGTGTGATTTGGCCATTTTTTCTGTATTAACTTCTTTTCCTTATTTTGCAGAGCTCGAGGGACAGCTTCACGTTGCAAATGAAAAACTTGAAAAGGCTGAATCTATCATAGTGCGTCAAGAGGGAGAGATGAATTATCAGAAAGGCTTACCTACCTCAAGGGATGAGGCTACCAAAGCTGCTTCGCAGGAATTGATTAGTCTTACTGCTTCGTTATCAAAGGATGAGATGATGAACTCTGCTCTTACATATAAGGCGCTTTGTCAACTGGCGGAGGAGACTAACAAGATGTTGGACAATATTGAGAGTTCACTTAAGGCAGAGCATGGTATTATTAAGAATTATCCTCGTCGTCCCAAGCCGCAGCCGCCCGCGTCTAGTTCTTCGGGACCTTCCTCAGGTGGGAGCGTACCTTCTTTGTAGAAGGGCAACCCTGCTGGTGGAGCGTAGAAGTAAAAATTTGTAGGACGTTGATCTTTGTTGATAATAGGACTCCATTGGGTTTTTTGTCTGTTTTCTTGCTTTTTGTTCTTCATTGCTAGACCTGTAATCAACTTTTTATGAATAGATCATCGTTTTATTTTTGTACTTCTTTTTGTGAAGCTTAATTTTGAGTACCGTCACAGTTAATTCTTTGGAATATAACTGAATGTGTTTAATGATGAAGTGTTTGAAATGCGAACCCGAAGATATATATACCTTCATGAAAGTCTTGAGACCTGTCACCCCGCTGGTTAATCCTGGGCCAGAGGATTCCCGAGCAATGGGGGTCTAGGCAGAATTACGGGGCATAAAATGTCTCATGCCGAGTACATTCATTCCGTGAGCCCGCTGTCGTAAAATAGATTGGGTATCTCTTTATGCTAGATGCATTCCCCATGGTCTTACACTCATAGATACTTACAGAGGAGTCCTGAGAGATTGTACGTGACTACTTGCCCCAATTGAAATAAAGTAACAATTAACACAAGTATTTACATGGTTCGAAAGTGGTGTGTCTACGTCCACGGGTAAAAGAGGGTTTAAAGTATTTATTCAGTTTGTAATGTTACACTTTAGAAGAATTCGTTCTATAAAATCTTCATGGTAATAGATAGCAGACCTTTGAGAAGATGAAATCTTGACGTGGATATATTGTCTTTGTATTTACAGCTTTGATAGGTTGTATTTACACTTGTGCGCCTTGCTATGGGTTTAATTTATTGATAGGTTTGATTGAAAGTTTGTGCAAAAGGTTTGATTTATTGATAGGTTTTGAGGTCTGCTACTCCTCTCCAGAGATAGAAACATGTCGACTATGAATGTCGTTTTTATTCTCCTGGTATTCTTCACGCAGATGCATGTCAGCGTTGCTTCCTACGGATAGTACGGCTTGAGGTATTTTGCGTTCCATGGATGTCTGAGGATTTCCCCTTTGAGATTGCGCAGGTAATAGGATCCACTTTCTGCAATGTCGTGTATGACGAAGGGTCCTCCCCATGTTAGTGCTAATTTTCCCCACTTCTTTTCTCGTTGGTATTGGGGAATGGTCCTCAGCAGGTACTCTCCTTCTATAAAATTCCTGAGCTTGACCCTCTTATTATACTCTCTTGCTAGTTTTCGCTGGTAGTTCTCCATTTTTTGTAACGTTGCTTCCATTTATTCTTCTAAATCAACCAACCTTTCTAGCATCATATTTACTGTGAGGTTCTTCTCCCATGCTTCAGTCTTCGTATTTGGCATGATGATTTCTATTGGGATGACAGCTTCAGCTCCATAGGTGAGCAAAAACGGAGATTCTCCCGTGGCTGATCTTCGGGTTGTTCTGTAGGCCCACAAAACGTTGTGTAATTGCTCGCACCATCTTTTCTTGTGCTCGTCTAGTTGTTTCTTGAGGATGAGAGCGAGGGTTTTGTTTATGGCCTCTTCCTAACCATTGCTTTAAGGGTAGATTGGTGTTGACTTGTTCTTTAGAATTTTGAAAGTCTCGAAGAGTAAGTTGATGTTTTTCCCTTGAAATTGCGCGCCATTGTCGGAAACAATTTCCGCCGGAATGCCAAACCTGCAAATGATGTTTTGGAAGATAAACGTGAAGACATCTGCGTCTCTAATTCTGGCGAGAGCCTTGGACTCTACCCATTTGCTGAAGTAGTATGTGGCCACTATCAAAAATCTTCTTTTCCCTGATCCTTCGATTAAGGGACCTACAATGTTTATTCCCCATTTTGCGAATGGCCAAGGACTATCTACCTGGTTCAACATTGCTGCTAGTGCATGGATTCTTTTGGCGAATCATTGACACTCTTCGCATCTGCGTGCCATTCTTGCTGCATCTTGTATTATTGTGGGCCAGTAATACCCTTGGGTTTTTGCTTTATCTGCCAAATACCTCATTCTACTGTGATTGCCTGCGTCTTCGCGGTGGATATCTTTCAAGACTAAGTGGCCTTCGGCTCTTGATAGGCAGCGGAGTAGTGGTCCGAGAAAGGACTTTTTGTACAGAATTTCACCTCTTAGATCGTATATTCCTGCCTTTGATTGCACTTTTCTAGCTTTCTTTACGTCCAAGGGTAATGTCCCTTCTTTTAAGAAAAGGTGAATCTCAGACCTCCAATCTTCTTCCTTGCTGTGATCTTCGTCTGCTCTTGTAATGATGTCATATTCTTGGAAGTCATCTGTGATGAGCTCTCCTACGTCATCAGCAATTTCCTCTTTTGTGTTGCCCTTTTGCTGAGCCGCGCAAAATTCCTGGGGGTTGATTGAAGGTTCGTAGATTCTGGTTATTTTGATTGCCTTAATGTCTTTGTTTCTGAGCATCGAAGATATATAAGCGAGGGCATCTGCGTATCTGAGCTCTTTTCTCACTAAATGTCGAAATCTGATGTTGGGAATTTGAGATGCCATTGTTTGTACCAGCTCCATGTATGCTGCCAATGTTTCGTCATAAATATTATATTCCATTCCTATTTGCCGGATGACTAGTTGTAAGTCACTTGTCAAGCGTACATCAGTTATTCCCATTTCAATTATCAGCCGAAGAGCATGTACTACTGCTTCATATTCGCCTATATTATTTGTATGGCCCTTGAATTCTAGCATGAAAGCATGTATGATCTTATCTCCTGTTGGAGTGGTGATTACGATGCTTATCCCTGCGCCTTTTTTGTTCTTTGATCTGTCTACAAATACTTCCCATTGCATTTGGTTTGTTGGTTCCAATATATCAGTTGGATATTTTCCTGAGTCAATTTCTGGTAACCATGCTGCTTTGCGCCCTTCGATCATGATCTCTTCGTCATTATCCAATGGAAAATCTTCCAAGAAATCTGCCAGGACTTGTGACTTGTAAGATTGCTGATGTTCGTGGATGATATTGAATTGATCGAGGTAAGTGTTCCACTTGGCGATTCGTCCTACTTTTACCGCAGCTTTGAGGACAGCTTCAAGCGGAGCCTTGCATGGAATGCGGATACTATGTGTCAAAAAGTAGGTTCTGAGCTTCAGGGTTGCCCATACAACTGCTAGGATGTGTAGCTCGATCTTCGTGTATTTCCTTTCTGCTGGTTTTAGAGTTTTGCTGATGTAATAGATGGGCTGCTCCACTTTGGTGGTGGTTATGACCAGTACCGCACTTACTGCATCCTCAGTTGCAGCAATGTATAATGCTAAGACCTCCTTGGGGTCAGGTTTTTGCAATATAGGGATCTCATCCAGGTAAGATTTGATGCTTTGAAAAGCTTCTTCACATTCCGCGGTCCATTTGAATTTGTTCCCTTTTTTGAGGATGTTGAAGAAGTGTTTGCATCTATCCGAAGATCTTGATATGAATCTCCCCAGTGCAGCTAGTGAACCATTGAGTTTCTGAACCTCTTTCAAGTTCTTAGGTGAAGGCATCCCTACAATGGCTTCGACCTTGGCAGGATCGACTTCGATGCCCCTCTTTGTCACCAAATATCCAAGGAACTTTCCTGAGGTCACACCAAAAGTGCATTTTTCTGGGTTTATTTTCATGTTGTGTTTTTTCATTTCTTGGAAGATATTCCGTAGATCTTGATGATGATCTTTGCGCAGCTTGCTTTTGACGAGCATATCGTCGACGTAAACTTCTAATATGTTTCCAATCCATGGTTTGAAAATTACATCCACCATCCTTTGGTATGTATCCCCTGTGTTTCGAAGTCCGAAAGGCATCCTTACATAACAATAAAGCCCGTGCGGTGTGTAAAATGCTGTGTGTTGCTGATCTTCCTCCGCTAAGAACAACTGATTATATTCGGAGTGCCCGTCCATGAATGACATTTCTTCGTATCCTTTAACTGCTTCCACCAGTTGGTCGATGCTGGGTAATGGATAGATATCTTTCTGGCAAGCCTTGTTGAGGTTGGTGAAGTCAATGCATATTCTTACGTCGCCGCTTTTCTTTGGCACGATGACCATGTTGGATATCCAAGTCGGGTACTTGACCTCCTTGATGAACCCGACGTCTAGTAGTTTGCGTTGTTCCATCTCTACTGCCTTATGGTACTCTGGCGCCACTTTCCGCACCTTCTGCCTAAGGGGAAGGGGGGGGGGGGGGTGGCTGGATTTATTCGGAGTTCGTGATGAACTAACTTTGGGTCAATACCGGGCATGTCCCCCAACCTCCAAGCTAAGATATCAACGTATTCCTTGAGAAGTTTGGTCAACGCAGATTCTCGTTGTTCATCCATTAGTGTGCCTATCTTGACCATTCTTGGATTATCTTTGGTTCCTATGTTGATTTATTTCACTGGTTCCACAGGTGTGAACATGGGCTTTGTTTCCCCTAAGAGAGGAACATTCTTTAATTGCTATTTGGTGGGCTCCTCACCCTCTTTTTCCGCGGAGGTACTTGCCCCTGCGTCGCCCACAATTCTTGTGTTTAGAAGACTTTTTCCAGAGATTTCTGCCAGGTATTTGTCTATGGATTTTTCTTTGTAAATCTCCTTATTCTTGGCTCTCCTGGATTGGCGTAGTGCTTCCTGCTCGTTGTTGATTTGGTTCTGCAAGTTTTGGCATTCTCGTGCAGATACCTGGTCTCCTCTAATTTCCATGACTCCAAAAGGCATTGGGAATCTGAGGTATTGATGGTAATTGGAAGCCACTCCTTTGAGATTATGGATCCACCTTCTTCCAATGATTGCATTGTAGGGTGAGGGCGCATCCACCACACTGAACCGACATCCATCTTCATAGGCCCTGCGTCCACTTGTAAAACAATATTCCCTAAGGTCTTTGTCGCGGAACCATTGAAACCGTAGATGATGTAGTATGATGATAACAGTTTCTCGTCATTGACCTCCATGCATTTGAACGTATCATAAAATAGCACATTGACGGAGCTTCCGCCATCTATGAGGATTATCTTGACATTGCACCCTGCTATTGGTAGTGTGATGACCAGAGGGTCACTGTGATATTCCATGTCTTCTTCTATGTCGTTAGCCTCGAAGGTCATGGGGGCATCCATCCATAACTCGTGCTCGTTTACTTCTTGCCCATCGATCTTATAAAGCTCGCAGTAATCTTTGAACTGCTTTCTCAATCTTTTCCCAATTTGTGCGGTTAGTGATGGTTCTTGAGCTTCAGAGCACGATATGGTGTGGAGAGTGCGGTTTCCTTCCGGTAATTGAACTTGTTTTCCCCTCTTGGCCCTATCCTCATTATCAGCCCCTTTTACATACTGCTTCAGGTCTCCTGCGTCAATTAGATTTTGAATCATTATTTTGAGGTTTTTGCATTTGTATGTTTGGTGGCCATTGAAGCAATGGTACTCGCAATATCCTTTAGAATTTTCTATTTTTGGATTCTGCTTTCCCTTGGACCATGGCCATTCGATGCCTTCCCTATCCTTGATTTCTCGCAGGATGCGCGAATAACTGGCATTCAGCTAGGTGTAGACTTTGTATTCAATTTTTCGATCATCTTTCCGCCTATCATCTTTTATTTGTTTCTTTTCTTCATGGGGATGCGCCTGTAGAACCCCTCTTTTATATCCGCTAGCATGGTCTGCGGAATTAGTGCGTGACTTGTGCTGGGTATGGGCTCTGGAATTCTCACGCTGGATCTCTTCTAGCCTTGCATGCTTTTCTATGAGTATCCGAAGATCCCCTTTAGCGGTTGGAGTGCCTCCATGGATTTCTACAAATAAATGGCTCATTCTGCCCATTCCCCATTTATAGCAGTTGATGCTAACCACGGGGTCTACGTTCCCGATAGCTTGGAAAATCCTATGCCATATATCTGTGTACTCCCTGATGGTTTCCTTGTACTTCATTTCTAACGAGAATAGCTTGTCCATGCCGGTGTTCACAACCTTGTTGTACATGTATGTCGCTAGGAATTTTTCTGTAAGCTGTTCATATGAGTCGATAGAATTCGGTGGTAGATTATCAAACCAGGATAGCGCGGACCCCTTCAAGCTTGATGGTAAATATCTGCACAGTATCGAAACTTCGTTATCCCAACGAGCCATGATTCGGTTGTAATAGCGAAGATGGGCGGCGGGATCGGTTGAGCCGTCGTAACAGTAGAATGCTGGGACCGGGCACTTCTGTGGGATTGAAGCTTTAACAAGGTGGCACGTCAGTGTGGTGGTGCTTGCCTCCTTTATCACTTGCTCTAATCTTCCGCCTCCCTGCCTAGTCTTGAGCTCTTTGATTTCTGCCATCATCTCAGAACGCAGTCTCTCCATTACCACTTGGTGCTCCTCATGGATGGAATAAGGTGTTGGTACGAAGGTCATGCCTTCGTAGTAGTCTGAGTTCTCAGGATTGTAATTAGGGTCAGAACTCTGGCTGTTCGTTGCCCCTGTTCGACCCGGAGGTACGGGTTCTTTGGCAACTACTGTCCTTCTGTCTTGATTAGGTGCTGGTGCCTTGGAATTGGCCTCGTCGCACTGGTATTCTACCTCCGTGCTATGCATGATCCTCTCCTTGAGAAGTTGGTTTTCTTGTGCCAGGATTGCTACTACGTTTGCGTATGTCTTATGGTTTCTCCTTAATTCTGTAAGCTCTGCCATCATCTGGGTAGAATGGTTCGATCCTTGATTTTGTGTTTCAGCTAGCATTTGCCTTTCTGCAGCTATAGTCTGTTCTTCCTCAATGATCTGGATTATAGGCTCTGCCATATCCAACTGTGTGCCGGGGATATCCGCGATGTGTCTCGCAGATTGATCTGCTATTTGAAGTAGTGGGTTAACGTTAAGGGCTATGTTTTGCTCATTGGTAGGGGGCATCCCGAGGGGAGGTTGCTGTCCACCAGATTCTGATACTACTTCATGCGGTTCCCGTGGTCGTGCGACAGTGGTTGGCTTGGGAGTGGTAGTTTTGGATCCACCGGCCTTGAGTATTTCAGCTTTTGCAGCCGCGGCTTTTAGTGCATTTGCTGCGATGACATTGGCTTCGATGGGCATGGTACTTTCTGCCTTGTCCATCGTTTTCAGTCTTTCGCCTGTCTGTTTGCTTCTGGTCATAACTGGGGTTTCCCTTGGTGTATCCTTTGACGAGGTTTTGATCTTTCTGATATCTTTGCTCTTTTCCATGGTTAACGTTTTCCTGCACAAAGAAAAGGAAATTCACGAAGAAGGTGGAACCCGCGTGTGGTATATTAACGTTTCTGGTTTTTGAAAAAGCATGACCCCTAAATAGGGCATAGAAAACGCGGATCTATTGATATAAATACAGGTTTACTTAACAAGTCAGCCTACAAGTTTTGCTTTTGAAAAGCGTAAAAATTTAGTAATACGTAAAGAACACAGATCTATAGAAATAAGCATAGATCTACCAACGAGTTTTTCTTTTGAAGTACGTGAAAACTTAGTAATACGTAAAGAACGCAGATCTATAGAAATAAACATAGATCTACCCACGAGTTTTGCTTTTGAAGTACGTGAAAACTTAGTAATACGTAAAGAACGTAGATCTATAGAAATAAGCATAGATCTACCCACGAGTTTTTAAAATGACTTAAAGTGATGCTTCATGCCTCGTTATTTACAAAGAACGAAACTCAGAACGTTCAAGATATCACAGGAGAAGATAAATCTTTTACCGGGACTAAGTCCCTGTTTCTAACGCCAACTTGTGAACACAAACATAACTAGTATCGAGGACTTCACAAACAAAGTACGCGGATTGAACAATATTGAACTATACGAACCGCGCATTAGATGGGTAATAAGAATCAAGTGAATCATAGACTCTGAGTCTCAAGACTCTTCCTTGTCTCATCACATGTATTCCTTGTTTAATGTTATATCATGTAATGAATAATGAACTTATTACTTATAAATGCGAACATTGAGCATATATGTGTGATGATGGTGAGTGAATAATCGTAATGGCATAACGTGAATGATACGATTAATTATATGGTTCGACTCTAGGCCTCTATCCACAGATTGAGTGTTTCACTGCGTAACAGATGGGGACATCACTTACTCTCCCTCTTACTCTCCCTCTTTCTCTCTCTTCTCTCCTATTTTTTGTCTGATCGTCCTCCTCCCTTTTGCATGGGGGATGGGGGTATTTATAGAGGTTTCTCATGAGGTCCATTCTAAGGGATGTTGGAATCTTATCTTTTTGTGTTCTGTGCCGACTACGCAGATATCTTTGTGTTGTATGGTTTCTCTGCGTAGTCTTTTCGAACGCGCAAGGAACTCCGCGGTCCCGCCACAGACTGGTTGACGCGTGTTTTACTCAGAGGCAATAAATGCGGGTGGTTGGGATATTTGTGGCCGCCAGATAGCTGCTCTCTGCCCTTGTCTTGTCTTCGTCAGATAGGGCATCCCTAACCGTAGATCTTGGATCTTCTTATGGATGGGGTAAAGTGATGCTCGGGTTGTGTTTTGGTACTCCACAGGGTCACCATGCTTCCTTGCTCCTCGATCCTTGTCCGTTGGATATGATGGGCTTCTGAGTTGTTCGCTTGTGGCTCTTCCAGCGTCTATCCTCCACGTGTGGCTTTGTTTATACGTGGCGGAAGATAAAATATGTATATACAATCATCGTCTAGATTTAATGTGATAGCCTGAATCTTAGCATGCCATTCAATATCAAGATAACCTGTCATACATGATTTATTTTTAACAACTTTCAATCATCTCTTAATATTGATCCAAATCCAAGATAACTAAGATCTTTTTTAGTAGAAGAAAAAATGATTGTTGGGATAATATTTTTCTTTTAAAATTCTAGCTTAAAGTTGGTCAAAAATTTAAGAATAAATTTCAAGACATCTTAGTTAACAGTGCTGGATTACATCTGTTGACACCCCAATTTCGCACCCTCCGTGAAAAGTACTATTTTTTTACGCTTCGGAGACGGATAAAAATACGACTACAAATTATAGTGTCGACAGGATAGTGAAAAGGTAAAAAGCAAGAAACACTATTCATTATCCACCAACACCCCACTCCATACCATCTACCAACACATTACCCAAGGAGACAATTGAAATCATTATATTTTCTCTCACCTTTTGATTTTAAATCAATACCAAAAAGAAGGGTCAAATACCTTTTCAAAAAGAAAGAAAAAGTCTTTCTCCTTTTTCACCTAAAAATTCTCCAAACTATATCCACAAATGTGAAGAAAAACAAAGAATTAAAAAATATTTCTTTAACCAATCTTTCCATTATATACCCATTACCCCTTTGGTGCATTCTCCATTTCAAATTCAAAAATAATATCAAAATCCCACCAAAAATCTCCACTTTATTTCCATTTTGGTTTGTCCCCCACTAGAGCCAAACTAAAAGACTATAAATACAAGGGAAGAAGATGAAGGAATCAACAAAAATCAACAACTAATCAATCAACAACTCATAAAAACAACTCATCAAAAAAAATCAAACATCTACACAACACCTTCATATCACTTGTGAAGGTCTTCATTTGCGATAACATTCGCATTTCATTCTTATGAGCGAAACATTATAAGAGAAAAAGAAATGTGTAGTAGGTGAGGAGAGGAAATTCAAATAAATAAATAAATCTACGTTTAACTATATTTGCTTTGTTAATCATCAGTGTTTTTGTACATCAATACTTCTTAATTCCAGTTATCTCATTCGGATCTCAAACGTAAAGATACTAATGTAATTGATTAATCAAGACATTAGTCATGGTTTAATTAATTCAATTGTTGCATTTTGGTAATTAATTAAGTACTGTCTCTAAGTTTTTATATGATTAGCATTAAATTGTTGATACTTTAAATACTTTTAACATACTTAACGGAATCCCGAAACAACAACAAGAATCCTTTCAAGATACCAATATCTTATTCCAGGTATAATAATTACTTATTCCTTCGGTAAAATATGTAGTCATACGGGAACGGAATGGTTTTCATTTCGTAGTAACACCGCGACTACTCTTTGTGTTACATTAAAAATTGTGTTTAGTTATTAATCGTTCAGGTGGGGCAAATCTAAGTGTGGGTATAAAGTGGAATTCCCTCTCACATTAGACCCATCGTCAAAAATAATAAGGTTTACATTAATTATATTTTTATTAAACTAATCTGCAGGTTAATTGTTTAATTTTGAAATTTCATCCAAATTTCAAATTTGAACGCAAAATTATTTTTAGTTCTAAAATATGGGCCTATAGTCGAATTAAAGTATTCAACAAAGTTTCTCTAAAAAATAGAGGTGTCAAACAGGACGGCCCGGCCTGGTTTTGGTTGGCCTAGCCTGGTCTGGGTCGGCTTGATTATTAAACAGGCATGGTCGGCATGGCATGCAATGATTTCAACTAAGCCCAGCCTGGGCCTGAGCATGGTTTGCTTTTATTTGGAACCATCTTTTGGGCACCACCCAAAAACAGTGGGGGACTACCCATCAGTTTTTGGTGTGGATATTAGAAGTAATATTTGGTCACCCCTTATAATTATTATTTTTTATACCCATTCTACCCTTGATGATAAACTTAGTTAATGATTAATGATTAGTTAAAAATTGATTAGTGATTAGTTAAAAACTGATTAGTGATTAGTGTTTTATAAGTTGGATTTTTTGTTTTAAACATTTGTTTTGGAAGGATAAGAAGAAGAAGGAAATAGGAAGAAGAATATGGGTGAACCCAAAAAAACTTTTTTTGATTTTAGTAATTATGAATTGAGTGATTCATATGATAAAACCTCAGAATCAGAATCAGAACCCCCTTCACCTCCTTGTGTATATGTCAATACTTCAAATGATCCAAATATGATTTATTTGTTAGAAGGAGAAAACCTTTTGCCCCAAAGTGAATCCAACCCATCAAATGATGGATTTTATAACCACAACTTTGAAGATGAAGATATGGGTACTTAGGTATATCTCATTTTTAGTTAATGTAGGTTGAATTGTGGGAAAAATTGGACAAACTCAAAATTTCAGGGTAAAAGTTCGGCTAGGTCATCCTAGTTCGGTTACCGGATTTAAAACATAGGTAACCGAACGTTTCTGAAGATGTAGTTCAGTTATTATATCTTGTAGAAGCAGGTAACCGAACTACACGTTAATGGTGGTTTTTGATAGTTCGGTTAGGAAATTCCAGAAGACATAACCGAACTGTTTTTATAGACTTTACAGTTCATAGTTCGGTTTAGTAGATTTTTATAAATTGGTAACCGAACTTTAAGTTCGGCAATATCGCAAAATATATGTATACCGCGTTGCTAACCGAACCAGTATGTTCGGTTTGGTCTTATTTTTCATTCTCATTACCGAACCTTTGCGGATAAAATGTAAACATAGAGTTCGGTAAGCTCACAATGGTTTTACTAAAACATACATAACCGAACTTTATGTTCGGTAGGGTCGATGAAATTTTTAACATTTCCGAACTTGTACGTGTTTTTTGTTTATGGTATTGACGTTGTGCTATTACTTGTAGGTTCCATGTGATCCAATTGAACCAATGGAAAACCAACCTCCCCCGATTGGTATGTTGTACGATGACACATCCCATCACTACATGAATGACTTGGTATTCGATAATAAGAAAGATGCAAAGACTTGGGCTAGACAACATGCACAAAAAGACATGTGCATATTAGTATTAAATGGGAGAGAAAAGAATAGTCTCTTTGAAATGGTTTGTGAGAGAAGCGGTGATCCCGATAGAATCCACAAGAGGAAGGGTTATGTTTATGAAGGAAAGACAAATAGGAAAAACAAAACTTTCTCAAAGATGATTAAATGCCCATTCAAGCTTTCCTTTAATTACAACAAAAAATTGAAGGGATGGGTTCTCTACCGGGTTATGGAAGGTCGTCATAACCACCCTCGTCCGGAGCATCTTGAAGGACATTTCATGGCGGCCAAGCTAACTCCTCAAGAGATGGAGAAGGTAGATAATATGAGGAAAATGGGTCTTACACCGGTTCAAATGATCCAAATGCTAAAGGAGGATAACAAGGATAACCACTCATCTGTGTCCACCATTAACAATGCAATTGAGACAATTAGAAAGAAGGAATGGAGAGATAGACAAGTGATGCAACAATTGTTTTTTTTGGCCAAAGAGAAAGACTACGCGGTTCAAAAGGATGTGGATTCGGAAGGAGAGATAACACAACTATTTATTGCGCATCCAACAAGTGTTAAATTGGCTCAATGCTTTCATGAAGTTCTAATAATGGATTGCACTTACAAGACAAACAAGTACGAGATGCCATTGTTGAATATTGTTGGTAGTACATCGACGAAGTCACCGTTTACCGTGGCATTTTGTTTCTTAAGGGGCGAGCAAGAACCTAGTTATATTTGGGCACTACAAAAAGTTAAGGCAATCTTCCGAGGTGATGATATTCCCGGGGTTATAGTGACCGACAATGAAGTCGCATTGATGAATGCAATAGCGGAAGTGTTCCCACTAGCACATAATATGCTTTGTATGTTCCATATATGGTGTAATTTGTTGCATAGGTGCAAGCCAACAATTTTTCCACCCAAGAAAAAAGGATATGAAGAGATTAAGATGCTACCGGAACATGAACGAGCGGATGCAAAAGAGGAAGTTGATAAACAATACGATCTAAATTTTGCTAAATAGGTTGCATTCAACGGTGAATGGGAATCATTATGTTGGTCCCTTACCGAGGAAGAGTATTATCAAAATCTTGCGGAGTTTATCGCCCATTGGGATACTCCCGATTACCCCGATGTTGTATCGTATGTTCTTCGCCAATGGTTGGAACCACACAAAGAGAGGTTTGTGTATGCCTTTACCAACCAATATAAACACTTGGGAAATCAAGAGACAAGTTTAGTAGAGTCGGCTCACCACCGATTGAAGAAAAATCTCTTTGGATGTGTTGATAATTTCGTAACCGTGTGGAATGCTATGGAGAATTACTTCAAGCGCGACATTGATAGAATTAAAGGGAAGTTCCAAAAAATCCATATATTCAAAATGAAAGGAAAATATGCCGACCATCCATTGTTCAAGGGAATCCATTACAATGTATCTCGGCAATGTATGAAGTTGTTGATTATAGAAGTCGAGTTGATGGATAAGTGGGAAACCACGTCGGATGAGGTGTGTGTATGTAACATGAAGAAGTATATGGGACTCCCTTGTCGCCATATGATATTCAACTATGAGCATGGCGTAATTCCTTTAAGCAAAATTGATCCATTTTGGAAGCATCTAAGTTTCATCCCTCCTCCAAAGGGAGAAGAAGCCGAAGAAGAGTTTGGTGATAACGAAATGGGTAGAACCGTACTAGAGATGTATCGTGGCATGAGCAAGCTCCAAAAACAAATCTTCTGGGATGACATTAGGAAAATCATATATCCACAAACGCAAGATAATGTTTATGAACCGGCAAAAGGCAAGCGCAAAGGTAGACCAAGCAAAAAAGAAACTAAAAAGCAACTAAGAGAATATGCAAAGGTGTTACATAAGAAGAAAAGTCAGCAAAACGCCACTACTAGAGACCCTTGTGGCCATGAGTATACCGCGGCAATGTACTTGGAGAAACCCAAGAAACGGGGTAGGAGTATTGAGGGTAAAGGAGAAACAAGTGAGCGGGTTTTGAAGAAAAAGGGACCGATGTGTCCATCACAACCAAGCCAACCATCTTCCGGCGACGTGAAGCTTAAGTCTCCGATGTTCCCCATCCAACCATCTTCCGTAGATGTGAAGCTTGAAGCTCCAAATAAAGACTATTTGAATGAGCTACCTCTACACATTAGAGAATACGTTATATCCACCGACGACGTTCCTCCGGATGGTAATTGTGGGTTTCATGTTGTCAATCAACAAGTTGGTCCTTTCATTGAAGGTTCCAAGCGAAATAATGGGTGTGAAATCACTCATATAAGGCAAAGGTTGTTATCCAAACTAAAGGAGAATCCGGCATTTTACAAGACAATGTTGTACGATGAGGGTAGTATCAATGAGCAATATGTTAGGTATCAACGTCGTCTTCATGGGGGTAAACCGATCACAAGGTATTATTGGATGAGCATGCCTATATGTGGACACTTAATCGCCGAGGCATTCAATTGTGTGGTTCATTGTTTCTCAAAAAGTGGTAGTTTCACCTTCACCCCAAAAATAATCGTATGTGTTGAACAACTCAAACAAAGGAGATGTGTGATGGCATTTATTAACAACAACCACTTTATAGGCCTACGGTTAAAACCCGATTGTCCATTGCCTCCAATATGTACAACCTCTTATTGGCCTGCATTTAATCCGGATACAATGTTGGGTTGGTGTATCATGTATGAGCATAACATGGAGATGTGGAATACTTTGAATAAGTCCGAAGAAATTGTTCATGAAGGTCCTATTTCACTAGAGGATGATTAAATGACACATGTAATGGAACTAATTATGCTTATGAATCTAAAACTTTGTTCTTTGAAGAGTGGTAGTAATTATGGAGTAAATGTTATTATTTTATGGTGTTGGCAGGTGACAGTTCGGTTACATTAATAAATATTTTACGTAGCCGAACACCAATTTCGGTAACCTACGTCAAAATAAGAAGGTTACCGAACCTTAGTTCGGTTAGTAAATGAAATTACAAGATATAGCCGAACTGAGTTCGGTTACAAAATCAAATTACAGGACCTAACCGAACCTTGCGAGACAGAAGTTCACCCCTTACAAAATTTAATATCCAAAACACGTTATGAAAAAGTCTTTAAGGAGGCGAAAATGATTTTCATATTTGAAATCCTTTGTCTTCCATCTTCGTCATTCGCTCTTTGATGTTAAAAGGATTTCGTTGAATCCTTCACCCCTAAGTCGATACCGCCTTACAATACGAAATAAAGCCATAAATTCCAAAAATCTCTCTCTAATCTTTTGAAATCGAAAGAACAAAGCTATATAATCACGTTTATAAGGGTTCATTGTGTCGGAACAGAATTTTTCATGAATTATCCCCCAATAACTCTGACTCATAATACCATTCATTCGTCGTTCTTCACCCCTCTTTGGATAGTATATTATGTAGTTTCTGCAAAGAGAAAGATCTTCAACTAGATTAAATTTATGACTAGTAGGTGACATTTTTAGCAGATTTAGAAACAAAATGTTAACTATAGACCCATATATATAACACTTTGTTGTATAACGGTCATAAAATTAGCCGTTACTTGATATTACATTAAAATTTCAAATTTATGTATTATCTTTTGAAAATTTTGAAAATCCAGGGACGATTTCGGTTAGAAGAGAAAACCTTGCGACATCACCGAACTTCAAGTTCGGATGCAACTAAATTTCTTGAGATAACCAAACTTTGTTGGGAAGGCTCAAAGACAAACTGAACATATATGTGATACAAAACACACTTCAAAACAAACCTTAGAGTTGGTTTATGTGATTTGTTTATCAAGAGAATGAGTTGTCCAACATGTGCAATGACAAAATTTTGAAAATCCGGGGATGATTTCGGTTAGCAGAGAAAACCTTGCGACATCACCGAACTTCAAGTTCGGATGCAACTAAATTTCTTGAGATAACCGAACTTTGTTGGGAAGGCTCAAAGACAAACTGAACATATATGTGATACAAAACACACTTCAAAACAAACCTTAGAGTTGGTTTATGTGATTTGTTCATCAAGAGAATGAGTTGTCCAACATGTGCAATGACAAAATTTTGAAAATCCAGGGACGAGTTCGGTAAGCAGATAAAACCTTGCGACATCACCGAACTTTAAGTTCGGTGACCTGGGACTGTTGCATGCTTAACCGAACTTTAGGTTCGGTGACCTCTTATTTTTCAAGGTAACCGAATTATAGGTTCGGTGACTGAAATTATTAACATGTTCCGAACTTGAAGTTTGGTTAGCTAGTTTTAAATATTAGGTTGCCGAAAACCATAATGTATTCAACATTTCAGCCTTCTAAAATTGAAAACACAAACCATATTAAATCCTTAAGTAATTGTTTAAAACAGAAACATACCAAATCCATAACCAACTTGTTTTTTGAAACTGAAATAATACGAAATCACTAATGACCACTCTTACGACCCCTCTTTCTACCTCCTTGTTTTCCACGAGTTTTTGGTGGAACTTCCTCATCACTTGGGGTTTCATCTCCTCCACCGGTTTCCTCCACAACGCGACTCGAACCTTCACCTTGTTGTCGACCCCTCTTGAGGTGCTTAGTCCTACTTGGCTGTACCATTCTTTTAGTTATAAGACCCTCCCACTCCTTTTAGTAGGCAGTTTGTTCCTCAGTCAACATCGGCTCTCCGTTATTGATTTTAGCCATCCATTTCTTCAACAATTTCGAACCCTTCAAAACCTAATTCCAATTTTAAGCATAAGAAAATATATTTTCAAAACCTTTAAACAACCCAAATTATAAGACAAATACATTTTCTTACCACATTATCCCATAACCTTTTTGCTTCATCTCCACAAATAGGTATCTCCTTATCTCGCTTAGCCTCCCTCTCCTTTGCCTTCGCTTTCGCCGCATCCGCCTTAGCTTGTTGTTCTTTATTTATCACAAAGGGATGACTGATTTCTTCATAATACTCCTTGTAATCTTCGTCACATGCATTTACATCTTCCTCACAAGGTACACAATCACCTCTTGGTAAGTGGTATTCTCCAAGTGCATTCCAATGTGCTACCGCAGGAGTTGGTTCATGTTTTGGAACAAAATATTTCTCACTATTCTTTGTTCCTTGAACCTGCAAAGTGAAATTTTCATTCTCCACATCGGGATCCATTTGGACGCAACAAAGTTGTCTTAGTATTCTCCTCGGATTATATATTGCGTAGCCGTTAGGATGCCAAATAGGTCCATAGTATGGCGTGACGGTAGAAAAACCATTAAGATCGTCTTCATCTACTGATACATCATCGGGTACGGCGTATGGGTGAAATACCACATCGTTCACCGTCAGGTTATCCAATTTCTGCCTCAACAAAGTCAACTGCTCCTCTTTAGACTTCTTTTGTGCGTCCAAAAACACCCATTTTCCTGCTGTAGGTGCGTCATAGGGATAAGGTTTCTTTTCCTTGCCCAATCCCAATGAAGGGAAGTGGTCGTAAATCCAAACCTGTGAGAAAATAGGAAAATATTAACCATATTCATGAAAATATAATTGGAAGGACATCAATTTAGTGGATAATTTGCTCATTAAAAATGTAAAAGGTCACCTGAACAAGAGTTAAATAGCCTCCAATTTGATTCGTCTTAATCCTCGACCCTTTGCTCATTTCTTCCATAACAAAAGCAAGCACCCCAGTGGCCCAAGAGTAATTGTTGATGTCATCGAGATCCTCCAAAATCTGTAGATATTGTGCATCCACCCTATTTCCCGAAGTGTCGGGGAAAATAACAGTTCCTAGCTGATATAACCAATAAGCTGTGACATGATACCTAAGGGTGTCCTGGTCCATCACCAACTTTCCTCGCTGCACCTTCTTTTTGGTCCCTCCAAATGCTTCCTTCAACTTAACCAACTTGAATTTCTTCACCTTTTTCTTCAATCCTCCATTTGCCTCATGTGTATTATACTCATCACCACGTTTAGGGGACCTCACGGAACGTCTAAACTAACATTGAGACTTTCTTGCATCCCATCCAAGACATTTAAGAGCTTCATAACTCATCGAGGGGTTGTAGCCTTCTCGAAGGCATTTACCTTCCACTGGTAAGCCAGTGATATGGTGGCAATCATCGGGAGTTATTCCCATCTCACCAAATGGAAGATGCATAGTATATGTCTCGGGATAATACCTCTCGAGAAATGCGGATACGGAAACAGCGTCAAAATCTACATGTGCATGCTCAATAGCTCTCCATAACACACATTATTTAACCTTTGCTACAAACTCGTCACACTCCAAAGAAAGATCCCATTTGGACGCCTTTTGACGTTTAATAAGACGAACTGCATCATTATGATCCTACGAAAACAAACATAACACTATTAATACTTAACGAAACATGTCCCAAAAAATAAATAAATAGTTGTGTTAGTTAAGGGTTAACTTAAATAATACCTTTGTCGCATAGATCTTCGCAACCCATGAGTGTTTGTAGCCAAACAATGTTGCCCCTCCATCATTTGGAGTACCATAAGTTGGGTTCCGAGGTGACAAACATAAATTACCAGGGGGAATGTGTGAGTATCTAGCACTAGGCGGCTTCGGCTTCTTTTTCTCTTTAAAGGGAACAATTTCTTGTTGTCCCTCCTCTTCCTCCTCTTCCTCCTCTCCCTCCTCTTCCTCCTCTCCCTCCTCTCCATCCTCTTCCTCCTCTTCACCATCTCCCTCCTCTTCCTCCTCATCAAACTCTTCCTCTTCTTCTTGACCCTGTCCTACTTCTTCCCCTATATTTTCAACGTGTTCTCTTTATTGTTCAGCCTCTACATTTCATTGGTCTTCATTTCCTTGCTCTTCTTCATAATCATTCTCTTGGTTCACTTCCGGTAACGATCCCCCTCCATGTTTGTCATATGTGGCACCACGTTTTCGAAAATCTAAATGTTTTGCTCCCCTAGGGGTTGGAGTTTTCAAATCCGCATCTAGTTGTTGTCTCAATCTTTCTCCTTTGTTCCTAATGAACAAAAACCAAACTATTAACTAAACATAAGAGAATATTGTGTTACCAAATCAAATTGAACTAAATAATGAAGTAAACACAACATGTAGTTACCAAATTCAAGTTCGGTTACCAAATAAGTTTTTTCGATCAAACCGAACTCATTCTTTCAAAGTAAAAGACTGAGTTTGGTTACAAAAATGTTTTTTTGCGATATCACCGAACTATGTAGTTCGGTTACCTGACAAAAAAAAAGAATAACCGAACGAAATATATGAAGAGTTCGGCTATAAAAAAAAATTCGACCTAACCGAACCCTTTCTTTCCAAGTAAAAGACTGAGTTCGGTTAGGTACATGTTTTTTGCGATCTCACCGAACTATGTAGTTCGGTGACCGGGAAGGTGTTGACTTAACCGAACTGTTCTAATTTATGGTAAGTTCGGTTAGCAATTTTTAGGGTTTTACAAAAATCTCCTAACCGAAATCGCCCCTGTAACTACCATTTTTAATGAGTTTTCATGATTTTCAATCGATTTCTTCTACAAATAACGAATTAAAAGGAATGGGCATGAAGGAAATTACCCGCGGATTTGCATTTCACTTGAATCGGACTTATGTTTTGCGGTTGGATGATTGATTTTGCCTCAAAACGGTGCTTCAAGTTCTTTAAACTTTAGCAATTGTTTTGGGAGATTCACTATATGTGGGAGTCCCGGACTCAATCCTGGAAGTCTGGGTGTTTGCTTGGTACGCATTGCTTATAAATATTGATTAATCGACGATGATTTTTTTTCGAATCGACGATTAACGACGATGTCTACGAAGAAGAATAAGAGGAGGAAAAGAAGATAAAAAGAAGAAGATGAAAAGATAAAACTGATTTTTATTTTTTATTTAGGTTTTAATTAGGTTTTAATTAGTGGGTTAGATTAGTGGGTAGTGGGTTAGTTTAGTGGGTTGGATTAGGATTAGTTATAAGCTTAATTAGAGTAAGGGTAATTTAGTCTTTCACAATTTTTTAGGACACCCCTTATAATGTAGGGTGGACATCTATATCAATGGGTAGTCCCCCACTTTTTTTGGGTAGTGCCCAAAAGATGGTT